>CM033439.1:31625000-32245000 GCA_019425775.1 Rafetus swinhoei | reverse complement strand
GTTTAAAGTACTGATATAGCTGGATAAGCTCCATTTAAAAAATGGCCAATTTTGAAAACAATTTAACAGCTTACTATGATTAATATTTTTTAATCAGGAAAAAATTTGACTTTTATCTACCTAGAGTCTAAAAAAGACTTTACTTCTTTACAAGACACAATAAGCTACTTAAAGGTCATTAATCAAAATGATCCACTTGGCTAAGCCTGAAGTGCAATAAACGAACAATTTTCCTAGAATTTAAAAATATTTGTTTACCAGGATTCTGAACTGGATAAATTTTAAAGCAAAAATCTGTGAACAGTATATATTTTCAGTTAATTTTTATAAATTCCCATCAATGTGTAAAAAAATTATTTTTCAAAGACTGCATAGGTTTTCTGTAGCTAGCAAGCTGTTGATGCAGACGATGTAGACATCTTTCACAAATAACTATTGTTAAATATCTGAAGAACATTACTTTCTTAAATAGTAATAGTTTCCCTTTTAATATAGCAAAGTACTGAATTAACTAAATTACCTTTTCAATTGCTTTGACTTAATATTAAGTAGAAAATAGTAAAACATGTCCACGCTGATTCAACTCACTTCAGGTAGCATGGGTTCACATGAAAAATGCACGAAACAGTTCATAAAATCAGAACAATTAATAGACAGTCTGATTTTCAGACTGACCTCTATCTTGACTGAAACTAGTACTGTTTACCAACCTATTCTGGACTCTTAAACTCACATTCTTTCCAAGCAAATCATAGAGCAAATTGGAGTGGGGGGAAGCAATAATTTATGAAAACATGATACACCATAATTTTGCCATTTTTCTGCAATAAGGATGGCAAATGATTCACAGGGGGAAATGAAATATTTCACTGTCAATTCAATAGATCTGAGAATTTACAGCTTCTTGACTTGGACAGGAAAAACTCAGTATGCATAAAAATGAATTTCTGATCTGATAATTGTAGAGATTCAAAAATTAAAAATGAATTTTGGTGGTTCAGTAAAGCAAACTTTACAGCAACTTGTTAAGTGGGCTAAAAAGGGGGTGTGTGGGTCCTCTGTTTATTCTGGTAAGCAGTTGGGAACATGGAATACTTATTTTGAAAGGAACCTTAGATTAAGTCCACACTGATTCAACTCACTTCAGGTAGCATCAGTTTTACTGATCAGCTAATTACATTTACCTCACTTAGGTGTGTCTACACTGAATGGCTTAACTCAAAATAAGCTATGCAAACTGAGCTACGTCAATTGCATATCTTATTTTGAAATAGCTTATTTTGAATTAGGGAGCGTCTACCCAGCACTTATTTCAAAATAAAGCACTCTTCCTCCGATTTCCCTTTCCCTTATTCCTCGTACAATGAGGGTTACAGGAGTCGGAGTAAAAAGTCTTCCAGCTTGACATCATATTGACACTATTTTGAAATAACTGCCTGCTGTGTAGATGCAGACTAAATTATTACAGAATAGTGCTAGTTATTCAAAATAGTGTTACAGTGTAGACGTACCCTTAGACAAACAGATCAAGGTATCTTGGTAAGACAAAACCAAATAAAGCACATAAAGGATTAAAAAAAAAAAGTCAGATTTATATATTCAGCTATACTGCATAAAGAGCCCAATTGCATTTCTGGATTTTTTAAATGAAGAGCAGTAAGCTCACTGCTATAAAGATGCGCTATATACAATAAACTATCGCCTAACACATGTACCCCTAAGCAAACGGTGCCATTAAATAAAAGAGAAGCCAAGCTGCTGAGACCACCATTAATTTGAAAACTTTCAAAAGTGTCACTCTATAGAGTCATGCTTGATTAAGGAGAGCTACTGGGAAATAAGAACCAGACTTCAAAGAACACATGTTATACATGGCAGTGGCCAAGAGATCAAATTCAGTTACAGACCCAGTACGAAAAGTTCCTGAACTTCTGCAGAAATAGATTCTCTCAAATATTGTGTATACAACCAATCAAATCCTACAATACACTCCTAAGTCTTCATGAATTTCTTGTTATGAAAAAGCTAATGGAATAAAGGAGCCTGACAGTGAGCTCAGGATATGGATGTAATAGGTTCTGCTTCTATCTGAAATATGAAGAGCAAAGAGGAGCCCAGCAATTTGCCATATTGTTGGTCTCTTGCATAGACTGAACACAACATTGATTCCAGAGTGAAGTCCACTACCTTCTTGTGACATTACCTGTGCAAATATCCTGCAGCAGCAGCAAAGCTCCTGTACCACTCCATAGACATTCATAACTCTGGTGGTTAATTAGGGAATGAGGGCTAACATGTAAAAGGAAAGGAAAATCTGAAATTGTGAGAAGATCTTCATTTTTAATGTGGCAGAAACAAAACTCACTTAAGCACCAAAGATACATCCTTTTTGAAGATGTGTTTTTCTCTCAATATTTTGTCACCGCTTATCAAATGCAATCAGTTCACATTTGACATAGGAATCACCCAGTTTGAGCACTGACACTAAATATTAATGTTGTTATATTTCCATATTGTATTTCTACGCTCACTACAACTGGTTTTAGCTACAATAAATCTGCACTTTCTCCAAATATTTAATTCTAGAGAGGGCAGAAGTTCTTACTGTAGCAAGAATCCTATTAACTTCAATGGGAGTTTTGCCTGAGTAAGGGATGCAGGATCATACCCCGGGGCAATTTTAGGGCTGCAAAGTATTTGAGAAAGTATTATGGCAAATGTTTTCTGACAGATAGCTTATACAAGGTAGAATGCACAGGTTTTTTTTACTCTTTTGCGATTGCACTTTTGAAGTAGCACTTATGTATATTTTACAGTGCTTTGGTGTTCATGCCTATAGCACATACCCAATGTCTGTATGCAGCATGGCTAAATGAAAATATAAGGTAACCCTGTCACATGAGTAAATTAAGACCTATACAGTAATATAGGGATTATAAAATTTGTGTTAAAACTGGTAACAGTGATACTTATTTACTGACAATGAAAATACATAGCATTTTTCTGTCAGAACATTTATCACTTGGCAACCCTAGACTAACTTGACATGTAAAATTATCAAAATGGATTATATGTGTAATCTTTTCCATTCATTTCTATTTATTTTAGTTATGATAAAATTCATCAGTGTGCACAAGAAGATTGAGCTTGAACCAAAATTCCTACTGAAATTGGCTCATTGTATTTTTAGTATGAGACTGCAAAACAGGATACTCACAGAATATCTCACCTGTATTTCAGCAGCAAACGAATATACCTGATAGTGTTAAATCTATATTAACTTTTATGATTTGTAACCACTGAATTCTAAATTAAATATGTACTTGCCAATTATACTATTTTTTTTAAAAAGTATTTATTTTGCACCTTTATTTTAAACTTGTTTAAGTCAAAGCAAAGTTATTTCTGTAACTGCCAGTAACAAAGTACCCAGGAGTAGACCATTTTAATCAGTTTTATTGATTCATGCTTTCAGTTCTTATTCAGTTAAAAACAAGGCACATTAAATATATTCTCTTATTGCTCTGTAAATGCATGCAGCTCATTCTGTATATCAAAAGTAATAAATAATGTCAATAAAACATCGTGACAATTATAAAAAGGACAGCCCAGCCTCAAATACAGTATTTAACTGTCCAATTGATAGCAATAACCCACTACAATATGTAAGTGCGACATGTAAAAATATGCAATATACACCCCACCCACATACACACACACACACAAAATTGGGCTGATAGTTTTTTTAAAGAGTAGTTGCTGCACACTGGGTTAGAATAATGCAGGCCAATGAAATTTTACAGCTGAATTGACCTGAAGAGTACATCTTGAAAAATCATTGTTTCAAAACTTTAAAACAGTGCAGGGATTAAATCAAATAATTTTGGATTGTATTTACATTTTACTATTTAAACCAGTATAAACAATGTATGCAACTTTTTCTGCTATACAATGTAAGTACTTATACACATTCTACTGTGCCACAAGAAACCAAAACAGCAGAGGACTAAGTTATTGCAGCTAAAATTCAAAGCAAATCAGAACAGGACAGGCACACAGCCATGAAAATCTCTTTACATTCTGCATATTATATTAAGTTAGTAAATAAAAAAACCAGCAAGTAGTATATTGGATATGTGGTACACAGTATTGGCATTACAGCGAAACCTCAATTATCATTCTTAACAGTATAACTTAAGGGAGTGGAGGGGAACTATTAAAGGTGTACTGAACCATAAGAAATATGTTAAATACAATGGCTTTCTTCATCTAACCTGAAAAAGACTCTTACGTGTCACCTGTAGCCATTACACTTTAAAAATTATTGGTAACAATGTCTTTTTGAAAAATACAAAACTAAACTCTGTATTATTGTACATTGATTTCCTCCCAGTTCTAGAATGTGCGGCAAAAGGTTGTTGTGTTCTTTACTCTTTAGTTCAAAAGGACATTTGGCACCAATAGCTTTATATTGCAAAAACACAGATATATATTTTATCCAGTGTATGCTGACATATTTTAATGCAAAAGCTTGACAGAGAAACAAATCCAAGGCCCTTTTTGTTCATACATAAACCTCACATTGTCATCAAGTGTGCACAAGGACTTAATTCACACAGATTGAGCCATACTAGGGTGTGCTCAGTGATCTCAAAAGCAAAAAAAGTTAGTTCCCCACTGTGATGTGTGCAAGAAAGTACAAAGCATCTTGATGTTAGCAAAATCTAATAAGGAAAAATCATTTGAAAGCATTTCACCTTGGGGCTTTTTAGAATACGGTCTTCCCTCCATTTTTTGTTTAGACTAAGTGCTGTATATTTGCCCTTAACTGATAAGTTCAGATTCATTTAATAATTTTAGGTGGGCTTTTCCTTCACCCATTTTTAGATCAATACAATTTTTAATAGCTGGAAATGTACTAGATGAAAAATTTCAACCACCTCACCATCACCACCTGTAGTTAGCACGGTCATCACAGTTATTTTACATCCTCAGCACCTAAATATTTTGCATACAATTTTATTTTACTTTTTTTAAACTTGTCTACTTTTCAGAACTGCACTGCTTGCAGAATATTAACCTCACATCATGTGCCCTTAAAGGATTAAAATAAATCAGATTTTGCATTTAGTTGTGTATATGTATGCTGGCACTTTAAATTCAAGGCTTCTGCTTTGAGATGTAAACTGATATTTATACTCAAAGGACTATTATGAAAAGTACTTACCAATAAAATATCCATTAATTTTTTCCTCCCTGCCACAGATCAAGCAGAAACCCTCCATCTGATCTTAATGCTGATCATAGTAAATTTCATAATAGGAAAAGTCACATGGCAAATAGCCAGGTGGGGCATGTGCGAGAAAGGCTCAAATAAATAGTCCAAAATCGGTTCTCTCAATTTTGCATTAATTTGCTGAATAGCCCTTACCGCTTTTTCAGTAAGCCCTGCTAGAACGCAAAACAACTTTCCCATTTAAGTGTACATTTTGCAAATATGAACTGACTAAGATTAGAGTAATATGGCAAAGTTCTTGTTATATATACTTTCAGTATTTGTCTAAAAAAACAAAAACAAACAGTACGAGACTTTACAATATATGCCAATATCTGCTAGACAACAGCATATACTGAAAACAGACTGGTTTCCACACATAGGAGTGAAAGGTATACCTATATATGTTTTACTTTAAATTATATCTTATTATGATAATTTTGGTTTTTTTGCTTCCATCTTGTGCTCTTCCAGCCTCATACTGTCAAAATTTTATTGACAGAAATCTGTCTGACAAAAAAATTGGTGCCACTGAATGAGTACAACACTGAGAAGCATTGAAGTGACTATGTAGCATTCTATAAATATCACTATGATTCTTTATCAGGATGTTTAATTTAGAAGTGCTCAAGATATTTCTTTGTGGCATCCTCCTGAAAACCAAAATGTGAACATTTCCCCTTCCCCCATCAAAACTTTTCTTTTTCTGACAGGGACTTTGAACATGCTGAATACTTTTAATTAAGTAGATTTTAGGTAGCAGTTGTTCTCTATGCACCATTTCTTTTTAAGCACGAAGATTATCTAAGAGCTTAAAGTTGTGAGAGGGAGTGTCTGAACAACCCTTTTCTAGACTCTAGTCTGAATTCTTGCAAATAATTTCCATGTCTGAAGTCTGCCCAGTCCAAAAGGCCACATTTTGGAGTATTAATATCAGCACAGAAAATAAGGAAAAAGATAAATGCACCCGTTTGTTTTTGTAAAAGCTACCTGACCACCAGATACAGATCGTGTAGAATAAACAGACTTTTGAAACCATTGGAATGTTTTTCAGCACTGAACGAGGCAGCGACACATAGCTGTATGCAGGTTTTGCATTTTTCAAACTCACAGTCCACCACCACTTCGATCCACTGGAATAACAACTCTCTGATGTAAATTCTCTTCAGCAGTTTTCATAAGTACAGCCAGTCGACTTCCTGACACATATCCCTTCTGAATAGCACTCATGAGCTTAAAAAAAATGTACAACATATTAATGATAATAGCCATATTTAATCATGACACTACACTTAAAGAGATTTTAATCCCAAAGGTTGAAGTCTTCCCTGAACTAAGGATTCCACCCATTGGTGGCCAGCCAATAACATAGCTGCAACTGAAGCTAACCCCTCATGTAGATAAGATAAATTGCTATGATTGGTGCCGTTTACCCCCCTGCTTGAAATCAGGACATACTGCACTGGTGTAGATCAGTTTGTAACTATGCACACCAGGGTTGGGCAAGATGTGGCCCGGGTGCCGGATCCAGCCCACCTAACACTTTGATCCAGCCCAAAGACTGCACCTGGCCGCTTTCTACTTATATCCTGCTGTCCATGCCACCAAATTACCAGGCTGTGGCTCAGGCAGCAGGACCCTATTTAAATGGCTCATGACTCCTGGTTGTTGCACTACCATGGCAGCGGCCTGAGCCATGAGTCTTTTAAATAGCCGCAGCAACCCTGGGTGGCTGCCAGGCAATATGGTAGCGGTGGGGCCAGGAGCCAGAAGCCCTTTAAATTGCTGCCATTTAAAGGGTTTGCAGCTCCCAGCACCACTGCTACTGCATTGCCTGGGAACCACCTGGGGTTGCTGCGGCTATTTAAAGGGCTCCCAGTCACATTACTACCCCATCAGGGGCCGGAGCCTTGAGCCCTTTGAATAGCCACAGCAACCCCAGTCGGCTCCCAGGCAACGCAGCAGCGGCAGGGCCAGGAGTCATAAGCCCGCTGCTCTGTTTTTACTTCAAAGCCTCCAGCCCCAGACAAGAAGGGACTGGACTTGAGTCTCAAGGTCCCTTTCAGTTCTAGTATTCTATGATTCTGTGATTCTCCTCCTGCTTAACTATTCTTTCCCCTGCCTTCTGTGCTTCCACCTATTCTTTCACCAGTTCTGGTCCATGTAAGTGAAGGCAGCAGTAGGCCCTTGTACAGTACTCAAGAAAAATGCATGTTGAGCAAAAAATATCCAAATATCTACACAGGTAATGTTCAAACATCTGCCAGATCCTCAGTTGGTGTAAATTGTCATAGCTCCACTCTCATCAGTGAAGTGCACCAAGTGACATAGCCAAGAAACTGGTCTGTGATGCAACAGACTAGTGATCACAGATGCTGATATGTTCTTCTATTCAGGTCTTACTCTACAACATCCTTTTTATCTTCCTTCCTCCAGTATTGATTTGTGTGGTATCAGCAGGATAGCAAAACATTCAACACCCTTTTTACTCCTCTGACCTTTTTCTTAAAAACCAGACTAGAGCTGAGCAAACACTTTATAAAAATGTATCTAATGAATTTAGCTTCAACATCTGTTTATATCTGTGAGCATAATAATTTCTTCAAAAATTCCTAACTGTTTTAACTCATTAGATAGATTGAAACAGTTTCTGAAAGCATTCATTGTTCAAGCCATGTTGACTGTTTGCAACTGGTCAGAAAAAAAAAAAAAAAAAATCATGTGACAGTGATCACTTGCCACACATTCAAATACAAGTTTACACAAATATTTGCAAACATAAGCTTCCACAAACATTCTTTCAAGGAAATGTGACAGTTTTCAGAGAGCAAACATAAAAGGAGCATGTATCCTTATAGATCCATTTTAAGAGATTTACCATCACTTATGTAAGTTCCATACATTTAATTAACTCGGTGGCAAAAATCAAAGGGTTTTTTTATTACTTGTGATTCTAAAACTTAATTTATAGTAGTGAATAATAAGTTACATGCTGTACACATTCATAGAAGATATTCATCCCAAGTGTACAAAAGGCCTAATTATGGCAATGCTGAAGCAACCAGATTTCATTTTTTCATTTTTTTGAAATTTTCATTTGTTTTTATTTAAGAAACCTGTTCCAAAATGGGGCACACAGTGCATTTATGAAAAGCCAAGAGGATAAACTAGAAGCCACCAATAATTATAGTTAAAAAAAAATGCAAAAAAATGCTGTCATTCACATTTTGGAAATATTACAACCACAAAATATACAACCTCTAAAAGGAGTTTTGAGCACAATAAACTCTGAATGATTAATTGCCAGTTTTCTGTTTCTTAATTATACTGTACCCCCACTCACAAAGTTACAGCATAACCCACTCAAATGAAGAGCTCTGTATAGAAAATGCAAAGTGCTATTTATTCTTCACGTTAAAACTTTTATATAAAAAGGGGGAGGAGGCGCTCTCGCTCTCTGAATTGCCTGAAAAGATGTGTTTGCTTTTGTTTAAGAAAATGTATTAGTATGATGTCATGGGGCTATTGTTTCCATTTTATTTTAAATGTTTTTGGTCACTATGCTTTAGGCAAATAAATCCTCCTTTTTGGTAATGCAGGGCATAACTGGTGAAAATTTTCTGCATTTAGATTCAACAATGCTCTTATCTACAGCTCATCTCCAGAGAGACAATTACCATTTCCTTTCCCTTGATCTTGTTTGTTTAACTTGACACTGTGAAGAAAGGGCTGACATTGACCAAAATCCCCAGTATTAATTTATCACATGTTCGGCATTCATCATCTCTGTGATTCAGGAAAGACCTGGCAGTCATTTGAAACACCTGACCAAGAAAGACTATACAAAAACAAACCTGGCTAGCTGGAAACAAACTGCTCACGTAAGGGGAGTCAAATGGATGGAGGCAAACAATATACGGATATATTTACTGACTTCTATTTTCCCTTGTAAATTGTTTGCAGCAAGATGCATAGACAACTGATGTTAATATCTCCCTTTCATGCACTCTGTTGCTTTCTCTCTATAGATAATTCAGAAATTAAGCAGGACAATGTAGATAGCTTACACCTCACACTGAACCTGCGGCTTCTCAGCCCTAATACTTTTTCAGTGAAACTTTTAATCAACAGTCATATTAAGTGTGAGTAAATGCTACTGTTTTAACTGTGCACCACAAGCCAAATTGCGCCTTCAGAGGTATGGGAGGCTCATACCCAATCTGAAGGAAGCAAGAAACATGAATCTGAAGGCAGAATTTAGCCCTCTACTGCTGAAAAGGATATCCCAAGAGACTACAGGATATCCTGTGGGTCTAAGAAGGTCTCTGCATAGAAGAAACTCTGAGTTTCAGAGTTTCTTGGGAATTGATTAAGCACTGGAATAAACTGCCTAGGGAGGTGGAATTTAAGAGCAGGTTAGACAAACATCTCTCAGGGTATGTCTACATGCAAAGTTAATTCGAAATAACAGCCGTTATTTCGAATTAACTTTAATAGCGTCTATACATGCAAACTGCTATTTCGAATTAAATTCGAAATAGCGGAGCCCTTAATTCGAATTTGGTAAACCTCATTCTACGAGGAGTAATGCCAATTAAATAGCTATTTCAATTAAGTGCTGTGTAGACACTTAATTAGAAATAGGGGGCCTCCAGCCCTTCCCAGGGAGTTCTGGTGGCCACTCTGGGCACAACCAGGAAAACTTACTCTCCTCTTCCCCAGCCCCGGAGAAATTAAAGGGGTAGACCCTGGCCACAGTGCCTGTGCCAGTTCCAAACCTGACAGCCCAGAGCCAGCAGTGGCCACCGGGACCCCTGACCCAATGGCCCCAAAAATGAGCCAGCAAGCCACTGGCAGCCAGCCCTCCACCGCTCCCCAGGAGCAGTCTGCCAGCTCCCAGGAGCCTGACAGGGGCTGGAGAAGACGGGCGCCTTCCTGGTCCAGGGTGGAGATCATGGACCTTATTCAGATTTGGGGGGGATGCCCCCAACGTCCATGATCTCCGCACTAGATGGAGGAATGCGGCCGTCTATGGCAGGATAGCTGCCAGCCTGGCCACCAAAGAACACATGTGAACTTAGGAGCAGGTTTGCATGAAAATCAAGTTGGTCCGGCGAGACCCCCAACCCTGGGCCCTGAGCTTCCCCTCCCCCTTCTTCCCCTTGCTTCCCCCTTCTAGCTCCCTCCTCCCAGGTTTCCCACTCCCCTCTCCCACCCTCTCTCTTCCCCTCTCCCACCTCCTTTTCCCAGTCTCCCCTGAGGTTCATCCCCCTTCCCCCCAGTTTTGTTCAATAAACCCGGTTTCTATTTTTGAACATATGTGTCTTTTATTTGACATCAGGAAGGGGGCTAGGGAGGGGTAAGTGGAAGGACGTGAGGAAGGAATGGGGCACGAGCCCCCAGTGGGGAGGACCGGGGAGGCTCTGAGGAATCCTTGGGATGGACGCTCTCCCTCAGGGCCTCTTGGATCCTGACAGTCCCCCGATGGACCCCCCGGATGGCAGCCTGCAGCAAGTGCAGCCGGGCTGATGGCAACGACCCCACGAGATGCACCGGCATGCCCAGGGGCAGCTCTGGCTCCATGTGGCTGAGTGCTGTGGTGTCCCGAGTGCGGGCACTCAGGGCACTCCAAGACAGGACTGCTTTGCTGTCCCTCATCGAGGTAGACAAGCAAGCAGGGAACCCTGAGAACTGTCTGTCCGGGGTGGGGATAGGGTTCCTTTAAGCACAGAGCTCAGTTAGCCTCAAGCAGCAGCTCCACACACTAAGTCCTAACCTGATGCCCTGCCGGCACTGGTTCTGGCCAGCCTTAACTTCGGTTCAGGGTCCACTCAGTGTGGACGTGCTATTTCAAAATAGCAAAACGCTATTTTGAAATAGTTAATTTGAATTAAGCTGATTTGAAATAACGCATCTGTACACAAAAACTATTTCAAATTAAGTTAATTCGAAATAGCGCTGTAGACATACCCTCAGGGATGATCTAGATGGTGCCTGGTCCTGCTGTGAAGGCAGGGGACTGGACTTGATGACCTCTTGAGGTCCCTTCCAATTCTAGTATTCTATGATGCTATAAATCATTTGGGGGAGGACAGGCGACCCTCTTACTCAGGGCCAGATTAAGGGGGCCGGGCAGCTGACTGGGGCGCCAACCTATGGGGGGTGCCTGATGGCAGTTGTAAGGGGCGCCGCGCGCCCGGGGCCCGCACGGCGTCCCTTAGAGTTGCAATCAGGTGCCGCGTGTCCAACTGTAGCTGTAACGTGCGCAGCGCGCCGGGGGGCGGGGCCGCGCATGCACCATGCGCCCGGGGTCGGAACTGAGCATGCACCGTGCGCCCGTTGCCCCGCGGGCACAGGAATGGCTCGAGCCGGCCCTGCTCTTACCCTGTCTATCCACTGTAAGAATATAAGTACAGTCATACTGGGTCAGACCAAAGGTCCATCTAGCCCAGTATCCTGTCTTCCGACAGTGGCCAATACCAGATGCCCCAGAGGGAGTGAACAGAACAGGGAATCATCAAGTGATCCCTCTCCTGTCACCCATTCCCAGCCTCTGACAGAGGCTAGGGACATCATTCCTACACATCTTGGCTAATAGCCATTGATGGACCTAACCTCCATGAATGTATCTTTCTTGAACCCTGTTAAAGTCCTGGTCTTCACAACCTCCTCTTAGCAAGGAGTTCCACTGTGGCCTCAAACAGCTTCTAAGGACACTTGACACCATGTGAAATTTCCACAGCATGAACAGAAAAGCTGCATAAATTACCACTGCAGAATAGGTCAGCAGTGTATTGCTCTCCTTCACTCCTCAGATTTATTAGGCAATTGTAAGACAGTGATGATCTTCTAGGTAAGGATCTACACATAGATACTTGCTCAGGGTTTGCGTTTGCAAAAAGTCACATTAGCCATTTCTGTGTTGCTCCCAGTTCAGATCTGCTGGTTTAGGGTCCTCTCTCACAGAAGCTGGGAGCATGATGTCTTTTGTTCCTACCCCTCAGCAAGTCTTTTAGCTGGGTTACTTTAAAAAAATACAGAGACAGCTACCTGCTTTAATGTCCAGATGGCTGGAAAAGACAACAGAAGGGAGGCAGACAAACTCCATGTTTAAAAAAAAAAAAAAAAAAAAAAAAACTGTCCTCATTCTCTCTCTCACAGAAGGATAACACCTACTAGCTCATATAGTATGTACCCTTACCAATGCAGGACAGGCAGTCTATGCTAAGGATGAAATCCTGGCCTCACTGAAGGCAATAAATATTCACAATTCCTATAGATTTCAATGGGGCCAAGTTTTCAACCTCAGAAATATCTTGTTAGTTTGGGTCAGTACACTCAAGTTACTACACTTGAGCTAGACTAGCATTCCTTTTTTATGGTCACACTCACTCAAAGCTAGCTTCTAGAGCAATGTTTCTTAAACTTTTTAAGACTGAGGAATACCAAACAATATTGTTTTATTGAGGAAAAAAAAAGGGGGGGGGGGTTGGGGGGAAAGTTATTGAGGAAAAAAAGGGCGGCCATTTTGAATTCTGTTGTTCTCCACGGAACACAGTTTAAGAAACACTGCTCTAGAGAGAATGAGCAAGACTTGAGCTACACAATTATTTGATTAGCAACTGATGAGTTACTGTGACATGAGCCGATACATCCTCACTGCATTATTAGCACTGTTGTCAGCAGCCCATACCCACTGATAGACTAGCTGGTCAACCCCAACTAGAGATTTATGCGTGAGGACAGCAGTTGGATTAGTGATAAAACTGAGTTATACTTCAAGTTAATAAGGCAGTGAAGACAATCTCTTAGTCTCTTTCTCTCCAATGCTTCATCACTATTAAGAAAATTATAAGCACATGCTGCAGCATTTGCCCTTATAAGAACAGATTCAGATTATAGGAAATTATGTGATCAATACAAAGTCTGTGCTGTAGAAATTGTATTTCTTAATGTTGATACATGCATTGTCCACCATTAGGCAAAGTAAATTCATATAAAAAAATCATGGCTAAAAAAATATATGGCAAGCCTGTAAAATTATATGTGTAAACCCCACATCTAACTCTAATAATTTCAAATATAGAAAGTAGAAGGAGATGAGGGTTCTTTCATTCCTTTCATTACAACTAAAAAAACCAAGCACCCTACACACTTACCTGCAAAAACTCATTGAGTTCAACCTGCCCATTTTTGTTCAAATCCACCTCATTTAAAATCTCATGAAGTGTATTTTCATCAATTTGAATGCTGATGTTCTAAATAAAAGAACAGAACAAGCAAATCAACTGGATCTGTTAAACATGATTTATACTATATTACACAACTGAGATAAGAATTCAAAAATCAAAAGAGAAATGTTACCTCTAACACACGTTGAACATCCAGTATGGTAATAAAACCTTTCTTCTCTTTATCAAACATGTGGAACCTCTTTTCATATCTGCAAAATAGGATTATGAACGGTACAGGTATATGGAAAAGATTGACAGAAGTCTCCTCCCAGGGACTGGGGAAAGTCCATTGGTACTTTATTTACCTGTCAATATCTGAAGGTATAAGTGTGATTTCAGAGCTGTCTGTTAATTGCTCTGATTTTGCCTTGTAGCCCATTTCATAATACAGAAACTTTTTAGCAGATTCAAGTTCTTCCTAAAATGTGAAGGAAACAAAAGTCTCAGTTCTAGAATAATCCTGAATATTTACACGCTGAATACCTTCTATACTGTAATATTTTATTGACTCCATTCACTTAATTATAATTGCTGGTTCTTAGAGGAGTATCAGCATTTAATGGCCAAAAAGTGCTTACAAGCAAGCAAGGTCATTAAGATAAAGCAGTATTCCATGCTTCACCTAGATCACTTGCTTTGATGTTCAAGTGTTGATTGTCAATTGATATTCACACATAGAGAAATGGAACATAAAGATTTTAGGGTCATATCATACTCTCAGTACGCACATGCATCTCACAACGATGTCAGCAAGACCAGAATTAAGAGTTGGTAACTTACATCAATATTTAAATACTGTGAACGGTCCATAATGGACTCCAATCAACAATAGATATGAGAATAAAAATAAAACCTGACATTATCATCTTCATACTGCAGAATGAAAAGGAGGGTCTTAGCCATAAGTTAAAATGTTTCAGTTCAACTTTGAATTATTTGCTTATTTAAGAGTTTTAGGTATGGTTTTGGTATTTAACATCTTGTGTGGAAGACCATAAAATGTATATTTACCTGAGAGATTTGCTCTGACCCTTCCAGCTCCTTTTAATATTATAGTCAAATGCAAATTCATAGCCTTTAATCAAGTGATCACATACTATTTTTCAACTATATTACACAGTATATTCGCATATACTAGCTTTCTAAAATCTTTATTACAGTTATGTAGCTTCTTTAGTATTTTGATCTATGTACGCCATAAAAGTCACCAATACTGTTTACTTACTCAGTGTACTAAAGATTACGTATAAATGACATATACCCATAGTACAAATTTTCTGGGCATATGTATGTGTCACCAAAGTTCCAGGGCACATATGTGACAAAGACCTACACATGTGATTAAGTCAATATCTTACATTGTTGTTTACAGTGCTGTTATACCTCCATTAGTCCCAAGATATTAGAGTAACAAGGTGGGTGAGGTAATTATCTTTTATTGGAACGATTTCTGCTGGTGAGAGGGACAAACTTTTGAGCTAAACAGAACTCTTCAAGCATATGAGGAGACCTGGTGAGCTTATCAGGACTACTCACATGCTTCATGTTAAGCATGTACACAAGTCTTTACAGGATCAGGACTTAATGAATGCTGCATTGATAATGTACTACACTATCTCACCCTCAAACAGCAATAAAGATATACTGGACCACACTGAAAATAGAGCTCATATGTAGGAATGAAAAAAATCGCCTTTAAAAATGCTACATATGTAATTACAGTAACAGGGTGATCCGCCCCCATGAAAGGGCCAGGGGTCATGGGGCTAGTCAGTCCTGTTCTAAGGCAGAGCCCTTAAAATAGACTGGTACTGGCAACTTGCAAAGGATGGGATGATTGCCTGATAAGCATTGAACTCTTATAAGGGCTGAAAAAACTGAGGGAGGAGCACTCTAAGCAGCAGTTTGGCTCCAGCAGCATTGGGTCACCCAGACAGGTGGTTTGTAGGAGGACTGGGAAAAAGCTATCAGAGCTGGGTGACTCCCACAACAAAGTTCCTGGGGTAACGGAAAGGAACCTGGTTTAGCCATAGGATTTATGTTGACTGTTTATTTGATTTTTTATTCTGAATATTGTTGGTATGACCCATAAATGAAGCCCCGAGGAAAAGGACCTGATACAGACAGTGGGGCATGGTATCAATGCTTCCTGGGCATGAGAGAGACACCACCAGTCTACACTTACAGAAACTGTGTGTTATTTGTATTATTGGAGAAGTGGTGTGTGATCATGCAACTACAGACTATCACAATGTGTACATGCAAGGGGGACAAGAAAGGCTGCCCTGCAATCTCAGTGTTGACATTTTCTGACTGTTTTGCAAACTTAGCACTCAACCAACCAGCAGTAGTATCAAGCCCAACTTCATCATCAGTTCACAAAGGAAGCTTTAGAAGAGGAGAATCAAGACGAGAGGCTATAAAGAAAAAAGCCATGCAAGCTTTCCTTTCACAGCTCTACCAATGAGCAGCAATTCTGACTTGAAACACTGCTACTATCCAAATCTTGTGTGCCTCGAACAGACTGGTCAGTTGTGACATTTCATGTTGAACAACATGTCAACTAAGGAACAGGAGGAAACCTCTAATTTTACTTTCACTTTTAAGTTAAGCAGCTCAAGACTATAATTGGTTTGATAGCTCTTTTATAATGGCCTATGCCAAAAGATAATCCTCGTGGGAGGAAAAGAGCATCCACAATTTTCTATTAAACCAGTTTGGACACACATTGGACACACATTTCCTTGGTTAAGGAAAACAAGACAGAGTAGAGTTTTAAAGTGGAACTGGGACTCCGTATGTCCCACAGGCCATATTAGTAGGAGTAGATTAAACATACTTTGTTGTGGGCAGGATTCGATGGGCAAAACCTGACTTGTGGTAATTTGCCAAAAAACTCTACATCTCTCATCGGTTTTTCATAAATAGAATTTCAGCAATTTGAAGGAAGGGCTTTTTCCTCCAATAAAGGTTTTAGTATTTAAATTTAAGTAAAGGACAGAAAGATGTGATGACTATATCAATGGGGTTTAAGTATTGTTTTATCTGGTTTAGGCAATTTTTTTTTATTCTTTTAGTGATAAAAATTGTGTCTGGATTCTATTTATATATATTAACAAACCACATTTTTTTTCCTTTTGTTTTGTTTTTATTTGTTTTTAGTAGCAAGGGGAAATCTCTCTTTCTTGCAAGATGTGCAAGAGGTAATAAGATAAAAATGCAAGACAGAGAGAGCTCCACAACTGGAACTTTTTTAAAGCTTTCTTGTAAAGTGCCTTTTGTACCTTTTTCTTCTGATCACTCCAGCCAAGTTCCTTCCCCATTATATCAATGATTCTTGGTAGGGCTTCATCAGCGGCTTGCACGTTCAAGAAGGCCAGCCGAGTGCGATGTGAAATCATATCCACTGCAGTGCACGCATACTCTTTTACCCCATATACAACCTAGGATAATAGAATTAAATAAAAAGAAAAATGTAAAATCCTGAAGTGTTTGAACTTGGGGAAAGGGCTGGATTTGTGTCAGAATGAGGCAAAAAAATAGCAGGAAGCTCTGGCAAATGGGTTGGTAAGGTGAATAAGAGCACTGGACGGGGCGGATATGGAGTGCATCTGTGCACACTAGGCCATAATTTGGCTTACATGATTGAAGAAAATAGATTTGTATGAAATAAGCCCCCCTTTTTGCAGCAATATAAAAAGCATCTGGGATCATGCATCCAGATACAATTAATAACAGTTCAGGAAAAATTATTCCATGTTTTACTCTGAAATAAATTTGTGTTTATACGCCAGATACAGATTCCACTCCCTCACTTCACCCCTGAAGATCTGGGGTTATAAAGATACTTCACAGGGAAGGAGACCAATAATCACCATAAGTTATAGAGACGATAACCTTGCCATTTTCTCATACCTCAGCTTCAATATATGGAAATTCTGATACAAGGCGTTTTCCAACAATAGGCCACCTCTTTCCAGTAACTTGGGCTAATTTGGCCACCTCAAAAGCCTTGTCACCATAGGTAGAAGCAAGGTGCTGAGCCACCTATAAAATGAAGAGCACATTCAGTGAACACTATTTCCCAGCACCTTCTGAAGCACAGTTGAATATATATCAGCTATTCTTGTCAGCCCTCCCATAGCCTGTAATAAATAGGCTGAGGATGGTATTAGTTTTTGATTGTGTGGGAGGAAACAACTTGCGTTGTGAATGCTTAGACCAGCACTAACGCTACTATGCATGTATCAATGTAACGGTGACTAATGATGCTTCAGCTCCTTTCTGCTACTGTGATCACATTTGAAGAATAGATTTTGTTGGGCTTGAGAAGCCAAAGACTTAGGTTGTCACACACGTTTAAAAACCAAGGGCATAGCTTGGTGATTATGCAGACACTGAAATAAAGAATACACATGGCTTTTAAGTACTCCACTAGCAAAGAAAATTTATGATTGGATTTCTTTCTTTCTTATACAATTATTTCTGCTGTGAACAAACAGCACAGTCCTATGCCAATTTATGAGCTCATAGTACAGGCTGTGCTACCGCTTTTTTTTTCCATATAGTAGAACTGAGTAAAAATGTAGTTGACTTACCTCACTTTCCAGTCCATAATCTTGGACCAACCTAATGTAAAGAGTAGGACTCCAGTCCTTAGCCCCCTGCAGTAACAGGCCTACTGTCTTACATGGGCCTGCCTTTAGACTGTGAGTCTGGATGGCTGCATCAATGGTATCTTGTGCCATGGAGCGATAGGTTGTCCACTTCCCACCTGCAAGCAATTTGATTTGATAAATTAGTGGAAGTGTGTTGCACTGGCCAAACTTCACACTTAATATAGTTTCATCCTTACTAGACTTGAACTAGTAAGTTACTTATTCACTAATAACTAAATAATATCACTTGTTCCTTCAAATCTGCTGTACAAACATTCACTAACTATGAATTAAATATCCTTTGTTAGGTATAACAAAGCCAGATGAGGTACCGAGAATGGATTTCCAGTACCTGCTATAGTAACTAGGCCACTGTCACTAACAGCAACAACATGATTCCGAGATATTGACTGGGTGTCTTTAGAGCTGGGATCAGTGACAAGGGGACGAATGCCGCTCCATGCTGCCAAGACATCTCCTCTTCTCACTGTTTAGAAGCAAATAATGGCCAGACAGAATTAGAAAATAACCTTCAGAACTGATCAGTTTCTAATTATTTTCTGATTAAAAACAAAAATTTCATTTTCTTAAAATTACAAAGAATACAGGAGAGACAAGCAAGGACATATATATACGCATCCTCAGTTTGCTCACATCCTATGACTTAATATAGAATTTCAATAACATTTTACAAACACTATCTAACACAACCCCCTTAGGAGAGAAGTATTGTTAGTCCCATTTTGAAGATCAGAAAACTAAAGAACAGAGAAGCTGACGTGACTTTCTCAAGGATAAGAGAGGGATTCAATATCAAAACTGGGTTACAATTCCAAGATTCCTGGCTCCCAGTCATGTGCCCAGACAACCTCAAATATGATGAAAATTAGTATATGTGTGATAACCTGTGGGTTTTTACAAATTCCAACATACTTTTTATATCATTCTAAAACTCCCTCATCATTTATTTTTACCACCCTCCTTTTATGACTACTGTTAACTGCCACAATGTAGGTGGTTGAATGGTGTGTTTCACACTGATCTATTTTGTTATATCATAGAAAGCTGGTCAGCAGCATCTTGTACATGAAACTGTCCACATACTAGTGCAACAAAACCATCTGATCATTCAGAGCTGAGTAACAACTGAAAACCAAAAAATGATATGGATGATGTTCCTAGTGGCTCAGCACGGTGATCTACTGTGCAATATTTAGGAACATCTCAGAACTCTCTGACTTTTGGGCCAGCTAGGTTAATGACGGTTCAGTATCCGCAGAAAGATTACCTACCACATTCGCATCTTGAGTTCACCATGAAGGGGGGGGTACAAAGAGGCTGAAAATGGAAATTCAAAGGGAAAGTGGGTGACATCTTTCCCTGCCAAGCCTATACCTGTTCTTAGATGGGTGAAGACCTTGAAGTCTCATCCTTCCCCCATCAAAATACTTGTCCTGATGTGGGGGTTCAGGAAGAAACAAAGAGCTTCCCCAACCTTCTCCTTGTGGAATATTCAGTATGTGTGTAATGAGGGGCTGCACCTCTCCACAAAATACTTACATGATGTATGTAGAGATAAAAGAGGGGGATTCCATATCTCAGAAATCTCTAACCAGTTCAATGGAACTGGTGATGGTAGGTGGAGAAAAATGGTCAGGTGGTTTTGGTTTTGTTTTGTGTGGTTTTTTAGGTGCCAGGACAACAGTAATTTTATTTTTAGAAAAGGAAAAGATGTTGTTTTTCCTTGGAATCACACTTAAATCTTGGTACTCTTTTCTTATGCCTGTATATTTATACCTGCCTCCGGAATTTCCACTACATGCATCTGATGAAGCGGGTCTTTGCCCATGAAAGCTTATGCTCCAATAAATCTGTTAGTCGATAAGGTGCCACAGGACTCCTTGTCGCTTTTGCAGATTCAGACTAACACGGCTATCCCTCTGATACTTAAATCTTCTATTTGTGTTGTTTGCCTTGAGTTACAATTTCCCCTGGACTACTTCAAAGAGTCAGAGAGCCACTGCAACACTGTTTTTTGATTGTTTCTTTTTAACCAGAAAAGCACAGTTACTTTCGTTAAACATTGCAATTGGCATCATCTCCTAATAAAAACAGTTTTCTGAATAATATAACAGCTATTATAAAAGAACATAGTGGGCCTTTCTGAGTCCTAGATGAATTAACCCCACCACTATTATGTAGCTTTATTATGTATTTATGTACGTATATATGTATTTATTCAGCAAGTTCACAGATGACACTAAGCTAGAGAGAAAGGTAGATATGTTGGAGGGTAGGGATAAGGTCCAGACTGACCTAGACAAATTGGAGGATTGGGCCCCAAAAGAAATCTGATGAGGTTCAACAAGGACAAGTTCAGAGTCCTGCACTTGGTGCAGAAGAATCTCAAGCACTGTTACAGGTTGGGGACCGCCTGGCTAGGGAGCAGTTTGGCAGAAAAAGACCTGGGGATTACGGTGTATGAGAAACTGGATATGAGTCAACAGTGTGCCCTTGGAGCCAAGAAGGCTAACGGCATATTAGGGTGCATTAGGAAGAGCACTGCCAGCAGATCAAGGGAAGTGATTATTCACCTTTACTTGGTACTGGTGAGACCACATTTGGAGTATCGTGTGTCCAGTTCTGGGGCCCCGTTACAGAAAGGATGTGGACAAATTGGAGAAAATCCAGCAGAGGGCAACAAAAATTATTAGGGGGCTGGAGCACATGACTTATGAGGAGAGGCTGAGGGATTTGGGCTTATTTAGTCTACAGAAGAGAAGAGTGTGGGGGGGGGGGAAGAGGGGGATTTGCTAGCAGCCTTTAAATACCTGAAGGGGGGTTCCAAACAGGATGGAGAGAGGCTGTTCTCAGTGGTAACAGATGACAGGATGAGAAGCAATGGTCTCAAGTTGCAGTGGGGGAGATCTAGGTTGGATATTAGGAAAAACTATAGTCCTAGGAGGGTGGTGAAGCACTGGAATGGGTTACCTAGAGAGGTAGTGGAATCTCCATCCCTAAAGATTTTTAAGTCCCAGCTTGACAAAGCCCTAACTATTATGATTCAATTGGGACTGGTCCTGCTTTGGGCAGCGGGTTGGACTCGATGACCTCCTAAGGTCTCTTCTGACCCTAGGATTCTATGATTTACTTGAAAATTAAGAGGCCTTGTTATGTAGAATATGAAAAATAAAAGAAGGCAAATAAAAGCTTGATTTCTCCATATCTTCTAAAGTACCAAGGCAGCTGGAACCAGCAGGGACAGAAGCTGAGTGAATTTAATATATCATATGACCATAATGTAAGAGCAAACAGCTGGGACCATAAACAGCACCCAGTTGTTGCTCTGAGAACAATCAGCACTATATCACTATCCACTGCTCAGAAAAGGCTTCCAGCAGTAAAAAGCCTCTCATTTTTTCCATTTAGTCTTTCAGTGGAAACCTCCATTCCATCATTCCTGCCCCTCTTGAATGACTTTTGTCCTTCGGGTTAACATGTTAAAATTGTACATTTTGAAAAAGGAACTGATCACAATTCTACTGTTTCCATTGTGTCTCTCCTTACCTGTTTTCTTTATTATGATATCAATGCATTAAAGGACCTGTTCCTACTCCCATTGTAGTCAAGAGTGAACTCCTTGGGAAAAGACATTTCTTTTTCATCTTCGTGCACACTTATCAAGCTATCACAATGAATAACCACAACCAACTGATGTACCCAGATTCACTCCATCAAGTCACAAATTAACAGGCTAGCTTTAAGTCTATGTCTGCCCTGTATAGAGCAGGGCTTTCTTCCTGGAGCCTCTAATTCTTGCTTTTCACTTGAGCCCCTAAACAAACCTTGACTCTTTCTTGGGACTCAGGTCATTCTGGTAGAGGCTGATGGGAGGACTTGGGCCCACTCAATACTCTGGATCTCAACCCAGGGACCCTATAAGTAGCAATCACATGCTGCTTCCTGTAATAGTTGATACTGGTGCTATTCCATGGGCCATTTTGCAGTACAGACTTGTGCATTGAGGCTATTACTGCAAGGTACAAAATCTCCTCTCAGGGAACGTCTACACAGCAGCACATACAGCAAAATAAGCTACGCATATTGCACAGCTTATTTTGAAATAGCTTATTTTCTACACAGCGCTAATTTTAATAAATAATAAATAAATAAATAATAATAAATAAATAATAAATAAATCGTTATTCGCATCTTCGTTAGTCCTCGTGCAATGAGGTTTACAGGAAGCCAGAATAAGAAGGCTATTATTTCAAATGTATTTTGCAACAACAGGTGTGCTGTTAAGCTGCACGGAATGCTATTTTGGGATAACGGATGTTATCCCAAAATAGCGCCGCTATGTAGATGTACCCTCAGAGACCATGCAGTTGGTGATATTCAGTTAGGGCACGTCTACACAGCAGGTCAAAACTCGAATTAAGCTATGCAAATTCAGCTTCATCAATTGCGTAGTTGAAGTCGAAATAGATTAATTCGGCTTTCGGTGCTGTCTACACAGCAGGAAGTCAAAGGAATCATAGAATCATAGAATACTAGGACTGGAAAGGACCTCAAGAGGTCATCGAGTCCAGTCCCCTGCCCTCATGGCAGGACCCAGTACGGTCTAGACCATCCCTGATAGACATTTATCTAACCTACTCTTAAATGTCTCCAGAGATGGAGATTCCACAACCTTCCTAGGCAATTTATTACAGTGTCTAACCACCCTGACAGTTAGGAACTTTTTCCTAATGTCCAACCTAAACCTCCCTTGCTGCAGTTTAAGTGCATTGCTTCTTGTTCTCTCCTCAGAGGCCAGGAAGAACAATTTTTCTCCCTCCTCCTTGTGACACCCTTTTAGATACCAGAAAACTGCTATCATGTCCCCCCTCAATCTTCTCTTTTCTAAACTAAACAAACCCAATTCTTTCAGTCTTCCCTCATAGGTCATGTTCTCTAGACCTTTAATCATTCTTGTTGCTCTTCTCATGACCTTCTCCAATTTCTCCACATCTTTCTTGAAATGCGGTGCACAGAACTGGACACAATACTCCAACTGAGGCCTAACCAGTGCAGAGTACAGCGGAAGAATGACTTCTTGTGTCTTGCTCACGACACACCTGTTAATGCATCCCAGAATCATGTTTGCTTTTTTTGCAACAGCATCACACTACTGACTCATATTCAGCTTGTGGTCCACTATAACCCCTAGATCCCTTCCTGCCATACTCCTTCCTAGATAGTCTCTTCCCATTCTGTATGTGTGAAACTGATTGTTCCTTCCTAAGTGGAGCACTTTGCATTTGTCCTTATTAAACTTCATCCTGTTTACCTCAGACCATTTCTCCAATTTGTCCAGATTATTTTGAATTATGATCCTGTCCTCCAAAGCAGTTGCAAACCCTCCCAGCTTGGTATCATCTGCAAGCTTAATAAGCGTATTCTCTATGCCAATATTTAAATCGTTGATGAAGATATTGAACAGAACCGATCCCAAAACAGACCCCTGCAGAACCCCACTTGTTATACCTTTCCAACAGGATTGTGAACCATTAATAACTACTCTCTGAGTACAGTTATCCAGCCAGAACACTCTTCCTTCAACTTCCCTTACTCCTCGTGAAATGAGGGTTAGAGGAGTCAGAGTAAGAAGTCCTCCAGCTCGCCATTATTTCGAAATAATGTGTAGACACGCTGTGTAGACACGCTCTTTGTTATTTCAGAATAATGTCAATTATTCTGAAATAACACTGCTGTGTAGATATAGCCTTAGAGAAGCGCACCTGCATAGTTCACTGATGACCACATAAGAAATATGCACATGCACCCTAAATTTTTCCATCAGTCAGCAAAGCCATAATTTTTGTGATGTGGACATTGGATCTTTTAAATTACTGTAATTAAAAGATGTTTTTGTTATGCATGTTACTAGTAATCCACATTATTTTTGCATAATGTATAAAATACCAAATAATTTAAAATTGCCAAGCAGCTTAAGCTATAATGTCTTTACCAACCGGTTTAAATAGATATATCTGTTTATACCATAAAATTATTTCTTTTTAAAACCACAAATAGATATTATAATCATTTCACTTTCTAAACAAAACATGAGAGAAGTAGAGGCTGTTTTAAAACTTAATTGTGTTGCTTATTAAATTTACAAAGGAAAAAATTGACTGATTTGCTTTATGTGGAAGCATATTGGGGTATGTTTTTAGATACTGCTTTCACATGACTGATAACTGAAAATCGATAACAGACTATAAAGAGATCCCAAAAGAGCACTGAATAGATTTCAGAAATTGATGTTGCTCTGCCAGCATGTTTAACCCGCTAAAATGAAGTGCTAATCACAGAAATAAGATACCATATTACATTTATAAACTAAAGAAACTGGGAAAAGCAGCATGTGTGACACTATAATTAAATTGTTGGAACACATCCAAGCCTGTGTAAGTTGATAACCCTGGCACTGTCTCTGGCAGCTAAAAAGCAGGTCTGCAGTGAGTTGATACGGCCAGCACAGTTGTTAATTCAAAAACAGGCAATCTATAAACATTGCTAATTGGATACGTGAAAACCAGCATGCACCTATGTGGGTTTCCTTCAAAAGCTTTAAACACTCCAGAAAACTACTTTTGTGAAACACCCTTGCAAAAATTCTGTCCTATTCAATACTCTGAGCCATAGCTTAGTTCAACAAACCACCTGCCTGGCACACCACATCATTCTGATTAACTTCTGCTCAAGAGACTTGATGGTGCATTTTTTGGATAGATCATTTTTCTTAACTTGATACAAAAACAGAACTATCAATTTACCCATTCCAGGGAAGAGCAAACAAGAAAGCTAGAGTTTTCAGCCTCTGGATAGAAACCTTCCTATGTCTAACTACACAACACTGCTACATTCCCAGCAGGCAAAATACTTTTCAGATTTACTTTAATATCTCTAATGCAAACATTTTCACAACATCATTTTAAAACACAGCAACAGTAAAGGGGCCAGGATGGCTAAAGAGCTTGGTAATGAGATATGAAGCTTTTCAACTCTTAACTACCAATCTGAATGCAAACAGGTCATTTTCATTTAAGTGCCCTATATCAAATGAACCTACCTAGCAATCACTGTACTATTTTTAAAAATTCCATTTTTTCCCTTAATCCTTCTTCCTGAACTGAAAACTGGACAATACTGAACATGTGCCATTTTTTTTAAAGGCAAATATTAAGGACAAAGTGGTTAAAAATACAAACCAGAATAAAGACTTTGGAAAATTCAAGAACTTTTTCTAGAAAAAAAGTTCATTGAGGCTGATCAGCAAACTCATGGTTAGATGCTGGATGTACCTTCACATGTTCCACATCTTCCACCCCTTCCCTCTGATGAAAACTGACAACATCACACAGAATACCCCCAGCCCAAAAGGAGCAAATGAGTGGCTGTGAAGCCAAAAAGTTAATGCCATTTTGGCCAAAAGGGAGCCCTCAGAGTGGGTCAATATATATAACTGCATTAGCCTGAAATGTTGGTAAGGTCACATAATGTCCCCCAGAATAACAAAAGCATGGTAAGTCAAATCACACAAAACTTTAGTGACAGCAGAGTTTCACTATTAAAAATAGCAGACACAAAATGAAAAACAAAGCTCATTAAAAATGAGGAGTTCTGTGGCACCTTAGAGACTAACAGATTTATTACAGCATAAGTTTTCATGGGAAAAACCGATGAAGTGGGGTTTACCCACAAAAGCTTATGCCCTAATATATCTGTTAGTTTCTAATGTGCCACAGGATTCCTCTTTGTTTTTGTAGATACGGACTAACATGGCTAGCCCCCCACTCCGAAAAAGCTCATTAATGTTACCTTCAACATCACAACTAAGATAGTTGCGCACTTCAGTCAAAATAAAGTTAATATCTTCCTCTGTAGGTATCGGGTGATGTGTAACCTCAGTTGGAGTATCTGTAGTCCCGGCAATAGTCATCTTTTCCCACGGCAGGAAGAAAATTACTCGTCCATCACTAGTGGCTGGGTCAAGCAGCCCCATGTTATCAGGGCTGGAATAAAGAGAGCTTATTCATTTTCAAGTCCTTACATCAAATAAAGTATCTACTTTATTAACAAAAAGCAGTAATTACTGTAATGAATTAACTAATGTTGTTCTTAGTCACACAGAACTGTAAATGTTTGTTATGGTTTTAGTCCAAGATTTTCATAAATGGCCAATAATTTGATTTTGTTGTACCTTTATTTCTGAGTCCCCAACTAGTCATGTTCAAGAAACTTGATTTTCACAGTATGGTGGGGAATCACCCTCTTAAATAAACAAACAAACAAAGCTCCAGACATCTCTCAAGTTGAGTCCCCAAAAGCACTAGTGACTGTTGAAAATCTTGGCCCATAAGGTTTTTTTTAATTTAAAAAACTATGAATTTTAACAGCAGCAATGTGCGAGAGATGTGGTACAAACTGGATATGTAAGGTAAGCTTTTTAAAGCAAAGAAAGAATAAAGAATAAATATTAAGCAACTAAGATAAGGTGAAAAAAGAAAGGGATGGGAAAGAACCATGAAATGAAGCTTTCAATTATAACAAATACACATGAGCTCCAGTGTCTGCAGGGAGACAGATTTAATACAAAATTATTGTTTTGCGTCTTTTTATAAGTTCTTTATTACTTACAATTTTAGCAGGTAGTGGATGAACATGTAAGATATTTAAAAAGTGCAAGAAAATGAACACTGTTTCCTTACAGTTACTATAAGATTTACTCTTTACATTAAGGAGCCTATGATTCATAGGAATATTTTCCTTGTAAATGTACAATAACTAATTTTATTAATTCATGAAAAGGAAAAACACAACAGGAAAGTAACATTAAAAGTCTTATTTGTACTTTCAAACCAAAACTTCTAATGAGGTTATCATAGTAGCATATTATACAACTATGAGCCTAACGTAATCATCTTTAGCCAGGCAGCCAAATGCAAGTTTTTGGCACTATTTTCTTTTAAAATCCACATAAGGTTTGTTTTATTTTGGTGGACTCTATATCTCAAGACCCTAATTTCAAAGAAACTTCCTGACAGCACTTTTTCGTTGTTGAGCATTTTGAATTATAAGCACTTATTCCTACCCCGTTCCTGATTCAAAAACCAGGTGACAGTGAAACCATTTTCACTCAATTCCAATTTATTTTTAATGCAAACCTTATACTAATATTTTGTTACAGAATATAATTAGCTAGGAGGTACATATGCTACATCTGTATTAGTGTAGATCAGCAGTATACCTTGCTAGTGTTCATTAATCATAATAAGACACCAAGCTGTAGTTTGAAGAAGAAAGAATACCAAGTAATAATTTGTGATGATGCCATAATGAAGTATTTGATTATAATTTTATTGAATATATAATATATTTAATATTTTTCACATGAAAATCAAAGTCTAGGCTTACTGCTATCCCCCTTCTTCATATGTTCCTATGATTCAAATATGTTTTGTAACTGACTGATATTGCCAATATTAAGTTGGTGAACACATTTCACATATTAAAACTTTTCTGCCTTGATTTTTTATGCCCCATGTGAACTCCTAGAAATCGTGAGGATGGTGAGGTGGGATGAAATATCAGTATTTCAAAATGTTTAGCTTTGATAGAATATCATTAAGCAGATTTTCAAAATATATGGACTTGATAAACCCAACCCACAAAAAAATCTTTCACAGACCCTAAAAGTTGAGCAGGGTGACTGATGGGTTACTTCTATTTCCATGAAAGTCACAGAAGGCCTGCCTGATTCAAAGACTACTGAAGTCAATGGGAAGGCTCTCATCTACTTCAATATGCTTTGGTTCAGGCACTAAGAGTTGAAAGTGTGAGACACTTATACATTAAATCCATATTTATAGAATCATAGAATACTAGGACTGGAAGGGACCTCGAGAGGTCATCTAGTCCAGTCACCTGCCCTCATGGCAGGACCAAATACTGTCTACACCATCCCTGATAGACATTTATCTAACCTACTCTTAAATATCTCCAGAGATGGAGATTCCACAACCTCCCTGGGCAATTTATTACAGTGTTTGACTACCCTGACAGTTAGGAACTTTTTCCTAATGTCCAACCTAAACTTCCCTTGCTGCAGTTTAAGCCCATTGCTTCTTGTTCTATCCTCAGAGGCCAAGATGAACAAGTTTTCTCCCTCCTCCTTATGACACCCTTTAGATACCTGAAAACTGCTATCATGTCCCCCCTCAATCTTCTCTTTTCTAAACTAAACAAACCCAATTCTTTCAGACTTCCTTCATAGGTCATGTTCTCTAGACCTTTAATCATTCTTCTTGCTCTTCTCTGGACCCTCTCCAATTTCTCCACATCTTTCTTGAAATGCGGTGCCCAGAACTGTACACAATACTTCAACTGAGGCCTAACCAGTGCAGAGTAAAGCGTACTTTCTATTCCAATATCTAAATCGTTGATGAAGATTTTGAACAGAGCCGGTCCCAAAACAGATCCCTGCGGAACCCCACTTGTTATACCTTTCCAGCAGGATTGAGAACCATTAATAACTACTCTCTGAGTACGGTTATCCAGCCAGTTATGCACCCACCTTATAGTAGGCCCATCTAAGTTGTATTTGCCTAGTTTATTGATAAGAATATCATGCAAGACCGTATCAAACGCCTTACTAAAGTCTAGGTATACCACATCCACCGCTTCTCCCTTATCCACAAGACTCGCTATCCTGTCAAAGAAAGCTATCAGATTGGTTTGACATGATTTGTTCTTTACAAATCCATGCTGGCTGTTCCCTATCACCTTGCCACCTTCCAAGTGTTTACAGATGATTTCCTTAATTACTTGCTCCATTATCTTCCCTGGCACAGAAGTTAAACTAACTGGTCTGTAGTTTCCTGGGTTGTTCTTATTTCCCTTTTATAAATGGGCACTATATTTGCCTTTTCCAGTCTTCTGGAATCTCTCCTGTCTCCCATGATTTTCCAAAGATGATAGCTAGAGGCTCAGATACCTCCTCTATCAGCTCCTTGAGTATTCTAGGATGCATTTCATCAGGCCCTGGGTGACTTGCAGGCATCTAACTTTCTAGGTGATTTCTAACTTGTTCTTTTTTATTTTATCTTCTAAACCTACCCCTTCCCACTAGCATTCACTATGTTAGGCATTCCTTCAGATTTCTCGGTGAAGACCGAAACAAAGAAGTCATTAAACATCTCTGCCATTTCCAATTCAGTCACTACTAATAATCAGTCACTACCAAAAGTCAATACCAAGCTTTTGTTTAGACTCTAGAGTTTACATAAAATATACAGCTAATGCCAGAAGCAGAAAATATTACTGAATTCCAGTGCAAAGCCTAGTTTCATTGCAGGATTCATAGAAAAGCTTAGATATACTTCTCATATTAATATTTTTCATTATTTCATGCTAGTAATCAATCAGCGTACAGATAAAAATAGGTAAAAATGAAAAGCTCTGTGTGTACGGCTTTTCAATCCACTTACTGTTTGCTGGTATCCAATTTTTTTTTTACCTAGATGACCTTTATCATTTGAAAATCAGAATATTTAGGGTCAAAAAGATTTCCATGGTATTTGACCAGAAGTAAAGATTTTAAAATTAAGCGCAAGATTCTCTTGAAAAGTCACCCTGCCCTTTTCATTCATTTTTATTAAAAGGATAAAAGAAAGTTGGACTTCCATTTACATTCCTTTTGTCCCATGAAGCAACAGCCATCTGTAGGCTAAAATATTTCTAGTGCTTACTGGGAGACTTTGCTATCTGCAACTACTTTTACATACAAATTAAGATCCAGGCTCTACATAAAATATGTCCAGACCTATCTACATAACCCCATTAAGCATTTGGCTGTCTTACTCTTCAGCTAATTACTCTAGCTTGGTTATGGGACATTCAGAAATAAAATCTTTTTGCTAAACCTGTTGTGTGATGTGACCTTCTATTGTTTGTGTATCTGTCTTGTACAATTACGCTTTCTCTTCCCTTAATTGTTATGAAAGCCTTTTTAAAATGTTCATATTAAAGATGAAGAGAATTGTTCACAGAAAGCTATTTTCTTCTACAAATATTGCAAGAAAGTATGGCAGATGTAAAAGATAAGCCAGTTAAGCAGAGCTGAGTTAGTATTGGTCCAGTAATAGCAAACTGATGTATTATAAAAGCTATCTTAGTGACTTAATTAGTTCATCCCATTCACCCTATCTTTCTTCCACTACTTCCATCTGTCAATCAGTAAGGTGACCCATTTCTCTTCATTCTTTTACTTCTGATAATCACATTTCTGTAGATATCTGGACTTGTACCCATATTGATGGAATACATTTATTGTCTGCCATCACAAAAATTCTGAATAGATATCTATTTTTGGTAAATTTCAATAACAGAGGGCCACATTTTCAGTCAGCAGCCTACACTCATCCATCCAAACTGGGCCCACAAAGGTTAATGAGCTTTGTTGGTGTGAATGCTAGCACCAGTGTGTGAACATGTGTAAGATTATTTGAAGGGCAAATTACATAGAAACTGAAGCAGGTGTTTGCACAGGGACAATCTGGAGGATCTTCACAGGGAGGCAGCATGCAACCTTAGAAGAATACATTTGGAAAAGTACAGTTTAATAGGAGTGAGCCAATATGGATCTATGAAAGGTAAGTCACGTCGGGGAAAGGATTAATTTTTAAAATGAAAAAACATATTGATTTAGAGACCAGGGAACCTAGAGATTGAATACACTGCATCAAAATATTCAGAAAACCTTCAAAAAAGTTTCAGGTGACTAATTAGTGAATAAAGTTTGCAAATGTGGTTTGGGAAATAGATTTTTAAGATGGGTAAAGAACAGATTAGAAATAAGGTAACTTGCACAGAATTTGGGTTACCACGTGCAAATCCTCTGTGAAAACTGGGACTAATACCCTTTAAAAATCTAAATTCATAGATTAGATCATTGCATTTGCAGATGATAGTAACATATTCAAGAAAGACTGAGTGTACAAGTAAAGAATGGACCCAGAAAGGATACCATATATGGTGATAAACAATAGAGTACAAGACTGAAGAATGGCAGAACAAAATGGTAAAGGTGAATGAGGTAAAGGTGAATAAATAATGGTAGAAAGACTTCATTTGTCCCATCATTGCTGATGAACAGAAACAGAAGAGAATGAAGAGTAACACCATGGAACATGTTTCTTAAAACAATTCATAACACCACCATCTCCTACTACAGATCCCCCAAGACTACAATTCCTACAAAAAACACAGTCAGATGGTGGTTAGATTGAGGGACGATTTGGAAACAGTTTGTATTTATTGTTGAAATACTGCATGTATTCTATCCCACACCAACGCTTTTGATATGTCGCTTGGCTTCTCTAATATTACTCTCTTCAGTGCAGCAACTATGATTTTCTATATGAGTGAATATAGTATTTGGCAATCTGTGGTTGGTATCATAATACAGATTGGATCTTCCTGGCGCAGGAGACCTGCAGAAACCTGACTGGTCTGGAACCAGGAATTTTGCCAGACCAAGGGAGGTTAATGCCAGCACCTCTGCTGTCAGCCTCTGGGCTCCACTGTTGGGGGGGGGGGAAGAGGAGGGCGCACTGCTCCCTCCCAGTCCCCAGGCTCCCCTCCCAGCCCCACCGATTCCTGGTCCTTGGTTGGCCCCCATTCTCCTTGCCACAAGCCCTGGACAGGCTCTGCTCCCAACCTCCAGGGCTCTCTGGCTAAGCAGCATCAGTGGTCTCACTGCCATAGTTTTTCTCTGAGAGTGCTCCAACCCCAGAGCACCCACAGGGACCCCATGGATGTTGCCAGACCACAGAGTCCCAGACTAGAGAGGTTGGGACTAGAGAGGTTGAACCTGTACAAACAAAAGAATGCACAAGTTGTACAGGAAAATCTTGATTAAGCAAATGGGCAAAGAGGTGGTATACACAATTTAACACGTAAGCGTAAAATTATGTACTTCGATACAATATGCAAAAATTAAGTAAAATTTAAATGGCACTAGCCTTACAACAGAGTGTGAAATGGCTCTGGGTACTTCAATAAAAATAATATTTAGATACCTGATCCAGTGTGTAGCTGAAGTAAAAAAAACTATTAAGATATTTCCTTGTATCAACAAGGGCCTCTAAATGGAAGAGGGACAATTGTGAATATCTGGTCTGATCCCTAGGGTTGCCAGATGGTTTCAGAAAAAATACCGAACAACAACAGAAAAAAATAAAAACATGCCAGGAAAAAGTTTGGTTGGGGGGGGGGAGTTGTTAAGCAAGAAAAAAAAAACCCCAACACCGTGACCCTTTTAAAAACTGCGCTGTGAGGGCTTTTTGGCTGCTCGCCATCTTGCCTCCCTGCGCCGGACAGGACAGCTCCCCTGCGGAACCCGGTAAGCACTTGGGTTGCCAGGCTGCTTCCGTATTGAGCCAGACAGCCCAGGATTTTCGCCTCCTGGCCAGGAAAAACAATCAGAAAGTACCGGACATTAAGTGTCCGGTATTTTCTTAATTTTGTTTTTACCGGACAGGAGGAGAAAATACCGGACTATACGGTTCAATACCGGACACCTGGCAACCCTACTGATCCCCTGCACAACACAGGGCATAGAATTTGCCCAAAAAACATTTGTAGAGCAGATCATCATTCAATTATTGGAATGTATTGCTGAATTTTAGTCACTTTATGCAGAGAACAAGAGAGTTAAGTTGCAGAGTGAGCAATATATGGAGCAGATCCTAACTGGAATAGAGGGACTTTCATATGAAGAAAAACAACAAAAAATTGGTTATTTAGTCTTAAGAGAAGACCACTAAAATATGAAAAAGTTAAACAAATTAAACGTATCAAAATTAAGTCTAGTGATTGAGGTCACAGGACAAACCAGAATTGTTTATTCTCACTAGCTCTAGAGGGATTAGGTTTTATATCAAGAGGCAATACATGTAATAATTTAAGAAGATGGTATATTATAGATAGCGTGGAATGAACAGATAAATGGAACAGACTTCCAGTTGAAGTAGTAGAGTAAAATAGCATAAGTGCAATTAAAAAAAAAAAAGAGGATGACTATACAAATTAATACATTTAGTGGTAGTGTGGTTGAATATTTGGTAATTTTAAAATGGTATTATGTGGGAGATGGGAGTACTGTAACTATAAATGGCTGTTTGGAGGACATCTGTGACTAGAAAAGAAAATAGCTTAAATTTGTAAGACAGCTTAAAAATTTGTAAAGAAAACAGACAGTTCCAGACAGGAGGTGGCCATGGTCCACACAACAGACGTAGTTTAAATCCTGTCTCCATCTCCACAGACAATACCAGCAGGAAAAACAGTGACGCTTACGTATGATACACTTACATAAGGGAGAGCGTGAGAGAGACGTACTTTAGCTACTTGTGTAAGGACATGTGTACTAAGAATAGAATATGAGAGGAGGAACGCATGGCTATTAATGAAAAGTATCAAAAAGTAGTAAACCACTAGGAAATAAGGTTTGCTTAATATAATGTTAATAAAATGCAATTATCTACATTTAATCATAAAAGGCCTTTACCTGAAGCAATAATTTGTGCAAGACTACACCAACATTTTATAAAAGGAGCTTACCAATAAGGAAAGTGGTTGCAATGAAGAGACATACCTTCTCCATTAAGCAGCATTCAGTTGGCACTCAAGAGACCTGCTGCTTAATTTCTGTGTACATTTAAGATTAAATATTATGAATATTTTTCTGTTATGGGGACTGTTCCTTGCCTTCTTAAAATGAAATGAGTGTAGATTTAACTCATCAGTGGCATTGTGGGTATGTGTGGGCAGACATTCTTATTTTATTAAAAAAAAAAAATGCCCACACATTGACACACACTGAGAAACAGGGTTGAATAAAGGAACTATAAATTTCACAGATTATTACATAAGAAACCGAATGGTATGAAACAGACTGTATCCTTGATGCACATCAAATCGTTTTCTGTTGCAGGGTGGACTGAACACAAAACGTTAAAAAACTGAATGTTAAATAAACATCTGCTCCCAGGCCCTCTTCTCAAAGTGCAAGGCAGGCAAGTGACTTCATACACATGCTCCTTATATGGAATTAGAAAACATCCTCTTTTACACTTACACAGAAAAAACAAAGAGGATCTTGTAATTACTGCACACAACTTGGAATAAGGAGATCTGGGCTCTAATCCTGAATCTGTCATTAAATGTGTGTGTCAGCTTTACCACATCTAACTCAAGTGGTTGACAGTGTTCAGATGGAAGGCAACACAGAAATGCACAATATTAAACTCATCCAGGCACTTATCTGATTAATGAGCAGGTGGATTTCTATAATAATGTGGATTATTTCAGATATGTGAGAAGTATGAGCCTCATTTTATATACTATCACGTAATTCAAATGAGCAGTAGAACTGAGCCTTGCTAAGTACCATGGTAGCAAAGGAACTAGGAGTGTTTGGAAGAATATTCATTGGTACCAAATACTCAGATCTCAGTTCCAATATTTTTCTAGATGGTTCCAGGATTCATTGAACTGAGGCAGCAATCCCAGGAGGGAGGGAGGGAATTCTCAATGCAAATAAAAATAGCTCAATATTTTGGGACTGATGTTCACAAGCAGCAGCAGCAAAATCCATAAGTTAATTAGGAGTATAAGTAGAAGGGAATCTGGATACACAGGAGCTTGTTGGGAAGTTCTGGGTATAATGATAATTGCGGGGGATCCAAGTGAAGGTGTTTGGGGCTCAGTGGTAGGATGGGTTTAGGTGCAGGGTTTCAGATGCTGAGGGAGGGAAGCTTGGTGGGGTGGGGATCTGGGTGCAGGTGGCTCAGTGGGAGGGTTCCTCCTTGGGGGATGGGATGGTGTAGGTATGAGGGGCTCTGGATGCATGGGCATTGGCAGATGGGGGAACAGCTTCCTGTACAAGGACCCCCTTTGCTGGAACTGAGGCATGATGGGTGCAAGAAGCAGGAGGTGGGGGTGGGAAGTTAGAAGAGCTTCCTGTACCCAGGAGAGAAGTCTGGGGGTGGTCTAACCCAGCTGTGCAGGGGAAGAGGAGGTCCTGTCCTCCTCAGCCCAGCTGGACTAGCAGCAGAACCTGGCGCAGGGCACAGGCGATCAGCCACATCTTCCCTCATCTTGCCCCCTTCCCCAGAGTGATTTACCACTCTGATGGCTGCCCTGAGCACCTTAAACATAATGGTGGGGAGGGCTTCATGACTGCTCTTGTGGCTTCTCTGTCAGAAAATCATTTTTCTGCAGGGAAGCAAAAAAAAATCTGCAGTGGACAAAGTCTGTACATGCACAGCAGTGCAGAATTCCCCTACAGAAGTCACAAATAAACAATGAGGTTAATTAGCTTAATTTACATTAAGAAGTTTTATATATCTACCCCCTAAAGTCTCAGTGAAGTCAACCTAGAAATCACTTATAAAGAAAGCCCCACTCCCAACCCAAACCTGCAGTCAATACTTCAACTTCAATAAGAGTGTGCCTTTGCAAGCCTTGATTAAGAAGTATAAGATTTGATTGGTTTTGTGTAAGACAAAATTGTTTTTCTAACAGGCACAGTGCCAGAATCCCTGCTTTATAAAGCAAAGCGTGCATTCAAGCAGTACCATAAAAACTGCAAATGTATCTTTACCACCTTACTCATTATAGACACAAATAGAGATTGATACAAATGGGCTAGGCTTTGAATATCATTACCTGTAATAACCAGGCATCACAATATGCACGCCTGCACTTGGCTGACAGATGTTTGATACTTCCTGATCATCCATTTTGCGTATAGAGTCTGTGAAAGGTCCTGTAGCATTGATAACACATTTGGCTTTGACATCAAATTCCTGCCCTGTGAAAGAAAACATCATCAGTCACATACCCCATTTGTTTTCCTGCTCACTCACGCTCTGGATTATTAATTTATCTATGAACTTAACCTATTGTAAAGTATGTTGTGTCACTGTAGAGGACCCAAACAGTTGTAATTATTAAAGAGTTAAATATTTCTCTTTTCTACTTTATATCAGATATGAAACAAGGAATAATACCCATCCAAAAAGCTTTTTACAAATAAAATTGAGCATGCTGACTTTTTCTCCCTTCCATTTTTATTTTGTCAATAAAAGTATCTAAGAACAGATCATTAAAAAAACTGGTGACAATTGTGGTTCAAACCCTGAATTTGGTAACAGGCATTATCACTGTACTATATACAGCATTTTACAATGTCAGCTTTGCTTGACAAAAGGCTTTGGGTGTAAAAGCCTAGTCTACCCTGGCAAAGCATAAGGATTTGGACGGAAACCTGACAGAAGTTAAAGATGATTGACATCAATGGCATGACACTACACTTTGGAAATAACCCACCTTTACCAATTAATAGATATTTCCATATCTAAAACATCCCCATATTTTTAAAACACATTATTGTGTTTCTTTAATGAACACATTTTGTATTTTCTAAATAGCTGTGTTTTATTCTATTAATCAAAAACTGATAAAATGGATTAATTTCCCCCGTAGATTTTACCCAGTGAACAACGCGCTGCAGAATAAGAATCCTTTAAGTATTACCTCTATATACTAAAATATGGCTTAAGTTAGCAACACAGAACCAATAGAAGTCGTTAGGTAAAGTTAGGCCTGACTCTATAAATATCTCCTAAACAGGGCCAGACGGAGCCATTCCAGCACCCCGGGCAGAGAGTTTAATTGCGCCCTGGGTTGAGGAAGGGCGCATGCGCGGCCCCGCCCCCGCCCGGCACATAGGGAAGGGTGCGCGGAGCTGGCGGTGGCAGGATGCACGTGCCCAGCCCGGCCCGGCCCGGCCACCACCGCTGGCGCACAGCCCGGGGCCCCCCAGGGCGGGCCGAGCCTGGTCGTGCAGGGCTCCATGGCCACGAGGGGAAGGGCACTACTGGCCAGCGCTGCGGGGGTTAATGTGGCCCCCGCCCCGGGCGGCCGCTGCAGGGTGGCTGCTGGGAGCTGCTGCAGCCTGAGATCTGGGAGCCGGGCACGCGGCGCTTGATGGCAGCTATAAAGGGCGCCACGCGCCCCTTACAGCTGCCATCAGGCGCCCCCCATAGGTTGGTGCCCCGGTCAGCTGCCCGGCTAGCCCATGCCTTAATCCGGCCCTGCTCCTAGATTGCAATCCTCATACCTGTTAGAACATCTCTGCATCGTGCACCACAGACACGTTCCTTCCCGCTCTTTGGATCTGTCTTCTTCAGCAAGTGCACCACTTCAGTGTAATTGGCTGTGGCAGCACCATACCTGGCAGCAGTGAGGGCAATGGCAAGGTTCATTCGTGCATCGTTGTGCTGTCCTGCAGCAGGGGACAGAATCAAAGGAAGGACATGAGTCACCTCAAGCCACTGACTTGTGGTATGGAAGTGTGTCAGAACCGATCTGTCACATCTGTCCCTGTCACATTGCATATACATGATGGTTGGTCAGGTCTAACAAGAATTATTTAAATATACATTGTCTCTTCTAGGTCAGAGCATTAACCTGCTATTTTAACAGCAGAAAATGCAACTTTGTTTAGCACATGGGCATTTATAACATCCAAGATTATTGTCCAACTAATGATTTCTATGCCATACGTGTTATGAAACAAAATTAGCATTCATTCATCCCAAACTTAGGTACAGACAAGACATTTTTTGTAAGGCATCTTGTAATTCTGATACTGCAGCAATACAGCATCTTCAGAATGTTTACTCTTGACAGCCCCAGTGGTATTAATTAACAATTTCTATTAGCACAGGCATTACGTGACATTCAGAAACCAAGAAATGATCTTTCTGAGATTCCTGCACTAAGCCATCAGTTTTCCATGCACAGATATTTATTTTATGTACATTTCCAGTTTGAAACGAATAATGTTGAGCATAACAAGCATCAAAAAGAAGCAGGCAGAGCAAGATTAAACTAATGAATGGCTTTTAACATATATCATTAAAGATTTATGACTGAAAATCCCTTGTTATAAAGAACCAAAAAGGGGAGTGAGAGGGCACTGAGGGGAAGATGATTAATTACTTTAAAATAGTGGCATCACCTGAGACTTTTTTCTATTTATTATTGCCACTGAAGTTAAAATCCTGGATGTTCCCTGGGAAGAATTACTCTACATTGCAGGGGCAGGCTCTGTGTGCCCTGAATAATTAATTTACAAAGGGCTAGACTTATTGGGGTATGGTTCATTTCCACATGTTGGGATCAGTTCTATCAAGATAATACTGACAAAGGGATGAATTTGTAATGGATATTGTTGTTGATTTATGTTGCCAGCATACCAAACATTTAGTATAAATGGTTTATGTAAAGTTCAGTCCTTCTGATTCTGCCTGTGCAGTTCTGAACCACCTTGCAAATAATCTGTTCCAAGCTAAAAGGGCAAAGTTATAAAGTAGGATCAATGGCTTTGAGAGCTGTGCTTCCCCTTCCCCAAACTTCTTATTCTAACATAGCTGACACGGTACAGTGCAATCCGTCCTAAACTTTAAAAAAAAAAAAAAAATCAAATGTTATGTTGATTGTATGAACAGTAAAAGGGTAAAATGACAACTGCTCTGTTTTAAAAAATAATAATAATAATCCAGTTGAAGTAATGAAATTAATGCCCAAGAAGTACTGGGCTTAAGACGAGCTAAACAATTGAACCAGATATCAGGAGACGTTAGGAGCTCTCTATCATTGAAACTACTCAAAGCTAGACAACTATCAGAGATGGGGGAGGAATAATTAAACCCTAACATAATGCAGGGGGATAGGTCAGATGTTCCACTGGAGACTAATGCAACCTCCACCTGGTGACATCCATGGAATGCTCAGTAATGCAAATATTGGGCTTCTAAACTGTAAGCATCCTCTATGGATTATCGGTCTCCTGCCTCACAGCAATAGTTCCAATGCCATGCCAGGAAAATAGCAAGAGGAAAGATATTTAGAAGGTAATTGCATGGCAAAGGCTTTCAACTCTTCTGGAGACATTCCACTTTACTCTGGTGCTTTGTTCCAGATGCCATAAAACAGTCTTGATTCATTCAAGCCTCTTTAAACAAAAAATATGAAGGGCCTTCTAGACTGCCTGAGATCAAGAAGGTTATAGATCTTGGCTCTGCAGGCATGCTTGGCTCTTAGCACGCCTATCTAGCAGAAAGGTCAGCTTGTAACAGAAGACAAAACAAAAAGAACAAACCCTCTATCTGCAGGGCCAAATAGGGCATGCAAATAGAATGTGCCCTGCTTTACACTAGGATGTTATCAATCTACAGACTAGCAGAGACGGGAATAAGCCTGAAGTCAACTCTCCTGACCAGACTTGAGCAGCAGATGACATCAGCTCAACTTTGAAGATCAAAGGATGGCTGTTTATTTAGAGCCTTGTAGCACTGCTGGACCTTTATCCGTGTGATTTCTAATAATTTGATTAGAGGAAAGCTGAAGAGCTAAATCTTCAAATTCTTTTTAGTCACTTTCTTGTTCTTTTCTGAGAAAGACCCTTTGCCAGTCACTGATGTATCTTCCCATTGATAATGGCAATAAAGGCTAATGCTTGGGATGAACTGCTGATCCCAGGAGTGGACTTGTCAGTCACAAAAAAAAAAAAAAAAGCACAATTTAAGACTAACGTTAAGTTTGTTTCATCGGGATACTTTTTCTTAAATCTTGAAAGTCAATTTTTCCCCCTGAATTTCAGTCCTTTTTGATTCCCTAAGTAGAGTGACCCCAATCAATGGAGGAATACAAGGGATGTTAGATATAGTGTAATTGAATAGTTGTGTAACCGCACAAAATATTATCGGTTACATGACTATTCGATAGTCCCTGGGGGTGGGACTGGCAGCCAGTGCGCCGACCCCACTCCCAGGGAGCCCCCGGTACCCTGTGCTACTGCCTCTGATCATGCGCCATCCACCCCACCATCTGGGCCTACCCCAGCCCTGAGCTTCCCACCCCCTGGGCACCCTTTAGGGAAGGCAGGAGGGGCTGCACATTTTGTACAGGAATATTGCTGGCTGCTCCCCTTCATCAGGGAGCATGTGGAAAGTAAACAGTTTGCCTCATTCCTCATTCTGGCTGGGGAGTGCAGGCAGCAGACAAACCTGGAGCTGTCCCAACCAAGATTGGGGAAGGGGGAATTCCCCCCACCCTGATTTGTACTGGAACATTGCTGGCTATTTCCCTTAGTCAGGGAGAGAGGTGAAAGATCACAGTTTGCTGCATTTCTCACTCTGGCTCGGAGCCACAGACGGCAGATGAATCTGGATCTGCCCTCGCCAGGGGACATGCATTCCTCCCCAAGCTGTGTCTGCTGCAGCAACCATGGACAGGTGCTTCACACTTGGCACCAATCTGCAACAGTGAGAGAGGGCTAGGGTAGTACTCTCTCCCCGGGGAAGCCTGCATACTGAACCTCTCATTCCCAACCCTACCCCAGAGCAATGATTTAAACGAAGAAAAACAAAAATTAATTGAGTTAAGGATCTGAGCAATTCCAGGTAAATCTTCTAGTGTACAATAACCTGAAGGCTACACTAAGTCTGACTTTATCACCCCCCACCTGCATAGCAAAGACTTTGCTAAAATAATTGTTTCATTCTCAGCTACCTTTTCTGACAAAAACAATTCTGAAAGGACACAGAAGGTGTTCACAAGGATTTCAATACATTGCCTAGGGAGGTTGTGGAATCTTCATCTCTGGAGATACTTAAGAGCAGGTTCGATAGACATCTAGCAGGGATGGTCTAGACAGTGCTTGGTCCTGCCGTGAGGGCAGGGGACTGGACTCGACGACCCCTCAAGGTCCCTTCATTTTCTAGTATTCTATGATTCTGTGTTCATATAACACCCACTCTATCCACAATGCATTTAATTGGTCTTCACCAATCTACAATACCTGATTCTTGCTCAATTGCTACGCATTAAGGCTGTCGATTAACTGCAGTTAACTCCCGCAATCGACAAATTAATTGCCATAAAAAATTATGATTAATCACAGTTTTAATCTCACTGTTAAACAGAATCCCAATTAAAATGTATTAAATATGTAAGATGTTTTTCTACATTTTCATATATATTGACTTCAATTACACCACAAAACACAAAGTGTACAGTGCTTTTTATTACAAGGATTTGCACTGAAAATACAAACAGAAGAAATAGTATTTTTCAATTCACCTCATACAAGACCTATGATATAATCTCTTTATCATGAAACTGCAACTTACAATGTAGATTTTCTTTTTGGTTATACAACTCCACTCAAAAACAAAATAGTGTAAAACTTTATAGCCTATTAGTCCAGTCAGTCTTACTTCTTATTCAGTCAAATGTTAAGACAAACAAGTTTGTTTACATTTATGGGAGATAATGCTGCCTGCATCTTGTTTACAATATCACCTGAAAATGACAACAGGCATTGGCATGGCACTTCTGTGCCAACACTGCAGTATATTTATGTGCCAGATACACCAATCAGGCGTATGCCCCTTCAGGTTTTGAGCACCACTCCAGAGAACATACTTCCACCATGATAACACACTTGGCTTAAAAAAAAAAAAAAAAAAAAAAAGGTGCTAATTAAATTTGTGACTGAACCACATGGGAAAAAACTGCATGTCGCCTGATCTATTTTACCTTCATTATCACATATATTTCATATTACAGCAGTATGTGATGATGACCCAGCACCTGCTATTCATTTGAAGAACACTTTCAACTGCAGATTTGACAAAATGCAAAGAAGCTACCAATGTGAGATTTCTAAAGATAGCTACAATGCTTGAACCAAAGTTTAAGAATCTGAAGTGACTTCCAAAATCTGAGAGGGATGAGGTATGGCACATGCTTTCAGAAGTCTTAAAAGAGCAACACTTAGATGTAGGAAGATACAGAACTCGAACCACCAAAATAGAAAATCAATCTTTTCCTGGTGGCATCTGACTCGGCTGATAAAAATGAACGTGCAATAGTCAGCACTGCTTTGGATTATTATCAAGCAGAAGCCATCATCAGCATGCCCGCTTCTTATTCACATGTCACCTGAAAGTGAGAATAAGCACTTGCATGTCACCGTTGTAGTCAGCGCTGTAAGATGTTTACATGCCAGATGCACTAAAGATTCTTGTGTCCCTTCATGCTTTAGCCACCCTTCCAGAAATTTGCACAAGGAATCCAGCTGGCTTGCACATTAATTGGAATTCTAGGATTTGTTAGTGTCACTTTGGCAGGAGACCCGAGTTTCATGTATTCTGTTCAATGTCATTTCAACCCTTCCTCCAAATCTGGTTTAAAATTCTGGATTTGAATAAAAATTCAAAATCTCACAGCAAAACTCACTCAAAACTTCCAAATTTTGCCCTATTTCATACTGAAATTGTATTAAACTGAATTTCAAAGCAAAAATTCTCTCTAAAAGTTTTGCAGTTTAGATACTAAAAAGTGAAAAGATCTCAGAAAGACAGGCCAGCAGGCAATCAATATTCATGAGCCAGTAATCTGGACACCTGTTTTGAATTTTGAATACAAAACCACATAGGGAAAGTTATATACAGTTCAAATTTCTCTGTAAGCATCTTATTTCTACAGCTCTACAAATGAGCAATAGAAAGGCAAATACAAGACGACAGGGCTTCTGCCCTAAAGAGCTTACAGTCATCTCTAGCATGTGTCACACCACACCACATCTCCATTTTATTTGTTATGGAAACAGGAGAAATTATTTGAACTGAATGTTTAAGGTGCAGAAGGCAGTGTTAAAATAGCTAAGTGTATTTACTAAATAAAAGTTTCATATCAGGTTTAAACATTATCTGGCACATTTTGTAATGTACACATTTGTGAGCAAAATCAGCACATTTAGGACCAAATGGATGGAGGGGAGAAACAATTTTGGTTTGGTGTTTCTGGTTTGTTTTTGGTTTTTTAAGGTACTGATTTGCTTTATTATGCATTGTGCTTCTGATCAGGGAGAATTTGCTGCATTGTAGTGGCGTGAATAATTATGTTTATTATTAAAAATAAAACATATACTTAAAATACAGGCTTAGTATGTGAGCAGCATCAATGATTCAAAGTAGTCTCTCTTTTCTCTAACTCTTTCATTAACACGTCTTCTCTTTCTAAGATGTTCTTTTTCATCTGTTTGAAGTGCTCCATTAAGCTATTTGCTAGCTGAATAATTTAGCAACCAATGGCGATTTCTGCTCTGTGGTCTAGATTTTGAAATGCCCAGCTTTGAGTAAATGGGAATTTTTTTTAAATCTGTCATCTGTGGAGAACACTTATATTAAGTAATACTGAAATACAGTGATGGAGTTCAGCAGAGTTTTTATACTCATACAGCCAAACTGTCCAAAAAGTCAGATTTATTGAATTTATTGAAATTACACTGCATTAAAATCCCATTCTTCATAAATTGTGATTCTGTCCTTGATTTTCAGAAGAAAGCTTCTTTCCTTTTTGTTTTCTATGTTTTGTTTTCTGTATAGATCCAGTCTGTACAGGGCACAGCAACAGTCCTTATGTTTACTTCAGCAGCATTCACCAGAGAAAGATACATTTTCTGAAATAAAGAGGAGCTACCATAACAAAAGGGGGGCTGTTTGTGTTTTCCTGTTTAAAGCCGAAGATGGGAAATTTTATTATTTCAGAAATAGCATTATCTGTTTTCACATTCTTATGATCCTTGTTACCGCACTGTCAAATGATGGTGCAGTTTAAGGACCCATTTAAGTTGCACAAGACAGCTTAGTTGTATGTTTTAACATATAAACTTTATTAATGATATAACTGAACCTTTGTGGCTTGGAAGTTCTGTCTTCCCATCTATCCTTGAAAAGCTCTGTCTTTGCTTCCATCAATCTTCAACTAAATACTGACCTCTCCATCAAAGTCTGACAGCTCTTCCAACCTCAAGATAATCACTTCCATGTTTAATTTGCTCTAGAGATGACATGCAGTGCTTTTTGACACCTACTGCCATATCAAAAAGATGCCTGGGAAGGACAAGCATAGCTCTGTGACAAATGGCAAGACATCTATAAACACATGGTTATTCCTAGATAATTTATTTGGGACAGTTTTTGTGCAAAGCCATTCGTTTTGACAGGAGTCTCCACGTTAAAGAAATCATAAAGCCTAGATTTTTAATACAGTTTTAGTTATACTGTACAAAGCTAAGTAGAACCAGAACATCAACTTCCTTTGCTTCCAGTGATAACCCATATATTAAATCCTGAATATCTTTCTGTTTATCACAGTGTTTGGGAGACGATTTAAAAATAATAGACTAGACCTGCCACCGTAATTTAGCGTGTTCTTTCAAATAAGGAACCTCATAAGAGCTGATAACAGTGGGCAATGAAGTGGGAATTTATAACTATGGCTTTTGCCCTTAACAGATGTCCACTGACATTCTGTCCTATATTGGTTATTACTTCATTAGCCCTGTTGCTTTTTATGGTCACTGTTTTGGAAATGGACATTTTTGAGGGTGCCAAGCTTCAGCAAAACTCAGAAGAGATCTGAATGGCATCCACATAAAAAATACTTGCGACAAACATCTGTGGGTCAATCTGGCAAACATTCTAAGTTTTCTTTCCAATTGTGTCTCTATACTTTTACCCAGAAAAACAACAGGAAATGCCTTTTAATCAATTTGGTTTCTCACCAAAAAAGTCCAGCATCCTATTAGGATACTTCTTTCAGTGGAGCATATGGCCTGCTTATCACAAAACAGTCAACCAATGGCATCCCACCTTGCCTAATACCCTGGGACAGATATGGCTACAAGTGCCCTGCATCTGAATGGCACGCCAATTTAGGTCACATATTATGAGTTTGACTTTCAAAACAGCATTGGTCTCTCTTTGCTCCAATCTATTATATGTTTGAGAGATTTTGTGTGTCTGCCCATCTGAGTTAGTTTATAAAAGAACTCCTAACCGGTAAGAGCTAGGACCACCAAATTTGGTGTGTAGTTTCCTGTTGTCAAAACTGCAAAGCAAGGTAAGGGTTTGGTTTTGCCAGGACAATGGAATTTGCCTGGAACAGGATTCCCTCTCATTAATTGCAAAGAGAGGGGTCTGCTAGCAGGCACACTTATACTGCAGAATGACTACAGAGGGGCAGGCACACTGGCGGCAAGGTTCTGGATGTTGCTGGCCACCATACACTGTTAGTGATCCCGTAAGCTGTCAGCAGATGGCACAGCCCTATTTGGCCTGGCCAACCAAGAGGAGCTGCCAGCTGGGCTGTGCGGACACCACTCCCACAGCCAGCAGTGTAGCCCTGGCCAGCTTCCTGCCCTGAGCCCCCACATACCTCCCAATCCCCAGCTCTGACTTCTGCATCCCCAACTCACTGCCCTGAGCCCCTCCTCATCCCCAACACTGAGTCCTGCTCTCCCCACACCCTCAGCCCCCTGCCCTGAGCCCTCCTTAATGACCCGAGCAATGCCGAGTAAATGTGCTAATAATAGCAATACATCTAACACTGATTTTGAAAATTCCCATCCTCAACACTCCTAGTGGGTGCCTGGGAAGCTATTTTGTAGGCATCAATAAACAAAATTGGCAATGCCACTTCATCTTTAATAGCCTTTCTGTAGTTTGGACAAATGCAGTTTTCATTCCTTTAGTAAAAAAGTGTTATATTCTCCACAACTCCATTGATTTTGAGTATGTGCCATTCCCACTTAAAAGTTCTCACATGTATGCTGTGTACACTTCATGGAATTTTCATCTGCACTAAGCTTCAGCCAGTAGTGGTGCAGAAATTTAACAGAAGTTTTTGCTTGAACACAAGAGGAGTTAAGATTGCCAGGAATAGTGATCTCAACACAGAATACACTAGCACTGGCAATCATTTGTTCTGATATGTGCTGCTTTTTTCCTGACCTGTTTCAGAACATAGAAAGAAACCCTGATCATCTAATAATGGGATAAGGTTTTTTTTAAGGTTTCACAAAATATTTTGTTCTAGGAAAACGCCATAGTAGTCCATTACCACTAGCTACTTCCGGAGAGCAGTAAAACACCCACTTTAATTATATATAGATAGATAGATAGATAGGATAGATAGATATTTTAGAGAACAAGGCCAATGAGAAAATAATCCCTCTATAAGTCCAACAGGATAATTTATAGTTTGGTAGGACAAAGTTTTTTGTTTTTTTTTTTTTGGGGGGGGGGGGGGAGAAATATGAAGATGTGCCACAGTAAAAAGTTCTCCCAACAAATCAGCTGTGCCTGTTTAAAAGCAATGGTTCTTCCATGAGCTGAAGGAAGGCTCTGCCATATACCATTGGGATTGGCACAGTAAAACAAACAGATGGCGCAAACAAAAAGGGAGCGATCTGCCTCTTTATCAGTGTCTCTACTCGCTTCATGAATGCTCCATATAGATGAAAGTCTACTGGTTTTGGGAAGTAAGATGAGCTAAAATCTCCACGGGAAAGCATCCCCTTACATACTCTTCCTCCTAGAGATGAAGAAAACCCATAACTAATTGAACAATATTACAAGCAATGCTCAGTATTGGTCCAACATTTTACAGAGCTATGAATAGCAATGTAGGTGGGGTAGGAAAGCAGCATGGAGAGGCCAGTCCTTCATAGGGATTCCCTTTCCTATGGGCCTAGAGGAGCTATGAAATTAGCCTCAATGTCTCTTCTTTCCTATTCACTCCCAAATTACACAAAGATCTTTATGACTCTCGATATGGTCAATCTCACCCCCCCATAACCCAATATCAGATAGATTCTGCAGAATATTACCATTTTGGCCTAATACGGTCTTGAACTTTTTCCAAAAAATAGTTGTTGATTCCGCCTTACCTCTCCTTTCTCCCCCCCTCACCCAAGAAGACTGGAAAATACTTTCCTCCCTCACAACATTGAGGGTATGTCTACACTTGAAATGGAAGATGTGATTCGTAGCTCACAGACACACTCACATTAGCTTTCACAAGCTAGGACACTAAAAACAGCATAGCTAGGATAGCACAGACAGAGTGCAGAAGCACAGGCGGTACCAGGTAATAACTCGTCTGAACCCCACGGGTACATACTTTCGCTAGCAAGAGTACATGTATTAGCACCAAAAGCAGACAGCCTGTGTGGCCATCATTCTCCCACCAAAAGCTATCTGTGCAATCATACCTGTAAAGTCTTCTGCCAACACACTCACTAGCTGGCTTTTGCCTTTCAAGATTGGTTCTAACTGCAAGAGGAAGATATTTGAGCAAAGATAATTAAACTCAGGGTAGAACTGAAGAAACTGAACGGGGACTAGCAAAAATGGAAATCAGAAAAAGGTAATTTTTAGGTCTTCTTGTTAATTTTTAACAATGCAAATGCCTTACCTGAAAATGGTCTCTAGCCCATTTAGACCAAGGAAAAATATAAACCACTAACCAAGCCATTTACCTGAGAGCTATCACTTTCAGAACAGCCTAAGAATCCTGCGTCACTCTGGACCTAGAAAGGGCCTTAACTTGACAATGTGCTCCCTTTCTCTGCATGATTTTTATTAAGTTTTAATGGCACAGTTACAGATGTAAAATGAATGTATAACTTAATGTCAAATTTACATGAACTGGAGAATTGCATACAGCCCCTGAAGAACTGAGCACAAGAGTGACATATGGTTAGTCACCTACATGCACAATTACATACACAATTGTGGTCATCATCACCATTGTTCCCTCTAAGCTGTGTGGCAGCACAGCTTCACAGGTGATTAATCAGCCCTGCCCAGTCAATCAGCTCCCTGCATGGGGCCCTGAGCCTCTGACTGGGCGGGGCTGATTAATCACCTGTGAAGCTGTGCTGCCACACAGATTAGAGGGAACACTGATCATCACCGTCTTTAAACAAAAGTTTGTGTCCACTTGCGCAATTCCTTGGCACATGAGGTCATTGACCGCATTTACAATTTTATTTCCTATGGCTACTTCATCTCCTCCTAGCCTCTTGCCAGACTCCTCAGTCCAGTGCAAGATTCCAGGACTAACTCTCGGACAAGACATCTCGCATGTCCCTACTTTCTCCTTCCTCTCAAGAAGCAACTGCAGACTCCTTCCCCTGAATCCCCTGAATTTTTTGCTCTCACCTTCCTGGCTTTACAGTGTTGCTTCAGCCTCCCAGAGGGATATAACATACATCTAAGTGTGTGCTTTTGCAATAGAAGAAAGAATGCTTTAGATCTGAGCAACATCAGGTAAATCTTCTAAGGGTATGTCTACATTGCATTCCTCTTTCAAGAGAGGAATGAAAATGCAGACGAACGAAACTGCAAAAGAAGCGTGGATTTGAATTTCTCGCTTCATTTACATCGCGTCAGGGCACTATTTTCAAAATACCTATTTGAAAAGAACAGCCCAGACGCTGTTATTTTGAAAGAAAACCCTTCTTTCAAATTACCCTTACTCCTTATAAAATGAGGCTTAAGGGTAATTTCGAAAGAAGGGTTTTCTTTCAAATAACCACGCCTAGACAGCTTTTTTTCAAATAGGTATTTCAAATAGCACCGACGTGACAGCAAATGAAGCTGAAATTCAAATCCGCGCTTCATTTGCAATTTTGCTCAGCTGCATTTGCATTCCTCTCTCAAAAGAGAATGCAATGTAGACATACCCTAATAGAATACAAAAGGAAATTATTCCTGTTACGTGCCCTTTTCTAAATAACCAAAGCTAGAGTTATGATCTAACTAGAAAAAGAAACAGATACTATGTCAGAGATAAACAGCAGATGTGAAAGAATCCAGGTAAAGAGATAAATAGTTTTTAATAGCCATTCTGTAGAAAGGGATGATTCCTCAGTTTTGAATTTTATTCACAGATCTACATTTTCTGACAAATTCATCCAGTTATTCTGACAAATTCTGAAGTTTGATAATCTTAAGTTTATTAATAATGATCTTGGCTAGATGATGGCTGCAAATTTAAATAGGGTGCTGCTGCTTCTCTTTACCTCAACCCTAGATCACAAGAACTTGATTTCTTCCTCCTGCTATTCAGCGACATCCACAGAGACATTTCGGTAACATCACTGATCAGTGTCCACATTTTGGTTTTGCTAACTATTATCTACTCACAAACAAATACTCAATTCATCGCCACCCAATGAAATATTGCTCAGGAGAGAACATAAAGGCCAGCTAGGGTTTTAAATCTTCACTGTATGTTACAAGGAAAAGTTAAAAGAAGACCATTTATTTTCATATAAGGAAAGGTTAAGGGAATTAAGGAGGCTGGAACCACGCAAATGGCTCACATGGTTAAAGACGGGTCACAGTATTAAAAAAAAAAAAAGGAAACAAAAACAGTTAGTGAATTTTTATTCAAAGTAAAAAAACAGCTAAATAGGAAGGACCACAAAGTTTTTGGGAAAGTTACATCTCTTTTTACAAATCCTAAAAATGTTTCACTGACCAGTTCCACTGCCAATTAAAAATACTGAAGCTAAAGGTTCTACTGAAGCCAGCACAGTTGTACTACAAATAGACTGCAACAGCCAGGCAAAAGGGAGTTAAAGCATTTTATGGCAGCTTTAATTCAGAATTTCTATCTATAGAGATACTTGCAGATTTCACACCACTCATATCTAAGAGCTTCATAAACCACAAGTTTATCCTCACAATGAAGGAAAGAGATTGAGAGGAAGGAATTAGCATTATTTTTTTGCGGTTGATGGTTTATAATTATGCTATTTCCCACTTCTTTTGTATCAACCTTCAGCTTGTCACAACAATCTTACTACAATGTCAGCGTAAGTAAAAGCACAGTGTTAAAATGCAACTAAACATTGTCAATGCCAGTTTATGGAAACCATGCTAAAATGTCACAATGGAAAAATGTCACTGCAGATCTGTTGTGGCCATGCTGCAGTGTCAGAAAGAAATGTGATGTCAATGCAAGTTATTACGTATCAATGCAGTGTAAGGGTTGACTGACTGATATAGAGAGCATCCAAATTTAACATCTGAAGTTTGAGGCAAACTGTGCATGATCAGTAGCTATTTTTCAAATGCTGTCTAAGTCAACTGAAGACCAGTTAACAGTTTATGAACTATTGCCCACTTCATCTACTATATTTGAGAGGGTTTCTGCATCTGTGTCCATCCATTCATGAGTCAGTCTGTTCAAGAACTCCTCCTAAATGGTAAGAGCTAGAACCATCACATTTGGTATGTAGCTTCCTCTTATCATAACTTAAAGCAAGGTCAGGATTTGGTTGTGCCAGGACAATAGGGGTATGTCTACACTACAAAGTTAATTCGAACTAACAGCCGTTAGTTCGAATTAACTTTCATAGGCGCTACACATGCAAACCGCTAGTTCGAATTTAAATCGAACTAGCGGAGCACTTAATTCGAACTAGGTAAACCTCATTCTACGAGGACTAACGCCTAGTTCAAATTAAGTAGTTTGAATTAAGGGCTGTGTAGCCACTTAATTCGAACTAGTTGGAGGCTAGCCCTTCCCAGGGTGCCCTGGTGGCCACTCTGGGCCAAACCAGGGAAACTCTTCTGCCCCCCTCCCGGCCCCGGAGCCCTTAAAGGGACACGGCCTGACTACGGTGCCCGTGCCAGGTGCAAGCCTGCCAGCACCCAGCCAGCAGGCCCTGCACCTGGCACGGCAAGAGCCAGCCACCCGCTGCCACCCAGCCCTCCGCCTCTTCCCAGGACCAGGCTGGTGGCTCACAGGAGCCTGCCCAGGGCCGCAAGTGGCAGGCGCCCACCTGGTTTAGTGCGGAGATCGTGGACCTCATCGAGGTTTGGGGGGAGGCCTCCAACGTCTACAATCTCCGCACTAGGCACAGGAAAGTGGCTGTCTAGGGCAGGATAGCTGCCAGCCTGGCCACCAAAGGCCATATGCAAACCCAGGAGCACGTTTGCATGAAAATCAAAGTTGGTCCAGTGAGACCCCCGACCCTGAGCCTTGAGCTTAGAACATAAGAATGGCCATACTGGGTCAGATCAAAGGTCCATCTAGCCCAGTAGCCTGTCTGCTGACAGCGCCAACGCCAGGTACCCCAGAGGGGATGGACCGAAGACAATGACCAAGCCATTTGTCTCGTGCCATCCATCTCCAGCCTTCCACAAACAGAGGCCAGGGACACCATTCCTACCCCCTGGCTAATAGCACTCCATGGACCCAACCTCCATGAATTTATCTAACTTCTCTTTAAACTCTGTTATAGTTCTCACCTTCACAGCCTCCTGTGGAAAGGAGTTCCACAGGTTGACTATTTGCTTTGTGAAGAAGAACTTTCTTTTATTAGTTTGAAGCCTGCTACCCATTAATTTCATTTGGGGTCCTTATATTATGGGGACTAATGAAGAACTTTTCTTTATGCACCCTCTCCACACCACTCATGATTTTATATACCTCTATCATATCCCCCCCCCCAGTCTCCTCTTTTCTAAGCTGAAAAGTCCCAGTCTCTTTAGCCTCTCTTCATATGGGACCTGTTCCAAACCCCTATTCATTTTAGTTGCCCTTTTCTGAACCCTTTCCAAGGCCAAAACATCTTTTTTGAGGTGAGGAGACCACATCTGTACACAGTACTGAAGATATGGCATACCATAGTTTTATACTTCCCCTCCTCCTTCTTCCCTGGCTTCCCCTTCCAGCTCCTCCTCCCAGGTTTACCCCTCCCCACTCCCACCCTCTCTCTTCCTCTCCCACCTCCTTTTCCCAGTCTCCCCAGAGGTTAATCCCCAGTTTTATTAAATAAAGAGAGTTTCTATTTTTGACCATACGTGTCCTTTATTTTTACATCAGGAAGGGGGCTAGGGAGGGTAAGTGGAAGGAGGTGAGGGAGGAATGGGGCATGAGCCCCGATGGGGAGGACTGGGGTGGCTCTGCGGGCTCCTCGGGGTGGAAGCTCTCCTGCAGGGCCTCCTGGATCCTGACAGCCCCCCGATTGACCCCTCTGGATGGCAGCCTGCGGCAAGTGCAGCCGGGCTGATGGCCGAGTGCTGTGATGTGCCGAGTGTGGGCACTCAGGGCACTCCAAGACAGGACTGTTTTGCTGTCCCTCATCGAGGTAGACAAGCAAGCAGGGAACCCTGAGAACTGTCTGTCCGGGGTGGGGGTTGGGTCCCTTTAAGCACAGCCTTCGGCTAGCCTGAGGCAGCAGCTCCACACTCTAAGCTCTAACCGGATGCCCTGCTGGCACTGGTTCCGGCCAGCCTTAACTTCGGTTCAGGGTCCACTCAATGTGGACATGCTAATTCGAATTAGTTTTTAGGTCTAGATGCACTAATTCGAATTAGCTTAGTTCGAATTAACTAATTCGAATTAAATTAGTTCGAATTAGTGCTGTAGTGTAGACATACCCTAGGATGTTCACAGAATGTGATTATTCCTCATCAAATGGAAAGGGAATGCGGTGATAGAAAGGATTATACATCAGAATGACCACAAGGGAACAGCAAGCACCCCAGCCCTGAGGAACAGCCGCCAACCGCCCCCACCCCTTCTCCCGAGCCCTCCCACACCTCCTAACCCCAGCAGGCTCTGACTCCTGCATGCTTGCGTTGAGTCCCTCCTCATTTCCTGACTAACTCCAACACTCCCCACCTGATTCCTGCAAACACACCCCACACCTCCAGCCCCTTGACCTGAAGGACCTAAGCAACAGGTAAATCTTCTAATAGAATATAAAAGGAAATTATTCCTGTTATGTGCCCTTGTCTAATTAACCAAAGTTAGAGTTATGATTTAACAGTATAAAAAGAGACAGATACGTCAGAGATAAATAGCAGATGTGAAGTCACTCCTCAAGAGACAGGAGTGACCACATAACTCACCAAGGACCTACTGCAATTTCTAAGTAAAGAATGAAGGTACCCCAACACTAGTACAGAAAAGTCAAAATCCCTCAGTGGAGCTGTTTGCACATTTGTTTCTGGTCTGTGCAGAGCAACACTTACCAGCTAGTTGTTTATATGTACATTTAAACACAAACCAGTGGTAGTCAATGAGGATTGATAAAGCCCATTCCTTCCACGTTCTGCCTGTCACCAACATAAAAATAAACACCAGAGTAGGATCAAACACCCGCTGTTGACTATCCACATAACTTGATCAAGAACAGAATAGAAGAACATCTTAGCAAATAAAGTAGAGCTGTTCAACAATTTTTAAAAATATCACAGTTAATTGCAAGATTTAAAATAGTTATAATTAATTGCAGTTTTAAAATCACTCTGTTAAACAATAACATACCCATTTAAATTCAGCCTGGATGCATGTCCTCTGAAATGGTGGCTGATGCATGAGGGGCATACAAATTTTAGCATATCTGGCATGCAAATCCCTTACAATGCTGGCTGCAATGGTCAACACCTGTTCTCAATTTCAGGTGACATAAGTAAGAAGCAGGCATCATTATCTCCCATAAAAGTAAACAAACTTGTTTGTCTTAGCAATTGGCTGAACAAGAGGTAGGACTCAATGGGCTTGTCAGCTCTATTATTTTACATTGCACTTAAAACAAAACACAGTTATGTAAAGAAATAATATTTTGTAAGTTGCATTTTTATGATAAAGAGAGTCCACCTCAAGAACTGAAAAAAAATTTCCTTTTTTATTTTTACAGTGCAAATTTCTGTAATCAAAGTAATACAAAGTGAGAACCATATACTTTGTATTCAGTAGTATAACAAATCAATATTTGAAAATGTAGAAAAGCATACAGAATATTTATAATAAATTTAAATAGGTATTCTATTATTGTTTAATAGTGCAATTAAAACTGCGCTTAATTGTGACTATATTTTTAATCTAGTTAATTTGTTTGCATTAATCGCTTGAGTTAACTGTGGTTAATTGATAGTCCTTAAAAAAAATATATATATATACACACACACACACACACACACATACATATATCTTGCTGAATGTCCTATCAAATTGGTCAAAAACAGAATTCTAGGCAACTAGGTCTTCTACTGGGAAAGTCCTGTTCACCCATGCCCACTGGGAGCACTGCTACTTTTAATTGCTATGATTGGGGTTTGCTATGCCATATTTTTGTCTTTCCAATGAACTGTTGATTCTTAATCCACTCGCCTCTGCCACAACAGCTGGTACTAAATTCACCCTTTGGATGTGACTCTGCCACGTTTCCCATTCATTAGCATCATGTGTATATGTGAGGGGGGAAGAAGGGTTGGAGAGGGTCAGAGGAAATGACACAAAGAATGGGAGGGCTGCTGGCCAGAGAACAGACACTCACCTTTATTCTAATTTCAATAAAAGTAGAGTTAACTGTTTTCATTCTATATGGTACCATGTGCCGTCAAATCCACTGGAGTCAGAGAGTCAAGATTGCTCAGCACCTTAAAGAATCATGCCTAAAGAAAGACAGCTGCTCGACAAAGCCCTGGCTGGGTTGATTTAGTTGGGATTGGTCCTGCCTTGGGCAGGAGGCTGGCCTTCATGACCTCCTGAGGTCTCTTCCAGCTCTATGATACAAGATATGCCAATGAACACTTAAACACTAGTACCATGTATGTCTGGGAATGTACCATTATCCTTTTTAATTGATGTAAATGGCCTGTTCTAGGCCCCAGTCCTGCAAGCTACAGAGTTGACAGACAAGACTCCTGCACCTCAATTTGCACTACTTATTATCAACATAGAAAGGCAGTAGGTGGCATAATCAAGGAAGTAAATGGCCTTCATTTTATTTATTTATATTAAAAAGTAAATACCCAAATAGCTTTACAATTTCATATACAAAAACACAGTATGGTGGGAAAAGGCATAAAGGATTTTCCCAAGCTATATACATTATCATATCTACAGTATGGAACAATGTACATATTAACTAATGGCCTACCATTAAGTTCACATAAAATATACACATATAAATTACAACAAAATTACATGCTTCACTGGAGACTTTCCTCTAAAAGCCATGACACGCTGGGGAATACTAAGATGTTTGTGGTGTAATGTGCAAATAATGTCATTTCGCTCAAGAATAATCTTATATCTTTTTGGTAACATGAGATCTGAAGAATTAATCCCCATTCACTTCTTGTTAAGAGAGACAAAAAAAAAATCATCCTTTGGTTATATGAATGTTTAAAAAAAATAAATGCATACAATTCGCTAGAATATTAATCATTTCCAATCTGAAATTCACAGCATACAAATAGATAAATCCAGCAAGTCAGAGAGCAAAGCCAATTTAATCTGTGGCTCCCCTGAGGTAAATGTAGTTCACAGTCCTGCCCCCACCCCAACCTCAGCCATAATCCCTGGTTCCTGGAGGTAAAAAAGCACTGAAGTGAGGAAAATTCTGCAGCAGGATATAATGATCCAAAATGACAGGGACAATAATGACAATGAATTTCATGTCTCCCAGTCATGAGCTGGGGATGCTTGACTGGGCTGACTTATACAATTAAATTGTTACAGGTACAGCAGGAGATGCAGTTATCAGCTGCTTGCTTTTGGGAACGCTGCCGCTAGCTAAAGAAGTGCTATGGAATGCACAGTCTCTTTTGTGGTGAACAAACTATTACTCCTGTAGGTATGCTTATATAGTTGTACCCTTTGACAGAGGAAAAACTGGGTTAAAGACACAAGTCATTTAGGGTATTGATTTTTATCCATTTTGAAAGTAAAAACTCTTTGATGGATAAAATACCATCTGATTCAAAGGGCTTTGTGCTAAAACCACTAGAAGTAAACACAGAAGCTACAGATTTCCTTAATTTAAGAAATAAGCATCACCATTGATAATACTATTTGATTCCTTTGTCTCCCCCACTACTACTTGCACCAAATCAGAAAGTATTTAAGAACTCTTAAACGAAAAAAGAAATTAGGGATTGAAACTATAGAAACATCCAAGTCAATATTTATATTTCACTTCCTATATATTCCACAAGAGGCAGCCAATCGTGCCTTTACAATCCTCCTCACAGCACATAACTGGTTTTCCTTCTGAAGACGCTCAGAAGGTTTTCTTTTAAATAAAATCACTCAAAATATGTTCTGCATGTCCTAGCTGCTTTTCAATACGCATAATAGTTTTCTAGCAGTTTCGATGAGGCTGAACATTAGAAGCTCCTTTCACAGGCTTCCATGTTCAAGTTAAAACTCTACTAACATGTAGATGTGTAGCACTACAGTACATCTATATAAAACCTTTCCAGTGACAAATTGTTTTTGTTTTCAAGTCAGAGAAAAATTTGGAACAAACTTTTAAGTTCTTATAACAGTCCGTGTCCACATTTGAGCAAAGCCCCTATTACATATGCATATGTTTTCAAAATATTTGAGAAATATGAACTATAAAGCTGTAATATTTCATAATGTAGCACATACACTACAAGGAAAAAAGACCTATAGGACCTTTAAAGGAAGAGTGTTTATTCAATTTTTGACAGCTTAATGAATGCTTTACTTCTTTTCATTGGTTTTTCTTTTAATAGGAAGAATTTCTCATGGGAATTACAGTAAACAAGGAACACACCATCCTCAAAGATTTTCTTTTCCACCTTCCTTTAAGCAACATTCTTGTTCCAAAAATTTAGAATTTTAGATAAAATACTTGGGAAAAATATGCTCCAAAATCCTGGAAAATTAGAGAGTTGTGGAGCCTTTACTGGGATCTAACTGAACTGCAGATTTTGCAAAGTGAAGTGAAAATGCGAATTTTATTGGGCAATCAGATGTATTTTTCACAAGGCAGAAAAGAAAAATCAAGAAAATACTGTATGAGACGATGCAAAGGATTCTACAGTTCTACTTTGTCTTTAAAGTATATAAATATAGTCCAATACAAAGCGGTATTTAACATAACTATTCTATTTTAAATTCATGACTTCCTAAAGAACCTAGAAATATATTTGCTTATACACTTAAAAGTTCATCTGTGAAGAGAGACTATGCAGATACCCTAGTAATTCTATAGCACCCAGAGATATGAAATAATGCATCTTTAAAAAGAGAACACTGCCACTTAGGATTAGCCCGTATCTTTATACATGTTTACAATTGTAATATTTTTTACTGTTGGATATCTGCTTTACATGTTTGATGTTTTTCTAGACCACAACACAATGTGCTACATATAATTCAAATGGAGATTAATTCTTCCATTAAAAATGCTTTAAAATAATTTTCTCTATGATGAGCTCTCAGCTTAGGTTTCTCCATAGTGCCTCTTTTCCAAATTTCCTTGAGCTACATAAATGAAACTGACAGATCACTGCTCAGATAGCAGCCACATTCTTCCCCTCAAATGTTGCCTTTTTGCTATTCAGAAGTATCTGAATACCAACAAATGTTAAATGAAGTCTGACATGTACCCCTAAGAAACAAACTTGTAAGTTGTGGCTTCAAAGGAAACCTTGAATAAATAGGACACATTGTGTACACCCAGGCTAACATCCAACATATGCTATAGTTTCCTGATGCTGAGACAGAGCAAGAATAGCCCCTGGTAAAGTCTGTGATTTGCTATTGCTGGTACATCCAACATTTATTATGTACCATTCATTTTTGCCTGTATAAACAATTTTAAAATGTAATTAAGAGGGTTGGCGCAACAACATTTCAGAAAACTATAAAGAACAATATATTTGTGATTTGATGTGTTATTGTTTAGATCATCAATTAGAAAAGAAAACCAGGAATAGCACTTTTATCCCCTTTCGATAAAAACAAAATACCAATGCAAAAAATAAATAACTGTAAATGGTTTTATGAAGTCAGAAAATAATCTACACAGTGGGTATATTAAATGTATTTTTGGTGGGGCTTGGGTCCACACACCAACTCTAGGGGAGAGACTACTCATTGCATCCAGAAGGCACAACTAAGGGTTCGGATGCAAACAAACAAATAAAAACACCTCTTTTAGAAGGGAGGAGAGAAAGTCAAGTATTATGAAACTGCATTTAATTAGTAATATACAACGATTTAAGATGATCCTTTCTATAAAAGCTATTATTTTTCCTAACCTATTTTGAGCTTTAAGTGTTAGTGCCATTATCTAACGTGTGTATTGGTTGTTCTCCTACCTTTCCTCCAAGACTCAGGCTTGTCTAGGTTAGGAAAGGTGTATTTTCAACAATACATTAGCTAGTATGCTTTCAATCTAGTACAGAAACGGTACAATTGAACTGGTCAAGATGATAAACTATAAGGCACAGCCTAAGGTTCACAGTCAGCTAGCTAACAAGTGTTAAAATATAACCTGCCCTATCTATACTTGGGCTATGTCTAGACTACATTCCTCTTTCGAAAGAGGAATGTAAATGAAGCAAATTGAAAGTGCAAATGAAGCGCAGATTTAAATATCCCGTGCTTCATTTGCATATTCGCGTCTGAGCGCTTTTTGGAAAAAGGGGTTTATCGAAAGTGAAAGTGAAGTCTAGACTCAGTTCTTTCAAAAAAACACAACCCCTTTTTTGAAAGAACCTATGCACCTGAAAAAATGAGGGATAGCTCAGTGGTTTGAGCACTGGCCTGCTAAACCCAGGGTTGTAAACTCAATCCTTGAGGGGGCCATTTAGGGATCTGGGGCAAATCTGTCAGGGATGGTAGTTGGTCCTGCCATGAGGGCAGGGGACTAGACTCGATGATCTCTCAAGGTCCCTTCCAATTCTATGAGATAGGTATATCTCCATATATTATCAGTAGGGCCAGGATTCTGCCTTATTTTTTAAGCTTAAGTCGATATGCTTGTTAGCCCTAAAAGAAAAAAAAAATTCTTCAAATCCAGACATAACAAAGAAACTTTCAAAAAACCATTTGTCAACAATACATTTAAGCTAGTAGGCTACTAGATTTTTTTTTATTTCAATAATTTTCTTTTAAAGGAAAAAAATGTAGTTATCACAGTCTTTAGCTCCAACAGAATATTTTGTTTTTAAATATTGGTTGGACTGGGCCATTACATTAAATCTTTGTAGGTTGGATCATCTGTAAAAGTTTATTACAGGTTGAACCTCTCCAGTCCCACCCCACTGGACCTGACAGGTGATGAAACAGAGAATTTACCAAATGAAGAGAGGTCAATATTGTAACAAGTGGGTCTCTATTTTTATTTCACTAAGGCGAATAAATGGAACAGCACTTGCAATACTGCTTAATAAATGTACGACTGTACTTGATACTCGGGATGTAAGTGACTACTTGACTAGTCACTCTCTCCCCCCTCGCCTCCGTATCAGAGGCAGCAAGGGGAGGGAGCAGGAGCCAGTGCTGGGGGGAACCAGCTTTTAAGCCGTGGTGCAGGGGATGGGGGAGGCAGAGCCACAGCAGTCCCAGGGACTGAACAGTCCCAGCTCGCGCCGCCGCCAGGACCTAACCCTAGTGCTACTCTGCACTTTAAATGTATTAAAAGCCCGGTGGGACTGAACACTGTTAAAGCACAGAGCCACAGTGGGGTTAGCTCCCGGGGACTGAACCAGGACTGAACAGTCCCGGTTTGCGCCACCCCCAGGACTGCTGAGACTCTGCACTTTAAATGTAGCTCTTACAACATTTAAAGTGAAGAGAAAGGGTATGTCTACATTAGAGTTTTTTTGGAAAAACAGCTGTTTTTCTGAAAAAACCTCACTTACGTCCACACTGCAATCGTGTTCTTTAAAAAAAAAAAAAAGAACTGTGGAGGTTTTCCGACATTGGTAAACCTCTTTCTACAAGGAAGAAGACTTTTTCCAAAAGAGCTCTTTTGGAAAAAGGCATGTGTGGACAGAGAAGAGGGAGTTCTTTCGAAGGAAGAGGAAAGAGCAAAAAGCACAGGTGCCCTGGTGGCCATTCCACCCATAGTAATCACAGCTTACATGCAAGATAGCGTCCATTCAGTGTGGATGCTGTAGAAAAAGCAGATTGCTTTTTTGATGCGCATTGGCAGTGTGGATGCTCTCTTTCAGAAGAAGTTTTTTTGGAAGATCTCTTCTGGAAAAGCGTCTTCCGAAAGAAGCCTGCAGTCTAGACATAGCCCCACAGCAGGAGCGCCCCCAACCCTCGACTAATCGAATAGTCAATGGAAATTCCATAGACTACTTGATTAGTTAATTAACTGATACTTAACATCCCTACTTGATACACCTTATACAAGACCCAGCAAAGAATTACCAGTCTCTTCATAACAAAGTGTTAGTGTCATTACAAAGTTTTATTATATTGGCAAAAGGAAATAAGTCATAAAAACCTTGCTCATGCTTACTGGCATTACCAATACTTCTGCTTGCTGGGCTCCTAAAAGAAAGTTAGGGGTAAACTAGAGCTTAACAACAGCACAGAACACAGAGTCAGCACAGGACACTGTAAACAAACTTCACAGGACTGTGGGAAACTTGGTAAGAGGAAGGCTCTGGTGGTGCGACTCTCATTGCAGGTTCAAGGCCTTAGTTAGTTAAGATAATCACTGTCCTGGATTCAATACCACAATATAATTCACACTAGCAACACCCACAACTTTTATTTTAGCAAAGAAAGAATCAAGGGAAAGCTAACCATTTGTACTGTTTTTAAAAATCTACATGGCTTTTAGTCATTCTGAATTACTATGATGAAAAATAAAATCCAAGTACGCTACGTAAAACAGAAGGACTATATTTTAAGCAGTGACACCCATATGAGGGTACGTCTACAGTACAGCGTTAATTCGAATTAAGCTAATTCGAATTAACGCATCTACACACAAAACCTATTCCGAAATAGCATTTTGCTATTTCGAAATAGCGCGTCCACACTGAGTGGACCCTGAACCGAAATTAAGGCTGGCCGGAACAAGTGCCAGCAGGGCATCAGGTTAGGACTTAGTGTGTGGGGCTGCGGCCTGAAGCTAAATGAGCTCCGTGCTTAAAGGGACCCTACCCCCACCCCGGACAGACAGTTCTCAGGGTTCCCCGCTTGCTTGTCTACCTCGATGAGGGACGGCAAAGTAGTCCTGTCTTGGAGTGCCCTGAGTGTCCCACTTGGGACACCACAGCACTCAGCCACATGGAGCCAGAGCTGCCCCTGGGCATGCCGGTGCGTCTCGTGGGGTCATTGCCATCAGCCCGGCTGCACTTGCTGCAGGCTGCTATCCGGGGGAGGTCCATAGGGGGGCTGTCAGGATCCAGGAGGCCCTGCAGGAGAGCGTCCACCCCAAGGAGCCCTCAGAGCCACCCCGGTCCTCTCCACTGGGGGCTCGTGCCCCATTCCTCCTTCACGTCCTTCCACTTACCCCTCCCAAACCCCCCTTCCTGATGTGAAACAAGACACACGTATGTTCAAAAATAGAAACTAGGTTTATTGAACAAAACTGGGGGGAAGAGGGAGATGAACCTCTGGGGAGACTGGGAAAAGGAGGTGGGAGAGGGAAGGGGGAAACCCGGGAGGAGGGAGCTGGAAGGGGGAAGCAAGGGGAAGAAGCGGGAGGGGAAGCTCAAGGCCCAGGGTTGGGGGGTCTCGCCGGACCAACTTGAGTTTCATGCAAACCTGCTCCTGGGTTCGCATATGGCCTTTGGTGGCCAGGCTGGCAGCTATTCTGCCATAGACGGCCGCATTCCTCCATCTAGTGCGGAGATCATGGACGTTGGGGGCATCCCCCCCAAACCTGAATAAGGTCCATGATCTCCACCCTGGACCAGGAAGGCGCCCGCCTTCTCCAGCCTGTCAGGCTCCTGGGAGCTGGCAGACTGCTCCTGGGGAGCGGTGGAGGGCTGGCTGCCAGTGGCTTGCTGGCTCATGTTTTGGGGCCACTGGGTCAGGAGCCCCGGTGGCCACTGCTGGCTCTGGGCTGGCAGGCTTCGAGCTGGCACAGGCACTGTGGCCAGGGTCTACCCCTTTAATGGCTCCGGGGGTAGGGGACAGGAGAGTAAGTTTTCCTGGTTGTGCCCAGAGTGGCCACCAGGGCTCCCTGGGAAGGGCTGGAGGCCCCCTATTTTGAATTAAGTGTCTACACAGCACTTAATTTGAAATAGCTATTTCGAATTTGGCGTTACTCCTCATAGAATGAGGTTTACCAAATTCGAATTAAGCGCTCCGCTATTTCGAATTAATTTTGAAATAGTGGTTTGCATGTATAGACGCTATTAAAGTTAATTCAAAATAATGGCTGTTATTTTGAATTAACTTTGCAGTGTAGACATACCCTTAGAGTCTAGATTGAGCTTTTGCTCAATCTCTTAAGTATGGGGTGGCTCATAACTGTGCTTCCCTCCCGCTCCCAGCAAGTGTGCCTTTGAAGAATTGTGAATTTCTCATCTTTTCCTCTTGAGATGAGAGGAGTAACTTGCAATTAGCAAAGGCTCCACTTCTTATACATACATCAATGTCTGTCCATTCCTAACCCATTCATTCTCCCTGGACAATGACCCCACAGACCCTGGTGTCCCTCTGTGCCCACATTTGCCAGAGAAGTTGAGGAGGGAGTTGGCTTATGAATCCTTGTTCCTCTACACCAGTGGTTCCCAAACTTTTCAGCATCATGCCCACTTTTTGATTTTTGAGAAACCCTCACACCCCCCCTCCAAAAAAAACAGCAGCAAAACTTGGGGTGGGATTGATGGGGGTGTGTGGGGCTGGGTCGCCTCACACTCCCGGGAAGCTCTTCACACACACCCCAGAGGGGCATGCCCCCCAGTTTGGGAACCCATGCTCTACACAGATTTATCACTGCAAGGGAAAGTCTTACCAAAGGTGAGCTAAATACCCGCAATTATACTGAAACAGAATAAGCATGAGCAGTGAAGGTTGATGGGCAGTCAAAGCACTGAATTTCCACATACATTGGTTTTTTTGGTTGTTTGTTTTTTAAGAACTGGTTATTTTAATTCTGGTTACTCGTGCTAAAATGCTATATGATAAGTACTTAATAATAAACTGATACATCAGAGTACAAGGTGTAGTAAGTTGAGGTTCAGTAACATGGAGTCAGCAGGCCTAAATAGAGGCCTGTAACATGAAAACAGCAACAGGCCTGCAATCTATGAGCAAGACTTTGGTTCAGTAACACAGGTGCCAAGAAAGAGGCCCTATTGATAATTGTGTAAGTTAGGTCGAGCATGGAAGGACACAGGGAGGCACTGGGTACAGACTGTAAGCCAAAGGGGAGTAGCAGAATATCTTAATAAGAAATGTCTTGGTACAAAGACTCCCCAAAAACTAATGTACATATTGACCTAGGTTCAGGACCGGGTTGAGATTGACAGCATGAAGGATAGTAAGTAAGCCCCCTTCCGTAAGGTAAGGGGTGGTAACTAGGCAACAGAGGGTGGTAACCTGGTACGTAAAGAAGTGATGTAAGTTGTTTATACCTATCTATAAAAGGACATCACAAAGGGTGCTCTCAGGCCGACCTTGGTCGGGGGGGAAGGCGCACTAGGCACCTGAACAGCAGGTGTCATTGCCTAAACTTACAGAATGCACAGTAGCTTAACTCTGACTAACTGCTGTTAATATATGTTATATGGCAATAGGCCTGCCCGGTGTTGGTACCTTGTCAACGTGGGCCATAGCGCCCAGTGGTGTAACATTGTACTGATCTCTGTTACCAACTGGTAGAGCTTCGCATTTGACAATAAACCTGCTCGATTGATTTCAAACCTTGCCTGCATCTGTCGTTTCCGGGGCCTCTCAAAGATCTCCTGTGTTGACTCAAGTGCACGGGGTCTAACACTCTAAAGGGAGTACCGATTGTTACGCACGCAGCTGAAAGTTTATCACCAACGACGGAGTAGAGGTCCTGTCAGGAACGCGCCAGGACGACCCTGACCAGACGACGCTGACACTGACAGTTCAGACCACTGAAGGTACCGAAATACAGAACACCGAGGTACGACACAAGGTCACTGTACAAATACTGATTTGTAGCTTCCCAGTAAGGCTTGCTATGAATTATAATATGCAGTCATAGAAACATAGAATCATAGGGCTGGAAGAGACCTCAGGAGGTCTTCGAATCCAGCCCCCTGCCCAAAGCAGGACCAATCCCAGGACTAAATCATCCCAGCCAGGGCTTTGTCAAGCCGAGACTTAAAAACCTCTAGGGATGGAGATTCCACCATCTCCTTAGGTAACCCATTCCAGTGCTTCACCACCCTCCTAGTGAAATAGGTTTTCCTAATATCCAACCTAGACCTCGCCCACTGTAACTTGAGACCACTGCTCCTTGTTCTGCCATCCACCACTATAGAGAACAGGCTTTCTTCATCCTCTTTGGAACCTCCCTTCAGTAAGTTGAAGGCTGCTATCAAATCCCCCCTCCCACTTCTCTTCTGCAGACTAAATGAGCCCAAATCCCTCAGTCTCTCTTCATAGGTCAAGTGCTCCAGCCCCTAAACATTTCGGTTGCCCTCCACTGGACCCTCTCCAATGCATCCAAATCCTTTCTGTAGTGGGGGGGCCCAGAACTGGATGCAATACTCCAGATGTGGCCTCACCAGTGCCGAATAAAGGGGAATAATCACATCTCTAGATCTGCTGGCAATGCTCCTCCTAATGCAACCTAATATTCCATTCACCTTCTTGGCTACAAGGGCACACTGTTGACACATATCCAGCTTCTCATCCACTGTAATCCCAAGGTCCTTTTCTGCCAAACTGCTACTTAGCCAGTCAGCCCCCAGCCTGTAACAATGCTTTGGATTCTTCCGTCGCAAGTGCAGGACTCCGCACTTGTCCTTGTTGAACCTCATCAGATTTCTTTTGGCCCAATCACCTAATCTGTCAAGGTCACTCTGGACCCTATCCCTGCCCTCCAATGTATCTACCTCTCCCCCTAGCTTAGTGAGGTCCCTTAACTCCAGTGAATTATTGCTCTGAGCACGTACATATGCCCACAACAAACATTGCCTTAATATTATCAAACTGATGGAGATATTCCTAGACAATATAGCTGCCAACAGTCCTTTCCTAGAAGACCACCTCTATCTGTTGAATCTTAAAATCAGATGAGGAGAAAAAATCATTTTTTTTCTTTTCCACAATTTCCTATTACTCCTGATTATGAAAATTATTATATATTAATATATACACACACATTTATAATAGCTGGCCCCACTCAAGAAGGACAACCTCTAATTATCCCTGCTATTTTGCCACAACATGCCTCTCTTTATCCAACGCATTTCAATTGAGTTAGGCAAAATATCCCTATTTTTCCTTTCCAAATTTCCCTGTTGATAAGTGTTGACTAGTTTAACTCTCAAAAAGGAAAGGACAAATATTAGGTGATGAACTTTCATTGTGCTAGATGAAAATAATCAACTATATATTCAGGTAAAAAATTAATTACAGATCCACCACTACTGATAAGCAAGTATTTAGCATATTTCTTCTAAGCATGATACCTTCATCCCTACAAGGGATGTGTAGTTTCTCCATGACTGATTTGAATACATCTTGGTATCATGAGACTGCCAAGCTGCCCATGAGGCTTAAGAAAATCTTTGCATAAAGCACTCTTACCTCTAACAGAAAAAAGAATTGTCTCAATTTATATAATCACCCAATAAAATCTACAACAAAAGAACATTAAGGGTCCGATGCAAAAGCAAAGAAATTCATAGATAAAACTGTCCTTTAGCATGGAGACACGACGGGGTGCACCTAGAAAGCAGATAAGTGGGCACCCTGCTGTGTCTAGATGTTGAAGTACAATTTGAGCTGTGAATTTCCTGGCTTTTAAGATTGTGCATGACTCACAACAGTTTTTTTAAATGCAATTTTTGCTGGGCTTTTTTTTTTTAGTTTGAATATGGTTTGGTTTACATTAAACTTAATGTACATGTAATTATATCTCATTCTGGACACAGATGCAGCTCAGAATGCCTTGAAGACACATTTAAATAAGTTTAGGGTGTGCGGAGATTTAGCGGTTTCAGCCAAACTCAAGCATCTCACAATTAACAAAAAGGAAGGTAACATTCTGGAATCTAGGTAATTATTAGGTAGTTAATGCCAAAGAAATTATTAATTTCTAGCAGGTATATTGGTTGTACTGTGGAACTTCCTTCCTTACAATTTGGCAAGTGAAAGAAGACTTCTGTTAAGGAGTTCTTTTCTTGGGAGTTCTGCTGTGGCACCTCCAACTCCATGAAGGCCATCTTCAGTGGCTGAGGAGATTACCAATGCCACTATAAACTAATGATATGAAGATCTGGTGGAGCATGAGCTTTCTGACGTATGTGATGATAGACAGACAGACAGGACTCATACTCCATATGAATTGGAGAGATCATGCTCAAAGAAAAAGTACCTTCACAAAGCCTCATTTCAAGTAATGGACAATTTGGTACATACTGGCTGCCTTCATTTGGAATGAGAATCCTATTTTTCATGTTATGAAAAGCCTTTTCCTCTATAAAATAGATTCGTTTCAGACTCACATGTCAGCATTTCTATGGACAGATTCATGTCTCTAGGGAACAAATGCAATCTCTTCTCCAGAAATGTTTAAGCCAGACCCAACTGCTGAGGTTCCAAAGGTGCTATGGGTCTCTGCCCTATGTCCTGCATGCTGTACCCATACTCTTCATCATTCATTAAATCAAGTAAGGAGGTTTGGGTCTTTTTTCTTTGAAATTTTTAATACCCTGCAGTTGAAGAGTCCCCAACAAATTATGTTCATCTATGTGTTCAACAATTCTGTTCTTTAATGTCGTTTATCCAATTTACCAGGTACTGAAGTTACCAGCCTGTAATTGCCAGCTCTTTAGAGCTCTTTTAAAAGTTTGTGTCACATTGGCTATCCTCCAGTCATTTGGTACAGAAAACGACTTAAAACATCAGTTACAAACCAGAGTTAGTAGTTACACAATTTCACATTTCCGTTCTTTCAGAACTCTTGGGTGAATATCATCTGGTCCTGGTGACATATTACTGTTTAGGGTTTTTTTTCTATAAATTTATAACCCCTTGAATATATAGCTTTCCAGTGAAAGCCACCCCAAGCACCGAGCTGCTTATGCTATTTGAAGATATTTGCAATGCAAGGTCTCTCTACAGATCGAACAATTTAAATAGCAGAGAGGGGTGCAAGCAAGAAGTGATTGATGGGCCAAACCCAACTCAAAAATGAGAATCACAAAAGAGAAGTCAAATGATCAAGACAGGTGTGAATTATTTTAATATAAATACCATATAGTGAGCCATTTAAGATTATCAATAATATCATCTGTTTGCTTGACATGGACTATTTTAGTAAATGTGTTCAGAGATACCTTTAATTTTTGATAGGAAACTCTAAAAAGAGGGTCTTGACTTGAGAACATCTCTGAACACTTACTCCTCAAGTAAGCACATGATTCAGAAGCCTAATACAATTTGGCATATTATTTGAATAGGAAACATTTGTTTGAGGCTTACTGGGGGTGGGTTGGAACAGAGCACTTCAAATACCATACTTGTATAGACTGTTTTACACGGATTGGCTACATCTACACTGGCAGCTTCTTGCTCAAGAACTCTTTTGCGGAAGAGTTCTTGTGCAAAAACTGTTCCAGAAGAGAGCGTCTACACTGGCATGTGCTTTTGCGCAAGAGCATCCATGCCAGTGTAGATGCTCTCTTGCGCAAGAAAGCTCTGATGGCCATTTTAACCATAGGCCTTTCTTGCACAAGAAATTCATGTTGCCTGTTTACACCGGCCTCTTGCGCAAGAACAGTTGCACAAAAGGGCTTATTCCTGAGCGGGAGCGTCAGAGTTCTGGCGCAAGAAGCCCTGATTTCATACATTAGAATGTCAGTTTACTTGCACAAGAACACGCAGCCAGTGTAGACAGGCAGCAAGTTTTTGCGCAAAAGCGGCCGCTTTTGCACAAGATCGCTCCAGTGTAGAGACAGCCATCCAGTACAGAAGGAGGTTCTCTAATATTACACAGCTATGTAGGGCTGGAGAAGTCACAAGAGTTTCCAATAGAAAATCATTAGAACATGAAGATATTGCAACATATTTTGCTGCATCTACTCGCTGGCAGAGCAAAAACAGACTTTTTTTCTCCTACGTTCAGGACAGTATATCAGGAAACTAAACTAAAACTAAACCAAACAAATGTGTGAGCCAATTAAACTAGTTTAGTCCTACGTGTCCATTTAGACAATGGAAATTATGTAAGATGCAAGGTAGATTCCCTCAAAACACATTTTACTATATGTACATAGATACATCATATTTGTTACGTTCTTTACATTAAACATAATGTCAAGCATAGAGAGATTAAAAAGGGAAACATGGAAAGGAAACATACCATCATAGTAGACAATAGCTCCTACAAGTCTGTCTTTCTGTAGCATTGGAAAGAGTTCCAAGGCTCTTGACTTGCTGAGCACATAGCTGCTTTTCAGACACTGACTTCCAGCTACAAGATCATATAGTTTTATTCCCACCCAGTAGTATGGCAGCTGCCACCATCTGAGGAATAAAAAGATTTCAACTGAGAAAGGGACAAAAACACCTCATTATATATGGTAACGTTAGTTGTAATTAGCGTTAATATTGTTATGAGTTTCTATTCTGCATCCAAGTTTGCCATTTACATAGGGCTTTTTTGTCTTTGAAGTTTTACAAGCATACTTTGAGGAATCCAAACTACATCTCAGGTATTAGCCTGGTTTTCAATACGAGGAAACAAAAGCAAAGGGGCAGAATTACTTGCCCAGGCCCATAGAACTTCATCTTTGAAAAAACTCAGAGGATGGGTAAGGTCCCAGAAGACTAGACAGGGCAAACATGCTACTTATCTTTAAAAGCAAAACAAAGAGGACCAAGGGAATTATAGACCAGTCATCTTAACTTTCAGTAACTGGAAAGATACTAGAACAAATGAAACAAATCAGTTTGTAAGTACCCAGAGGTTAAGAGGGTTACAAGGAATAGCAAGCATGGATTTTTCAAGAACAAATCATGCCAAACCAAATGTCCTTCTTTGATAACATTTATGGCCTAGTGGATAGGAGGAAGCAGGAGTTGTGATGTACCTTAATGTTAGCATGGCTTTTGACACAGTACCATGTGACAGTCTCACAAGCAAACCAGGGAAATGCAGTCAAGATTAAATTACTAGCAGATGGGTACACAACTGACTGAAACACTGTATCCAAGGAAGTAGTTATCAGTGGTTTGCTGTCCAACTGACAGAGTTTATCTAGTGGAGTCCTGCAGGGGCCATTTCTGGGTCTATTATTCTGATTATATTACTCTTCAATATTTTCACTAATGACGTGAATAATGGAGTGGAGAGTATACTTATAAAATGTGCAGATGACACCAAGCTGGGATGGGTTGCATGCACTTTGGAGGACAGAATTAGAATTTCAAATGACCTTCACAAATAGGAGAATTGATCTGAAATCAACAAGATGAAATTCAATATTAAGAAGCAGAAAATACTTCATTTAGAAAGGAAAAAATTGAGGAACAACAGGTTTGGTTGTAGTATTGAAGAAAAAGATTCCAAGGGTACACTGGATCACAAGACCATGAGTCAATATGATGCAATTGCAAAAAAATTGCTAATGTCATTCTGAGGTGTATTAACTAAACTGTTGTTCTGCTCTACTTAGCCATGATAAGGCCTCAGTTGGAGTACTGTGTATGATTATGGGCACCATACTTTAGGAAAGATGTGGACATACTGAAGACAGTTCAGAGGAGAGCAACAAAAATGATAGAAGATTTAGAAAACCTGACAAAAAACCAGGACATACCTACTCTTGAAAAAATGACTCAGGAGCAACATGAAGACAGTCTTCATCTATGTTAAGGACTGTTATAAAAGAGGACAATGATCAACTGTTCTCCACGTCCACTGAAGGTAGAAGTAGTAGTAGCGGGCTTAATCTTCAGCAAGGGAGAATTAGGTCAGATATTAGGAAAAACATTCTAACAATGAGAGAGGTTGTGGAATTGGACAGGATGGACAAACACCTGTCAGGGATGGTCTAGGTTTACTTGTCCAGCCCTCCCTCATGCTAAGGCCAGGACCTTGAGAACTTCTTGAGGACCCTTCTATTATTATCCTATAATGCAGTGGTTCTCAAACTAGGGGAGGGTACAGAATGTATTCAACAGGGGTGTGAGAATCTTTAGGAAGGAAAAAAAGAACTTACTGTATGCACTGAGAACTCAGAAACCAAGACTTTCCACACTCCAAAGCAATGTATTTATACAGACTTAACAGTTTGTTGTGGAGCCCAGTACATACACACATGCTTTACTTTGGCAACTAGTCCTGTTGGCTTCAGTGAATCTATTCATAATGCATTTGTTTTTGCAGGACTAAGGTCTTGGCTGTTTTAGAAGTGCAAGGCCAAATGAGGTTTCTGGTCTCTCCCTAAACTCAAGTGGGAAAAGCAGTTTAGAGAGGAAGCAGTTGAAAAAAAAATGGATTACAGTTGTCTGTGTAGGAGAGCTGAAGGTCCTTGAGTTCAGGTCCTAACCTTATTCCTGTGCCAATGCCAGGGAAAAGCAACTCAACTCCTGCGATGAAAGCACTTTCCTTTGCTCTGACGGAGATGCCTCTGATCACTGCACAACAACTCCAAATGTCACTGATGGACCCTGGCAATGACGGGATGTAGGAGTGAATGTCACTCTATTGAGGAGGCCCTAGAGATTGGTAGGGGGGAGTAAAAGGGAAGGATAGGAAATAACAGCTGGAAGTGACTCTTCCTCCATCTCTCCCCATCCTAGCAAGATTTGGGAGGGGACAAAGTAAAATAAAAAACACTTTTCTCTTTGTCCTTCCCAAATGGAATCATTTAAAAGTTAATTGTGCAAGAGTTTTCCAAGGTAAAACTCCACTGAAAGAATTTTGAATCTGAGGAATACTGCAGGATAGCTAACTGAAATAGTGCTAGTGGACAGTGCTGTACATAAACTTCACGTTTCTATAATACGGCAACAAATTCTCACCTCTGAAAAGATAAAGCTTGTGACAAATTAAGAACAGCAAAGAAAACAACATTCAGTTCATTCTCAAAAGCAAGGAGGTAAGAATTAAAGCAGGAGGAGTATCAGGGTACTTACTTATAAACAGGAAGCATTATAGGCAAAGGACCAGACAAATGAGGAGCAATTTCAAGCAAGTTGGCACGCTCATGAAGTGCTTCTTTTACCATCCTGTACTAAAAAGAAAACAAAAAAGCAAGCAATTCAGGACCTTTAACTCCTTGTTAATGGATCACAAATATTCAATGTTAAAACTGTTCAGCCTGTCAATCCATAAAACACACCGAATACCCCCTCTGTGCTAGCTTACAATTATTACGTTCTTTTCTACTCTTTCAATTGCACAATGACACCGTGGTCTGAAAAATTACATTGGGAACCTCCTCAAATCAGAAATGCAAAATCATTAACTTGTGAGTGCAGAGCAAATTCCACTAGGCATTTTAGTGCTATGTCAGGTCAGTCTAATTATTATCAGCTCTAATTAAAGGACCTAAAAAATGGTACTTCATTCTACTAGAAGCTAGTGGCACTCAACAAGATAGGAAATTCTTCCCATCTTTGAAGATAGCCAAGAAACCACTTCTGATCGGCTTCTTAAAATGAAATGGCCTATCAGTAAATATGAGTGGCAAACAAGAAATAATTCCACTGTACAGTATTCTGCTATCTTTAAGATTTTTCAGGTAGCTTTAAATCTCAAGTTTCACAGGAGGAAGGCAAGCTTGGGGTTTTCCCAAATGTAGAGGATTCTCCCATCTTCCAACACATTATGCATGGGAATACCAATATTAAAAATCTGTCAATGAATGTGTACCACTCAGTTACTATACTCTCTTTCCCAGAACTCTTTTAAAACAAACAAAACAAAACACAAAATTCCTATCAGTGTACAAAAGGAAATCTCTCCTCACCTCATTATGTACAGTCCATAAGATACTATTCTCAGATTCCCTGTAAATATGCTACACTAGCAAGACATGGCATTGAAAGTTTCCCCAAAAATATTCTAGCAGAATTCCTTGAGCAAACTATTCTGTATGCACAGTGACTCTGGTATTCAAAAAAAAACAAAAACAACAACAACAAAAAAGTACTAAAAACCTTAAAATGAGAACACAGATTTAATTGGGAGGAGGGGAAAAAAAAAAAAGAGTCTACTGGTAATTTTTGCTTAACAGCCAGCATAAACAATTACCTGCTCAAAATCCAACCTCATGATGGCCTTCTGAAGATATCTCACTCCACCGTGGATCAATTTAGTGCTCCTGCTGCTGGTCCCTGATGAGAAATCATCTCTTTCTACAAGAGCTGTTTTTAGTCCTGTGTAACCAGAAAACCAAATTAACTTCTTAAATTACTCAATTTGTATGTAATTCATTAAAGATATTTCTCTAGGGTAGAGACAATCACATGAAAAATTACTCTGAACACAGATAAATTTGTATTCCAAGTGCAGTGCACTGTCTATATTGTAATGAAAAAGACTATAGTCTTTTCCTAGGGGAAAAGTCAAAAACAGAACTCTTAAAAAGAGGCACATTAAAATCTGGACATATCACAGTCAAAAGACATTACAGCACATAGAATCTAAGCAGCTAGGGAGTTTTACGCAAGGTAGAAGGGCTTCTATGAATGAATTAGAATGAGGTCTGGAAGGTACCTCAAGAGATCACCTATTTCAGTCCTGAGCACTCATGGCAGAAATAAGTATTATCCCCTGACAGAGAACCTGCACTTAAAAAAACTCCAATAAACAGAGATTCCACAGACTACCTAGGCAATTTATCCCAGCGCTTAACCACTCAGACAGTTAAGATTTTCCTAGTATCCAACCTTCACTGCCCTTCCTGTCATTTAAACCCATTGTTTCTTGTCCAATCTTCTGTGGTTAAACAGAACCATTCTCCTTCCTCCTTGCAACAACCTTTTATGTACTTGAAAATTATCATGTCCCCCAGGCCATCCAGTCATCTTTTCTCCAGACTAAACATGCCCAATGTTTTCCCATCTTGCCTTATAGGTCATGTTTTCTAGACCTTTGATCATTTTTGTTGCTCTTCTCTGGCTCTTCTCTAATTTGTCCACGTCCTTCCTGAAATCTGGCACCCAGACCTGGACACAATCCTCCAACTGAAACCTAATAAGCCCTAGAGTAGACCATAAGAATTACTTCTTGTGTCTACATTTACTACATCCATTTACTACATCCCAGAATGATGATTGCTCTGTGTGTGTGCGCGCGCACGCACGCACGCACGCACGCACATGTGCTACACTATATTCATTTGGCTTGTAGTTCACTATGACCCCTAAATCCCTGTCCACAGTACTCCTCCTCCCTAGGCAGTCATTTCTCATTTTGTACGTGTGCAACTGACTGTTTCTTCCTCAAGTGGAGTACTATGCATTTGTCTTTACTGAATGTCAACCTATTTATAGTAAAACTCCAATTGTCCGGCATCCAGTGGTCCGGCACTCCCGATAGTCTGGCCCCAACTGGAACCCCGAAGCACTCCGGCCAGTTGGACAATTTGAGCTGCTCCCCGCCACTTCCTCAAGTCCACTGCTGCCTCTGCTGAAACTGACCAGTGGCGGACTTGGGGAAGAGGCGCACAGCAGAGCAGAGCAGCTGGGGTGCTGCCGGGTTGGTCCCGCAGCGCCGCCCCTCAGCCCCCTGCTCGGCGCCCGGCAGCACCCCAGCTGCTCTGCTCCGCGCCGCTGCCGCTGCTGAAACTGACGAGCAGCGGACTTGGGGAAGCTGCAGAGCAGAGCAGCTGGGGTGCTGCCAGGCACCGAGCAGGAGGGTGAGGAGCAGCGCTGCGGGACCAACCCGGCAGCACCCCAGCTGCTCTGCCCGCAGCTTCCCCAAGTCCGCCGCTCATCAGTTTCAGCAGCGGCGGACCTGGGGAAGCCGTGGGGCAGAGCAGCTGGGGTGCTGCCGGCTTGGTCCCGCAGTGCCGCTCAGGTGAGGGGCAGAGCTGCGGACAACCCGGCAGCACTCCAGCTGCTCTACCCCGCCGCTTCCTCAAGTCACCGCTGCCGCTTGCAGCCCCAGCTGGCCTGTCGCTGGCGGCTGCGTGGGGCTTCCCCTGCCTCCCTGAAAAACGGCGGAGGGTTTGCCCTTCGCCGCACCGTTCCCCGCCGACTCCCTCCCTCCCCCCACCCCCCGACTCCTCACAGCCCCCCTTCCGGAGTACCTCCTGATACTCCGGCATATCCGATAATCCGGCACCCCCTGGGTCCCAAAGGTGCCGGATTATCGGAAGTTTACTGTACTTCAGAATACTTCTCCAATTTGTCCAGATCATTTTAATCATATCCTTAAAGCCCTTGCAACCCCTCCATCCCCGGTATTGTCTAAAAATTTTGTAAGTGTACTCTGTATGCCATTACGTATCACTGATGAAAACACTCAATAAAATCGGACCCAGAATCAATTCCTGCAGAATCCCACTTGATATGCCCCTCTAGCTTGACTGTGAACCACTGTTTTCCATCCAGTTATGCACTAACCTTGTAGTACAGGAGTGGAGAACATATGTGCAGGGTCAATCAGGGAAGTTTGATCAATGGGAACAATAGGAGCAGTGCCTGCAGCCATAGGTGGCACACATTATGCAGAGCTGCCTGTCAGCATCGCTGCCTAGGGGCCAGACAGTGGCTGCTTCTGGGAGCAGTGCAGAGCCAAGACTGGAAGGAATTCTGCATTAGCTATGCTGCACTAACAACCAAGAGTTGCCTCAGGTAAGTGCTGCCTGGTCAGAGCCCACACTCCTGACCCAAGTTGGAAGCCCCTCCCACACTCACTTCCTGCCCCAGTCCTGAACCTGCTCCTGCAGTACAAGCACAGAGCCCCCTCCTGCAAACCAAACCCCACACCTCCTTGCCGAGCCCTCACACCCCTTCTATACCTCAACTCCCTGCAGTAGCCTGCTAAGATATAGGTTTTTCCTATCCTATTTTATATTTTAATACTACGCTAGTAATGCAAGATGTCTACAGGATCCAATCCATCTCGCATGACCCAGCTTCAGCAAGAGTAGTGTGATAAGTAGGGGGTTAACATTTATTTCTTTTATTTTTCTTATTTTCCGATATATATGTATTGTGCAAAGGCCTTTGCGGTTACTTTGACAGTATTTGGGAGACCATTACTCAATTTTGATCGGAAAAAATAAGCAAAATCTACAAACTCCCACCATCTGACTTTTCATACTACAAAACTAAAGCGCTAGATTTCTTGCACCTAGCCGCAATGATTCTGCACTTTTTCTCTGTTCTGGGAATTGGTCCAAGAAGACATCACTCTTCCTATGCACAGTCATAGACCACCCCCACATCTCTTTCAATCAGTTATAGCCACCCACAGAAATCTTAGGGTACCAGGCCCAACTTTGGGTAAGGGGTTGGACATCCAGGATATTTTAGCGCCAGAAGAGAAGTAGGCCCAGGGATTAGGGAAGTCGAGGCTGCTGCGGCTGTCGTTGACAGAGCCTGCTCCAGAGAATAACCGGTTTTCTCTCAAGGTCAGAAACCAAATACTTCTCTCTATTCTATCTTTATATTTCTATCTTGCTTCTTTTATTTTCTTTAAGTTTTGATTCTAAGTATCTCATATTCCACGGGCACCAAGGCCTTTCGGGCAAAGGGAGGCTGGTCCTTCCACACCCAGCCTTTGGCGAAACTAAGATCCTGTGAGTATGAAATGCTGTTAGGTAATTAGAATCTGTATACTTAAATAAGTTTAGTTTGGTTTTGTTAATGCCATCTACAGAAGAAATTCAATGAATCTATGTGCTCAGTGCCATAGTCTTTGTGATAGTTATTCCTGTGGCAATAAAATTGATTTTGATTGCATTTCCTGATCTGAAGTGTGATTGTCAATCGTCTGCAGATCCTCACGAGGGGGAATCTTATGGTTCTAACCACTTGTAACCCGGGATAGAGAGGACGAACTTAGAATCTCTAGTCAGATTGGCGAGCCTTACCACCTAAATTCTATTATAATTCTCTCAGGCTGCACTACCCCAGCCCAGAGCTCTTTCCTGCAACCTGAAGCCCTCATTTGTGGTCCCACCTTGAGCCTCCCCTCCCCACCGCAGGACTCTGTGCGGCCCACGAATGATATTTTCTGAGAGTCAGTAGCTCCTGATAAAAGAAAGGTTCCCCACCCATGTTATAGTAGCTCCATCTAGGTTGTATTTCCCTAGTTTGTTTGAGGTCAGGCAACAGTACCAAAAGCCTTACTGAAGTCAAGATATACCATTTCCCCCCACAGCCAGGAAGGGAAAGTAGGGAACTTAAATGCAAGTCTTCATACATTGACTCACTAATCAGCTATTTCCTGCATTAAAAAAGGGTCGTCTTTTCAAATCTTTTTTTTTTTTTTTTTTTTTAAAAGTAGCTTGGGGATCAATCTGCCAGGTGCGGAGCAGTGTATTCCAGTTCAGGAAAGGATTTAACCACCAGTTTACATATTTCAGTGGGAGTAGTCACAAGCATAAAATTCAGCACATACTTAAATGCTTTTACTGGATCAGAGTCAGGGGATGCAGCACCTTGTGATTGATTCAGTATCTGCTCGTATGAAGTTTGTCTAACTCAATGCACTTCCAATCTATTATGTGTTTAAACTTGCTATGAAAAGTCATAGGCAGTAATTATTCAGAGAAACACAGATTAAGAACAATTGTGATACAAAGATAAATTACATAATCTATTTTCTTCTATTTAATATTATTCTTAGTTATGGGAACTGAAATAGAAGAGCCTCTTAGTTGTACACTATTAATTAAAATATTCTGTGTGCATTGCTTCAGTTTCATTCCTCCCCCACACTGACTCTACCATGGATATTGAAGTTACAATTCACTCAAAAGAGAAAAGGCAAAAGTCTGTCTAATAAGTGAAGCTGTGTCATGACAGACTTACAAGAAAATAAAGATGACTAGAGATACATTTTAATGAGGCATGTTAGCCCTAAATTAAGGAAGTTCATGATTTATTAATATTACATACATATATATTTATATAATACATACACACAATTATATGCACATTTTCTATGTATACAAGTTTATTACATATTCAGTGTGTATATAATATATATTCAGTGTGTACACACACACACACACACACACACACACACACACACACAAATGTAAGTAAATTATAGATCGATACACTTTCCACACACATGCATGTGTGTATATTTCAGAAATGCATGGCAGTGCAGTCCAAGATAAATGTTTATGTTTCGGATGACTGACTCAAGTGCCACCCCATTCCCCTTTGTGTGCGTGCGTGCACACACACAGTAAGCACAAACACCTCTGCAATTGAATCTCAAATACTAAAGTTTATTTAGAACAAGATGTAGAGAAGAATACTGTATCCAACTAAAACTAGATACGAAGAATGGAATTAGCCAATTTAGAATTAGGCTTGAACCTTTTCTCCCCTCTCCCCCAAGGGGAAGGAAACCACAGTTAACCAGATCCTTCAAGAGACATACTTTTGCATTGTTCAGACAAATAAATGAATGCCAGGGAAACAGCATAGGAATGACATTAAAATCATTACTGTATCCTTAAAGTTATTTGAGATGTAGGATAAAGCATGAGGATACTCCAGATGGGAAAATATTATGATAATATATGCCATTTGGCAAAACTCTGCTATTTATGAACTAGAGAAAATGCATCCATGGCAGGAACAGCTTTGTAGCATTCACAAAGGGGCATGACTTGTGTATTGTGTAAACCATAGTTCTAAAAGTTAGTCTACATAGTTTTAACACATACATTAACTGAAAAAGTTTTGCACACACAACATAACTTTAATAATTCATATCAATAAAGGTTCTCTTTTAAGAGAGGTTTTCCCAAAATGTGACATAACCTAGGTCTTGATTAATAATTATAGTGTAAAACACCTAATTAACTTATTTGGAAATGCTCAGCAACCACACATATTGCTCTTACCCGTTATGACTTGGTTTCATAAAAGTGTAAAATTTACACAATAAATCCAATTAAGAGAAGAACCACAAGACAAGAATGTGGTCTTTTTCTCAAAATCTTTCGGTTACATTGCATTTACCTAGAAAAATTGCTCTTGTTGCAACAAGTGGAACAGTGGATTCCCCCAATACTAGTATTTTTTTCTCATTAGAAAGTATGTGGGCAAGGGAGAAAGGAAAAGGAAGCAAGGACAAGGAAGTTCTTACTGAAGTTGTGATCAGCAACATGACTGCATGCACAAGGGAATAACTAAATGTAAATACCAACATTATTCTATTTTTACACCTTGTATCACCTTAAAGGTATTGCAGTGCTTTATAATATTACTTGAACAACAATGTAAAACCCTTTGAACATCTGTGGGTCCCCCAAAACTTTTATGTCCTTAAAAATCTAATAATTACTGGTAACTTTAAAAGATCAGAGTAATTTGTTTTTGTCAAATGTGACTGAAGATTAATGGATACAATCAGGAATAATTTAGTGAAAACATATCAAATACAAGGAAAGCAAAATTTGTTGTTAAGTGAAGCATCCAACATAATAAAAGAGCAAATTCCATGAATGAACAGCAACAATATACAATTCATTAATCAAATGCCTATGACTATTTCACACTTCAGAAAGCTACTGATATGATCAGAATATGTAGTATAAGGATAAATATAGATTACTTCAACCATTCTTTGTACAATTTCATACAAATATAATTTTTCCAGCACCTCACCAACATAAAAGCAGGACTGAAAATCAAAGTCACACAGCTAATAAACTTTTAAATAGATGATGAAATACAAGTCCTAATATACTAAACAAAAATTGAACTACTGATAGTAATGTATTCCCTAATATATCAATATATTTATAATTCATGCTTTTACCTTATGTAGAACATTTTTTAAAGTTTATATATAATGAGAATAAATTTCAGCTAAATGATTTCAAATTAAGACCTGGGTTGAAATCCTGGCCCCAGTGATAATGGTTTTTCCACAGACTTGGCTGGTGGATTTCATTCCTTATGTCAGTGGAACTGCACCCTCAAACATCTGGCATTCTTTACAAGCCTAAAAATAGGTGCTAGATGCCATGTAAAATTCTACAGCTACCAACCATATTGCGTGCAAAGCTAGGTAAAGCATTATGGTGGATATCTGAACCACATATCAGGGAATTCAAAGTTAAAAACCCTGTATAATGTTACCAAAGTACATGTCATCGTAGCAGATGGGAAATGGAGGTTACTTACCTGTAAGTGCAAGTCCTCAGAGATGTGTGTGGTCCCTACCTCTATTCTATATATGAGCCTGAAACAGAAATTTTTGTAGCAAATAGTGTCTATTGATCCACACCCTTGCAGCTGCCTTCCAAGCTGAAGTTAAAAGGGACAGTACAGTAGGATACCTCTCCAGTTTCTCTTTCCAGGAATCAGAGAAGATCTAAAGCAAAAGGGAAGGAGGGTGGATAGTAGAATGCAGATAGGGACGACATATACCAAAGAATCTACAGCTATAGATAAGTAGCCTCCATTTCTTCTGAGTACTGGTCCCTATGTGTATTCCAGATGTGGATGATTGAAAAACAGTACTGAAATGGGGTGGTGGCATTGGAATGCAGTTGATATAGATGCTTTTAATACTGCAGGCCTATCAGCTGCATCTGCAGAGGAGCTTGAAATAATGTGTAATACTTCATGAACGAATGGATGGAACTCCAGGTAGCGTTCCTATAAATGTCTGTTACAGGTACTTCAAGAGACGCTGTAAAGGTCATTTGTGCCTGGGGGAATGGCTCTCATACCCCAGGCTGGGGGCCAAGAGCGGGGTGGAGGAGAGAGAGAGAGAGTATGCCAATTGGTAACAGAATGATGCAGCCAGAGTCTCTGAGCAGATACTACTTTCCCTCACAACCATTCCACTAAAGCTAGTCTTGGTGATTTTCTAACTGGTTGCAAGTAGAACTCCAGCATTCACCTGACACCCCAAGACACCCAGTCTTCTCTCCACATTGGAAGCACAAGTTTTTGGGAAGAATATCAGTATGCAGATATGCAGATTGAAGTGAAACTCAAACCTTCTCTGTATGAAAAACATGTGGCATATCAGCCATAAGTGTTCACTCTTCTAGTCAACATAATAGTAATTAAAAAGGTGACTTTCATAGACCACATAGCCAGTGTATCAACATGGTCTGAAAAGTACTGGTAGTGTGAGTCTGAGGTATCACAGTAGTGCAGGGCTTAATCGCTGGAGGGAAAGACCCTTCACGAATATAAGCTGTTCCAGGTTTAGTAAAAACAGAGTGTCCTACCTGAGAATGGAAGGCACTGTCTATGGATAGATGGACCAGTGGGGAACTAACAGGCAGCCCTGAAGCGTTTGAGACAGGAAGTAGTTGTCTAAAATATCAGGATACATCTGCAAATTCTGGAGATAACTGGTTACTTTATGCTCAGTAGATAAAATCTACTCCAAGACAGGCCCAACAAGGAAAATAACAGAACACTCCTAGTCATCACCTACAATCCCCAGCTTAAACCTTTCTAGCACATCATTGACATTCTACAACCTATCCTGGAAAACAATCCCTCACTCTCACAAACATTGGGAGACAGGCCAATCCTCTCCAACAGACAATCCCTCACCTGAAGCAAATACTCACCAGCACCCACACACCACACCTCAGATACACTCACCCAAGAACCTACTGCTGGCTGCAACAAACCCCATTGCCAACTCTGTCCACATATCTGTTCAAGTGACACCATCACAGGACTTAACCACATAAGCCACAACATCAGGGGCTCATACAACTGCACAGCCTCTAATGTGATATATGCCATCAAGTGCCAGCAATGCCCCTCTGCCATGTATATTGACCAAACTGGACAGTCTCTGCAACAAAGGATAAATGGACACAAATCAGATGTCAGGAATGATAATACACATAAACCTGTAGGGGAACATTTTAACCTACCTAGACAATCATGGATTTAACAGTAGCCATTCTTCTATAAAGAAACTGTACCGCCCAATTACAGAGAGACTGCTGAATTGGAATTTATTTACAAATTTGACACGATCAACCTGGGCTTGAATAAAGATATTAACTGGTTAACACACTACAAAGCTCATTCCCCCAGCCTATGATATTTGCATTTTCACATCAAAAGCTATGAATGGGACACACCCAGCCTGCTTAATTAACACAGGTCCTACAATTGACAGGTAATGGCTTTTGCTGTTATAAATACCTTGGATTCTGTTATTTCCACTCCAACTCATCTGATGAAGTGGGTTTTAGCCACAAAAGCTCATGATCCTATATATTTCTTAGTCTCTAAGGTGCCACAGAACTATTAATTGTTTTCCTAGTCTGAAAGCGACTTGTCTTATCAATTTGTTCATGGTCCGAATTTCTCCATAGGAAAGTAAGACCTTGTTGAGGCTGAATCTAAGATAACTCTTATAATGTCTAATAATTCTTGTGGGAGTCAAACTGTACTTTCCTTTGACTCGTATTCCCAAGTTTGCGAGACATTGGAGCAAAAACTAGACCTACCGACTAGAGAGACTCATTAGGAGACAGTCACCCAGACACAGACAGTCTGAAGAAGTGACATGTCATTTAGGCTGTCACCATTGAAGACCTTCATGAAGATTCTGGGTGCTGTTATAAATCTGAATGCAGGTACTTTGAACTGGTAGTATTCTTTCCCTACTAGAAACCTACAGGATGAAGGAATGTTCCCATGAATGTAAGTACTTTCTTGACAAAAGATACAAATTACGGGATAGGATAATTGGTGCAAACGTAGCCATTTGGAATTGTCATTTGCGTAAAAAGACATTTAATTGCTGAAGGCTGATAATATCCTCCACGCATATATTGAAAGATCCCATTGGACCCCAGTACGGCCAATTTGAAGAATCAGTTAGTTGATGCAGACCCCATGGCAACAGGTACTATCAGCCCCCTTGGATAGTCATAAAGGGGTGAAGGATGGACCCTGGATCTTCTCATGTCTGTCCAAACTCACCTTCCTACATGAAAGCAAATGATTGTCTGGAGACTCCAATTTCTCTGATGAGAAGATCGGCTCCTGTTCAACTGACAGATATGTCTGCACTGATCGGTGAAAACTCTTGCATAAGGTCTGAGGTCAAGAACATTTCCTTCTCCTCTCAGTTATTTCCCCCCTCTGGTATCAATGTCTCTCAGGAGGGTTGGACCCAAAAGGAAAATAAGGAAGGGTGAAGATATCTTCTGTTGAAATGTAAGATTTGGGTTGCCCAGTAGTATAGGGTGTTCCACTAGTCAGAACTGAAGAATCTGCTATATCCACACTCATCATGGATAACAGGTCTTTATGGAGATGGGTCAGTACAATCAGAGTCTACTCAGAAGCTCTTGGATGTTGAAAGGTGTCAAACCTTTGGCTTAACAATTAGTACCGGCAGAAACTTCTTCCTTCACATCTTACACTCAATAATCAGAGGAGCTAAGCAAGTCTAAGTCTTTAGGACCTGTGCACAAGGACTCACTCAACTTGCACAAAGTCAAGAAGGGGGCTCGTCTCTTCCAGCAGACTTGGAAGGAGGATCTCTGTCCTTATATCTATGACAGTGCCTCTCATTTTCATGAGAAGTCCTGGATGACCTCACCTTGTGCTTAGCTCTGCTTTCCACTACTAAGCGCATTCTGAGAGAAGTGCTGCACCTCAGTAAAGGCCAATCTACAAAAGGGGATCTCCTGACCTGGATCAGACTGAAGTCTCGGCCTTCTCTATACAATGTTTTCTGTCAGTGTTTTGAAGAGGGGAAACAGGCAGCAAATGTTGCACACTTAGTAGAAAGATGCACTTCTCCCAGACAATAGAAGCAGTGTCGGTGCTCATCACTCATGGAGAAGCAGCACAGGTAAGAGATGCAGTTATTAAATGCTAGGATTCTGGACACAGTTTTTATTCACAGGAAGAAATTCCCCAAGACAGGAGAAAACTAAATTACACAAATTCTACTAAGACTAACTATATAAAAATGCTAATAACTAATTACAATGTATTTACAGGTATGTTAAGAAGCACAGATGAAATCCGTGGACACAAGAGGATTCCAACTCATGCTGTGCAGCAGTAAGAAAGAACTAGAAAAGACTTGGTCCATATCACCCTTTTTACCTTCAGTTTGGTACCCAAGGAAAGTAACTGTATAAGTGTGGACCAACAGGTACTAATTGCTAGAAACCTCCAAACTCAGACATATGGTGCCCATACATGCCCGTGTATGGAATACACATACGGACCAGCACTCAGGCTGTGTCTAGACACATCCCTTTCTCAAAAAAGGGATGTAAATTAGACACTTCGAAATTGCAAATGAAGCCAGGATTTAAATTTCCCGTGCTTCATTTGCATAATGGCAGCTGCGTTTTTTTTCCTACACGGGGCTTTTTGATAGAAAAACAGCAGTTTACACGGGGATCTTTCAAAAATAAAACCCTTTTTCGAAAGATCCTGTACTCCTCAAAAATTGGGAAATTTAAATCCCGGCTTCATTTGCAATTTCGAAGTGTCTAATTTACATCCCTTTTTTGAGAAAGGGATGTGTCTAGACACACCCTCAAAGAAGAACTAAGCCGAAAAACCCAATGGTTTGCATCCCAACGAGTTTATAATGTAAGCATAAGATCCACAAAAACAACTCGGTCTCAAATTTTTTCTGAGAAATACAATGAAGAGAAGAAACACAAAGTATCTCTCAGTTAAGCCTACATGGAGTTTCATGGGGAGTTACTTCTGTGGCCTGAGGGCTCTCTCTCTGCCAACTATCAAAGCCAAACAAAGAATAAGCTAGAGCATCTTAAAAATGGTCACAATAATAATTACAGAACATGTTAAGCTATTTTAATAAAGAAATCCATACCATATCCCCATATAATGAATGGGAGCGGGGCTTTGTTAATATTCTTAGGCAGCTGTTGAAAGTTCATAGAAGCAGCATGAAAAGCAGCACTAATTCTAAACTTCATGAGAAAGATGTCGAACACAGTCAAGAGAAACAAAGAGAGAGAGCAGCAAATTGCTAGAGAGCAGCAAAAAAAAAAAATGAAAAATAGGTGTGGATAATAATGGAGAGCTTTATAGGTGAGTTGACACTTTAGATTAATGTGGGTTAAGCCTCTGATCCTGTCCACATGAATTCAATGGAAAAATACTCCAAATGATTTAATGGCACAGGAATCAGGAATTACAAGATGAATATATGCAGATGTTCAAGAAAAGAGGGAGAGGAGTAGTCATCAGAAAGAAAGGAAGAAAATAGCTACATACTGGGGAGACTGGAGTAAAACAGAGGGTGAAGTAATCAAGATGAGAAGTCATGAGAGCAGAGACCATTGTTGCTTTTATTTTGTAGAGCCACAAGCTGATCTTCTGATTCAGGAAAATGTCTTATCATTGGTATGTTCACAGATTCTGTTGATTGAACATGCATAAAGTTACCTTACAAGAATGAAAAATATCAGGACACAATGGAAAGCAAGGGATACATTCTGGAAATAAAAAAAAATGCAACAGGATCTAATGAAGGCCTGGAAGTCACAGGAGAAAAAAAACACCAAAGACTCATAAGAACGGCCATAGGTCCGTGTAGCCCAGTATCCTGCCTTCCGGCAGTTGTCAATGTCAGATGCCCCGAAGAGAGTGAACAGAACAGGGAATCATCAAGTGATCCTTCCTATCACTCATTTCCAGCCTCTGACAAACAAAGGCTAGGGACACAATTCCTATCAATCCTGGCTAATAAGTACTGATGGACCTAACCTCCATGAATTTATCTAGTTCTTTTTTGACCCTTTTAAAGTCCCAGTCTTCACAACATCCTCTGGAAAGGAGTTCCACAGGTTGACTCCGTATGAATGATGGGAAGCATGCTGTGGCCAAACTCAGGTAGAGTTGAGCTTTGTAAGTTACCTCTTAGGCCATCTGTTTAACCAATAATTAACAAGCAAAGTTCTCAAAATAGGATATTCCAGGAATACTAAGCCTGTATTAAAGCAGAGGTTGTATATTATTCTGTAATTAACAGTGTTCTCAAATATATCTGAGTGTATATTTGTGTTCAGAGGTTAGGGAAGGATATTGACAGAAATAGCTAATCTGCAGTCAGGTGCTTGTCTACATACTTACAAAATGTAAAGGAAGTTCAATAGAAACACTTCAATTAATAAAAAAGTAACAGACTGAAGTTAATAGGTCTCCTAAGCAACAGTGTGTTGTGACTAGTACATTTTATTGATCCACTAAGAACATAAGAACAGCCATACTGTGTCAGACCAAAGGTCCATCTGGCCTAGTGCCCTGTCTTCCAACAGTGGTCAATGCCACATGCCCCAGAGGTAGTGAACAGAACAGGTAGTCATCAAGCGATCCCTCTCCTGTCACCCATTTCCATCTTCTGACAGAGGCTAGGGACACCATTCCTACCAATCCTGGCTAATAGCCATTGACGGACCTAAACTCCATGAATTTATCTAGTTATTTTGTGAACTCTGTTAAAGTCCTGGTCTTCACAACTGTTAAGAATTAGTTTTCAATCTTTTTTGCTATATCAAATCTGAATAAAAACTGATGATTTTCCTTTTAAAAAACATAGCAAACATAACTGAATCCAAAATGGAGCAACCAATTAAAATCCAAGGTCTGAATTCATCCAAGAAAGCAAACTCAGCTCCATTCATTTCAGCAGCAATGATCCTGTTTAAAACAGAAGCTAAACTTTGCCCTAATATTTTTAATAAGTAGCAATTTTTAGAAACCATTAATCTAGTATTAAAATATGTCCATTCATCTTAAATTACAAAACCACTGGATTTTAATTCTGATACTCAGCTCTCTGCCCTCCTGCACAGAACTTTGCCTAAAGGAAGAGCGAAACATTGTGGATTGTCAAGTGGAATTCTGAGAAATCCAGATACTTAAATCTGTGCTTAAACATGTGTCAATATCAGAATAAGCTGCTTGAGGGAGGTTATGGAATTTACATCATTGGAGATTTTTAAGAGCAGGTTATACAAACAACTGTCAGGGACAGTCCAGGTTGTACTCATGGCAGGACTGAGCACCGAGGACTAGACTTGATGACCTCACAAGGTTCCTTCCAGTTCTATGATTCTATGCATCATAGACAGTGTCCCCTCTAAGCTGCATGGGAGCACAGCTTCACAGGTAATTAATCAGTCCTACCCAATCAGTCAGCTCCGTGCAGGTAGTCCTGAGCCTCTGACTGGGCAAGGCTGATTAATCACCTGTAAAGCAGTGCTGCCATGCAGCTTAGAGGGAACACTGGTCACAGGCTCCCCATGCATTATGAAAATTGGCTTATGAATATTCATAACTCAAAGATGCTTTATGCAAAATGCATCATGTGACATTAATTTTAAAATTACAATCTGCTGAATGTGTATATTGTATTTCTGTGCATGGATCATTCTTGTACATGCAGTTAGAAATATGAAGTGTAAACATGTTTTATTAATCAGTCTTCTAATGAAAGCAATTACTTGCATTTAAGGAAACTTAATGGCATGGTGGCAAAGACAATGATCTGTAAATGGGTTTGTTTCCCCTATATGCCCAAACCGTGGCTGGTCCTAGAAAGACATGTGACCATGACACCTGGTGCTGGAATCCATCTTAAAACTTGTATTTTTCCATCAGGATGGGGAGATAAAACAAAGGATTCCCACCCTGGGAAGAGTCTATTTAAGGAATGGAAAGCTATCAGTCTTTAGTCTTCAGCTGACTTTTTTAAAAATGCCTCTTTACCCAAAGAGGATACACACAAGGTGATAGGTAACAGCCAGCAGGGATTTTTAAAGAATAAATCGTGTCAAACCAATCTGAGAACTTTTTTTTATAGGATTAAAGTTTTGTGGATAAGGGAGAAGCAGTGGACGTGGTATACCTAGACTTTAGTAAGGCATTTGATACGGTCTCACGTGACCTCCTTATCAATAAACAAGGCAAATACAACTTGGAAGGGACTACTCTAAGGTGGGTACATAACTGGCTTGATAACCATTCTCAGAGAGTAGTTATTAATGGTTCACAGTCATGCTGGAAGGGGTATAACAAATGGGGTTCCACAGGGGTCTGTTTTGGGACCAGTTCTGTTCAATGTCTTCATCAACAATTTAAATGATGGCACAGAGAGTCCGCTTATTAAGTTTGCAGATGATACTAAGCTGAGAGGGGTTGCAACTGCTTTGGAGGATAGGGTCATAATTCAAAATGATCTGGACGAACTGGAGAAATGGTCTGAGGTAAATAAGATGAAATTTAATAATTAAGTAAGTATTTAATAATACTACACATGCCAAGTACTCCACTTAGGAAGGAACAATCCATTTCACACATACAGTATGGGAAGTGACTGTCTAGGAGGGAGTACTGCAGAAAGGTATCTGGAGTCATAGTGGACCACAAGCTAAATATGGGTCAATTGTGTGACACTGTTGCAAAAAAAGCAAACGTGATTCTGGGATGCACTAACAGGAGTGTTGTGAGCAAGACACAAGAAGTCATTCTTCTGCTCTACTCTGCACTGATTAGGCCTCAATTGGAATATTGTGTCCAGTTCTGGGCACCACAGTTCAAGAAAGATGTGGAGAAACTGGAGAAGGTCCAGAGAAGAGCAAAAAAAAAATGATTGAAGGTCTAGAAAACATGAGTTATGAGGCAAGGCTGAAGGAACTGGGCTTCTTTAGTTTGGAAAAGAGAAGACTGAGAGGGGACATGATAGTGGTTTTCAGGTATCTAGAAGTATATCACAGGGAGGAGGGAGGAAAATTCTTCTCCTTGGCCTCTGATGATAGGACGAAAAGCAATGGGCTTAAGCTGCAGCAAGGAAGGTTTAGGTTGGACACTGGAATAAATTGCCTTAGGGAGGTTGTGGAATCTCCATCACTGGAGATATTTAAAAGCAGATTAGACAGACATCTATCAGGAATGACATACACTGTGCTTGGTCCTGCAATGAGGACAGGGGACTGCACTTGATGATCTCTTGGGATCCCGTCCAATTCTAGTGTTCTAGTATTCTATGAAGAAGCCAGAAAACAAAAACCTCTAAGGACACAAAGCTATAGACCCAGGCCAGAGAGGAAAAAAAAAAAAAAAATCAACTCTGTCTTGAAACATTTTACCTGAAATAAGGACAAAGGTGAGGAATATACTTTGAAACAATTTCTTTTGGTGTATTAGGTTTAATTGGTGTATTTTATTTATTTTGGCTTAGTAACTCATTTGATATGTCTGTTTTCACTTTTCAATCACTCAAATCCTACTTCTCTTTTATTATCAAACCCAGCATAAATAATTGTTACCAAGTGGGAGAAGAAGGGAGCAGTCACTGTGCATCGCTCTCTTTCATTGATGAAGTGGGCAAACTTATGAGCTTTCTCTGTGTAAAACTTTTAGGCAAGGTAAGATGGATTTGGGATTTTGATGAGGGCTCCAAGAGCTGAGCTGGTTCAGGATCTGTGTTACTCTGCTGGGTGGCTGTTACCCCAACAGTGTGTCTTTGTCAGGGGCAACCAGAACTTCTGGCCCAGTAGAATGGGAGGGGGTGTGGAACACCTCAGAGGGCAGGTGAGCAGTGCTCAGTGGTATGATCAGCATATCAGGTGAAAGTCACAAGGCTACCTCTGTGATCAAATCAGTCACTCTATGAAATGTGAAAACAGTTATCAGCCATTTTTTCATGACAACCCACACACAAAAAAAAAAAAAAAAAAAAACCAGGGACTGCCTGGCACCATATTTGTTTGCTCACATAGAATTCATGCCCAGCCCTTCCTGCTACGAATAAAGTTGACTGCTGACTATCATATAGCTTTTCCTTCTTTCTTTACTGTAATTGTCAACAAGATTTGTGCAGGAGGACATTTTAAATTAAAGATATACACAACTAACAGAGGGTGGAAGTGGGTAAGCCAATCATAATGAACTCCTGATATGGTGTGGAAGAATGTGCTCCTATATAGCTTCAGCTGTTCCAGCAAAATATGACTCTCAGCTTCCTTTGAGTGCCTTATAGCCATTGGGATCCAAAGACAACAGTTACATTATAATGTCTTCAGGCGGTGGCAGGGAAGAGAACAGGTTCCCCATTTTAAACCAACTATGTGTTTGAAAAAATCCAGTTTCATTAGTTTACATGAAATTGCATGCATACACTTTCATTGTACGTGTACCAGTTCATTTTTTTCTAATGGTAATAAACTTATACTTTCATGCCTCACCTCTTGTAACAGCATCTAATGCACAGCCACAGCCTGTTGCTCCTCCTCCTATAACAAGCACATCAAATTCACTTGTGTTTTGTAGAGCCAGAAGCTGATCATCTCTTGATGGAAAGTGATTTTTCATTGGTATGTTCACTGGTTCTGCTGCCTGAACATACATAAAGTTACCCTACAAGGACCAAAAAAAAAAAAAAAAAAAAAAAAAAAAATTCAAGACAGTATTTGTGCCTTATTCTTAATGGCATGCCATGACATTTTTAAATCATACACTTGTATGAAAAATGGTATCCTTCACAAGCCAAACCTTGTACATACAGAGCATATGAGATTAGGCTGTGCAGAAGATGCTATTTTGTTCTGCATGATAGCACCTTCTTGCCCATTTGAGGGTAAGACAGAATCAGCTACAGGCAAAGCCATCCTACGAAACATAAGGCATGCTTTGTATACACTGATGGTATGCCACTGATACTCCTTATAAAATATATATAGGTTAGTGGAAAATAATCAGAAGAAGATGTCTTTATTCAAAGTCACTTTTACATTTAATATATCTTTTGCATTTGCTAAAATATTATAAAAAGCATTAAAAAACCCAAGGGTTAGTTTACCTTAAAACTCACTTTAACTACTCTTGTATAGTTAATAAGGGATTAATAAAACTAGGTACAGTATCAAATACCAGGAGAATGTAATGAAGATTTTGTAATAAATATATATCCTGAATGGGATTAGAACTCTGTAGCTTTAACACATAAAATACACACTTATTCCACCAGACTATAATCTTTGCAGCATATGCAATGGACATCCGAGAGATTATTTTGCACCAGAGTCTCGCCATATTCCTTCTGTTGCTTTCATGAAACATTAAAATAATAATGTATTCTTTGTATTGTGGTATTGATCAATGGCCTCAGCATGCCTGGTGATGTACAAACAAATAGGAAAATGGTCTAGCTATGTCCCCAAGAAAAAAAGTTTAATTTAAAAAACTGACTGTAAAAAGTTATAAAAGCTCATATTTTCTCATTTTTATTATTGAAAATCAGCAATGTACCACCCCTTTTTTAAACTTTGAACTACTTTGCTTTTATTTCTCAAACCACACAATGTGCTAACATTATGTAAGGTTTCATTTTAGTCATATAGCATAACAATAAGGCAATATTCATAGACCATATCTGGGTTTGTTTGTTTTTTAAATGGATTTCAAAATAATATAACTTTATTTACAACAATCATTGCCTGATATTCTTTTTTGACCCATCTTTTCTCTCAGTTTGATGATCCTAGTGAAATAAAATTAAATACTTTCTAAGTCAATTAACCAAAATGGGCATGGGGCTTTGGTTTTTTGTTTATGTAGCATATTGGTTTGGTTTTTAAGTTTAAAAAATGACCACTTCCTAAAGATTTTACTAGGAAGTGAGAGGTTTGGTTAATATAAAAGTTTAAATAGATGTCTGAAAGGTCATGTAACTATGGATATCCTAAAATCCTACTAATGGTTGTACATTTCATAATATAGGAGTACCATCATTATGTGTTATAATCCACCTCTGTTATGTAATATATTAATTACTTTACATACAATAGGCTGTAGCCAGGTATCATAATTATCCAGAAGTTAATTAATATGCAAAGCCACAAAAAAAAAAAATCATGCTTGCTCTCTCGTACTGCCATCTGCTCCAGGCCTGTCTCTCTTCCCTCTCACATTCTTATTCACCATAAATCTTCAAGTGGGTAGTGGGGTCACTCTCCAAACTAGCATTTTCAAGGTCCGATGAGGCTGACAATCTTTTTTGTAATAAAATAATCATTTGTGGTGCAGGAAAATGCGTTTGAGGACAAAACACCCAATCAAAGCATGTGCAAGTAATTAATCTGTCTGGGTGCTGGAAGACAAGGAGGACATTTTGAGGATAAGTTAGAACTCCTGTTTTCTATTCTCAGTTGTGGCACAGACCTCATATGGTCTAGGGCAAGTCATTTAAGTGAACACTCAGAAGTACTGATTTATTTTGGGTGTGTCAATTTTTGGGTGGCCAAACTGAAAGATGACTTTTGAGGTGAAGATATCTGCAACTCCCGTGGATCTGAAATACAACTGTGCAAGCCCAGCACCCCAGGCAATCAGAACTATTGCAAGCCGCATACCCAAAATTAGTGGTCACTTCAGAAATTTGGGTATCTGAAGTATCTCTATCCTTTCACCTATAAAATGGGGTAATATTTCCTTACCTCACACAGACATTGCAATGCTCAATTGATACACAGTTGCAAAGCACTTTTAGATTAAGAGTGAGATTTTGTGCAATATCTTCAAACCATTGGTTCTCAACCTGGAATATACGTATCCTTCAGGTCACACAGATCTTCCACAGGGCGTATCAACTCATCTAGATATTTGCCTAGTTTTACAAAAGGCTGAATACAAAACACTAGCAGAGTGGGTAAAAACTAAAATTTCATACAGACAATGGTTTGTGTATATTGGTTTACATACCATACACTAAAAATGCAAGTACAATATTTACTTTTCAATTACAAGTTGAACCTCTTACACCTGGCACCCTGAGGACCTGACCAATGCCGAACCACAGAATTTGCCGAACCATGGGAGGTCAATATTGTCTAGCAGCATTACCAACACTTCCACTGTTTACTGGGCTCTTAGAAGAAATTAGGGGTAAAGTAGAGCTAGGTAACAGCACAGAACACGGAGAGCCAGGACTGGCCTGTAAACAAACTTTATAAGGCTACATCTAGACTGCATTGCTTTTCCAGGATACCTCAGTATCCTGGGAAAGCAATGCCGAATCCAAGGAACAAGTACGCTTTTTTGAAAAATTTTGAAAATTTTCGGACACGCTCTTTCACCATCACTGTAAACCTCGTTTATGAGAAATAAGGGATATGTCAAAAGAGCACTTTTTTCCATGATTTGGCGGCATCTACACAGCACCAAATTTTGGAAAAGCCTCTTTCAAAGTAAATCGGAAAAAAACCCACACAATTTGCGTACCTCAAATTGTGATTCTTTTTCCGATTTAACACTGCAGTGTAACCTAAGACTGCGGGAAACTTGGCCACACCCATCCAGCTAACCACAATCATGCTGGACCATGGATGATGCCAGACCAGAGATAGCTAGACTAGAAAGCTTCAACCTGTATACGGTAAGAATGAGAAAGTAAGCCATTTTGCAGTAATAGTGTGCTGACACACACATATATTTTCAGACATGGAGGCCTCCACACTGGAGCAACAAAGCAAAGAACATTTTCCATTTTTGTGCAGTAGGTTTATATTTGCTCTTATGGCAATGCTTGCAAGGTATTTAGCCAGCACTTGAAGACAAGGGACAAGTCAATAGTGAAACTGACTGGCACGTTAAAAAACACTTAGCTCACAACAGATCCTGGAAAATGCCTGCACTGTCTACACTTGACTTAATGGACTTTTCCCCACACAGAAAGGGAAGAGGTGGGACATATGTGCTTGAGGACCCAGAAAGATGAGCCAACCATCAGGGGCCAGCGGGGAGTGGGGCTAGGGCAGTTCAGCCTGGGCAGGGCAGGGACTGCCCCTTTCTAGGGCTCACCTCTGATCTTTCCCAGCCCAGGTGGTGCTAGATTCCTGGTTCCTTCTGGTCAGTGGCTCAGTGCCTGCCCAGGGGAGTCGTCTCTCACCTTCTGCTTCCTTCTGGCACTTCAAGGGTGGCAGCAATGGAAATTTCACTTCTGCTGCACCAAGGAGCATAGATGTCCAAGGGCTCACCTTCAAGCTTCATTATACCACACAGTCCTGGATCAGGGTAAGACTGGTTTCCCACTGGGCTCATAGAGAGGAGGGGCAGTGTGGGTGATGGGGAGGGATGAGCCCCAAAGAGCAGAGGGGGCAGGGTGGGGTGGGCAGTGAGCTATAGGGGGGAGGAGGAGGAGAGAAATTAGTTGGATACTGTACAGAGACTCTTCTAGCCTCATTGACTGCTGATTTCTCCCTTGCAAAGGGCAAAGATCAGATGTCTGCTGACTCTTTCACATGATTTGATACCTGTGATTATAAACACCACAGCCCTTGCACAAGTGGTTCCTCTTCACATTCAACTCAATAGCAAAACCCTTTTGATTTCAATAGTAACATGATTTGGCCCCAACAACAGATCAGAGGATGTTATTTTGATCAATTCCTTGTCTGTCCAGAGACAATCCTCATGCATGCTGTTCTGTCAAGCTGATTTTGCTCCTCCTATAGGTCATGCTGAGGAAAATAATGAAAAAAAAATTATGACCATCTATGTTTTATTTTTTACACTTTTTCATGTGAGCATAATGAAAAACACAAGCTTTCATCTAGACCAGAAGTTCTCAAACTGTGGTCCGAGAACGCCATACAGATGGATGGAGGAAGAATTATTAAGGTTTTTTTATGTAAGTCACTCTTAACCAAAGAACTTTACAATAGTTAGCAAAAGGTATAAACCACATTTGAAAAGATCAGGAAGTGGTCCACCAAGACCCTCAGCAATTTTCAAGTGATGTGTGGGGGAAAAAGCTTGACTACAAAAAACAGTCAAGGTACCTCACTTTATTCTCATTTACTTCCTATTACTTACAACAGAAAAGGAGGGAGAAGAAAAACAACAAATGAAAAAATGAGGGGGGGAGCGCAGATAAAAGAATGTTCTTTTTCTTAGGTAAGTCTCAAAGGGGGGAGGTAAAAATGAAGCTGAGCACAAGACCCTGCTAACTCTATGTCCACCACTAGACATACTCAGGCTAGATTTTGCTAGCTTGAATGATAACAACCTCAAAGCTGAGGAAGCATGGGCTGTATAAGCCCGCTGCATATTTTAAGTGTGTCCTCAAGTAGTTGCCCATGCTGCCACAGCTTCACTGCAATTATAACTTGAGCTAGATCAGTGTTTCTTAAACTGTGTGCCGCAAGGCAGTCAGAGGTGTGCCACGGAGAACAACAGAGTTCAAAATGGCGGCTCTTAAATAGGCAGGCGACCTTTTTTTTTTTTTTTTGGCTCAATAACTTTCCCCAACCCTTCCCCCCACAATAATTTTTCCCCAACCCTTCCTCCCGTTGACCTTCCTCCTCCCCCCAAACAAAAATCCTTGGTGTTCCTCATTAAAAAAAAAGTTATTGTTTGGTGTTCCTCGGTCTTAAAAAGTTTAAGAAACACTGAGCTAGCTAGATCCAAAGTCAGCCACTCCTCTGACAGCCACTCCACCTTTGACAGCAGCATAGGCAAACCCTGTACATTTGTGCAGGATGTAAAAGGCAATGACAAAAAACTGATTAAGTTAATCAAAGTGCAGTTAGCACTTAAATTGCTAAAAAAGTGAGCAAGGGGAAAATTTAATCTGATCGTCATAGAAGTTTAACAGATTATGGAATATTCTTCCAATAGAAATGGTTGAAGCTTTATAGCTATTCAGAATTAGATTGGACAATGCACTCGAGTGTATGCTTATGGTGGGGAACAGGACAGTAATGGAGTGCAGTCTAGTAGTTCTAACTGGTCTTCACCCTCCAACAGCTTGACACACATGTAACTTAATCTAAACTTGAACAACAAAATACTACCTTCTTACCACCATTGCAGAGCAGCTGCTCTTGTCTATTATGCTGTTTCTCCACCTCTTCCCATTTGCGGAGATGCTTTTTAATCTATATAGTTATAAGTGACAATGGCATGATAATTTCACCATGTGGACCACACCTATGGCCTCCAAACATGAGGGCATATCTTTTCTGAATGCACTGAATTACACAAATTGCTCAATTTTAGAAAATAGCTTCATTGTCTCCCACTCTATTGCCTGTGAATTATAGCTGTTTGAGACATCTTTCATCCCTAATCCTCATGATCGGGGTTCCCTGAGAGAACCAACCAAATGGTGTGGTTTTTCTGAAGTGGCCAATCAGCTCTGTGGTAGTAGAAAAGACTCAGAGCAAGGCCTCCAGATAAAACTTTTAAAGAAAAGAAAAAAGAAAAAGAAAAGAAAAAGAAAAAAGAAAAAGAAAAAGAAAAAGAAAAAGGCATATTAAGATATTTCCATGATCTGAAGGACAGTAAAAATACACTGATATTTTAAATATGCTAAGCTTTAGGCATGTTAACCTTCAATGTCCCTTTAACAAGTAATTTACTGTTTGCCTTATAGTCCTTTGCAACACATCTATGTAGGTAGGTGTAAGACTAAACAATGGTTTACACTATATCCCTAAGGTGAACTACTTGACTAGACAGAAACCCAATCTACAGCCTTCCATGGTTTATGAACCTTGGATAGCTTCCACTCAAAATGATTAGATCACTTTCTCCCTGTGTTTAAGCCCTTATTAGACTTGCAAATTTTTTTAAATGTTCTATACAGTTGTCACTACTGGTGCAACAGAAAACAAGATCTAATAATTAGTGTCTACCGCGGAAAGAAGTGTGTATTTAAAGACCACAGGCAATTAACAATCAGGTTGTCCTGTAATCATGTACAGTATTAATTTGAGCATAGTGTGTAGGGTTTCATGCAAATTACTTAATACATAAGAGAATGAAAGAGGCTGCTGCTGTATTATGCGAGTCAATCAATGGAGTAGTTAGATTAAAGTAAAATTGCTTCATGTTCTATTTATTATAATTAAGGAGGTACTAACCATATTTGTATACCTCCTCCAAGTCAAGTAAAAATTAATAAGCCTTTTTACACAACCTAATTTTGAGAAATTATAATGGCCCACTCAACTTAAAGTATTTCCCTGCTTTTACACTGCATACTGATTTTAGCTAGCCAGTTGCTATACAAATCACAGGGATGTGTTTTAAATAAAAGCAATGTGAACTGTAATTGAACAGAACAAAAATTCACCAATTTGATTTTTTGAATATAACATTTTCTTTAAAACCAAATCTATCCAGGGGGACGAGGAGAACAAATTCCTGGCCTCTGGCTCCATTTCTGATACAATGCTATCCCACGGTACCTTTAATGAGGCAGTAGGATTCATTGAAGTTTTCCATTTTTGACACAAAGTGGAGCTGGGACTGACGTATATCTCATTTAGATGTGTCACATCAAAATTCTAGCAGCAATCTTTACTATGCTCTAGCTAAGATCTACTAACTACTGTATTTTTTTGTAGTTAAGGTCTAGTTCTGTAGCAGTCCCCACCAAAGACAAAAATTTATCTTACCTATATTTCTGACTTGAGGCCCTAGTTCAGCAATGCACTTAAGCACGTGCTTAGCTTTAGATGAGACTACTCACATACTTAAAGGTAAGCATATAAGTGATATGCCGAAATGGGGCCATAGTTTTTCATCAATAGTGAAAGATGCATTCATTAGAAGTTTCTGGAACCCCTCTTGGATTTATAGGGCAAGGAACCAGTCAGAAGCCATGAAAATGTCTCAGACCCCTTGAGGAAGGGCTTTCCATGGTCTGTGTGCGCAGCAGGTCAGGGAAATGAAGTACAAGCAACCCCTGAGTCTGCAGCCCTGGGTTCAAGACCTGCTGGACCTCACAGCTAGTCCACTGGAGTACCATGCACAGCTACTATGTAATCAGGCAGTTGTCGTATTGCCAATCGCAAAAGTTCAAAAACCATAAGGGTTTTTAAAGTAAACAAACATAGGCACTGGGCCGCGCTTTGATTTTTTAACTCCCTCTCCCACCCTCATATATATGTGACAATTCTCACTAATGTCTAGCAAGGTGTTACAATTCTGGATCCCAAACTTGAACTAACTATGCACTCGCAACCTCCAAGTCAAGTTGGTGACCTTGTCACTCAGAGAAAAATAAAAGTAATAATGCATATCCCCAACCTGCTGCCATCCCCTTTTCCCAAAAAACTCCCATAGCTATGAAAATTCTTCATCCTGTCCCAGGCAGTCGGGGCAGTTCCAACAAGAGTGCTCTTATGCCTTTCAAGTCCAGTCTTTCAAGACTGGAGGGAAAGCAGAAAGAACAAAGCAGAGGAGCTGAAAATTTTTTATCCAGGAAGGGATGAAGCTGCAGATTCTGGACTCTTTCTGCTTCCTTCTCCCCTCTTGTAAATAACATTGGCCACTCCCCCCCTTTTCAAAAACTTCTCTCAGCTCCTGACAGAAGAAAGGGAGCTCTGTCCCTGCCTCAGCTCCAGTTGTCTATTCTTCCCCAAAATGACTGATTTTAGGAGGCTGTTATCTTGGACAATATGGGTTTAGACTCATCAGTTAATCTGATCTACTGGAGCTGGAACCATTTTAATAGTGAAGGTGCTGAACATCAGCCCCCTTACTCCTGTCCACCCTAGGTGCAGGGCCAGCAGACGAGGAGGACAGACCACCTTGAGCACCTGAGCCCTCCTTCTATATCCAAACAGTTTCCTCACCCACAAAATGTTAGGTTATGCTAACTCCATACTCTGTATATACTGATGACATATACATACATATTAATGACATGTCATGTCATTAATGTCTCACACCTGTAATTCTGTCTTATACACTTATTTAGGTTCTTTCCCAGTTGTGGTATACCTGTTAGATTGAAAAAAGGACATGAACTTAGGTAGCCCCCTACAACAGTGGTTTTCAAACTATGGGTTGCAACCCAGTACTGGGTTGCGGAATGTCAGGCACTGGGTCTCGTTGCGACAGGGTGATCAGTGGGGGTGCTAAGGCAGGCTTCTTGGCTGTTCTGGCACTGCAGACTGCACTGCACCTCAGAAGTGGCCAGCAGCAGGCCCGGCTCAGGGCAGAAGAGCGCACACACTGCTCCTGTTCTGAGCACAAGTCTGCACTCTCACTGGCAAGAACCTGCTGCTGGCTGCTTCTGAGACGCAGTATGGTCTGCAGTACTAGGACAGGAAGGAAGCCTGCCTTAACACCCCTGCTGCATTGCTGACTGGGAGCCGCTTAAGGTAAGCCCCTCCTGCCCCAGCCCTGCCCACCTCCAAAGCTGAAGTTCTCATCCTCAGCCCCATCCCAGAGTTCACACTTTAGTCAAATTATGTTGGGTTGCGGGTATCAACAATTTTCTTCAACTGGGTCATGAGAAAAAAAGTTTAAAAAACACTGCCCTAATGCCAGCCATCTTCAACATTTCCTTGATCTATGTTAAAGGTCACAAACATATATGGACTTTGTGCTTTAGGTCATCAACACTAGATGAAAGGTCCCAAATATATATTCTAACTTTGCACCTTAGCTCAACATACAAGATGTGACCTGCAAGTTCCTTACATTATAACTAAAATACTCTAATATAAATTTACAAACCTTTTATAATACAAATAATTATTCCCATAAGAAAAGATTTAGAGGCAAGAAAGCAAGTTAGCCCTATAGACTACAGTGGGCATGGTAGCCCATCAGGCTGTACTCGGAAAATCAAATGAAAACTGACAGCTTCCAGACTCTCAGTAAGATTGACCACAGCAGGGGCCAAACTCACATAGTATAGGTAAAGGCAACTAGTAACCCCAACTGAAATGTTATTTTAGCTTTCTACTATTATAGGTTCTCTCCATAAGTTATTCCTGTCATCACGGTAAGACATTCATAAGAACGGCCATACTGGGTCAGACCAAAGGTCCATCTAGCCCAGAATCCTGTCTGCCGACAGTGGCCAATACCAGATGCCCCAGAATCCTCACGTGATCCCTCTTCTGTCACCCACCTCCAGAGAAACAGAGGCTAGGGACACCATTCCTACCCATCCTGGCTAACAGCCATTGATGGACCTAACCTCCATGAATCTATCTAGCTCTTTTTTGAACCCTGTTAAAGTTCTAGCCTTTACCGCATCCTCTGGCAAGGAGTTCCACAGGTTGACTGTGCGCTGAGTGAAGAAAAACTTCCTTTTGTTTGTTTTAAATCTGCTGCTTATTACAGTAGACTTCCGATAATCCGGAACCTATGGGACCTAGGTGGTGCCGGATTATCAGATATGCCGGACTATCAGGAGGTACTATAAGCTGGTTATATATATACTGTATACATTATATACTGTATATAAAGTGTTCTTAACCCTTTTTATTGTACATACTGTATACAGTATACTGTAATGTTTTAGTTTTTTTAAGCCTTTTTTACCCTTTTTGCTCAGTTCAGCTGCTGCTGCTGCTACCTTGTGACTCATTTTTTGCCAAAGCTCACTCACTAGGTTCTTGCCATTTTGATGCCGGACTATCAGGAGTGCCGGACTATTGGATGCCGGACTATTGGAGTTTTACTGTAATTTCATTTAGTGACCCGTAGTTCTTTTATTGTGGGAATACGTAAATAACTTTTCCTTTTTTCACTTTTTCCATACCAGTCATGATTTTATAGATCTCTATCATATCCCCCTTTAGTCTCCTCTTTTCTAAGATGAAAAGTCCAAGTCTTTTTAATCTCTCTTCATATAGGACCCGTTCCAAACCCCTAATCATTTCTGTTGCCCTTTTCTGAACCTTTTCCAATGCCAATATATCTTTTTTGAGATGAGGCGACCACATCTGTATGCAGTATTCAAGATGTGGGCATACCATCGTTTTATATTATTATATTTATATATTCAGTATACTTTTAATTCTGTAAAGCTACAAAGAATGTTTAAAAATGAATTTCAATTTCCTCAATTATTTCTTAAATTATATCATGCATAAGCCAGATAATAGTGATCAGAAAGTATTTAATGACAAATGAACCAAATGGTATAGATGGTTGAATGAACCAGAAATGCATCAATTTCTAGCTAACCACTACTATTTATGTTCATGTATCTGCATTGCATATAAGTTTGGTTTTTTTAATTCAAAAATTTCCCGTCATTAAATTAGTTCTGAGCAACAGACAAGGTAAAAACTTAACAGGTTTTTAAAAGATAATTATCACCATCCCTTCAGTAAAGAGTTGTGGCAATTTCAACATGTTGAGCTGGACATAATATTATCAGAAAAACAAGACTCAGGGTTCAAAGAGGGAGTCAGTGTGTACAGCTGAGTATTTCTATAGCTATACCCAGGTGAAAGAATAGATCCTTTGGTACAGTCCTAAACAGATACCATATTAGCATACAAAGAACATGATGCCTGGCGTACTTGAAATTGATAGATAATGATTCATCTTGCTGTCAATTAAATGGGAGACTGAAGGAAAGCAGCATACAGGCATTCCATCTGCAATAATGTGATTAGTGTGGCAACAAACAAGTGTGTTTATTGAAATAAGTGATTGCCGCTTATATCTACAATTTCTCAGGAAAGGGTTCCTTGAACAGTTCTGATTACATTCTTTCAGAGAACAAATTTAGTTTGGCAGTCTGTATTAAATCTCAAGGTCTAAAGTGTTCTAATAATCCTAAAGTAAGCATTTCTGATAATAATTTGCCCTGTGTTATCACTAGATAGATTTACAGCATCAAACCCATGGCCATCATTTGGTAAAAGAAAGATTTTGGAAAAAAATGCTTTTCAAAGTGAAATATTCATCCTATTATCCCCATCCAGATTCACATTCCCTGATAGCATACTGGGAAATGTTCATTACACACAATCTCTGTACCGGCTCAGAGGATGTGAGTTGCTTACAACTCATACATATATAGTTTTGCTCTTTAACTCAAACTGTAGAAACTTATGGGGTCCCTGGTACAACTCAAGGGTTTTGGCCAAAATGGCAGACATCACAATAACAGAAAGAACTTCTTTAAAGGAATGAAATGTTACCATGAAGGCATGAGAAAAACAGAGTGAACCAGCCACAAGGAAGGACAATCCGGTCAGTATCTTCACTACATACCACAAGATAATCTGTCACTCCATTTCATATGGTTAGTGTCACTGCTACAGGGTTAGCTGCACCACTGCCTCCATTCTGATCTCTGAGTACACCCCCTCAAGTGTCAGGACTCATGCATCTCCCTCTCCTACAGTGGAATTCTGCAGTTCTCCAACTCTCAAACTAGGCTACAGGGCCTAGAGCAGTGGTCTTCAACCTATTTACACCCAAGATCACTTTTTAAATGTCAGGGCAAGCCAAGATATACCCCATCCCCCCACTTCTTTGAGGCTCCACCCTCTCCATTCCCCTCCTCTCCATCATTTGCTGTCCCCAGCCCTTGCTCACTCTCACTGGGTTGAGACAGGAGATGCAGGATTTGAGGTGGGAATGAAAGATTTGGGTGGGGGAAGGGGTGAAAGGTGCAAGCTCTGGGGGGGAATTTGGGTGCAGGAGGAGGTGAGAAGGGGATGCTGCTTCAGGGAGGGGGCTCCAGGCTGGAGAGTTTTGGGATCAGGTGTAGGATTGGGGTGCTCAGCAAGCCGCAGGCTTTGGATGTGGGGAGTTTGGGTTATGGTGTATGAGGGGCTCAGGGCGGGGGGGACGGAGTACGATGGGCTCAGGGCACAGGTTTGCGGTGTGTGGGTGGTGCAGGAGTGTTGTGGATCAAGACTTGGGATATGGGGGGTGCAGAAGTTTGGGGATGTGAGGGCTCAGGGCAAGGGGTTCAGATGTATGATGGGCTCAGGGTTGGGGTCTGTGGGGAGTGCAGGAGAGTGTTATGATGCTGCAGCTAGATGGGGGATTGGCCCCAATTGGGAACTTGTTGGCCAGGCTTCATTTTTAAATAAATTATTATGTCTAACACAAAAACTTTCATCATTGTCTTTATTTATGGGAGGGGCGGGGAACCTGTTTTGGGTGAGGGGCCACCGACCCACAGAAAAATCAGTCGGGCACCACACAAGTGAGATGCTAAAACACAACCCCTCCAAAAAACCCCAAGCCTCACTGAGATAGTCCCAATTTAGACACCTCACTCCCCTGGCACTCCAGCCCCCTGGTGGGAGGGTAGGTAGGAGATTCAAGGCCTTGGGCCAGATGAACTCTTCTGGACTCCAGGGTTAGTGGATTTTGTAGGCCCTTCTACACTCTGAGGTGGGGCCAAAAATGAGGGATCCAGCGTGCAGGACAGGGCTGCCAGTGAGTGGGATAGGGGTGCAAAATCTGGGTGGAAAATAGGGTACAGGAGCATGCTGGAGGTCTGGCCAGTGGCCAGGGTGCTGGTGGGGGTCTGGGCAGGAGCAGGGTGCTAGATCGTGTCTGGCCAGGGAACAGGGTGCTGGTGGGGGTCCAGCCAAGGGGCAGGGGCCAGGGGCAGCTTGGCCAGTACCTGGGAGTCTCCAGGTACAAGGATCTCTGGGGCAGAATCTATGGGTAGCGCTGGATGAAGCGCGTGCAGCTCCTTTAAAAAAATCCAGCTGCTCTGGATCCTGCATTGCCATATTAAATACCACCCCCCTGGTTCTCCGGAGCACCGGGAAGGAAGGGAAGACAAGAAAGCACACATGCTGTTGTGGGCAGGGAGGAGCGCGCACTGTCTTGTCTTCCCTTCCTTCCCTGTGCTGCCTGCCTTCCTGTGGAGTGGGCCCTCAGGAAGCACGCCCACTGTTGTGGGGAGGGGAGGAGCAGCACATGCTCCCTGAGAAGCCGGATCTGGCACCCAGCCATGGGACTTTCCCCCCGCCGCAGGAAGCCGAAGCTAGCTCCATTTTTGCGGGAGGTTGTAGTACCAGGGTGGGCTCCTCGTTGGGGGTGGGCGGGCTGGGGACACCTCACAATGGACTGACTATGCCTCCGCAATCGACTGGTTGGTGACCACAGGCCTAGACGATCACCTGTGCCGATCAGTGGCTACAGTGGTGTTCAGCACTAGCCATCCTCCCATCAGGAGTCTATGACCAGTGATGAAGACAATGACCACACAGAATTAAGACTTTATTCTCAGAACGCTAACAGTGGGGAAAAATCATCAGATGCAGGGGAAACAGATTTTAAAAACAGTTTACATGTATAGGCTCCCCATCTGTTGACAGTAGCCCAGTCAGTCCCAGCTGCTTCAGAAATCCCAGCAGTTGCCTGCCTCAGTCTGAAGAGCTCCCCGACAACTTCTCTCTCCAGAAAGAATTTTTAATCCAGCTCAAAGTTCTTTTGTCCCTCTCAGTTGCTTGGCTTTTGGCCCTGGTTGTCCAAGCAAATTTGGTAGGCTGTACAGAAAGCTGAGCAGGTATAGCCTCTGAGCTAACAGCTCTCCCACTTGTCTTGTAACAACCCTGAAGTGTTTGCAGGGTATACCCTCTTTTTCCTCACAGCCTACTATTAAAACTAAATCAATATATTCATACAGGAAATATCCTAATGATCAATATTCAGGAATTATTACAAAACAGCTCCATATTCATGAGTTAAGCCATGTGATTAATTTGCCTTTTGCTGCAAAAAATCAAAGCATATACAATGATGGCTTGAAAAAGAAGAGAGTACCAAAATGAACTATCACTGCTCATCAATTTAGCAGAAACAGGCAGCTAATGTGCTCGTTCAACAATTCCCAGCTTCCCCTCTCAACTTCCAAAATCCCCAAATCTCCCCAACCCAGATGCCAAAACCTCTACTTTCCACCTGGTAATTTCTATGCTGCAGCTGTGTGATTTCAGTGCAAAAATCTGAAATACCTGAATGTGAGACACAACGTAAAATTCATTAGATTTTGTATCAAAATTAACAAGAACTGCTGTACTGGTAGCGTTGTTTACATAATGAAGACCTCAATTTGCCCATGTTCAGCTTGATGCTGGCTGCAGCCAACATTTCAGTTTGCGGAACCAGAGGGCCACAGAATCTACTGACTTTGCCGCCGCACTGAGGTGCAACTTGCCACAGAGTAAATGAGGACATGCTTACAGATCAGGGGAAATCCATATGCATATTAATTTAGTGTCTCTGTCTGATTGTGTGACAAATTCTGTTTTTTAAAAAGCCACAGACTTACTACAATGTGTAGCCAATTAGTATGCATCTTGGGGCAACATCCTTTCCTGGCTCTTGTAGATGGGAAGATCCTTTGCCCTAGCATATATTTGATTGGCAGGCATTATTAAAGAGAGGACAGTTGTGCTGGGGGATATGCTCACAGCTTAGATATGTCAACAGTGTAAATGAGCTGTTCTCCATTGTGTCAATCCCTCCAGTTATGTCCCACCTGCTGCCCTCCATTGGGTGTTTAAAGCTTTAAAAATTACTGCTATCACAGAGCATATGTGCAACTTACTACACATGGAAAATCATATTTTGTTCACTTGCCAGACTTCTTGCCTATATAAATGCTAGAATTTTTCAGAGAAGTTTTTAGGGTGAACCTACGATGGGCAGTAGCTTTAGAGATCAGGTCACAAGCTAATGTTTTATTTGGCCATTAGGGCAATTCCTCCCAACAAAGTTTTATATCCGTCCAAGAAAAAAAAAAATCAATTTGTAGATGGTTTCTAGTACTGATGAGAAGGGAGTAATTCTCTGAATTGTTGGACATCAAATTCATAAAAATCCAGAAAAAAAACAACAAATGGTCTGGTAGCACTTTATAGACTAACAAAACATGTAGATGGTATCATGAGCTTTCAGGGGCGCAGCCCACTTCTTCAGTTGACCGGAGTTATGAAAAGGGGATATGAAAATTCAAAATAAATAGGAGAAGGGAAGGGAGGGGGGGGCGGGTAGAGAAAGATGCTCTGTCTCCCACCCCCCTTCCTGTTTACTGGAGAATGGGTGTTAGAATCTTGTCTGTTGGTGAAGACATAGCCTGCACTTCTACTGGAGAAGCATGCTCTTGTCTGAGATTAGGAGAGCAGTGACCCTCCTCCCCCAAGGACTAGAAGATGGGAAGCACAGCCAGCAACCTTCTTAAGCCAGTCACTCAAGAGACGGTGCTGGGGACAGCAGCACATTGAGATAGGTCGGGGAAGAAGTTGTGTAGCAGAAGCAGTAGTAGAACAAGAATGGTAGATGTTGCAGAGAGGTGAAGGCAGGAGCACCCCACAGGAGAAAACACACACACACACACACACACACACACACACGACTAGCCAGAGCTCTCCAAAGGAGGGAGCGAACACCACTCTCCTTCACTAGGCAGAGACCCATTCTCCAGCAAACAGGAAGGGGGGGTGGGCGACAGAGCATCTTTCTCTACCCTCCCCGCCCCCTTCCCTTCTCCTATTTATTTCGGGTTTTCATATCCCCTACTTATAACTCAGGTCATCTGAAGAAGTGGGCTGTGCCCACAAAAGCTCATGATACCATCTACATGTTTTGTTAGTCTATAAAGTGCTACCCGTCCATTTGTTGATTTTTTCTGTAACAAACTAACTCAGCTACCCCCTGAAGCTCATAAAAATCCAGGTGTGTAATTAATATGTTACAATTAGAGCCAAGTGAATAATGGATTTTTGGTCTGGGTTTTCTTTCAAGCAGGAAAATATTTTATATATAAAATTTAATTTAAATAAAAACCAAATTTTCTTCTAAACTCAAAAAACTGTTTTGAATCCAACAAAATGTTCCAGTAGACTCAAAATCAAATGTTTTGTATTGTTTGTTACTGACAAAACTGGAAAACAAAATGTTTCAAAATGAAGAGAATTAAAATATGTTAACTTTGAGGGCGAAAATCCATTTTTCCCTAGTGGAATTTCTCTGAGAAAAAAATTATATATATATATATACACACACACACATACACACACACGGCTCTAGTTATGATCCTGATAAGTATTAGCATCCTATGAAAATCAAACCACTTAATCAATTGCTTACATGATTGCTTCACATCTCAGGGCTCATCTATACATGTTAGGTAACTCACTTTACAGGAGTATCATTTCTGAAGTGCATTAACGAATTACACATTAATTGTTCCATGTAGACCCTGCTGGTGCATTTTAACACAGTACTGTTTTAAGCAGTACTATGTTAGAGTGCACGAAGGAACCTTTAGTGGGCATCAGGATGTATGTAGAGAAGCTTGAGTTTGAAAACAGTGGCTCTACTCTAATACGTTACCTTTACTGGTAAAGAAAAACGTATCCCACCCTAACTCAATAATAGACAAGCAATTTTCAAAAACATTTTTATGGGAAGATTTAAAACATCAATGTTAAAATGGTTACAAGAATGATATTCATGTTTTCTTACTATTCAAAGATCTACAGCAATGAAACATCATTAATGCAGTACTCTAATTTAGTTTGAACCAAATCAAGCTGAGAGGCCCTTGGCATTCATATCCAAACAAAACTATTCATATAAACCTAACATACACTTAAGCAGATTTTAAGTTTCGTATTTTATCAGAAATCATAATTAATACTTACATGTTTGTTTCTATACTCAGACAATTGAGAGAGGCCAAAAACTGTTGCTATCGCACCTCCTCCAATGAGAACCGTTCCTTTTACTACCTTACGAAATGCCATTTTTTACTCTATAAAAAGAAAAAAAAAAAAAAAAAAAAAAAGTAAAATTAATGTGTTCACCCATGTTAGAGTTCAGACCATCTAGAACAAAGCACTTATTTTAACTAAAATTGGTGCTGTAATGGTGTAAAGTTTGGGAGTAACAATATACTGTATTAAATTAATCATTTTGCTTGTAATATTACTCAGACAAAGTCAGCAAATAGATTAATGCAAAAATCCTTGGGAAGTGTATGTGTATTAGAGGAAAGTAAGTGAAGAAAGTGTAGCGAGAGAATATTTAAACACCCTTACTAATATAAAGACATAGTGCTTATCTCAGCTGAAAGTAAATGCTTCTATGCAGAAGCAGCTGCTTTTGCCATAGCATCTCAAGCACAGCTAAACTTCCCACCACTAATGACAGGTGAATTCCAGCCCACAATTAGACAGTACTCTTTGCAAATAAACTGGCCCTTTTGAGGGAAGGAGGTCAAAGACCACCACTAGCTAGCTATCCTTCACCATTGTCCAGGTTCTTCTTACAACCCCACTTGCCCAATAAGACTGCATTCTAATCTGTCACTGGGATGCAAATGAGAGATAGGGAGTGCAAGGCCAGGGAACCTCCTTGGCTATAGGTTATCACAAATTAATGGTCTCTCCAGACTCTCTGGCAAGGAAAGAGGGAGAAGAGGGGACCTAGAAATGAGGACGGTGTCCTCTTCCTAGGACTCTATCTTAGGGATGTAAGCAAGTAGTTGAGTCGAGTACCTGAATACTTGCTTCCCCTTCCCCTCCTTGCTGCCTCTGTATCTCAGAGGCAGCAGCGGTGGGGAAGAAGAGTAGGGGAGGCTGCCGCAAAGCAGCCTCTGCGGGTCTCAGACCTACCCCACTGCGGCTCTGGCTCTTACTACATTTAAAAGGCAGAGCCACAGTGGTCCAAGAGCTGGCACGAGCCAGGACTATTAGATAGAGGCGGGGGGGGGGGAGAGAGAGAAGAGGAAGAGAGGGTACTTCAAAGCAGCAGCGCCACTTGAAGCCTGGGGCCAGACCCCAGCCTCCACACAGCGCTGCCGCTTTCAAAAGCTGCGTGCAGCCCGGGGACAGCTGGGATGTCCCCAGGCTGCACGTGGCGTTTTAAAGCAGCAGCACCACATGGAGCCCAGGATCAGCTGGGGACTCCACAGCTGACCGGGCTTCGTGCAGCGTTGCTGTTTTGAAATGCGGTGGGGAGCCCAGCATTGGGATGCACATGGCGTTTCAAAGTGGCAGCACCGCGCGGGGGCTCCACATGGTGTTTTTGCCTTTCAAGTGTAGCAACAGCTGTTGGCTGTTGTTACACTTCAAAGGCAGAGGAACCCTATCGACTAATCGAGTAGTCAATGCAAAATGCATTGACTATTCAATTAGTCAATTACCCAATACTCAACATCCTTACAAGTGAGACTAAAACAGTAACTAGAAGTTATTCAAAATTGTTTGGATAGGAAAGTGGCTTTTGTCCATGACCTACACATTAAAGAGAACTGACTCCATAGTGAGATTTGGAATAGTAAAAAGTTTAAAGCACTGCATGAAATCACAATTTTCTGACCTGTTAGGAAGCAGGGTAGAGCACAGTGAATGACAGAATATTCTAATCTAGTTAGAGAAAGAAAAAAAGATATAGTACTATAGATATTATGATCTCAATGCCTGTTCTCTTAAATTGAGTATATGTTACTGCTTTAATAATGTAGAAATTTATTGTCAAGCACCTGCAAGGAATAATCCCGAGTGACAGAAGAGTGTGATTCGTATAATCCTATAAATATTAGACTAAACATCCAAAAATAATGTACATCTCTATATATTTGATTATTTCCTATCTGCTAGATGAAAGCACTCCAGTCTCTCCAACAGTATGGAAGGACACCATACAGATGTTTTAAAGACATGTTGAATAAAATCACTGTTCCAAATCACCATCACTCCTAATTCAAATATATCAGTTTGATATATTAAACTGAGGACACAAGGTCAGAAAGCCATTTTTAAACAAGCATGTTCCAATGATATCAAACATCTGGATATATAGCGTGAACGAGAATATCATTCTCTCAACGGTACAAAGAAACATGTAAAGAGAAACAGCAAAGCTAAGATTAGTTACAAAAAAGAAATGTATTTGACTGTTCCCCTCTAAGGTGGGCCTATATGGATGGGATGCTCAGGAGTTCAGAAGAAAAGTCATCAACAAGGCTGGATTTCAGATCTTGTGTTTGGGCTCCTCTGCAGCATGCATATCTGTAGAAGTTTAATTTCATTGTACAGGTTGGTCCCTATAAAAGCACTTACTGAAAATCAGGCCTTTTTAAGGTTGGGCATCTGAAAAACTAAGGCACTCAAAATCATTAGACTCTTTAAAAAAAACACCTTGTTTCAAATTATTTACTAACTGCACGTCAAATCATTTGCAGTTTGCTTCCCTGACCCCATTTCAACAATAGCAGGATAATTTCATTCTACATTTAGGATAAAACAATATGGAAAATGTTTTGATGAAAAACACAGGGCCACTTCTTTCTACTTAAAAGACCAGAGGGAAGGGCTAGGCAGCAGACAGCCCAAAGAAAATTTTCCAAAAATGCTCTTGAAAGGGTTTCAAAAAACCTTCAGAGCACTGCTCAGAGCTTCAGTCTCAATAATCTGGGAGTCCAGTTTGGACACTGCTGTCAAAGTCTGTGATATTTTAATCCAGTTCTAGACACATACCTACAGGTTAGATTTTCTCAGCCAAGTAAACTCAAGAGGGTATCTGTACTCAAATTACTTTGAGGTAGGCTAGTTTGAATATGAATTCTTTTGTAATGAACTTTGGGAGAGCTTATCTGTCCTTTCTGGGTACATGGTAGGAAATGAGTGATGGTACTCCTCCAATGCCTTCCCACAAGCAGAGCTAGTCTGCATTCATACCAAAGAAGAGTCATCTTCACAACGGATAAGTTGCGCTAACTTGAACATAGCCTCTACCCCTTGATGGGCCAAGCTACTGGAGTTAAAAACACCACTCCACTCAAAGTTAGGAAAAAACACTAAACATGTACTCTAAGCCTTGCCATGAAGACATCTTCATAGATTCCATAAGAGTTTTACACATCAGAGATAGCATAAACCTCTTACAAAGCATCATCTCTATATTACATGAATCCATTAGTAACAGTCTAGCTCATAACAATGTCAGTGTGAAAAACAGCAAATGGATAAGTTATTAGATCCATCCCTGAAAGGATGAAAAATAAAAAAAACAAGCAAAATATTCCTAAATGACTCAGGTATATTACCTCATCTGAACAGATCCTGCCTATAAGGTTTATGAATGAGCTTTACAACATACTTGTGTCACAAGCAAGAGGAAAAGTAAATCAGCAAGTTCATCTGTGTTCAAACACATGCCAAAGCATGCGCCCTGACTTGACAGATTAATAATTTCCTGAACCACAGCCTGGAAATAAATGACTTCTCTCATAGTGATGTACAGACAAGCAGCAGATTTGCTTTTTAAAACTTCCATCAGTGATGTTGCCAACCTAATGCAATTAGTCTACCTCTTGTTCTTTCACTAAATTCACATGCACTTCCTCAATGGAGCTATGTAAAGAACAGACCTAGCTTTCTGTTTCACCACAGTGCAGGAGAGGAGGTACAGAAAACAGTAAAAGAAACATCCTTGATGCTATGAAGATAGATGCAATAGATGAATCCAGATAGATAATATAAATACCACAAAAACTTGCTGAAATCTTGAAGCCAGTAACCTCAAAAAGATTCTGCTCCGCATTCAAATCACCTCATTTTCTCCAATCTTAACTATCCAATTAAAAAAAAGAAGTCCTTGAAATCCTTACTTGTGTTTTACTGCAATACAATTGTCTCCACTACCAGACATACCACCTTACTTGATTTGCTATTTCCCGTCATGGTTTTTGTAAAGTCAGCAAGAATACCCAATATAAACCTAATATCTTATTTTCATAGCTGTTTCAAAATGTGACTACTGCAGAGAAGTGCAGAAATTTGGGAATGTTATGATGAAAAGAGAAAGAAATAATGAACATATGCAAAATGATCAATACTCAAAAAGAACTAAAGTAATCAACTAGAAAAATTATATTATCCTCAGCATCTCTCAATATTTAAGGAATCACAAAAGAAAGTGGTAATGATTATACATTTACCACATCTAAATTCTCCACAGCACTCCATGTATCACTACACCTACTGTAAAGTTTCTCCAATAGCTGGATTAAGCATTCGGTTTGTAAACTAGTAAATCCCATGTTAATCTGGAAGTAGTTTCACATACCTTATACAGCAGAGTGCACTTCAGAAAACATAATGAACCTCCAACTTGTAAATGCTTGTTCTGGGAACACAATATGTTCCAGAATTCAAGTGAATTAAAAATAAAGAACAAATTAGCATTTTCCAATACAAGACAAAAATCAGCCTACATTATCTGAGAATTAATTGGCCATAAAGAAAATAAACAGAAGCAATTCCTTATGCTGTTTTATATCGTTTAGATTTCTAAATCATGAAACCTGTATTTTTCCGTGTGTGTGTGTGTGAGAGAGAGAGAGAGAATACTAGGACTAGAAGGGACCTCGAGAGGTCAAGTCCATTCCCCTACCCTCATGGCAGAACCAAATATTGTCTACTCCATCCCTGATAGACATTTATCTAACCTACTCTTAAATATCTCCAGAGATGGGGATTCCACAACCTCCCTGGGCAATTTATTTCAGTGTTTGACTACCCTGACAGTTAGGAACTTTTTCCTAATGTCCAACCTAAACCTCCCTTGCTGCAGTTTAAGCCCATTGCTTCTTGTTCTATCCTCAGAGGCCAAGATGAACAAGTTTTCTCCCTCCTCCTTATGACACCCTTTTAGATACCAGAAAACTGCTATCATGTCCCCCCTCAATCTTCTCTTTTCTAAACTAAACAAACCCAATTCTTTCAGTCTTCCCTCATAGGTCATGTTCTCTAGACCTTTAATCATTCTTGTTGCTCTTCTCTGGACCTTCTCCAATTTCTCCACATCTTTCTTGAAATGCGGTGCACAGAACTGGACACAATATTCCAACTAAGGCCTAACCAGTGCAGAGTAGAGCGGAAGAATGACTTCTTGTGTCTTGCTCACGACACACCTGTTAATGCATCCCAGAATCGTGTTTGCTTTTTTTGCAACAGCATCACACTACTGACTCATATTCAGCTTGTGGTCCACTATCACCCCTAGATCCCTTCCTGCCATACTCCTTCCTAGATAGTATCTTCCCATTCTGTATGTGTGAAACTGATTGTTCCTTCCTAAGGGTATGTCATAGAATCATAGAGCTGGAAGAGACCTCAGAAGGTCATCAAGTCCAGCCCCCTGCTATAGGCAGGGCCAATCTCAACTAAATCAACCTGGCCAGGGCTTTGTCAAGCCGAGACTTAAACACCTCTAGGGATGAAGACTCCACTACTTCCCTAGGTAACCCATTCCAGTGCTTCACTACCCTCCTAGTGAAATAGTTTTTCCTAATATCCAACCTGGACCTCTCCCACCACAACTTGAGACCATTGCTCCTTGTTCTGCCATCTGTCACTACTGAGAACAGCCTTTCTCCATCCTCTCTGGAACCTGCCTTCAGGAAGTTGAAGGCTGCTATCAAATCCCCCCCCTCACTCTTCGCTTTGAAATAAAGCCCTAGTTCGAAATACCTGTTAAACCTCATTGCAGGAGGAATAACAGGTATTTCGAACGCCCGTTTCACTGCCACATGTAGACGCAGGCAGTTATTCCGGGCTTGTCAATTTCAAAAAATGGCACCCAGCCGGGAAGATGCAAATCAAGCGTGGGATATTTAAATCCCGGGCTTGATTTGCAATATTTCCAATGCCTACATTTGCAGCCCTATTTCGAATTAGGCTGCAAGTGTAGACATACCCTAAGTGGAGCACTTTGCATTTGTCTTTATTAAACTTCATCCGGTTTACCTCAGACCATTTCTCCAATTTGTCCAGATCATTTTGAAATATGACCCTATCCTCCAGAGCAGTCGCAACCCCTCCCAGCCTGATATCATCCGCAAACTTAATAAGCATACTTTCTATGCCAATATCCAAATTGTTGATGAAGATATTGAACAGAGCCGATCCCAAAACAGACCCCTTCGCAACCCCACTTGTTATATCTTTCCAGCAGGATTGTGAACCATTAATAACTACTCTCGGAGTACGGTTATCCAGCCAGTTATGCACCCACCTTATAGTAGGCCCATCTAAGTTGTATTTGCCTAGTTTATTGATAAGAATATCATGCAAGACCGTATCAAACGCCTTACTAAAGTCTAGGTATACCACATCCACCACTTCTCCCTTATCCACAAGACTCACTATCCTATCAAAGAAAGCTATCAGATTGGTTTGACATAATTTGTTCTTTACAAATCCATGCTGGCTGTTCCCCATCACCTTGCCACCTTCCAAGTGTTTACAGATGATTTCCTTAATTACTTGCTCCATTATCTTCCCTGGCACAGAAGTTAAACTAACTGGTCTGTAGTTTCCTTGGTTGTTCTTATTTTTTTATAAATGGGCACTATATTTGCCCTTTTCAAGTCTTTTGGAATCTCTCCCGTCTCCCATGATTTTCCAAAGATGATAGCTAGAGGCTCAGATACTTCCTCTATCAGCTCCTTGAGTATTCTAGGATGCATTTCATCAGGCCCTGGTGACTTGCAGGCATCTAACTTTTCTAGGTGATTTTTAACTTGTTCTTTTTTTATTTTATCTTCTAAACCTACCCCCTTCCACTAGCATTCACTATGTTAGGCATTCTTTCATCAGACTTCTCGGTGAAGACAAACAAAGAAGTCATTAAGCATCTCTGCCATTTCCAAGTTTCCTGTTACTGTTTCTCCTGCTCACTGACCAGTGGGCCTACCCTGTCTTTGGTCTTCCTCTTGCTTCTAATGTATTTATAAAAAGTCTTCTTGTTTCCCTTTATTCCCGTAGCTAGTTTGAGCTCATTTTGTGCCTTTGCCTTTCTAATCTTGCCCCTGCATTCCTGTATTGTTTGCCTATACTCATCCTTTGTAATTTGTCCTACTTTCCATTTTTTATATGACTTCTTTTTTATTTTTAGATCACGCAAGATCTCGTGGTTAAGCCAAGGTAGTCTTTTGCCATATTTTCTATATTTCCGATGCAGCGGAATAGCTTGCTTTTGGGCCCTTAATAATGTCCCTTTGAAAAACTGCCAACTCTCCTCAGTTGTTTTTCCCCTCAGTCTTGATTCCCATGGGACCTATCAGCTCTCTGAGCTTACCAAAATCCGCCTTCCTGAAATCCATTGTCTCTATTTTGCTGTTCTCCCTTCTACCCTTCCTTAGAATTGTGAACTCTATGATTTCATGATCACTTTCACCCAAGCTACCTTCCACTTTCAAATTCTCAACCAGTTTCAAGTACATCAAGAATCAATCATTTAATTGAGGAACATAGCTCAGTGCTGCAGTCCACAATAAACAACAGCAGCCCTCCATCTACCAGCATCACCCTAACAAAGTACTTAGCATCCCCAATGCCTGTTGATTTCAGCAAGCTGAAAGCACACTGCCGTTTACAAAAAATCAGACCTAGATTCGGTTATCCATTTCTTTTGAGGAAAAGGCACTCAACACTAGATAGTTTAAAACAATGCACACCATTAACTTTTTAAAAATGATACACTTGCACTGCCAAAAGTCTTCTACTTCTAAGGTAGTTACGCTTCATCACTACACAAAGTACTGGGGAAAAAAACTTTGCTTATGGTTTCCCCAGAAGAGAGGGTATCTACTTCATCAGCAGGAAAAATAAACCAAGGATGAAATCTTGACTCCACTGACTTCAATACGGTCTAGATTATACCCAAAGAGTGCATACAGAATATATTGTGAAAGAGAAAAGTGGTTTGGAAACCAAAGTTAAATGGAACTGATGTCAGACATTTACATATACTATTTAAACAAAGAGTCAACTTTTCACAAATGTAAAAGATAAAACTTGAGAATATTAGTCCACTAGAATTCAGTAGTTTTAACTATGAAAACATAGCCTTATGTATGGCCTTTTTATAATGTTCCTTCTAACATGTCAGTGACCTGTCTATATATTCCAAACAGCCTTTGTTTGTTTAAACTGGAATTGTTGTGATGTTGAGAACAAAAACTATTTAAAGAGTTCATTTATGTTAGTTTTTAACTGTATGCTAAAAAAAAAATGGAACCTCGCCTCCAAGCAGGCATCATGCAGAATAAGAAAATGTGACATTTATCAAGACCATTTTGAAACAAAGATTGTCCTTATATTTGAACTGACATACTATTGCACATCATTTTCATTCACTAGAATTAAAGGTAGAGAAATCTGAACTGGAACACAAACGAAAATGCTGACAAAAATCTTAATGCTGATTTTCCACATCTACGTGATAGTCAAATTAAAAAAGTGGTTTCCAAGGCAACTTTACCCTTTATATTATTCATCTGCTGTTTCTAAACATGAGATCCATAATCTAAAAGAAGCACATTATATTCAGCCATTTTAACAAATGGTTCCCCAGTATTTTAAAAAAAATCCAGTTTTTCCTAAGTTGACAGAAATAACTTTCTTATTGGTTTTGTACAACTGACTAGCACATTTCCTTCATAATGGATTAAACAATTCTTTGTGCATCAGCTGAGATCTACAGTATTTCTTATTATATAGGAAATATCTAATACAGTAATTCCTCATTTAACACTATAAATGCATTTCTGAAAATGTTCGTGCTAAGTGAAAACGTGCTATGCAGGGTCAATTTTCCCATTAAAAATAATGGAAAAGGTGGGGGTTGCATTTCAGGTGGCGGTGGCAAAGTCAATTTTTTGTTGGTGCTGGGTCGACAACGACAACATTCAATATCTAGCAACACAGGATAACTAGCAACACAAGTTGCCACGGTTTGTTAACACACAAAGATAAACACGTGAGTGAGCGGAGGAGTGCTGTGACCACGTGTATTCATCCGCTCATGCGTATTACCACTGTTTTCACCAACTTATACCGCCGCGTGAAGTAGTCTGCCACTTGATTATTTTGTGTTATTTCGGGACAGTCGTGTTATTCAAAAACGCTCCCTAAAAAAATCATGCTATTGCTGCGACGTGCTTGGCGGGGCATGTGTTAAACAAGTAATTACTGTACACATGAAGAAGAAAAGAAAATAGCAAGTTCTCTATCTTTTTTCTATGCTAGTTTTCTGCAGCTTGTGTCTGTAAAAATGCTGTATAAAAATAAGGAAACAAAAATCAGACTCAGTTAACTGTTCACACAAACGCCTGCCTACAAAAGTCACCATGAATAGCCAGATAAATACAGATACTTTTTAAAATGTAAAAACCTATGGGGGGGAAGACCATCATACTCCTCTCTACAAACATTATTTGTTTCCTACTCTTACCTAGCATATGCTTAAATCAGGAATGTAGTAGGTGCTACAGGAACACTGTCAGGAGTAGGCCAAATAGGATGCCAAATATTTTTAAAAGGCTGTTCCTGACTGGCCCTACCTTAGCTACCAACTGGAACATCTCCTTTTAGAAGGATACCATAGCACTGCTCCTTTGCGAGTAGTAGCATACTGACTAAAATCAGGAATTGCCACACCTGTATGGCTCTGACCCCAGCAATCTCTCCCATCAGCTGAAACAGTTTCCTGATACCACCAGCAGCACTCTCGGTGGCTGAGTGCACCAAAGATTTAATGCATCTAAGGTTACTGAGGGAGTTGACAAAAGTAATTGCAGAGCCTTTGGCCATTATCTCTGAAAATTTGTGGAGACCAGGAGAGGTCCTGGGTAGCTCGATGTCTGGCTAGCAGTCACTTTCAAACGGAGTGCCCTAAGGATCAGTTCTATGGCCAATTTTGTTCAACATCTTTATTAATGACCTGGATGAGGGGATGGATTGCACCCTCAGTAAATTTTACACTAAGTTAGGAGAAGAGGTAGATACATTGAAGAGTAGGGATAGAGTTCAGAGTGACCTAGACAAACTGGAGGATTGGTTCAAAAGAAATCTGATGAGGTTCAACAAGGATAAGTGCAGAGTCCTGCACTTGGGACAGAAGAATCCCAAGCACTGTTACAGGCTGGGGACCGACTGGCTAAGCAGCAGTTCAGCAGAAAAGGACCTGAGGATTACAGTGGATGAAAAGCTGGATATGAGTCAACAGTGTGCCCTTGTAGCCAAGAAGGCTAATAGCATATTAGGTTGCATTAGGAGGAGCATTGCCAGCAGATCTAGAGAAGTGATTATTCCCCTTTATTTGGCTCTGGTGAGGCCACATCTGGAGTACAGTGTCCAGTTCTGGGCCCCCCAGTATAAAAAAGGATGTGGATGCACTGGAGAGGTTCCAGCACTGGGCAACCAGAATGATTAGGGGGCTGGAGCACATGACCTACAAGGAAAGACTGAGGGATTTGGGTTTATTTAGCCCAGCAAGCTGAGCAGAAAGGCTGGCCGGCTTTGGTTTTGGTTTCCGTGGCGGGGGGCCGCATGGCAGGGGGGAGCGACCCTGGGTGGAGGGGAAGTTACACAGGAGGGGCGCCCCAGCTCACACCTGAGGCTGCAGGTGCTGTGGGGGCAGGGCGGGTGGCCGAGCCATTGTGTGCATGGGGGTGGGGCACTGCGTGCTGGTGGGGGGCCAGGAGGGAAAAGGGTCAGTTATGTAACCACGTGGGCAGGAGGGGGCGAGTCCCAGAAGGCTACATGCAGGTGCCGCGGGGGGAAGGGTGGGACCCCGATCGGGTCCAAAAGTACCTTAAAACCTTCTCCTGGATGAAAGGTTATCCCATGTGCTGTCTATGTGGGACACAGGGTGACATTTAAGGAGGTGGCGGGGGAAGGGTGGGAAGAAGCAGGGCGCTCTCCGGATGGGGCACAGGCTGGCAGTTTGGGAAGTGGCGAGGGAAGAGTGGGGAGGAGCGGGGTGCTGTCTGTGTGGGGCACAGACGGGCAGTTAGGGAGGTGGTGAGGAAGGGGGGTGGCAGCATGCAAAAGAGCCAACCCCGCTCCCCCTTCCTCCTCCTCTCTCTCCCCACCTTGTGTCTGGCCCAGAGCCGGTTTTAACCATCAGCGCTCTTTTCTATGCCGGCGCCCCTGCTCTCCCCAGGTCCACCTGCCCTCCAGATTGCATGCCGGCTGAGGAGCATCTGCGCCGTGAGGGCGGTCCTCCACACACCGCTTCTGCGCAAGCGCCACAGGCCCAGAACAGCAGCGGCCTGGGAATGCATTGCCACCAGCGGAGCTAGTGCGGGGGAGTGGGACCCCCGTCACACCCTCCCACAGTACCTTAAAACCTTCTCCTGGAGGAAAGGTTATCCCATGCAAAGTTTGATTGCGGTAGCTCTTATAGTGTCCAAGTTATTAGGGCACAAACATACAAACATTCTCCTTTATATATTAGATTACTATCCAACACCTCATACACCTTGCTCCATAACTAAACACAACTAAAAGCTTTATATGTATTTGGCAAGAGGGTGGTTTTAAATGCTAATAAAGTGCTTAATTTATTTTCCTCATTGTACAGTAAGTCAAATTCCACCATCAGTTACACGCAAATAACCCATTTTTCCTTGTTATGCAGCAGTGAAGGACCTTGAAAATAAAGATCACAGTAGAAGTAAATCCCACCAAAACCCCTTATCAAAAGATATTTATTTTAAAATCACGGATGACATTTTTATACCTCATGGACAGCAAATCAGTACAGTGTTATCTACTATATCACAATTCTTTGCACTACTTTTTTTTCTCTTCTTGGCTCATACTAGTGAAACTTGTAGTTAAACTGGTACAAAAAATAATAATTAATAATAATGTGCAATGACATCAGTGCAGTTGCCCTGACATACCTGCATCATAACTGAGCATAATTGTCCTGAACACTTGATGTTCCCAGGTAAACTGTGCCCATTGCTACAAATTGTCATTGATGTAAGTTTTCAGAGACTGTTGCACTGAATACATTATCAGAAACCTTCAAATGTTATGCAGCCTTTTCACCCAATACATCCCAAGTTATTTTTGGACCAACTTAATTACTGCAGATATACATTATATGTAGAATCACACAGACATCCAAATTATGATTTTTTTACTTACTATAGAACAGAGGGTTTCAACCTGTTGTCCCTGACCTCTGAGAATACTCAGGCTACGCCCAAGGTTTCCAAAGGGATCAGCACCTCCATTCTAAGTTTGAGGGTTTGCAAATGAAAACTGTTGAAAAAACAGCGCTGTAGAACAACTGGTGAGACCATTAGTGCTTTGTATAGTATGTATGCTTCTTAAGGACATAATAAAGGTAACTCAAACTAGGCTGCCAAGAAAGGACTACCTTTTAATTTTCATGTTTACTTAAACACTTGTATCATCATTCCTAAATCACAGAACGGATTAACAACTTATAAGGAATACTTCAAGGAAGAGAATACAGAAGACCAACTACTTAAATAGCCATGTATGGGGCTTGTCTTCAGAGCTAAAAATGCTGCTTAAGATAAAAAAAAAACCTCGAGGTAACTAACATGCATGAATTCTCATGAGATAAAGGACATATTGAAGATCAGGCACTTGATTTGCTGTGAGGTATATACACAGAGGTCAACCTTATACCTGCAACCTGGAGAGGACCTCAGACTTTATCTTACAGTAAAAACAAAAGTGCCTCATCTTCACTGTGGGAGGTTGGTTTGTTTTTTTGTTACCTCAGGATCACCGCAACATATGAAAGGGGAGGGGGGGGGAAGCAATTTTTATAACAGAAGACAAGACACATGAGTGTGCGCGCACGTGTAAAAAACAGGAATAGGAATTGCTTAAACTATGATCTAACATGATGCTCTGTCATTGACCAAAAGGAACTAACAATGCCCTATAAATGCTAACTGAAAGCAGAGTGATCTACCTATGGGGTGCATACAGACACAGAAAACAATGTTCTGAAGTAAGGTCTACTGTGGGCACAGATGGGACAGATGGCCCAATAAGCATTAGATAAGAGTTAGTCATTTATTGAAATCATAAAAATAAACTATGCACCACAAAGAACCATCTGATAGGTGATGTATGAAGTACTGTACTCTTTTCTAGCACATAGAACACTAAAAAAGACTTCTATTTCAAGTTGAGAGAAGATTTGATTCTTCTCCAAGTCTGAGATAGTTGAAGTTATTGCCAGCACAAGCAGTTTATCTGTATTGATTTTAAAGGACTTCAACTATAAACCAGTTATACAAGGAACACATTGCAAAATTTGCATAAAGTGATAAAGGGTTATTCTGATATTTCCCAAATACTTCAAACTGTTAATAGCATGAGCAGGAAATTGGACTGCTGTACTTTGACTACAATCTTGAAATCATAAACCACCACTAAGTCTTGTTCTTTATCTCTTATCCAAATTCAAATTATACCTGTACAACAAAACCACCCTCATTTCTAGAACCTTGATCCAAAGTCCAGTGAAGCCAATGGCAGTGTTTCCATTGACTTTTACAGGGTTTGGATGAGGCTTAAAGAATAACTGAGGAGCACTGAAATTTTTTGGAGCCAGCCTATGGTTAGTAATTTGTATTTATGGTACATGCAGTTCAATCTGTCACCCAAAGGGTTAAGCAAAACATGCAGAATGTAAAGCATTTTGTTGAGGGAATTAGTTTAGTATCAATAAAAATTCACAGGAACAATAATTCACTCTTACAGCTACTGGTAGAAATTTTTTCCATTCTAACATTTACAAGGAAATAAAAAACAAAACAAATGAACATAAAAGGGAAATATATATTCAGGTTATTTAACATGCAGAGTAAATTTATATTTTTAACATTTAACTTCCAAAAATAAGGCGGTGAAATAGTGTCACTTTTTCCAAAAGAAAATGAAGCAAACCAAGGTACTTATTATCCGAAAGGTTTAATGGCTACAGTTGAATTCCACTTTTGATCCTTCTTTACTATACTGAAAAGTTAACAATGTCCCTCTTTGCTATGTATATTTCTCATTTAACAAGCCTAGCATCTTCCCAAGTAGTTCATGATGTACAAGATATCAAAGCATCCTGATACATGAGAAATTGTATCCCACTACCAGTATTAATACTATATCTGTCTTCTGTAGCACTTCTCAATACATAGATCTCAAAAGCATTTTACAAAGGAGGTCAGCATCATCTTCATTTATGGAGATGAACAACATATTTGAACAACAGCTACATCTGAATGAAGGGGAAGGACTTAAGTGTGCTAATCAGTGGCCTTAGCTCTACTCAGCAAAACCATAGCAGTCTGGTGTCCAGGAAAGTGGCTACAATCCATGTGCACCACATGAGACAAACACCACGTCTACACTATGAAATAATGTCAACTTTTTAGCATCTGATTTTGTAAAGTCAAAGGTGCATGTACCCACTGTGTGCAAGAATTCAAATTACATTGAAGTACCACGCCCCTACTAGAGTGTTACTGTCAATTTTGAGAGCATCCACAGTATATTGCTATCCCACAATGCTTGCACTTCTTTGAATTGTGTTATGCTCCCAGTGCATGCTGGGACCACAAATGTGCAGCGGGTGATTCTGGGTACATGTCCTCAGTTTCCCATAATACGCTCATTTCCTCCCTCCCCCCATGCTTGAGAGCAAAGGCAGTCTTTTGCAACCTTTTTTCCCTTGGTTAGCCACACAGATGCCATAGCAGCATAAGCATGGAACCCATCATAGATCCCATCAAGCGTCAAAGCATTATAATAATGATATTAACCATGGTGCACTTACTGCTGGAGTATGTCCAGAGCATATCCAGGGTCCACTGGAACAAGGACAAATCTTCGGAGGCCATAAGCATACACTTCTGCAAAGCATTTTGAGTTGAGCAACTGCTGCTGGCATTCAATCCTCTGGACATGGCATCCTCCAGTCCAGCTCCATGGTGCTGCTGCCCACCCCTTACTGTTTCTATCACAGGCAGCAGTGGGGGAAAGGAGGGCAGAGGAGGCTGCCGCAAAGCAGTCTCTGTTCGTGGCAGACCCAGGCTCTGTCCACGGCAGGCCCCTGTCTGCCATCCCACAGAGAAGCCTCTGTCTGGGAGGAGCTCAGACACCCTGTGGACAAGGGGCTGCTGCCATCCTGTGCTGCTGCCTCTGATAGCATACTGGCCACACAGGAAATTAAATTCAGATTTTCCCAGGATTGTCACTTGGAGAGCAGTGGAGTTGAAAGTCATGCCACAGTAGTGACAGCAGGGCACTGTGGAACATCTCCTGGACTCCAAGAACATTGACTTTCAAAGAGCTGTGTCTACACTACTACAAAGTCAACCATGTAAGGTCAAATTTAGCAATTACTTATCATGAAAGCAGGAGTACAGAAATCTACTTTAAAGGACCTTAAAATGGACAGAACAGGCTCAATGGTGTGAACTAGTTTAGAAAAAAAATTTACCTAATGTGGCTAAGTTCGACCTAAACTTCCAGTGTAGACCAGGCCAAAGCCAGCCTCTTGAACTTGGTCTCTTTCTTCTGTTTCACCTATCTTCCATCTTCCTTTATTTAATAAATAAATTCTTGTCTACAAGGGACAAACTCTGTCCTGATTTAAGAAGCACCCTTTGAAGCGACTGGCAGCTGGGGACACTTTTCGAAGTAAAATTCTACTCTTAAGACAGTAATTAAGTTTCCAGTAACTGTAAATGAGTTCAGTGGATGATACCATTATACAACGTTTTTTATATCTTAGGAAGTGAGATAATTTGAGGTCACATCCACAACTAACAGGATGCAAGGACTTCAATCCTTATGTTCAAATTGCTTAGTAGTCAGAGCACTTGCTCTTCGGAAAATAAGATCAAAGATGACTCTACTTAAGTAAAGGTCCACAGACTTCAGGCTAACAGATGGATAAAAACATAAAGCTTGGCATTATGTGTGAAATATGGTGTGCACTGAATCAGACAGTGTTTGAGATGTAAAACACATTAAATTAAGAAAAGTAATCCAGTCTGTGATGTTTTGTACTGAAGTACTGTAGGAGACCATTACCATTGAATGTGGTTGCCTAGCACTCCATTTTATAATCAACATATAAAACATGAGTCACCCAAAGAGATTATGCAAAAATAGACATAATCCATGGAGACTGTCTCAGTTTATATTAATAATCATTATTGTCTTTAATAATATTAAAAAGCACAGTTATTAAAGTTGTTTTCATTTCATTTAAAAAAATGTTCTAGTGAATTTAAAGTTCCAGGCTGATGTCAGAATGAGCAGGCATAGGCAGTGCAACCTCTCTCACACTTACTAACCCAGGCTCCCTGCCTATACAGTCTTTTGCCTAATGAGACTGCAAGCTATAGCGCCAGTTGTGATGGCAGATAAGACAGGAGTGAGAGTCAACCTATGATTGTTTTAATCTAATCTAACAGAAGTTAAACTATTATCATGACTCAAATGTAACCCTACACATTAATGGTGTTTTCCCAATCATACCTATGAAGGAAATGCCCAGCAAGTAAAAAGGGGAGTTAAAAAATAATTCACTAGCATAATATCACCATTTATTACCTTTCAAAAGACTGGTCATTTAAACGGCGAGAGAAGCCATGATAGTAATCTGCTCTGACTTCCTGTATAAAGCAAAGCATCTCTCAAATTCACATCATGATAACAAGCAAACAGTTAAACCTAAATCCAACAAAAATTAAGGTGCTTCCTCTGTAATACTCCTCCCCATAACTATCAGCCTGCAGCATCCTGGATTTCTCCTTGCTATTCATTGCCCAAATAGCCATGACACAGTCACAAAATCTACCTGCAACCAACCAGAAGATCACTATCTATCCTATTAGAAACAGACTAGGTCACAAGAGGCAACTGTCCCACTCTGCCCAGAACGGGGAGATCTCAGCTGGAATTGAACAAAGGGACTATTATTTGTAGTTAGTCAATCCAAATTATTCTTTCTGGTGATAATGTCCTTCAAGATTTTAGAATCAGTATATTTCATCGTGCACCTTGTTTTTATTCATAGATTAGAAAATGAAAACATGATTCTCTACTTTTGGGGGTGGGAGGGGTCTTAACTTGAATCAATGAGTCAGTGAACTGAACTAGTTGAATAAACTGAAAAGACAAGTCTCTGCAATTGCTGTCAAAAGCTGGTTTAGCACTTCATAGAATCATAGAATGCTAGGACTGGAAGGGACCTCGAGAGGTCATCGAGTCCAGTCCCCTGCCCCCATGGCAGGGCCAAATGCTGTCTAGACCATCCCTGATAGACATTTATCTAACCTACCTTAATACTTAATATCTACTCTTAACCTACACTTCATACTCTAGTTCCACTTGCAAAAGTGACTGCCATCAAATCAGTGGTTTGACTCTTTAAAACTTAGCAGCAAATATGTACTATTACATTATTTTTTCATTTAATTTAAATTTTAAGATTATAAGACATTTAGGCCTTAAGATAGCTGTCATTTAATTTTAGATAGTTTTTAATAAAGCAGTATTGGATTTAAATTTAAAAACTCATTTAAGTAAAAATCTCATGTTATTTGTAATTTTTTATCTACACTATTTACTATGTTCTTGACATTTATCCTTGAGCTTCAGCCAAATAAACTCTGTAGTAGGAGGAAGTTTAGAGATATAAAAATGATCCTATTTATTACAAAACTGGGCATAGATCTGCACAGCCAAATGCCACCCTTTCAGTAACTGCACAATAAGTAATTATTTAGGCATGTCAAGGGAGGATTCCAATTTTCTAAATTAGTTCCTCATCTGTAAAGCTGATGAGCACCTGCAGCTCCCATGCAATACAGTGGGACTTGCAGGTGTTCAATATCTTTTGGAATCAGACCCTTATTTAGCACACACAGTTTCAAAAACTGAGCCTAACACTGACTAGTCTTATAGAAACATGTATAGAAAGATCATTTTCTCACAGGGCAATACAAATCAGTATGCAAGTACTGTATATGTATTCTGTTTGGATAGATACCCAGTAAAGGAACTAGGATTAAAAGGGTCTCACCAAAGTTATTAATATTAGCCCACACTTTCTAGGTGGACAACCACTGAGCATTTTGAAACTTCACGAGACGAATCTAAGTGTTTTTGTTCAATGATGTTTTTAAATCAAAATCAGTGAAACTGGTTAAAATGGATTAGGAATTGATTACACTAGGGGCAACACACATTTTTTAAGCCATTCCTTTGTTACTCTATTATAAAACTTTGGCTAAATGTAATTAGTTTACTTGAAAATAAATTTGTGTGTGTGAAATAACACCTTCTGGTATTTTGGGTTGGGGGGAAAACCACAGTTATTTGCAGGGATCCAAGTGAGAACTGAGGCACACTCTTCATTACTGTGACTGAGGGCAGAAGCCATACAGTGACTTTTTTTCCTTTTTAATTGAAAGGGGGTTGCACTTGGACACTAGGGAGAGAAGCAGCTTGACATTCAGCTTTGAAAGGAAAGGCTGAGACTTTTTAAAGGCAAAATTACAAACACATTTCCCTCTTCACTCCCTATCTCCCATGAGTATGACCTGAAAAGGTGGAGGGAGGATTATTTCATACCAATGCTGGGCTTCCTTTTGTAAGTTCAGAATATTTCTCATCTAAATCGCCATTTTCTCCTACATGTTAAATTCATTAAAATAAATACAAAATGTATTTGTTACTGTTAGGTTATCAAAAACCTACCTATTTTCTTGTGTTAATCTCTCATTCTGCTAAAATCTATTCAGTCTTCTTCTGACAGCATGCTTTTCCCCTTTTCTCTGATCTGCTTCACAATTAGGGTTTTTTCCCCCAATCTTTCCTCTAACGTTTGTTTGTTTTTATTTCCAACATTTCCCAAATGTGCATGTTCTCTTTTCACTCTCTCTTCATTAAGTTGTTCCCAACACACCTGAATGTATGGAGGATCCAACAACTACGTGTCCAGTTATTCAGTGCTATACAAAACATGATTGTCTTAAGAGCACAATCCTGCATTCCTATTCATCTGAATGGTCCCACAAACTTCTATGGCACACCCACTTGCATAAGGACTAGTTACATAAGAAAATATAGTAAGCTCTAACTCATTTATACTAAATAGACTAGAAGATCTATCTTTTGAAGGAAAAGCAAATAAAGACAAAACCACACAAAGAGAAAACAAGAAACATATCTCCCTGCCTTCAAATAAACACCACAACAAGCCATACAGATAAAACTAAAAACTAAATTGTTGCTTGCCTTACATGTTAATGAGAACCCTTGCTTAGAAACAGCAAGGGTTTATATTTGAAAATGGGAACCATATATCGAAGCTGATATTAAAAGAGTATGATTCTTAAACTATACTTATGAGAGGGTAGAAAAAAGAATGGCAAAGAACTATTGCTTGAGCAGAAATTACAAAAAAAATTGCCTAATGTTTTCATATAGGAAATTGATGTATGAAAAGATGGCTTACCTTGTTCTCCTCCACCCCTAAAGTTCCTCACACAAACATGTTTTAGTCTCTCCCATCATAAGCAAAAAACAACAACAAAACCTTGATTATGCTTGATTCACCAACTATTTCCTATCTCCCTTTCATCTCTAAGTCCATTCCTACAACTACAGTTTGGAGTGCTTCCACACCCTGCACTCAACCAAAACCACTCCTCCCCACTTCTAATGCCCCCTTTTTAGCTAAATCTCCAAAGCAGTACTCCATTCTCCTTGAGCTGTCAACCACCTTTGAAAGACTCAACCAGACCCTTTTTCTTGAAATCTTGTCCTTTCCTGGTTCTCCTTTAGGGTGACTAGGTGTCCAGGTTTCAACCAGAACACCCAATCAAAAAAGCACCACTGATTGGGCCTCTGACAGTGGTGGCAGTGCCACCTAGCTTGCAGGCTCTCTGCTAGCCTCTGCACCACAGAGGTCCTGGAAAACAGCTGGCATATTCCCCTCCAGCTCCATGGTGTCCCTGCCTCAAGTGCCATCCCCGTCCCTCACACTGGCTAAGAGCCATGGCCAATGGGAGTTGCAAGAGTGGTGCCTGCAGAGCCACCTAGCCACGCCTCCATAGCAGATGGAGGGGGGATGTACTGCTGCTTCCAGAAGCTGCTTGAGACAAGCACCACCCAGAACCTGCACCCTTGACCCCTTCTCCCAGCCCTGATTCCTGTCCCACATGCCAAACCCCTTGATGCTAGCCTGGAGTACACTGCTACACCCCAAACCAGTGTTCTCTCTAACTTTTTATGTCCATCTGCAGAATGAATTTTATGTGAGCCAATATGAAAATAATATGCAACACATCACCTACATATTAGTGCACTTAACAAAATTCATTCTGCACATGGACAATCTGTGGTGAGGGTGAGACTGAGGGGTTCAGAGTGTGGGATGGGGCCCAGGATTGTGGGGGCATGAGGTGTTTGGAATGTAGGAGGAGGCTCAGGGCAAGAGGTTGAGGTGGAATGCAAGGTCTCAGTAGGAATCAAAGTGCAGGAGGGGGCTCAGGCACAGCTTTGGGGTACAGGATGCTATGTGGAACATCTCCCACTTGGTAGGGAGACAATAAGTGATGCTGCACTGCCCGCGTTGCCCCACACTCACTTGCAGGCACCACCCCCCACAGCTCCCATTGGCCATGTTTCCCAGCCAATGAGAGCTGTGGAGACAGAACTTCCAAGCACTTGTGGCACAGCGCCAGCCGGGTGGGGTGGGGTGGGGAGAGGAACAGCAGCATGCTGAGCTGCCTCTCACACACACCTCACCAGGAAGGGCTGGCCCAGAATACAGGGACTTTAGGGGCTGCAGCCCAAGGCCCCAAACTAAGCCTGTAAAGCCCCTTTCTTAATCCAGCCCTGCTGCTGAAGCCAGAAAGTGTGCCTCTTCACTGGCCACGGCAGCTGCATACATGGAAGCCTCTGAATTCCACAGGGCTTTATTCTTTACTACACTTCTCTCTGAGTAATCTCACCTATAAACCCATTTAATTACACCTATTCAATGACAATTCACAGATCTCTCTCTCCAGTCAGACCTGTCTTCGGTCCAAACTAAAATTTCAGTGCATCTTTCTAACATCTCCTCATGAATGTATAGCTATCAACTGACATTCAACATGCAGCCAGGATAGAGCAGTCTCCCACCTGTGGGATAATGTTTAACTGGTTAAACATTTTGTTTAACTAGTGCACCACAATTTTACATCCCCATTGGAAATCATTAGGAACAATTTACTAGATGCCCAGAAATCCACAATCTTGGAAGAAGGCTGTATTTGGTTAAAAAACTGACCTGGTTTAGAGTGAAAGAAAAGGCAGCTTTAAAAATATATAACAAATGGGGAAAAAAAGATGAAGTTGATAGTAACAAATATAAATCAGGAACCTAGGAACTGTAGAAAATGTATAAGGGAAGCAAAGGACACAGAGACATCTATAGACAGCAGAATTATGGATGATACAAAGAAGGTTTTAAAAAAATATATTAGAAACAAAAAATTCTAATGATAGTATTGGTCCATTACTTGATGGAAATGGTAGAATTATCAATAATTACTGCAGAAAAAGCAGAAGTATTCAATTAATATTTGTTCTGTATTTGAGGAAAACACTAGTAGAATGGAAAGACATGATGGGAATCTCTGAAGGACATTAAAACAGCAGATACTAAAAATCTCACACTATTAAAATTAGCAGGTCCAGGTAACATACATCTAAGAGTTTTAAAAGAACTGACTAAGGAGCTCACTAGAGACAATTAATGTTGCTTTTCAAGAAGTCTCGGAGCACTGGAAGAAAGCTAACGAACCAATTTGTAGAAAGGGTAAATTTGATTACCTAGCTAATTATAAACCGATCAGTCAGCCTGACATCAATCCCAGGCAAGATAATAGTGTGACTGGACTCGATTAATAAAGAATTTTTTTAAAAAAATCTATAATTAATACCAATCAACAAGGGCTTTTGGAATTGATCCTGTCAAACAAAGTTGATATATTTTATGAGATTATACATTTGGTTTATAAAGGAAATAATGCTGACACAATAGACGTAGACATCTGCTAGGCATTTGACTTAGTACTATGTAACATTTTGATTAAAAAACTAGAATGATATAAAATTAACATGACACACATTAAATGGATTAAAAACTGACTAATGGGTCTCAAAATATAACTGTAAATGGGTAATGGTCATCAAGCAGCTATGTTTCCAGTAGTGTCCCAAAGGGATCAGTTTGTGGCTCCATGCTATTTAATATTTGTATTAATTACTTGGAAGAAAACACAATAATCACTGAAAGTTTGCAGAGGACTCAAAAAATTGGGGAAGTGTAAATAATGAAGAGGACAGGTCATCGATTCAGAGCAAACTGGACAAACACAAATAATATGTGTTTTAATATAGCATAATGTAAATGTATACATGTGAGAACAAAGAATGTAAACCAAACAGGTTGAGAAACTGTATCCTGAGAAGCAGTGATTCTGAAAAAGATTTGGGGACCATGGTGGATAATCAACTAAACATGAACTCCCAGTATGATATTGTGGTCCAGTAGCATAGCCAGAAAGGCCTTCTTGGGTGGGCCCCGACTTCAGGTGGGTGGGCAGTAGGGAGGGCAGAGGTTAAGTCCTGGCCCTACTCCCTGTTTGAACTGCCTGGAAGAGCAGGGTAAGCCCCTGCGCCCCGGCCATGCTCATCAGCGGAGCAGTCGGCCCCCTGAGAGTACTCCCTGGCCAGAGCACCAGCAGATCAGGGTAATCCCTCATGCTCTGGCCACACTCTCCAGCTACAGTAATAGGTGGGACACAGGAGAGCCGTGGGTGGGGCCTGGATGCAAAGTAGGTGGGGCCCCGGCCCACTCAGACCCACCCATGGCTATGCCTCTGCTGTGTCAGAAGAGCTAATGTGATCTTCGGCTGCATAAACAGAGGAATCTCAGGTAGGACTGAGGAGGTTATTTTACCTCTGTATTTAGCACTGGTGCAACGACTATTGGAATACTGTGTTCAGTTCTGGTTCTCGCTATTCAAGAAAAAGATTGAAAAACTGGAGAGAGTTTAGAGAAGAGCCACAAGAATGACTGAAGGACTAAAAACTTGCCTTTCAGTGGTCAACTTGAGGAGCTTGATCTATCTAACTTAAGAAAGAAAAGGTTAAGTACCTACATAAGGAAAACATGCTTTATAAAGGGGCACTTCAGTCTAGGAGGGAAAGATATTACATGATCTAGCAGATGGAAGTCGAAGCTAGACAAATTCATACTGGAAATAAGGTGTAAATTTTTAATTGTGAAAGTAATTAACCACTGGAATAATTTACCAAGCATCATGGTGGATTCATTAATACCACTTTTTAAATCAAGAGTGGATTTTTTCTAAAAGGTCCAATACAGGAATTATCATGGGTGAGTTCTGATCTGTTATGCAAAAGGTCAAATTAGATTATCACAATAAGCCCCCTCTGGCCTCCTAATCTATGAAAACTGGACAACAGCTAGGCTACTGTTGTGCTGAGACCACAGGCTATCATGCTATTGTCTTATTGCTTCCTTGTATTCCTCCAACAGTCTCCATATTCATCTGTTGTCTCTGGTCTTATACTTAGATTGTAAGTGCTTTGAACCAGGGACTTTTTGTTTTTGTGTCCGTACCACACATACTCCTTAGTCATAAATCACACAAACAACGATATATTGAATCCCAAAGACACAGTAATGATTGGCTATCCTTCCATGGAATGTTCAGCACATTAATTATCCAGACACTAATTCATGTTACTAACAAAGCAATGCAGCATATTATTAAGTAAACAGGACCTTTTTAAACATCTTTATAGAAATTGCACAGTAAAAATTCAAAGTACAGAATTCTATACCATTACAGTAGTACTTTATATAACAAAATATATCAGCAAAAAAAATATATTTTTAAAGACAGGGATTTACTATTAAAGACATCATAATATATTAGATGATACCAGGTTATTAGGAGGGTCTGCTTCAAGTATCTTTAAAGTAACTTCTGTACTGTGTTTACATACATATGACTAGATATGCAGCAACCAGAGCTTATCCAACCTTTAATTTGATACAAAGAAAAACATGTACAAGGGAATTCATGGAAATACAGAAACAAGGACATAGACACTTGACTATGTTCTTAACTGTCAAACCTAGTGATCACACACTAGGTAAAAGTTAATAACTAATCTTCAGTCATTGCCTCTTACTGCTGAGCATTTCTAATACTGTATTATCTTTCCCATAAGTCACTGAGACATAGAACAGCTCTGTTTGGCTAATACTGCACTTAATTTTTTTTGTATAAAAATTATTACCACTGAATACACTATTATACACCCAATCTGTTCCTTAATTACTATGTGGCCACATGCTCCATTTTGGAATAGCACATTAGTTGTTCTCCCTTTGGTTTCCTCCTGGTCATCCACTGTTCTGTCCAGCCTTCAATGCTTTCCAGGATGAGGTGACATATCCCTCCAAGCTAGGTCCCATAACAGATCTACTCCTTCTAAAGTCAAAAATATATATGAGGTCTACCCAAAAAAGTCCAGTATACAAATTCCAAAATATACATGAAAAAATAAACTCACCCCTTCCCTAGAAGAAACCCTGGTAAGATAGCAGTATTCCCAGTTCTTAACTCCAGCAAAATTTCTCTCCTCACAAGAGCTCAAAGTCAGCTCTCCCTCCCACTAAAGTAGCAGCTGAGCTGGCCTCTTCCTTTACAACTCCTCCCCCAAACACCAGCTTCAAATGCCATAGAGGAGAAGGGAAAGCTGATTTGGCCTCTATTAGCCTACTAACCCTTGCTGACTAATATAACATTTGTTCACCCTATCACATGTCATACAAAGAAATATGTAGCACTGCAGGTATTGTACCTACTGTTTCAGGTTTTATCAAGAATAGAGAAATTTGCACCATGTAATTACATCAGTGTAGATGTAGATAAATAATGTAGGTAAACTCTATGAGTACAAGCTCCATCTTACATTGATGCTGTATAGCAACAATAGGGCAAAAAAAAAATTCAAAAGGGCCCTGTATAGAAAGAGCTTGTGACGAAGTGTGCACCCACACCAGTCTTGAAGGGGATTAAATTATGTTACAAGGACTAATTAACCACGTAGGTTGCACCTTGAGGGGAGCCAAGGATGAATAATGCTTTATTAAGGTTGATGCTTACCTGGTCAGAAACAGGAAGCACTTCCAATAAAACTAAAGGAAAGAACAGAAGAGGTTTGTGAGGGAAATAATCAATAGGAGGGATATTGGTTAAAGATTACAGGGCTGGAGAAGTAGTCAGAGGGAGCAGAGAAAGCTTGGACAGTTTGTCAGTGCCCAGATACTAGAGTACAGGGACAGGAATAAAAATAGAACAGAGCTCAGAAAACAAGCAGTCAAGTCTAGAAGTAAGTAGATCATAGCTGCAGAGCATACGCTAGCTAGAACTTACAAAAGGAAGTTCTAGGTTTCCCTACCAGCCCCTGGAAAAGTGGCACAGCCTTAAATACAGAATAGAGAACTGCCTGGAACAGCAGATGAACAGCTTGTCCAGAAAAACACTAACGAGACATCCTCCCCAACCCCTGATATGGGGGTAGGAGGTAAAGTGATCTGCATAGAGGAACAAGTTACAAAAGGCTACCTAGAGTCCGAGAAGGTGACTGAGACAATGGGCTGAGCAATTGCTGGAAAGTACATCTGATCAGTGACTAGCTAATCCCCAGATAGATCATGAAAAGGTGCAGAATTAGCCAAGCATTCTTGTCCAGACAATGAATTTTATGTAAAAATATGAGTCTTTTGAAGGAAAAATAAAACCCTTGGTCCCTGAAAACTGCATATTAAAAATACTTGGTCATGCAGTTATGAGGCTATTTTTGAAAATATGAACTAAGACCCAAATCTTTTGCTAGTGTAAACTGGTAATTGAAGCCACTGAAATTATGTTGACTTACACCCATGGAGAATCTGGCTTGTGTCTTTATAGCTATATAAATCAATCAGACAATGTTTAAGAATTCAAGGATCTAAAAGCATTAAAATGACACAATAAATACATAAATGATGGTTCTTATCGGCTTTGTCACTCTTTGTGAGCAGAACAGATTTTTTTTTTAAAGTGAAACAATTAAATGGTTGAACTAAAATGTGAATTAGATACTGCTTATCAGATAAGTTGGCAAGAAAAAGGAAAATGATATTTCTCTATTTGGGGTCAACAACTTTTATACCCTTCTTCCAAAATTCATGTTTGTATGCCAAACTGTCATGGATTTGGTCTCTCTAAGGTCCACTGATATCAGGTCTATATACTGAGACTTTAGCCTTCCCCTCGGTCATCTTCTATTTATGAACAATGCAAAAGGCATCAAGGCAAAAGGCATTTATGATCAATGCAAAAGACCCCCAGGTCTCCACTAGATTTGCCCATACTAACCTAGACTCTCCTCTCTCAATTTGTCTTCAGTTGAGGCAATCCACATAAAGTCCCCCATACTTCATTTTGCTTCCTATCACAGAGCTTCTAACCATTTAACCATCTGAACATCTTAATTTCCATGGTGGAGAGCATACTAATATCTCTTCTTGGGCTAGCCAAGTCTCTGTTCTACACATATAGGATGGGTTAAGTTACAGCTTTATACACTCTACCTTTGTACTTTATAGGCATCTTTTTATCACAGCAATATTTCCTGCCATTTCTACCAACCTACCTTAGTATGATGGTGGGCATCATTCAGGAAGGTACCATATTTAGCAACCACTGATCCCAAGCACTTAAATTCACTTATTGGATAAGTGCTATCTATAGTACTAACAATCAGTAATCAGAAGATAGGCCTAACTAGCCTAGGGTGATAACTACCTAGCCCCAGTAAAAATCAGTTAAATGGAATCTATCTATATTCACATGTGGGATCACAGAATAAAAGACACCACCATAATGCACACAGAACCAATGAAAGTAATAGTTACAATCCACTGCAAAGTCAAACTCCCAGCATTTCTTGCATTCATCATTTTACATATACAAAGTTAATACATAATGTCAATGATACCTCAAGAATTTTCGTAAGATGGACCGCACCTAAATAGACAAACTATCTCTTGGACAAACTCTCCTGCCATTTGCAACCAAACACATCCCCTTCACTTATAATCACATAACTATCTTGTAGCAACTACAGTAACCTCACATGGGAAAGTAATATTAGGAAAGTATTTATTATACTTTTAGCTATCTTTTAAAGTGACTTTGCAGCTAGACTATGACCAGCCAGCTCTCTATGGACTCCCAGCTAATATTCTCAAACTTTGATCCCAAGAGCATGTGTATTTGGGTATATATGTACTGGGAAGAGGGGGGAGGGGGAGAGAGAGAGAGAGAATACAAGAATAGCATCTGTAGTAAGAATGGGTAACAAAGCAGAATGGTTCTGAGACCATTCATCTGAAGAAGTGGGTTGTGCTCACAAAAGCTCATGGTATCATCTACATGTTTTGTTAGTCTCTAAGGTGCTGCAAGACTATTTGTTGTTTTATAAGTTTTTCAGAAACCAGTGTTACTACTGCAATAATATCTGTGCAATATCCAGACCTTGATAACTCCAGTCACCAGAGACAAAGAAACTCTCCCTCATACATTAGGAACTATAAGAATTAAAATTTGATATAGAAATCCATCTCTTATGGTCATGAAGATGAATTTCCAAGTGTGATCAGTGTTGTCTGCTTCTAAAAACAGAACTCCAATGTCCTGCTACTTGTTCAGTGCTTTTTCAAACAGCAGTAATGTGAAATTGATATGAGGCTACTGAGTAGAAGCAGTGCAAGTGCCTATTCTTGTCAATTTCATTCTGTTGCTGCTTGAGAAAGCTCTAAGTCAGGGGTGGGGAACCTTTTTTGTCATTATATAAAACAAGAGAGCTTCAGAATATTAAGAAATCTTCAGTGTACTTAACTACTGAAAGGGATGATGACATAAGAGCAAAACAAGGGACCCATAAGGACCTTATGCAACAAATACGTTATATCATCATTTAAAAAATGTAAACACTTTCAGCTCTTAAGTAATAACTGTCATTTCTGATATAGAACACATTCCACTATGAAATTCCTGTTTAATTGTGTGATCTGAATGAGTGAGTGAGTGAGTATCCCCAGGACATAATAATCTATTCGAGTTGTAAAAGTTAGAACTTTCGCAAGAAGGGGTTAATGCAGAAGGATGGTTTATATAACTTTGAGTGATTATACTTAATTTCATAACCAATGTACTATCTTGTTTATGGTTTGTTTTTACAACCACTGAGCAACACTTTGCAGTGTTTTCCCCCTCACTGCATCCACAACTACAAATACAAAACTTACATCAGAATTAAATACTGAAGCAAAAAAGTCACTTGCCATCTACAAAAGCATTGATACATCCATTAATATTTTATCTAGGAAGTAAGAAGCAATGCAATCCATCACTGTTATGAAGCCACAAAACTTAGTAACTAAGTCCTGAAGCAGTGGCCTGGCAGTAGCTTGCACAAGTTAAACCGTTCCGCCCCTTGAACATAAAAATGCCGTCTAATGATGATGACTCACTGAGGAAATGGTTTCAGCCCAGCTGTGCTCTTATTTGATTCTGTCATTAAGATCACAAGAGTTGATCCCGATTAATTCCTATAAATCAGCGAGGGTGGCATTAGCATGGCAATATATGTTATGCTGTCCAGCCTTTTTTATTATTTTACATGTACCAATTATCTATGAGATTACTTGCTAGTGCTCCTGCCTCCCAGAAGTACCCTTTCATAAAAGCTCTGCCAGCCCAGTATATGTAAATGGAATTGGGTGGCACGCTTCACTTTTTCTCCCCCAGCATCCCTCTTTACTTTACCACTGACATGCAGGCAACTCAAAGCAAAGCGGCACTTACAAAGCAGGAATTGGCTGGCAAGGAGCCTAGTCAGGCTGTTGCTCCCTGTAACACCAGGAACTGCTCCGCAATAAGTAGCCGATGCTTCCAGCAAGGTCCTTCCCGCCTAGGATGGAAGAGAAGGTGGAGGCGGTGGGGCTAATCCAGCTCCCCGCCAGCAGCCCCGGTGCCTGTGCCCTCAGCCAGCGGCGCTTGGGCTTGCTAGGTACTAGGCAACACGGAAGTCCACGGGGGCTGGGCCAGGGCCGGCGGCTGAACTGGCGTCTCCTTCGCCCAATGGCAGGGCAAAGCGCGAGCAGGAGGCGGGGAGGCCGAGCTCCGGGCGCGGGCTGGCGGCAGGGAGCGCGGCCCGGCCCTGCCAAGAGGCTGCGGTTGCCCTGGGCTGTGCCCGCGAGGGGAAGCTAACGCCACTGGGCGCCGATTAGGGCGCCGGCAGGATCCAGCCGTTGTAGTGGGGCCCGGGCACCCCCGGCCCTTAGCAATTCCCACTAGGCCCAGCTGCAACCTGATCCTGCGCCTATTTATACCTCCCCGCCCCCCCGGCCTGGCTTTGTCCGCGCCCTGCCCGGCCGGGTGCCAAAGGAACCGACTCTGCCCCGAGCGGAGGGCAGGCGAAGGCTCCCCGCTGTATGCGCAGCGCTGCCCCGGGATGCAAACCCCGGTATCTCTCTTACCGTGCTTGCTGCTGCTGCTGCTTCCCACAAACCGCTCTTCCCTGCGGCGCTGGCCCGCCCGGCACCTAGGCAGCGCGAGGCGTGTCTGCTGGTAACCAGAGCCTGAAAGGGAACCTCCTGCAGCTGCTGCGAGGAGCGAGGAGGGGAGCCGCGTGGAGCTCTCCCGGCGGCTGCGGGGGGGCTCGCGCTTTGATCCCCCTCATCTCATGCCAAGGGCGCCCTTTCGGATTTTGGTTGGAGAAGGGGGGAAGGAGGGAACTTTCACCATGACTCCAAGAGCTACTTAGGCACTTGAAAACCCCTAGTTTTCTGGTAGATCAAGTAGAAGTTAGCAGGAGCCATGTATCTCATTCCTATATACACAAATAAAGAAATATTAGGCCCACTCAGCTCTAAGGATATGTTCTGACATCTTGTGGCAAGTCACTTAGGGCCACTGTTAGGGTTAGACTTTTTCTATTGTCACTTTACCAGCTCTGCCTGAAAGAGAGACCTCCTGGGTCCTAGCTCAGCTCTGGAAGTGGGGGGAGGAAGGACTAGTGGGTAGCAGAGGGCAGATATCTCTGGGTTCTATGTAAGAACATCAGAATGGCCATATTGGGTCAGACCAATAGTCCATCTAGCCCAGTATCTTCTGATAGCAGGCAATGCCAGGTGTTTCAGAGGGAATCATTGAGTGATTCATCCAGTCACCCATTCCCAGCTTCTGGCAAACAGAGGTGAGGGATGTGCCCCTCTCTCAGAACTAGCACATCAGGCTCAAGTCATGGGAGTTGCCTAGAAATGGCCCCAGACATACAAGGACTGCATGTTGAAAATACACTTCCTAGCCCATTTGCCAGCATGAGTCTGACCCGATGGATTTCATAGCATTTATGGTTTTTAACATCTTTTTTATATAAATGAAAGACAGATCTGGCTACATCTACACTGGCATGATTTTGTGCAAGAACTCTTTTGCGGAAGAGTTCTTGTGCAAAAACTCTTCCAGAAGAGAGCGTCTACACTGGCATGTGTCTTTGCACAAGAGATGTGCTTTTGCGCAAGAGCATCCATGCCAGTGTAGACGCTCTCTTGCGCAAGAAAGCTCTAATGGCCATTTTAACCATAGGGCTTTCTTGTGCAAGAAATTCATGTTGCCTGTCTACACTGGCCTCTTGCGCAAGAACAGTTGCGCAAGAGGGCTTATTCCTGAGTGGGAGCATCATAGTTCTTGTGCAAGAAGCACTGATTTCATACATTAGAACGTCAGTGTTCTTGCGCAAGAACTCGCGGCCAGTGTAGACAGGCAGCAAGTTTTGGCACAAAAGCAGCCGCTTTTGCGCAAGATCGCACCAATGTAGACACAGCCTTTATGTTTAGAAATGCTCAGTGATTGGGGAGAAGGGGTAACTTGATGCACCTTAAAGGGGGCTTTTAGACAGCACTGAGCACTCACTCACTGTCAGTCAGGCCCTGTACTGTGTCTCAAACTGACAGAGCCAAAGTCGCCAGTCAGGAATGAAGTTTAAGGTCCTAAATTCAAGTTAACAGTGTCCCTGCAATAGACAGATGTAATGAAAAAAGTGGTGCTGAAATGGGGGAGGGGAGGAATTTATGCCTATTATGGCTTGAGAATTTGCAGTTGACTTGGTTTCCATTTCTTTGCAAACACTCTTAAACAAGCCTCCCAAACCTCATTTTCTCCTGGGAAATTTTATTTCTGTATAAATTACTGCAGGATTCTTCCCAGAATCATTGTTTAACTCCCAGATCTGCACTACCATTTGGGGTCAGAATAATTTAACCAATTGCATGTTAGGATGTATGATTTCAGCACCAACCTTTTTAAAACTTGGACCATGTCCTTAGCATAGTAACAGATGATCTAGAGAAGAGAATTGGGAACTTCTTTTCACCCTTTGGCATAATTCAAAGGCAAGGCAATATTCAAGGACTTGGAATGGCAACTGATTTAAAACCAGTAGAAAAAAAATCCCATTTTTTCCCACCTAACACAATGGTCCTATGGTACTTATTGCCACAAAGACTCAGTGGGACCCAGATCTTAGCAACATTCAAAAAAGGATTGGACGTTTATATAGAGAAAGTCCAATTCCAGAGTGACACAAGTACAGATTAAAAAGATCAGCCAGAACCTTGAAAGGGTTAGAAACTTCAGGCATCAGGGTATAATCTGACCTCTGACTGACTGAGGTCAGGAAGATTGTTCCCTGTGGACAAGTTATTCCACAGTTGTCCACTGCAGCATTTGTTGCACCTTCCTCTGCAGCAGCTGGTGCTGGTCACTGTTAGGGACAGGAAAATGGCTAGATGAACTCTGCTCTGATCCAGGCTAGCAAATCTGATATTCCTATATTAGGCAGCTAAATCCACATGAAGGCACCTGATTTCCAGAAGTGTGGAGCACACACAGCTTGCATTCACAACTATTAAAGTAACCAAATGTGCCCTAGCAGAACTTCAACCAATGCCATGAAATATCTGTGCATGTACAACAGAGAAAAGCCCAGAGAGAGCCCCAACCCAAACCACCTGGCACACCAGGAACCAGGGGTGTGGGTAGTATAGTTTGTAGAGTGGGAGTCCTGAGAACCACCAGACAAAACTGTAAACTCAGTATATACTAGAAAGCACTTCAGCACCCATAGTTCCAGCACCTATGCCAGAAACTGTGCGCCACATACAGTAAAGCAGCTCCTGTAGCAACTCACTCTGGGATAGGTAAAACAAGATGCTCATTAATAATATCCTCTTCTAAGCACTACAAAATATGGACACTTACCCAGGAACAAAAATATTGTGTCTACATGCCACTTGTATCAGCAAGAGGTAGCCTAAAAGTTACCATCTATTTCTAAATTTCACATAACTATAGGTAAAACATATGAATTTATATAACCTTCTACTAACCCTGTAGTCTCCTGTCAGCTTTTGCCTCCTCCTTAATTTCCTAGAAAAGCAGAATTGAAATTTAACCTCTGATAAATGCTACATAAGTGCAAAATTTGTCCTGAAAGCATGGCCAGCCTCAGGTGCACCACCATCATGCACCAAATTCATGACAGCAGCTTTACATAATTAGATTATAGATAGATAGATAGATTTGATTAGATTTGATTGGTTTTGGATCTTTTTATGTGTCTTTGCTTTCCAAGCCTTGAGGACACACTCAGATCATGTTTTCAGCCTATTCTCTACAAACCTGAGGGCTTGAAACAATTTTTACATGAAAGCTGATAGTGAAGTCTACACTGCAGAGCCTATGTTAGCATGGCTATGACAGCATAGCCCCCTAGTTTAGATGCAACCTACATGCACAGAAGGAGTGTTTCTTTTGGCATAAAAACATCATCTCCTCAAACAAAGCCCTCTTCAATTCATAGCTTGGTTAGTCATTCCTAGTAGTCAGAGCAGTGGCAATCAGAGATCAAGAGCAAAGCCAAATGACAGGTTTCATAGACTCAGACTTTAAGGGCAAAAGGGACCATCATGATCATCTGGTCTAACCTCCTGCACATTGCAGGACACAGAACTTCCATCCACTCCTGGCTAAGTTACAATCCACAATACACACTCACTGGCTAAGTTACTGAACTCCTCAAATTGTGATTCAATATGGCTTCAAAAAATCCACCATTTACACTAGTTGAAACCAAAAAGTGACTCAGGCCCCATGTTGCAGAACAAGGCAACCTTTCCCCATACCCTATCGCCAAATCTGCAAATCTGACTCATGGGAAAATTCCTTCCCAACCCCAGCTATGGGGTTCCTCCATCAACCCCAGAACATGTGACTTAGCCAGAGCACAACTTTTGGAACCATCAACATGTATTCAAACCAAATATCTACAGAAAATCTATTTTATGCAGGGATTTGGACCAGAGACAAGGTGAAGGAGAAAACCTCTAGTTGGGCAGAAAATAAAGTTAGAGCTAAAAGGCTAGCATAATGAGAACTAGGGCCCAGGACTGGCAAACAGAAAGACCTATCATTTTCTTAGCTTTGTAATCATGAGTCCCTTCACTTCTGTGTGCCTCTGTTTCCCTACCTATAAAAGAGAGATATTTCAGGTGTGATTTATTATCCCCATTTTACAGGTGGGAGACTTGAGGGTACAGCTACACTGCATACTTATTTCTGAATAAGCTATTCCGGAAGATATATTCCAAAATAGCTTATTTTAAAATAGCGTGTCCACACTATAGGGAAGCCTCAAAATTAGTCCAAGGCAGGCTCCCCTAATGTGGATGCACTATCTTGATTTAGAGCCCCAGGAGACACTGGGGAGAAATTACTTAGAATGGCCCTGGTGAGGAGCTATTTCAAAATAGCAGCAGTGGAGTGTCCACACTGCAGCTATTTCAAAATAGCTATTTTGGAAGAGGCATTATTCCTCGTGCAATGAGGTTTACAAAGGTCAGAATAAGCCATCCATAATTTTGAATTTATTTTGAAATAATGGAACTGCTGTGTAGATGCTCGCATTGTTATTCTGAATAACCATTAACGACGCAATCTACACTGCATTGTTATTGAATAACAGTGCAGTGTAGATGCACCCTGAGACACAGTTGGGGCCTGCTTCTACTGCAGGACTGTAGTGCATTTGTAAGCTGTTGATCCCCACATATTGTTCAGAGCCTCCTAAGCATGTGTTCTGAGTGTAGCTCTGGTGTAAGAGCAGGGCTGGATGGCTTTTTCCCGCTGGGCTGTAAGGAGCAGATATGGTACTAGGGCTCTGAAGAGGCTCTCAAGAACTAATTGTTTAAATAATAGTTATCAATGGACTGGAAGCCAATATAAAATCACTGGTGGTAACGTGTGGGTGACAAAATACTAGCTGAGTGGTAAATAAGGCTGAGGCCAGGGTAGTGACATAGAGCAATCTGTATCCCTTTAGAAGCTAGACCCATGCAAACAAAACAGAGCCAAATGCAAAGTCCTATCCCTAGCCCCAAAGCACACGGGCCATACCACCAGAATGGGGAACTGTATCCAGGCAAGGAGGGATTCTGAAAAGGATTTAAGGGTCATGCTGGGCAAGCTGCTCAACAGGAGCTCACAGGGTGATGCTGTGGTGAACAGGGCTAAAGCCATCATTAGACACATAAGCAGACAAGTTAGCAGGGCAAGGAGGGGACACAGCATCTGTGAGACTGAGATTGGAATACTGCAGCCTGTTCTAGGGGCCACATTTTAAAAAGATGTTGAAAATTGCAGATTGGGCAGCAAAGAGCCAAATATTTTGAGGGCTGGAGAAAAATGCCTTTTTGTGAGCTTTTGAAAGAATCTTGAGGTGCTTAGCTTTTACAAAACAGGCTGAGAGGTGACTTCATTGAAGTGTCTAAGTGCCTTCCTGGAGAAAACATGTCAGGATTTAAAGCTCTGCAGAGAAATGTTGCAGAGAAAGGCAAAACAAGACTAATGGCTGAAAGGTGAAACCAAAAAAACCATATTAAAAATAAGGCACAAATATTTCACAGAGAAAATGCTTCATCATTGAAACAAACTACCAAAGCAAGTGATGGATTCTCCATTTCTAGATGTGTTCTAATGAAGACTAGATGTCTTTCTGATATTTGCTCTGATCAAAACTTAGCTACTATGATATACAAGATCAGGACATCGGCCTTGCAGGAGGTGGGTGGGTGTGGCAGTGACATTGCAAAGGCCAGTTACAGGACCTCAGCTTATTGGAGAAAAGTGGGGAGGAGGTGGTGACCTCACAGAGGGACACTGACATCAGCCAGGCAGGACAGAGATGCAAGGCAGGGGCAAACTCAGAGACGCCCATAGCTCTGTAGCAGCAAGGCTCCTTCTCAAGGTCTCTCCTTGGGGACTGAGAGAAAATTAGGATTAATCTACATGAGCATAAAGAGGAATCTCATCTGAGTTTTCTTCTTCCCTACTGATGATTTTGTAGCTTCTGGTGTGTGTGTGTCAGGGGTAGGCTCAGGACCTCCCAAGACCCCTGGCAACTCTGTGATTCTCCGTGTGTCTCTTGAGGGCTATCAACGCCGTCCTGCTGGGCAGGGTCATCAACCTTGGCTACATGGACCACATCATCGCCGGATTTGCCATCATGGGCTTCCCCAATTGCAGGGGAGGCCTATTGACGGCACCCATATCCACATCTGGGCCCCCAACCACAGGGCATCTGAGTACATCAACTGTAAGAGGTACTTTTTGATGGCCCTACAGGCTTTGTGGACCACTGCAGCCAGTTCATGGTCATCTACATCAGGGGACGGTGCACAACACATGTGTCTTCTGAAACTCCATCCTCTTCCAGAAGCTGTACACTGGCACTTTTTTTCCTTGACTGTACCATCAGGGTCGGTGATGTAGGGATATGCCAATGTGCGTTGTAGCCTACCCTCTGCTCTCCTGGCTAATGAAGCCCTACGCCTTGACCTCACCAAGGAATGTTTTAACACCAGGCTTAGTGGGGCCCACATTGTTGTGGAGGGTGCCTTTGGTCGTCTGAAAGGGAGGTTCTATTGCCTCCTTACCCAGTTGAACCTTGGTGACCAGAACGTCCCCCAAGTGGTGGCTGTTTGCTGTGTCCTCCACAACCTTTGTGAACATAAGGGCTCCTGCCAGGGTGGGGGGCACAGGCTGAGCAGCTCACCAGGGCCTTTGAGCAGCCATGCATGCATGGCTGTCATCCGGCAGGTCTGTTAAGGGGCTGTGCACATCTAGGAGGCCCTGAGGGAGAGTTTCAGTCAGGGCCAACTATGAGTCTCTCCCCTAGACCTCCCCACATTGGACCTTTGCAGTGACCTAGTGTGCCTTTCCTCCCCCAACCCTCCTTCCCTTGTCCTCCCTTCTCCCCTCCTACTTCTCCACTCCAGGGCGAGCATGACCTCCTGGCTGGCGGGCATCAAGCCAGTGCTGGCTTCATCTGGCTCCTCCTCCTCCTCCTCTGCACTGGCTCTGCCCCCGGGGAGGGCGATAATGGGTGTCTCCCTCCCAGAGTCTACAACGAGGGGGGGAGGGACTGACCTCCCTCCCAGGATACAGTGCAGCTCATCATAATAGGGACAGAAGTAGAATGCTGCCCCAGAGTGGGAGCTGTGCTCTCTGGCATTGGCATAGGCCTGCCTGAGCTTTTTAATTTTCATGCACACGTGCTCCTGAATGCACATGTGGCCCTTCCGGCCCAGGCTATCAGCCATCCAGCCCTAGATGTTGGCATTCCTGCATCTGGTGCAGAGATCCTGGAGGTTTGCCTCCTCTCCCCAGACCTTGGTGAGGTCCAGGATCTTTGCACCAGACCAGGAAGGTGCTTATATCTTTCGTCCCTGGCTAGGCAGAGTCCTGGGAGCTAGTTGCCTACTCAGCTGCAGCCGTGGAGGGCTCAGTGGGAGCCCGGAGGTGGTTCATGGCAGCAGGGATAGCTGGGAAGGCTGCTGCAATGTGGCACAGGGCTGGCAGGGCCTGCATTGTGCCTCAAGCCCTTTCCCCTGTGGCTGAATCTTTAGGGGCTGCCGGGGAAGGGGAACTATAGAGTTCTGATGAGTATGGTCAGAGTGGCCAGCAGGGCACCTGTGGGAAGCCCTGGAGGCCACTTATTTCAAAACTCCAGCTGCCCTGTCTACACATGCCAATATGCCTTTCAAATAGTTATTTCGAAATAGGCGTTATTCCTCGTGAAATAAGGGGTACAGATTTCAGAATTATTTCTAAATCACAGGCTTGCTGTATAGGTGTTCACTTTATAGTTTTGAAATAACACTGCTGTGTAGACGTGCCCTCGGCCTCTCATCTCTCAGAGTCTTGATGCTGATTGGCCAAGTAGGGGCTATTGACAGAGAGAAGTTTTCCCAGTTTCCCAATTGTAACCCCTGGCTGCCCTTCCTTTGCAGGCTCTGCACAAGATTTTGTCTGACCTCAGGCATGCCACTCTGGGGAACCTGTTCACAGAGTCTCCAGACACAGACAGGCTCCAATACCTCTTGGAGGTGAGCATGGTCAGGAGGGACAGGGGGCAGTTTTACCTGATCTTTACCTGGAGAAAACTGAAAGGCCTGGAAATCCATTTCTGTCATTCTAGCCTGCACCCCAGTGGGCCATCCTTGGTCAGGGTAGTCAGTGCAGAGCTATGCAGGTCCCTTCCTCCTTCAGGAACAGGGGAAGGAGTTGGAACTTCAAGTCAGGGCCCTGGCTGGGGAGATCCTCAAACCCTCCATTCCCACCCAACCTTCCTTCAGATGGTGCTCACAGAAGAATCACAGATGCCTTCCTAGAGATCTAGGAAGGCCCAAAGGGAATCAGCTCTTCTCTCCTACCAGGGGGAAGGAAGGCATTGTCCTCACAGTCACTCCCTTCATCTGATCAAGGACTTTTGAGCCAGGGAGGGGCAAGGGGTCTGTCTCCATTCTGATGAGCTGTTCATGAATCAGGAGTTCAGAAAGGATGGGACCAGTCCAGACACTGAGCATTGTCCCAGTCTAGAGAGACAAAGATCTGTTGTGACAATCCCCTTCTCAAGCTCCATGGCCAATCAGATATTCCACCCTAAGCACCATGTCTCAGCCCCGGGATGGGGGCGGGCTCATCTGCACAGCATGCACATCGATCTATTGATCCTGACCTGCCTCCTTCCCCCACAGCATGTCCACTTCTGCATCAGGTGCAGAATATCCCAGGAAAGAGCCAAGGCCGTAAGGAGCAGCAGAGACCCACATAGCTCTACACGGACCATTCTGATTCACCATATCCTCCCTGAACTTGATGTAAGTGACCTCTGAGGCCGGCTCCCTGACTCCAGGCATAGGCAGACTGGCTCCGACAGGCTGTAGGATCGGCAGCTGCAGGGGCTGTGGGTTGAGAGTGTTCCCCTTGGGAAGGCAGAATCAGAGCAGGGAATGAGATAGACTTCAGTCAAGTTCATCTTCTCCTGGTTCAGTGGAGACCCTGGACCTTTAAGGGGGCCATTTTCCAACACCTGCTCCAGCCAGTTTCATGCCTGGCCTTGGGTCCCTTCTTGTCGCCCTGGAATAGCTGGCAATGTAAGTCCTCATGGAGGGCCCTGCCCACATTCCTTAGCCCCAGGATCCTTTGGGGGCAGAAGGAGCTGAAGGTTCCATTCTAGCTCCTCTCTCTGGGAGACTACACCTTTTAGGATTCCCCTAGGAGGGTGTAGAACCCAACACTGGGTCAAGAGAGGTTAGAAATCAGCCCTGGGCCATGGGAATCCTGCCCAATTGGCTGTGCAGAACCTGTTCCAGCTGAAGGAGTAGTTTCAAAGGGAACCTGTCACATGGGGTGTATGTTCCTTCACGCTAGCTCAGAAACCAAAAGATTAATCCAGGCATTGCCAGCTACTGCTTGTTAGCCTGTATTGAAGCTCATACAGATATCTACCTGAATGTCACTATTATTATTATGTAAGATCTAATTATATATGCTTATCATTCATGTAAAGGAGGCCTAGTAAATGTTGTAATATGTGTATGCCTATGCTTGAAGTCGAACTATCTGTGGAAGTCCATTACTGTAATATCTGTCAATCAAATGGAACTGTCAATCAATTGGGAGCCATTGCTTAAGTAAGACCTGTCATGTATCACATGTCTTGCACGTTTCATATCTACCTGTCAGGTTATATTTAAATATTTGTTATGATAAACATTCTCTTGTATGCTAATTTGTTATGGTCAGTTAACCAATAGGTTTAAAATCATGTATATGATCATTCCAATTTGACCAATCATTTCAAAGCGGAATACTCATGAATATTCATCAGCCCACCTTTTATAAGTCCACGCAATGGCAGTTGTAAGCTGTTGCAATGGCAGTTGTAAGCTGTTAGTTAGGTTAAGCATCCCAGCCTAGGCTCTTCTCTTAAGGATAGACGGAAGGTCCATTCCTTACCTTAGGTTTAGATAGGGTTAGTTAGGTTAGCTATCGTCGTCGAGTCTGTCCATCAGGTTCGCGTCGGTCCTCGCACGTCGGCCGTCATCGAGCTTGTCCGGCGGATGCGTCGCGATTTAGTTAGGTTTCCCTTTAGTTAGGTTAGAGTAGTTCAGGATAGGTATTCTACCATCGTCTGTTCCAGTGGCGCTGAAGAGCCTGAAGAATCGTGCTTCGCGGAAGGTGAAGTCAGCATTTCTCCTCAGCTCTTCGTGGGACGCCTGGCTGTTCCTCCTGAGGCCCGGAAGGACCAATGGATTGAGGTCGCCAGCTCCGACCCTGAGACATCCGTCGAGGGACTCCTGGCTGTTCCTCGCCCGAGGCTTTAAATTAGCCAGAGGCTTGTAGGTCGCCAGCTCCACGTCCATCGTCTCCTGCGCCTCAGATTGTGGTATTATTTACTTTCCTCTTTGGGACTTCCCCAAAGAGTGTCTGTCTAATTATTTTGTGTCTACAATATAGTCTTGTGGTTATAAAACATATCCAAATTGTCAGTTTTTATTCCTGTGCCAGTTCCTCAGACTACCCGGTGACCAGATACGGGAGAGGGTCCGCACCTGTAACCTTCTAACAGGTTAATTAGGCTGATTGGCTAGTGACCAATTAGAAAATACCGTTACCATCACGCGTGTCCGGGTAACATGCTGACTGGCAGGCTAACAGCAGCTGGGAGTATCAAAGGACTGGGAAGCAAACTGGCAGAGTGGCTAAAGAGAAGTTAGCAAGCAAGATAAAGGAACTCCAATCAGCAGACTGCTAGAGAGCTATCCATGGACAACGCTCCAGAAAGGAGCAAAGAGACCAATAGACCAAACACTCTGATGGACCTGAGAATGAAGTGGATTTCCAGATTCCTGGACACAAGGAGTGGACTGACAGCCCCACTGAGCTGAGTGAGCCAGAGCCACATCCTCTCCTGCCCCCAATTTGGTTAGGGGATGCACCTTCGCACTGATGCGCCACCTCACCAAGCCAGACCCTTCAATCTAGGACAATTCCTCAGATTTGTCACCTAAAAAGAATGGCTCAAGTTTGGGACTGCCCCCCACATAATCAGCCATGAAGACCAATGAAAGAATTCATTTAGTTTCTCCGAAATGACCTTATCATCCTTGAGCGCTGCTTTAGAATCTCGATCATCCAGTGGCCCCACTGGTTGTTTAGCAGACTACCTGCTTCTGATATATGTAAAAAAAGATTTGCTATTACTTTTTGAATTTTTGCCTAGCTGTTCTTCAAACTCCTTTGTGACCTTCCTAATAATATTTTTACACTTCATTTGACAGTTTATGCTCCTTCTATTTTCCTCACTAGGATTTAACTTCCACTTGGCATTCGAGAGGAGTTGTTATAGAAAGATCCTGAGAATAGGATGGATACAGAAGGTCACCAACAAGGAATTATATAGGAAGATACAGCCGAAAGACAACCTACTGCAGAAGGTTATACAACAGAAGTTACAGCTATTCGGGCATATCTGCAGAATGAACGATGAGCGAAAAGTTAAGACCCTGGTATTCAGCATAATGGATGGTCCGAATAGGAGAGGCAGACCCCACAGAGAATGGGTAGATGATACGGTAGATTGGTGCGGAGCTAGACTACAGAAACTAAGCCACTCCGCACTGGACAGGGAAAGTGGAAGGAAATAGTGAAGGAGGCATCGGACACCAACTGGCTTTGAGCCCATGGTTGATGATGATGATGATGATGATGTGATGTTAGATGATGCCTTTTTATCTCTCGCTGCTTCTTTTATTTGGTTGTTAAGCCACGGTGGCACTGTTTTGGTTCTCTTACTGTGTTTTTTTAACGTGAGAGTATACATTTAAGTTGAACTTCTATTATGGTGTCTTTGAAAAGTTTCCATGCAGCTTGCAGGTATTTTACTTTTGGCACTGTATCTTTTAATTTCTGTTTAACTAACCTCCTCATATTTGTGTAGTTCCCCTTTCTGAAATTAAATGCCACAGTGTTGGGCTGCTGTGGTGTTTTTCCCACCACAAGGATGTTAAATTTTATTATATAACGGTCATTATTTCCAAGCAGTCCAACTATTTTCACCTCTTTGACCAGACCCTGGGCTCTACTTAGGACTAAATCAAGAATTGCCTCCCCTCTTGTGGGTTCCAGAACCAGCTACTTCAAGAAGCATTCTTTTAAAGTGTCAAGAAATTTTATCTCTGCATCCTGTCCTGAAAGGACATGTATCCAGTCAATATAGGAGAATTGAAATCCCCCATTATTATTTTTTTATTTTTATAGCCTCTCTAATCTCCATAGTCTAATCTTCATAGTCACTATCGCTATCCTGATCAGGTGAGCAGTAATATTTATTGATTTGGGTGGCAGCAGAGCAGCGGCCGCTAGCAAGTCACCTAGTTCTGAAGTCAGTGCCACCACTAGCCCGAGCACAGAAGGAAGTTTGGAATGATATAGTATTGCCTCCCTTTCTTCTGCACTGTTGCTGGCAGTGGGGCTGCCTCCTGAGCTGGGAAGCTACAGAGTAGTGGCCACTGGCCAGGTGCCCAGCTCAGATGGCAGCATCACTGTCAGCAGCATCATTGAAGGAAGGGTGGCATGTTATGGTTTTGCCACTCTTCCCACTACACCACTTCTGGCAGGGGCACTGCCTTCTGAGCTGGGTGTCATGCGAACGGCCACCACTCCCTGGCCACTCTGCTCAGAAGTCAGTGCTGCTACCAACAACAGTGCAAAAGGAAGTGTAGCATAGTATGGTATTGCAATGCTTCCTTCTGCACCATGGCTAGTGGCTGCACTGCCTTCCAAATGGGGTGATCAGACTGCCAATGCCACTGGCCAGATGCCTGCCTTAGAAGGCAGTGTCACCACCACCAGCAGCACAAAAGGAAGGGTGGCACTATATTGTATTTCCACTCTTCCTTTTGTGCCATTGCTGGCGGCAGCTCTACCTTTCAAGCTGGGCAATCAGAAAGTTAGTGTTGCCACCAGGAGCAACATGGAAAGAAGAGTGGCATGATATTGTACTGCCTCCATTCCTTCTGTGCCGCTGCTGGCAGCAGCACTGAATTCCAAACTGTGATGCCACAGAGTGGGAGATTGGGAGCTGACAGGAGAATGCAATGGAGAAAGAAGGGTGGCATCGTATGGTATTGCTTTTCTTCCTTTTGTGCTGGTGGTGGCACTGCCTTATAAATGGGTGGCCGGGAACCAGTGGCAACTGGTCAGGTGCCCAACCTGGATGGCAATCCTGCCACCAGCAGCAACATAAAAGGAAGGATGCTTTCCTACTGCTACCCTTCCTTCTATGTCGCTGATGGAGGCAGCACTGCTTTCCATGCTGAGCAGCTAGAGAGCAGCACACCCAGCACAGAACTCAATGCTGCGGCTAGCAGCAGCACAGAAAGGAGAGTGTCATGTTATGTTATTGTCAGCTTTCCTGCTGCACTGCTGCTACTGGCAATATTACTTTCTGAGCTAGGCAGTCACAGAGCAATGGCCAGGTGCCCAGCTCAGATGGCAGCACTGCTGTCAGCAGAAGCACAGAAGGAAGAGTGGTGTGGCATGGTATTGCCACTCTTCCTTCTGTGCCTGTGCCGCTGATGGTGACATCTCTACCTTCCAAGCTGTGCAGCCAGAGGGGAACAGGAGCCTAATGCTGAAGACAGCGTCACCAGCAGCACAGAAGGAAGTGTAGCAAGTTATGATTGTTGCCACTCTTCCTTCTGAGCTGCTGCTATGAGACTGGGTGGCAGAGAGCAGCTGCCACTCCAGCCACCCAGCTCTGAAGTAAAGGAAAAGTCATGGGCATGTTTTCATATTTCCAAAGTCTGCCTAGACAGAGATCAGAGGACTAAAGAAGAGGTCATGGATGGGAAAACCCAAACATATGGTGACCCTATAAACAACCCTCCTGCACTTGCTTTGCCACCCCTTTGTAGGATGGGACCCCCGGTGTGAGAAACGCTACACTAGAAGATTCCTCTACAACAGGGGTGGACAAGATAGGGTCCGCAGTTGATCCAGCCCAAGGCTTCCCTGTTGCTTCCCCGGCCCCAAGCCAATCAAGACCTGGGAATGGGGGAACATACAAGGCAGAGAAGCGGCCTCAGAGGTCACTTACATCAGCCTCTTCCTGGCACTGGCCCAAATGACCATTTTGCAGGTCCAGAAGGAAGTTGGATGTCACTGTGAGGCCTTCTCTCTGCCACTGTGGGGCCCTTCTCTGAGCATTCATTCTAGCATGTATCCTTGAAGGGGATCCACTCGGTCCCTTGATTCCTTCTTAAAGCAGTGAGGATTGTTTCATGTTCCTTTCTGAATCCTTGTTTTGACCCTCTAAGCTCTCTTCTTTTCCTGTATATTCACTTCTCTTGCTATTTAGCTGAATGTTGTGTGTCTCTTCCCTTCTGTTAAGAGGGGAGCCTTGTTTCTCTGCACCTTAAGATGAGGAGGCAATGACGGATGCACTGGAGCCAGGCATCCAGCCAAAACTCCCAACCCCCACAGTACACAGCATCAGCTTATGGGCTTTTCAGGTACTAAGAAATACAAGAAGTTCAAGGGGACCAGGTCACCGTGGCCTGATTAACAGGCATCTTGTTCACCCAGTATAATGGTAAAGCCCCAGTAAAAGGAGCAGAGGTGCTTAGCTCCAGTGTGCAGGGAGTGCTGCCCAGCCCTTGCAAACTGGCTGCTCCTGCCTTGCATTGTGCCTGAGAGGAAGTGAAGAATGCCACCAGATTAATCTTTAGATTTTGCAGTTGGGTCTTTGCACTAGGTAAAGCCCACTGAAAAACCCATGCTAGACTCACAGGCTACCTGATTCTACGGCTCTTTATAAATACCCAAGCTCACCATCAGCCTGCCTTTGCCCCTGCACTGCCTAGATCTGTTGCCTAAGGGAAATGGGATGTGAGGGCCTCAAAAGACCATGCATTGTCACCTGCTTTCTTAGGATGAAGGGAACAGCGAGTGCCACTTACCAAGTTTCTTGGCTGCTTCCCAAGAGCTACTTTCCCTGCTGTACTTCCCTGTTCAATGCCTACTCAACATGCTTTCTGCCCAGGACAAGACATGTCATCTGCTAGGCACAGAAAAATAAGCTGCTGCTGCACTTCAGTGATAGGGCCCATCTCCCGCCCACACATGCTGTCCCTGAGGCATGCTCCAGTCTCTTGGCAGCCAGCTAAATGTCAGCAGCAGGTCCAATCTGAGGAGTCCATAGGAATCCAATCCTTCTCCAGTTGCACATACACATTAGCTCAGCTATAACCAGATGAACTAAATTGGATGCTGGACTAATTCATGGATATCACTGAACAGCAGTAAATACTTCCTCTTACTCAGTGTTGGCTTTCAAAATTTTGCAAAGTAAGTAATAGTCATTGCTTCCAATTTTGGCAGCTTGACTATCTCAAATAAAATAGACACAGCAATACTTTTAAAACAAAAGGAAGGTGTCACTGGCGTGAAAGTTAGGAGCTTTCCGTTCCCTAGAACATCAAATTTCTTTGCCCTTGAGGGGTTGAAAACTAGGTATCATAAAGTTTGCTTTGGGGGTTGAGTTCTTCAGATGAGAACTTAAGAACCAGGATCTTGCTTTCTCTGTGTATATGGAGTTAGGCTCAAACCAAATGCTCAGAACTTTACATTTAGGTGAAGGAAGTAAGGAAGAAAGAAGAGTTCAAAATCCAAACCTTGATTTACATGTAAGCAGGATCTGAAGGAATATTTCCCTGACACCGAGCTGGGAGGGGAAGAAACATTGGATGTGTTTATGTAAATACACTTTGCTCCTGCTTTACTTAGCTATTCAACAGACGGAGCAGTGTTTTGCTCATTGTAATCAACTTGGCTGGCGTTTGGTCAGAAAACATGTTAGTAATAAATGAATGGGTATTGAAATGCTGCTAACAATGTTATAATTATTGTAAGAATACAGGGAAGGAAGATTGTGTTTAATCTGTTCCAAAGGAAGGGGGCCAAGCTCAGCAGAAAGGACCTTGTTTAGCAGTGGCTTGACTGCCAGACCGCTGTGAGAGTAAGAAAGGTGGGAACAGATATTCTGGCTTCACACCCTCCCAACGGGTACTCCCTAGGCTAGTTTGACCTGTTCCTCTAAACCAGTGGTTCCCAAACTTTTCGGCATCATGCCCCCCTTCTTGATTTTTGAAAAAACCCTCATGCCTCTCCTGCCAAAAAAAAAGCAGCAAAACTTTTTGAGGAAAAAAAAAGAACTGAGCGGGGCAGCAAAACTTGATGGGGGGAGAGGCTGGGTAGCCTCGCGCTGCCCCCCGGAATTTCTTCACGTCCCCCAGTTTGGGAACCCATGCTCTAAACCATGGGTTTCCAAACGGGGGTGGGCCCACCTGGGGGGGCATGAAGAAATTCATGGGGGGGTGCGAGGCAACCCAGACCTCTCCCCCCGCATCAATTGCCCCTTCCCCTTTAAGTTTTGCTCAGTTCCTTTTCTTTCTTTCTTTCTTTCTTTCTTTCTTTCTTTCTTTCTTGCTCAACAAGTTTTGCTGCTATTTTTTTTTTTGCGGGGAAGGGGGCATAAGGGTTTCTAAAAAATCAAAAAGGGGGCGTGATGCTGAAAAGTTTGGAAACCACTGCTCTAGACTGTTCAAAGAATAGGGCTAAATAGGCTTCATTAGAAGCCTTTTTGTTATTTTAATTGCAGCTCAATCAGAGCTGAAATTAGTTGTGGTAGAGCTGAGTTTCTGCCCTGCCTGCTAAGAGCTAAAATCACTTGAGATGGGGCGATATTTCTGTCTAACCTTCAAAAGAGCTGAATATTACTAAGAAACTGATGTGCAGAAGTCACTGCAAAGAGGTGGATGGCAGCAGATGGTGACTGACAGCCAGTAGGGCAGAAGTGGAGGGCAGGATGAGTGGCCAGTAGGTGGCTGATGGTGGCACACTGCAAAAGCAATGATCAGGTGGCAGCAGAGCAAGTAAGATCCTTCTTTACTCCCCACACAGAGTAGAGGTGAACTCTGCAGATACACCTCTGAACTCTGAGTCTGCACTGATGAAGAACAGCCACTGTGAGTGGGGTACAGAGAAGGGTTGATTACGTGAAAAGGATTTTTGAGTTGCTGGACTTAAGAACCTGAGGGGGGAAAGTCACTGTCTAACCTACTTGGGGGCAGGTCTTTTATTTGTGCTTTATATTTATGAATTCTGTTTGTGGTGTTTTCCTGAATTAACGCCAAGTTACCTCCCTCCCCTTTTACTAAAAGTACCTTTCTACACTCAGACTCTGTGCTTGCAAGTGGGGAAGTATTGCCTCTCAGAGGCACCCAGGAATGGCATATAATTTTCTCAGGTTATTGGGTGGAGGCTCAAGCTGCTTTTTTGTTGGATGGATGGAAAGGAATCCCTTGATATTGAATTTGGCTCTGGATCCTGCTGGCTCCACCTGGCAGAAGGATTACATACAAATACCCCATGGCATTATAATAGGTAAAAACAAAATTCCAAACTGAAAACGCACATCAAAACTTTGCAGAGCTTGTAAATTGGATTGGGAGTTTGCACCTTGGTCCCTCTCTTGTGGACCCTAAAAATCTTAATGGATTTTTGTAAGAATTGGACTTTGCCTCATTATCTTTGAATAAAATTATATCCCTTCACTGTGGTGGAGGGTTGCCACTAGGGATGTTAAAAATCGTGTAATAGGGTAACCATGTAACCACTGATAATCTCAGTGGTTACACGGTTACCTGCACTGCATGCTCTTCAGTATAAAGCTTAGCCCTTAGCGTAGCCTCCCCAGGAGCAGGCCTGCCAGCCCCTGCATGCCCAGCTCTGCTCCCAGCTGAGGAGGCTTCAATGCAGCAGCAAAGCCTCCTCCTGGGGAGTAAAGCTGGCAATGAAGCCTCCTCCCCAGGCACAGAGCTGCTCATCTAGCTCCTGGGGAGGAGGCTTAACTGAGTGTAACCAACACCATTAACAGATAAGCATCCACTTATTGGTAGTCATTTGTACTCATACATCTGCAGTTGCTACCAATGATGCATGCCTACAGTTTTCCAAGTACTTCTGGATCATTCAAAATAAAAGGCATTGTATAAATCTAAAAGATAATTACACAAATTTTTCCCAAGTGAGCACATTTCGAACTCTGAAACCTTTTGTGTTTTATGAATCCTCAAAGACCAACACAATCATGACTGAGTAAAAAAAAAAAATAAGGAAAGGGGTCAAGTTCCTCATCTGAATATGAGCAAATCCAACAGAGTGTGAAATCTGTTTAAATTATCACCTTTATTAGACAATCTCCTCTCCAAACTGTTGGCAGCAATTGATTGATTTATTAAGAACTGATCATATGTGCAAGTTGGACTCCATTTTAAAATCACAAGAGACTCCATCTTGGAATTATAAACTCCATTTTGTCTTTGGGACTACTGTGGAGGTAAACAAGAAGAGGCTTGAACTGGTTTTTCGCGCCAGAGTCACATTTTACCTCAGAATGTGCACAACATATGTTGCTGTCAATCATCCATTTTCCCCCCACAAAAGACATAAAAGTACCACCCACTCAGAGTACCGTGCCCTGTCCCTGCCTGTCCAGTGACTCATCAAGATCGTCATCAGTGCTGCTGCTGGTTCCCTCACATGCTGTGGTGAAGCCCAGGTGTTCAAGTTTGAGGATACCGGACCAGAGACAGCCGTATTGCAGTGGTGCTGCGGAGCCTTTGAGCCACCAAGAGTGTTTTCTCCATGCCACCTATGGTGAAGGCCTAGGTGTGGTATTGGGGATACACTACGTTGAAGTTCACTGACTTCCCCCACCACATGAGGCGCCACTCTGACTGCAGACCTGTGGTGAAGACCTGGTTCTGTTCTGGACAGTGCCATCAACTCTCTCCCACCTTAACATTTAAGGAACATCTGCTGCGAAACATCTACTGCCGTGGGACCGAGCTACCTAGAGTTCCTCCCCTGTGGCTGCTTGCGGCTACTGGGTAGTAGGTCCTAGGTCATCTTCTCTGCTGACCTGCGGTTTAACATCACGGCCAGAGACTGTAAAGTATTTTAACTTACCTGTTCATTAGGAGAACTTTCCTATCTTCTTTCTTCCATTCTGAGGGTGTGGAGTTGGATTTATAATTGGTGTACTGGGGTTTTACTGTTGTGTTGTATAGGTATATGCAGTGTACTGTTCCAAATTCTTTAATAGATTTGTGAAATTTATACCTGAATTGTGTTTTCATTGGGCAATTATCCAATGGTGATAGATACTGTGTTGGGGAACCTGTTCTTCTGGTGTCAGGAACAAAACTCCACAGATCTTAGTTTTAAATTTATTCTTGTTACTGAGTTCCTGGGTAACAAAACCACCCAAATAGCTAGAGCCCTGCAAATCTGTAGATACCCACTTTATTGCTATAGATATCTAGATGCAGCTATCCAGGGCCCATGTTTGCTGAACAGCTACAGTTACAAATTTTGTGTCCACAAAATCCAGCATAAAATATTTAATCCTGCCCCACCTTAATTAGAAGACAACTACTGAACATATAGTTTTTTCAGATCCTTTAGGTGGTGCTTAAGATAGGTTCATAAGTTAAAACAGTACAGGATCTAAACAGCATTAAAACAGATTCTTTTCACAGTTGAATAGAAATGTAGGTGCCTTAAACATTTTTTAAAATCATCCCTTTGAGTATATTGTTTTATTTAATGCCTAAGTTACATTATTACCTTCTGATTCTGCATGCAGCTTGTTACTTGGGATGTACAGCAGGACCAGAATTACAAATGGCCCAGAATCAAGTGCTCAGCAGGTGCTGGGTTAAGGAAAAGAGCTCACCTTTTGTCCTTAATCCCTGAGGCAGTTTCTTTTCATTAACAAGGGAACACTGAGAAAAATATTATCAGTTCTTGATTATATGCCAAAACTATGTATCATAAGTAGGGCTTGACTTAAATTGCAGAGAAATCACACAATTTTCGCGCATTGGTCATGGTATAAATAGCAAATTTTGCAAATGTGTTACACATCCATCATATTTACTATTTATGCTATGACCAACCCATGAAATATATGGGATTTCTTCATGGCATTTCTCAAACTAGGGCCCTGGATCCAAGAGGGCATTGCAATCCTATTAAGGGGTCATGGCATTGCCACCCGTACTTCATTATGGCTGGGGGGTGGCACTGCCGTTAGAGCTGGCCCCCAGGCAGCAGTTGCCACTTTCTGCTGTGCCTCAAGAGGTGGGCAACTGGAGAGCAAATTTCATGGGAGAAACCAGATTTCACAGTCTGAGATGAGAATTTCACAGCCACAAATTTGGTGGACCCCTAATCATAAGAGTTCCTCTCTTGAAGAAAATTTGTTCATACTGCTACTGTTTTCTTCAACTAATTTTTTTTATATTTTTCATTCCATTTCTTAATAATAACAGCAGAGAAGTAGAAACATATAATGAAGAAAACAGCAGCAGAATCTGAACTCTGAGATTTCTTCAAGAGGGATCTATTATAATTACTACTTTCAGAGAACAAAAGTACTTAGTCATAGCTATGATTAAATATTTAGAAATGTGTTTTCCCCCTCTCGGGCTGCTGATATCAAGTATCACTTGATTATTCAGAAATCTAGTTGAACAGCGTTACACTAGGAACATGTCAATATATTATCAGGGGGTTCCTGCAAAGATATTCCCCATTAAAGTGTGATAAACCTTGTATTTCAGGAGTGCATGTGCTTGACGAGAAGTGGGGAATCCATTCATTTTCTCATTAAAAGAAAAATGTATTGTAATCATTACTACAGCTTGTTGTTTGTCATGATAAAATTTTAAAAATTGGTTTGTCAGCAAAAAATGCAAGTCACACTTTTTGTTTTAAAAAGTGTATAGTTACAGGTCACGTTATTTGATGCTGAATACAAAATATAATTTAATGGCCAAGCCCAAGCTCCTAGAATGGGAACACTGGCATCTTCACTGTCTTCAGGAGGCAGGCAATGGAAATAAGTGATGTCTGACAGTACAGTTAGCTCTTGAGCAGTATTTTTCTGCAATCTACAGATGATAAACTTCTGGCATATTCTTAATCAATACCTAGAAAAGAGACAACCTCACTAGAAGCAGGGGCAATCACCTCAATCTTCCCTTTATTTTGATGTGGAATGTTAACAATGGGTTCATGAGGGTCTCTCTGACTACATCTACACTGCAATGCTATTTTGGGATACCGGAATATCCCAAAATAGCTATCCCACATCTTAACAGCAAGCCCGTTATTTCAGGCTCGCTATTCCAACGTCCCTGTAAACATCATTCCACGAGGAGTAAGGGACATTTCAGAAAAGTGGGTTATTTCAAAATATGGCACTGTGTAGACAGCACCAAATTACGAAATAAGCTATTTTGAAATAAGATTGAAATAAGATACATAATTTGCGTGGCTCAAATTTCATCTCTTAGTTTGAGTTTCGGTGCAGTGTAGATGCACCCTCATAGCTTCCTCTAGCACAGAGCTACTCAACATGCCGCCCACGGGTGGGGCCTTTTGAACATAGCCTCCATGCTCCACGACACCGAGTCAATATAATGGTCTTCTGTTTATATGCATTGTAGTAGTTACATTCGTGGACTGTCATTGCTCATTAAAAGTGCTGTCATAAGGGTGGAAATCGGGTAAATATTAAATTTTATTAATATCAGCAGAACTGACTTAAAATGGGGCCTGTATGTTGTGTAGTCTTGCCTTAATCTTTGTATTCATGCCCATCAGTGTGAAAGATGCTATATTTGCATGTATATGCAACCACACTTAAGTTGCAGCCCTCGGCATGTGCTGTATCACTGTGGCCCCTGGGGCTTCCAAAATTGAGTGGCCCTTTTCTAGCACAACACTGGATGGCAGAATTTGCCATGGCCAAATTTGTCAACCTAAGATGGCTGGTCATATGAAATAGTGTTGTAGTCTAAGTGTTACTAGGTGCTGTAGTGTATCCATTCCTTATTCTGTTACACAAAGCATTCTCTCTATGCATTGTATAAATACAGATTGCATCTTTGGACAATCAGAAGCTAAAGGGCTCAGACTCCCTGAGGCACCCTCCTGTGATACCGAGGCACTTTCATGAGCTGTGATCCAATACAGTCCCTGCCAGAAATATGTTCTCACACCCTCCAGTAATGCTAGTGGACATATTGCAAATTTATACTGATATCAGAATCTGGGTCTACACAGCAACCAAAACTCTAAGTAAGATACTCAATTTGCGCTACACAAATTGCGTAGCGTTTTTTTTTTGAGTCTATTTTGAAATAGGCTACTTCAAAATTTGATGCTCTCTACACAGTGCCAAATTTTGAAATAACGTGCTATTTTGAGCCATCCCTTAACCCTCGTGGAATGAGGTTTACAGGGATGGTGAAATAGCGCACCCGTTTTTTCGAAAAATATTTTGAAATAACAGATGTGTTTCTAAGATGTGGGGTAGCTATTTCGAGATACCACAGTATAGGGATATCTCAATATAGCTACCCTGTGTCTTAGAAATGCTCTTGTTATTTCAAAATATTTTGTGCTGTCTACACAGCGCCAAATTTTGAAATAATGCGCTATTTCTCCATTCCTGTAAAACTTGTTAAATGAAGGATAAGGGATTGCTTGAAATAGCACATTATTCCAAGTTTTGGGTGCTGTGTAGATGTACCCTTAATATCCAGTGAATGCCCACTGAGTCATTCCTGCCAGCTTAAGTGAATTTTCTGCTTCTCACATGATGACAATGATAGAGGATCATGGAGTTGTTTTTATATAAGACTTAACAAGGAAATGTATTAGAATAAGGGAGACATTACTGTCCCTAAAGCTACTCTATCTTTCTTTGCCCACTTCCTCCTGAAAGAGCTTCTCCTTACAACAGCATCCGAAGTGAAAAGCCAGTGCCTGGGGCCATGCTGAATCATGCACAGTCAGAGACCGTTACGCCCTTGGAAAGGGTGCTAGGACCCAGCAGAGACCAGGGCCAAATTAGGGAAAGGACTCTTTGTTTCTATCACCTTCTCCTTTTGCTTGTGATAGTTTCCCGCCTCCCCAGCTCTGCAAGACAGAGAGAGCAGCTCCTCTCTATCCTGGACATGGGACAGCTCCTGTAAAAGCTGAGCAGGTTCAAGGAGCTAAGAAACCACCCTCATAGTTTCCTAGAGCAGTGTGCTATCCAGTCTCCAATGCCAAATACAGTAATTCCTCATTTAACACGGTAGATACGTTTCAGAAAATGATTGTGCTAAGCGAAAACGTGTTATGCGGGGTCAATTTTCCAATTGAAAATAATGGAAAAGGTGGGAGTTGCGTTTCAAGCGCACGTGCGGTTGCAGCTCCAGCCTGCACTTATTAGCAGCTGGGACCAGGACATAAGGTTGGGGGAGAAAGGGGACTGGGTTATAGCAGGGAAGCAGGGAGGGGAGGTGTCTGGCTCTAGAGAAGGGAAGGGAAGGACAGGGGAGGGGGCTTGCAGCCGGCAGATGGGTTTCCCCAGCTGGCCAGTCGCTGGCAGCTGCACGGGGCTTCCTCTGCCTCCCTGCAAAGCGGCAGAGGTTTGCTGCTCGCTGCGCCGTTCCCCAGCGACCCCCTCTGGCCGGATGCCTCGCATCCAGCGAGGAGGGGTCACTGGGGAACGGCGCGGCGAGCGGCGAACCTCTGCCACTTTGTAAGGAAGGCAGGGGAAGCCCCGCGTAGCTGCCGGCGACCGGCCAGCTGGGGAAACCCAGCCACCAGCTGTAAATGGGAGGCAGAGGAAAGGGAGTGAAGCATCCCCAGAGGGGGTCGCTGGGGAATGGCGCGGCGAGCAGCGAACCTCCGGAGGCAGGGGGAAGCCCCGCACAGCTGCCAGTGGCTGGCCAGCTGGGGAAACCCAGCCGCCGGCTGCAAGTGGGGGGCGGAGGGGACGGAGCGAAGCATCCGGCCAGAGGGGGTCGCCGGGGAACGGCGCGGTGAGTGGCGAACCTCTGCCGCTTTGCAGGGAGGCAGGGGAAGCCCCGCGCAGCTGCCGGCGACCGGTCGGCCGGTAGGGGAAATCGTGTTATTGCAGGGACGGGTCGTGTTGTTTGAAAAATGTTCCCTAAAATAAAATCGTGCTATCGCAAAAACGTGTTAAGCGGGCATGTGTTAAGCGAGGAATTACTGTATTATGCAAGCAGAGATAGGAAAGGGAAAAACCTACCCTAACAGCAGCAGCATTACGACCTGCTCACTCAGGAGCAATCAAGCCTCCCATCCACCCCGACCCCTATCTCTCTTTCTGTAGGAGCACCATTCTGTGCTTCTAGCTCTCACCCACAATATCCTTTGACAACATCTGCCGTACCTTCAACCTCACCTTGTAAAATCTGCATGTCACAAAATGACCAAATAGTTATCTTATGTTCTAAATCATGAAATCCTTTGAACTCAGAAGGGACTACGGGCACTGGGAGATGATGGGATAGGGCACAGGATTTTTTTGGTGCATGTATGGGACATAGACCTAAAAGGCACTACTTACTGCTTGGTTTCCCACTGCGGTTTAAAAGAAACAGTACATACAACCTCACGCTGCCAGAAACTGGATGATGCTGATATGTAGGATGGAATGAGATTGTAGATTTTTCTGCTTCTTCATTCTTGTCATTTTTCATAATATTGCTTCCTTATATCACCACCTTGTAGTAACTGAAACCCATTATCTCACGTATAATCAGGATAATGAGCATATTCTCTCATTTAATGGCTTCTGTGCCCTGGGGAAGGAGGAATGAGGTGGGAGGTTAGAAGTGGGATAAAGCCTATGTGGTAGTCTTGGAGGCTCAGCAGATACAATAAATAAAATATAATACAGGAACATTGTTGCAGTCTCTAGGTAGCTAGCAGCAGCCCCAAAGACTGTGGGAATGTTAGACTATAGCTTGCAGTTCCTTTTTTAAAAAAACAAAAACTAAGACTGGCTCCTTAAAATATCTCCCCAAATAAGCCTGTTTATACCCACTCCCTAGATTTGTCTGAAAAACACATTTCAGTTCCAGGTTTCCTTCAAGTTTGTATGGCCTTTTGGATGTTTCCTATATACACATGCAAGAATATTAATGTTCAATGTGCTGTTAGTTTTTCAATTAAATCTTATGTGATCCATTAATGAACTGGGGCATACTGAGCTAGTCAGGCTAACTGAAACTCACTACCAAACAGCAGTGAGCCCCTTTTCCTCTTGCATTGGAAGTGCATTGGGGTCACTTCTTCAAGTAGTAACCAAAGAGTGGAGAGTATCAGGGTGCTGTGTTGTACAAAGGCTGGTGGGGTTAGGGCACTGCAGCAGGGCTGCAAAGCACACCCAGACTCCGGCTGCTGCATGCTGGTCTGCTGACTGTTGGGATGTGTCTACACAGCAGGGCTTAACTCAAAATAAACTATCAAGTTGAGCTACCTCAATTGCGTAGCTTATTTCAAAATAGCTTACTTTGAAATTGGGAGCATCTACACAGCACTTATTTCAAAATAGAGCATTCTTCCTCCGACTTCCCTTACTTCTCGTATAATGAGGTTACAGGAGTCAGCATTAGAAGTCCTCCAGCTTGACAGTATTTTGACACTATTTCGAAATAACTGCCTGCTGTGTAGATGTGGACTAAGGGTATGTCTACACTTGCAGCCTAATTCGAACTAAGGCTGCAAATGTAGGCATTTGAATTGCAAATCAAGCCCAGGATTTAAATATCCCACGCTTGATTTGCATCTTCCCGGCCGGGCGCCATTTTTTTATTTATTTATTTTTATTTTATTTTATTTTATTTTTGTTGAAATTTACAAGCCCAGAATAACTGCCCACATCTACATGCAGCAGTGAAACGGGCATTCGAAATAAAGCCCTAGTTCGAACTACCTGTTATTCCTCCTGCAATGAGGTTTAACAGGTACTTTGAACTAGGGCTTTATTTCAATGCCCGTTCACTGCCGTAGACGCGGGCAGTTACTTTGGGCTTGTAAATTTCAAAAAATGGCGCCTGGCCGGGAAGATGCAAATCAAGTTCGGGATATTTAAATTCGGGCTTGATTTGCAATTCCAAATGCCTACATTTGCAGCCCTAGTTCGAATTAGGCTGCAAGTGTAGACATCCCCAAGTTATTTCGAAATAATGTTGCTGTGTAGACCTACCCTTGGTGTCCAGGCTGTGAGCCCCAGCAGCCAAACAGTTGAGGTACCTAGAATTACACAGCAGAATCCCTTACTGGGTTTGGGTTGCAGCCTGGATTATGACAGAAGCCTACTTTTTTGTTTGTTTGTTTTTGTTTTCTATATGAGAGACAGTAACAACTCCAGCAAACATTCAGGTCTGTCACTTTGTCCCTAAACTTTCTCCAGCAACAGTTCAAGTCATTAGTAAAAAATCTTAGGAAACTTGTCCAAAGACACATCAATGCACATTTCAGTGCATTTAATAAATAAACACAGTTTGAATCCCATGTTGTATAAGTTATCCTCTTCATATTACACATATTTTGTTTCTTTAACTAAGTACTGGTAATTAACATAGGCATTCAGATAATGTATAAGAACAGATGCTTTCATAGGAGCATAAAAATTCACAAGGAACTTATGCAAATTGCTAGCTATGTAATCAATAGCTGTCTACTGAAACAGAATTAGTTCAACATTAGTTACGTTTCTTGTCAATTTTTGTTTAGTGACCTTTTGTGTTGCAGAACTAGGCAGCTGAAAATAAAGGGAAATGAGGAAATCCAGGAGTTTCCATTTAGCTAATACTGTACATGTGTTTCCGAGGAGACAAAAAATTACCAGATACAAATGACTGATAGCATATTAAACTTGGTGATTGTATTTCATGTTCTCAGCTCTTTTCCAGCAATATGTTTGGCAATATCAGAATATTTAGACTTTTTTTCCTACATAAATATTTTCTTCATGTATTTAAATAATTAATTGGGACAGGCCTACTGGGGGTTGAGGTAAACTTAAAGAAGGCAGATTTGTGTGACCAAGTGACCTTTTCCTGTCCTACAAGTTCCTATGCTCTCGCTGTGCTTAAAGGGACACTGTCAAAATTGCTAGGCCTTAAAACTTTTAACTTGCACTGACAAGTTGTTCGACATTGTAAGTCTTACCTTAAAGATTACAGCAATTGTTTCATTTGTTTTGTTTAAACAATCTTTGCTGAAGGCTCTATAATATATATTTATTCTCTCTGTCTATATAGATAACTATCTTAAAATGCCCAATGTACATTAGGGCCAATTAAACAAAAAAACGATGTGCTCTTGCTCCTGGGAAAGAAGTTATATGGTAGCCCAAGTTTTCTTTAATTTCTAGAGAGTGTGAATCCATAATACAACAAAGTAGTCACTTTATTGGTTTACGATTAGTGTCCACTGTTCTTAGCCTGTTCATATACTTCATCTAGAGTTGGGGATATTCAGGTCTGATGAATTAGTTTAAAAAAAAAAGGTACAGAGTATGAACCAAGTTAGACCCACAGAAGGGAATGTATTTACAGGGCTGTCCTTAGGATTTATGGGGCTCTATGCAGTACTAGTAAACTGGTGCCCCTCTGCCCTATGGCAGCCAGGGGGAAAGACAAATTTTAGAGACATGATTTTATAATCTTCAGCAACACTCTAATGAAATATTTTTAAATCAAATTTTAAGCTAAGGTCCCGTAGACTAGCACATTAAATTCAGAAAATGACAGTATATATCTGAGGTTGGCAAATGCCTGTTAAATGGCTTCATTGCCACTTGAATGGCTCTTTCACAGGTTCAATGTTCTGCTAATAGGTCTGACAGGCTTTTTCACTTTTATGTTAACTAGATCCTCTCCTGAGGAAGCAGAGCCACAGAACAGGGATAAGAAGAAGTGGATGGGTGGATATTAAGGCCCAGTGGTGACCCACATTTTCAGGTGCTCTATGCAGCTGCATATTCTGCATATGGGTAAGGACAGCTCTGTGGATTTACATTTATTTCATAGTTATATTGTTTCTAGGAATAGTAAAGAATTAGTCTTATTTTTATGCAATATAATACTAGTGAGCAAATATTCAAGGAGTGTAAGTCTAAACAAAACAATATAAATATGTATGTAGTCAGAGTACCTGTGCCTGCTGCTAGTAAAGTGGGGAGATGGCAGAGGGAGAGCAGCCAGCTTTAGCAGTGTTAGGCTATGTCTAGACAGCAGCGCTATTTCAGGATACCTGTTAAACTTTAAACACACCTGTTATTTCAAAATATATTTCAAAATAATGGGTGTGCTATTCTGGTGCCCCTGTAACCCTCTTTCTGTGAGGGTTAAGGGACTTGTCAGACTAGCGCTTTATTTTGAAATTTGGCACTGTGTAGACAGCACCAAATTTCAAAATAAGCTCTTTTGAAATTACCTTGAAATAAGCTACGCAATTTGCATAGTGCAAATAGTGTAGCTTATTTCAAGATAAGGGTGCAGTGTAGACGCACCTTATAGAACATACTCATACACAAAGAGCATGAGCCAAGCAACAGATCTGCGGAGGCATGTGATTCTGTATGTCCCTTCCCCCACATGCATCACCTCTGTTAGTTTTGTAATAGTTTCTTATAATAGTTTCTTGTAATAGTTTATACACTCTTTCCTGATTTACTATAAGAAGTGTTTATGTCAAGAAGTTTATACTGTACAATTATTTCTGTATTTTTCCATTGGTGCAGAAGTAAACTTGGGGGCTGATTTAGGATGTATTGGTTTTCTGTGACTATCCAGATCTGTTCAGTCAAAAGGCTTTTGTCCCTTTTGCAACCTTCCTACCTATTTGAAAATAATTCAGGGGCTCAAGCTGTCTAAATAACACCCTTGTGACATCTTCCCCCATCACATTCTGATGATAGCAGCATTCCAAATCATGAGTCAGAAAAACATTTGGGAATCTCCAGGCACCACTGTGCAGTAGCACATGAAGAATATAAAAACAGTTTTTCAATAATGTCAATAGAAAATTTGTATGATAAATATGTATTTGTTTTGTTTATGCAGCCAAATAGTTTCATAATATCTCAGTAATATGATTTTTGCTTTTGCTGTAAGAAAAAAAGAATGCAAATAAAATGGCCACAGAAATACAAAGTATTTATTTTATCTTTTTGAAAAATAAAGTATTCAAAAAATTGAAATGAACTCCAAAACTTATTGTCAGAACTGTTGGAGTCTATTAGTAAGAAATGTCCCTTATCTCTTATGCTACAAATTAAAAATTAGTAATGTGGCGTGCAGCCATAATCCACAAGCCCAGAGAAAAATGAAGTTTGCCTCGGTAGCCTATATCAAATGCCTTTATAACTAAGTGATTTATGGATGTGTATCCACTTTGTTTTAATGTGGCAAATGACGTGAGAGACAATTGAAACTTTTTTTGAGGGAAAGTACTTGTACTTTGACTTAGTTTAAGATAGTTATTTCAGAATGTTGCTATACTTCTTGGCCCCCATTGTCTAGTACCATAAATCTGTATATAGTCACTTGTTTCAGAAACCTTTTATTTACCACCATTTTTAAAGAGGAGAGCACACTATGAGTCCATGATATGATATTTTCAAAGGTGCTCCAGGCATGTTCTAATTCTAGATTTATATTGGAGCTGCAGTAAAAGAATGTCTGCAAATTGCTTTTGATTTTCCCACGTCACAATGCTATTCAGGTCAGCTCTGCTGGCTGGACGTCATAAACAGATGCAAAAAGTGCCTTAGCCATTTAGGATAACAGTTTTCAAAACTCTGTTAATTCAGTACTCGTGCTAATGAACTGTTCTGAAAGGACATGTCTACACAGCAAGGCTAAAGTCGAAATTGGCTACACAGCTTGAGCTACGTCAATTGCGTAGCTTAAGTCGAAATAGCTTATTTTGGCTTTTGGCACTGTCTACACAGCAGGAAGTCCGAGGTAGATCACTGTTTCTCCAACTTCCCTTACGCCTTGTAAAATGAGGGTTACAGGATTTGGAGTAAGAAGACCTCCACATCGCCATTATTTCAACATTATGTTGAAATAACTGCTTGCTGCATAGACGCAGACTATGTTATTTCGGAATAACGTCAGTTATTCCAAAATAACACCGCTGTGTAGACATAGCCAAAATGACCAGGGGGTTGGTTGCTGATCACACAAACCTTGCTAAACCATTGGGCTCTGTGGTGGCAACCCTGTAAATCAGTCAAGACAGTTTCCTGAAGACTGCTATTCAACATAACTAAAACCTATCCATTTAATCACCTAATGTCTAATCCTACCAAGAGAACCACACTGCAGAAAGCTAGGCTGTTCAGCTGACTTCCGAGGGACTTTGCATAAGAAAGGTATCTCCACACACGTTTCTCTTTGCAGAATCTGGGTCTTAAGTGTCTTTTAGCTTTTGCTGCTCAAAGGAAATTCCTAATAGAATTAATTGGATCTGAGTGGTCAATATTTAGCAAATATTTTATTGGAACAAACATTGCTGTGTTTTGAAATAATATATTTGCCTTTTTTCATTATTCAGTTGGCATGTGGATCTGAGTGAATAAATTTAAAATATATTAAAATAATTTATCTGGAATATTTCATTATTATTTTCCAAGGAAAACATTTGTTTTTTTTATTAGTTACCTAATTCTTTGGGAAGTTAATCCTATACCTATTCTGTGGATAAAGTATCTAAAACTGTCAGATTAAAATGCAAAGCAAGAATCCAAATACATACTAATAAATAAATTGCAATCAAACTAATGTAAACAACAAACAAACAAAAATCACTGGTGATATAAAGCAGGCATAAAGGGCTCTATATCCCTGTCTTTTCCTTATGCTCCCCTCCCGCAATCACTAACATTCTAGGCAAGAAGACCCTTTTGTCTTTAACTCAACTGCTTAGGAGTTAGGGATTTCCATAGTCTCAAAATGGTGATTGTTGGTAACATATGTTCTGTGACATATGCTATTGGATAACCTAAAGAGGAAGTAACAGACTGAGTTTCTTTCTAGTTCAGAACCAAGAAGACAGATTTCATCCAGCCTCTGTTTCCACACACAGAAAATTTGCACATTCACTCACTTGCACATACAACTTATGAGCGTACATGGGGTAGTCAGATGCATAATTACAAAGTTTATGTGCATATATGCCTCTTTGCATAGGCAAATTCATATTTTGACATATTATATGAACTCACAAAGCAGGGGAGAGCTGAAAATTGTCCCTCATGCGTCTACACTGAACCCGGAGCTTGAAATAGTGTATTTTAAAATTTGACGCTGTCTTCCCTGCACTTATTTCAAAATAAATCATTGTTCCAAAATGTCCCTTACTCCATGTGGATTGAGGTTTACAGGGTTGTTGGAATAGTGAACCCATTCTATTTTGAAATAATGGGCATACTCAAAAGATGCAGAATAGCTATTTTGGTATCCCGAAATAGCGCTGAAATGTAGATGTACCCTTAGTGTTAAAATAATTCTTTGATTTTTTTCTTTGCATCTAGGGGTACAACTACACGCAACATTATTTCGAAATAACTAGCGTTATTATGAAATAACTTAGTCCGTGTTTACACAACAGGCAGTTATTTCGAAATAATGTTGAAATACTGACAAGTTGGAGGACTTCTTACTCCGACTTCTATAACCCTCATTGTCCGAGGAGTAAAGGTATCAGAGGAAGAGTGCTCTATTTTGAAATAAGTGCTGTGTAGACGCTCCCAATTTCAAAATACGCTATTATGAAATAAGCTACTCAATTGACATAGCTTAATTTGCATTGCTTATTTCAAGTTAAGCCCTGCTATGTAGACGCACCCTAACAGATGTCTGTTTTTAAATGTTCCATTGATAATCATAGAATCATATGTGTCATTATGAACTCATTCTGGCTCAAACTTATTCATATGTGCCTTCTAGGCTCTACATAGTTGCAACACTGTTCTTACTTTAAAATTGTATTTTGTTTTGATATTCCTCACATAATGTTCTTGTTTTCCCTTGAAAGTCTTGCTTGCTATGCATAACCAGTCTTGAAAATCTATCCAACAAAAAAAACTGGGGTGTCAAGACCAGTGTTGTCTTCAAGTAGTCATTGTCAAGTCCAAGTCGAGTCTCAAGTCACTACAGTTCAAATCTCAAGTCGAGTCTTGAGTCCCTAAAGTCACTTTCGAGTCAAGTCCCAAGTCGAGTATCAAGTCTTAATTTAAAAAATGTCAAGTCACTTTTGTACAAGCCATCAATATCGGCATTTTCGGACAATTTTTTCACCAAGTCGATTTAACAAAATTAGCAAGTCTCAAGTCGAGTTGCAAGTCACAAACAATGAACCTGAGTCGAGTCTCAAGTCGAGTCACGTAGGCGACTTAAGTCGGACTTGAGTTCAAGTCGTGGAACTCGAGTCAACAACTCTGGTCAAGACTGTATCATTTGTCACAACATGACATTACTGCATCTCTGTGCAAGTGATGACACTACACTAATACACTGTCAGTTTACAATGGTTATTTTTTAATAGAGATAACATGATACATCATATTGTATCAAAATGCCAAAATATTAAGACATAATGTTGCAAATGTAGTCATGATACATTGGTTTGTTGGAAGATAATGTGAGCCCCAGAAGACTGAAGTCATGGTACCCTGAAACAAAATCTGGCAAGCTCAAGATACATAAAAGAAAAAAAAGAAAAAATTACACACAGTCTCAGCCAATTTCCAAGATATTAAACTAATCTGCATATTTTTCTGCATCTTAGAGACTATTTTATATAAACCAAATGTTAATTAGTGGAAGGTGGCTTTAAAAAGTATAGTCTGCTTTATGGAACAATATTAGAATGTATTTGTTTTGCACCATAGTACATATACATTCTAACTCAGTACACAATCACATTTGAATTCTTATATACTAAGTTTAAAACCCTATTATCATGAAGCATTGGTGGTTCAGTGGTAGAATTCTCGCCTGCCACGCGGGAGGCCCGGGTTCGATTCCCGGCCAATGCAACATGATTTTTCTTGAAGTTTTTTTTTTTTTTTTGGAGCCCGCATAGTATCAACTTTTTAAAAGCCACCCCTTCTCCCTGTTTTCACTGCTAGCGCCTTCAGGCTGCATTTCATTCAAAGACCAAACACCACCAAAAGCTTTTGCTGTGTTAGTTTCAGTATCCCTATTACTTGGCCTATGCCTTTAATGATAAGGACTCAGCAGCTGGAGGTTACACCAGCCCTGAAACGCCAGGGCCCACCCACTAAGACCCCTGGAAACTGTTGGTAAAGTGTAAAAACAAAAAAAAACCTGCTGGAGATGCCGGGGATTGAACCCGGGACCTCACACATGCGAAGCGCGCGCTCTACCACTGAGCTACATCCCCCAGCTGTCCCAGTTACTCCCGCCAGGCCTATGCATCATTCCCGCTCTTCTACCCACCCGCCCACCTCACGCCGGCACCGGGTTCGCCCCGCCCCCCTTGCGCTGGGTCTAGCTCCGCACAGCTCCCCCCGCGCGCCCGGCACTGGCCGCCAGCGGCACGTCCCAGGCACAGCGCCCCGGGACAGCGATACGGGCCTGGCCGGGGCAGGAGCCTTCCTACGAGCGGCTGGTGGAGCGCGTGGGCCCTGGGGCAAGAAGAGGTTGTTGGGAGGGGACTTCCTAACTCTGAATCTGCCCCCCCGCCAGGGAAGGGGGCAGGGGTGCGGGCTCTGGCCCAGGGAAGGGGGCTGGGGTGCGGGCTCTGGCCCAGGGAAGGGGGCTGGGGTGCGGGCTCTGGCCCAGGAAGGGGGCTGGGGTGCGGGCTCTGGCCCAGGAAGGGGCTGGGGTGCGGGCTCTGGCCCAGGGAAGGGGGCAGGTGCGGGCTCTGGCCCAGGGAAGGGGGCTGGGGTGCGGGCTCTGGCCCAGGGAAGGGGGCAGGGGTGCGGGCTCTGGCCCAGGGAAGGGGGCTGGGGTGCGGGCTCTGGCCCAGGGAAGGGGGCTGGGGTGCGGGCTCTGGCCCAGGGAAGGGGGCTGGGGTGCGGGCTCTGGCCCAGGGAAGGGGGCAGGGGTGCGGGCTCGACCCAGGGAAGGGGGCAGGGGTGCGGGCTCTGGCCCAGGGAAGGGGGCTGGGGTGCGGGCTCTGGCCCAGGGAAGGGGGCTGGGGTGCGGGCTCGACCCAGGGAAGGGGGCTGGGGCGCGGGCTCGACCCAGGGAAGGGGGCTGGGGCGCGGGCTCTGGCCCGGGGAAGGGGGCTGGGGTGCGGGCTCTGACCCAGGGAAGGGGGCTGGGGTGCGGGCTCGACCCGGGAAGGGGCTGGGAGTGCGGGCTCTGGCCCGGGAAGGGGGCAGGGGTGCGGGCTCGACCCGGGAAGGGGCTGGGGTGCGGGCTCTGGCCCGGGAAGGGGGGCTGGGGTGCGGGCTCGACCCAGGGAAGGGGGCTGGGGTGCGGGCTCTGGCCCAGGGAAGGGGGCTGGGGTGTGGGCTCTGACTTAGGGAAGGGGGTTGGAGTGCAGGCTCTGGGAGAGAGTTTGGGGGTGAGGTGTCAGGCTCTGGGAGAGAATGTGGTTTTGGGAGGGAGTTGGGATGCAGGCCTTGCATGAATTATGGGTATGGGTGCAGGAGAGGATTCTGACCTGGAGGAGGGGGTGTAGGGTCTAGGAGGGGGTTGTGACCTGGGGTACAGGATTTTGGGTTGTGACCTAGAGTAGCAGAAGGGATGGAGTGCCAGGTGCAGACCCCTGCACATCACTCAAAGCAACTGGCTCTCTGAACACCCAGCTGCAAGGAAAAGTTACAAGAGCAAAAGTTCCAGAAGATACATTGTGTGAAGCTGAACCCTAATCTCTTAGCATACACCCAAAGTCTCTGTAAAGAAAATGGAAAATTGTTCCATGCAAGGCCAAATGTTTGCTTTAAAGTGGGCACTTTACAGCAGGTGCCTAGACATCTCCAGGGAGCATTGGGACACAGTCTGGAGGCAGGCATGGTAAGGGTCCTGCCAGGCCAGAGCTTGAGGTGGGTGTGGGGGAAAGGGGCAGGTTGGCTTCCTGCTGTGTGCAGGTTCCACACACATGGCCTTCCGGAGACACTGCTTCTTTTCCTGCTTGCAGGACGGGAAGGGGATGTATGTGTGACGCATGCATCCTTGTGGAGAGGAGGCTAATACAATGGTCTCCAACCTTTTTAACCACAAGATTACTGTTTCAATTTAAGTGCAATGTAAGATCTACCTCAAACCAGAATACCTTGTCCCACTTCCTTCCCATCCCTTCTTTAAGGCCCTTCTTCTCTGAGGCCTTATCCTGCTCATTTCTTCCCCCCATCCTCATTCACTTTCAACAGGCGAGGGTAGGATTTGGGGTGCAGGCTCTGGTTTTGGGCCAAGAAATTTGGAGTGTGGGAGGGCCTCTGGACTTAGCCCAGGATGGGGGTTTGGTGTCCAGAAGGGGTTTCAGAGTGCAAGCTCTAGGAAGGAGTTTGGGTGCAGGGGGGCTCACATCTGGGGCAGGAGATTAGGTATAGGAGGTAGTTCAGGGCTGGGACAGGGGTTTAGGAAGCAGGCTCTGACTTGGCAGAGTTTAACTGAGACGGCTTCTGGGTGGTGGAGCAGTGGGGTTAAGGCAGGCTTACTCCTGCCCTGGCCTTGCACCACTCCTGAAAGCAGGTGCTATGTACAGCATTGGCTCCATAGCGCCATGTGCTGCTCCTCATCTACAGGCACTGAGCCCACAGCTTCTATTGGCCATGGTTCCCCATTGTTGATCAATGGGAGCTGCAGGAGTGCTGTCTGCAGGCCAGGACAGCATGTGGAAACCCCCTGCTCTGCCTTTCTCAGGGGCTGTAGAGACATGACAGCCACTTCCAGGAGCAGGGATAATTACTCCAGCCACAACAGGTTAGGCATTTTAGAACTCCCTACTCAAAGAATTAAATGTAAGTGTAAGAGAGAAATGAAAATTATGAAATGCACAGACCAGTCAAAAACCAAAACTAACACATTTGGTAAGCAGTAAAAGAAGTAGCAACAGCCCCCTCCCCCGCACGTATGTGTTGGGAGAGGAGTGAAGCACAGTGTGTTTGTGAGAATGACACACACACACACACACACACACACACACACACAGTGTGTGAGAGTGACATAGAGTTTGCATTGCCAAGCTCACTCCATCCCCTTCTCTCTGTGTGGAGATAAGGTACAGAAGTGGGGGGAAGAGGGACACCCTGACATCAGCGCCCTGCCTCTTCTCCTTCCCACATCCTGCACAGCAAGCAGAAGGCTCCCAGGGGGGCAGCTCCAAGGCAGAGGGCAGGAGCAGTATGACAGTGGGTGGAGGGGCAATTGAAGTGCCAGCGTTTGATAGCTTCCTGGCCAAACCAGTCTGGATCATCTGTCAGAGGCTACCTGTAGATCCCGATCTACTGGTTGGTGACCACTAGGCTAATAGGTTCCCTTACTCCTCCCTCCATGTTACCATGCAAGATATCAGTCTTCTCCGAATCACAGCATGTGATCAGGAGCATATGCTTACTGAATGTGGCCAAAAAACTGGGTCTTATGCTGCACTGCTTTGTGGTTCCATGACACCAGAAAATGTACTGGTGGCTTGGCATGGGAAAGCATCCTACCATGGAGGACAGAATAAGGCTGTGTAGGTAGAGAGAGAGCATGCTGCAGCTCACACCCTATTGCCTGAACCCGCTTGTAATTAGACAAAATTTGTGAACTTACTGGAAATTCCCTCCCCGGGATCCTCAATGGACTGGGAGACATCCTGGGAGGCGGGGGGACCAGCTCCAGCATCATGAGTTCATGGCTCTCAGCCATCTGCAGCTGGCTAGTCTACTCCTCCTCTTCATGCCCCTCTGCCACCCCGCTCTCCTCATGGCTGACACCATGCGTGTCTTGTCCAGACTTGATCACGCTGGGGGAGCTGGCCAGGTCCTTCCCCCCCCCCCCCAGAATGGGATTCAGCTGGTCATAGTAGTGGCACATGTGAGGTGCTGCCCCAGAGTGCAGCTCTCCTCCTTTGCTTTATGATATGACTGCCTGAGCTCTTTGATTTTTATCCTGCACTGCTGGGTGTCCCTGGAATAGTCTTTAGCCACCAGGCAGGTTGCAATCCTGCCGTAGGTATCGTCGTTCTGAGCTTGGGTCCCCCAAGGACGGGCTGCTGCCACCCTGCTGATACAGAGGCAGCAGCACAGAGCGGCAGGCAACCGGTCCACGAGGGGAGCTGGTTTTTAAACTGGCTCCCCTCATGGACTGACTCCCCCTGTTACCCCGCAATGCTGCCTATGATACAGAAGCAGCAGTGCGGTATGGCAGGAGCCTTCCTGGGGCCGGGAGCACACTGGCTGCCGGCCCCACCCCCCAGGGACTATTGAATAGTCGTGTAACTGACAATATTTTGTGCGGTTACACGACTATTCAATTATACAATAGCTAACGTCCCTAGTCTCTGCATTGGCATAACTTCAACTGTGTAAGGGCAGGAATAGCGTTGCTCCTGGTGAAAAGCAGGAGTACAGAAATCAACTTCAGCCGCCCCAAAGGGCGATGTAACAGGCTTGGTAGTATGGATGCATCACTTAGAAAATCGACCATATGGGACTAAGGTTGATGTAAAGTCCTAGTGTAGACCAGGCCTCTGTTTCTACACAGATAATATTTCTTGAATCTAAGCAGTCTATCTCATCATAATGTAAACCAGGGCTACTCAACACGCGGCCCGCGGGCCACATGTGGCCTGTGGTCCATTTGTTTGTGGCCCACAGTGCGGTTTTATGCAGGGCTCAACACGTGGCACGCGGGTGGGAGCCAAAACAAAAAAGTCAATATAATGGTCTTCTGTTGATATGCATTTTAGTAGTTAAATTCCTGGACTGTTATTGCTCGTTAAAAGTGCTGTCATACGGGTGGAAATCAGGTAAATATTGCAGTAATATCAGCAGAACCCACTTAAATGGGGCCTGCGTGTTGTGTAGTCTTGCCTTAATCTTTGTATTCATGCCCGTCAGTGTGAAAGAAGCTATTTGCATATATTTGAATATATATTTGTATGTATATGCAGCCGTGCTTAAGTTGCGGTCTTTGGCATGTGCTGTGAGTATCATTGTGGCCCCCAGGGCTTCCAAAGTTGAGTAGCCCTGTTGTAAACTATTCTGCCTTCAGTTTGTGTGCATTTATAACAGATGTTAACATAAGGAGTTGTATGTGCACATTGGTGCCAGCACAGACCCCTGAGTTGATGAGGATTCTTTGCCTCTTAATAAAATGTCTATATTCCTCTAGCTAGCATTTGGGGCTTCGAAATTCATATTCTTGTTGAAGGAGCTCTTTTTCCTTCCTAATAAAATAGTGTACAAACAATTTAACATTGTCTTCCACAATGCAAACAGTAACCACCAGCCTTCTAGAAATTACTGAATTTGCTTTTGATAATTCATACATATCATAACATAATTAATTTGACTGTTAATAAAGCACAAAATAATAATAGTGTTTAGCAGCAAGAGCATCAGATCAGTCAAGGGAAGTGAGCAGTCACTTTCGCCCCTTATTCACCTCCTTGTAGTGGTCTGAATAATACATGATAAGTGCATAGTATCGATGCCTACTTTGATGGATTGACAGGGAAACTGAAACTTCCTGTTTGGGAGACAGATCAAGACACAGTACAGCCATGTCACTGAGGAAAACAGATGCCAATCTAAGTACTAGCAAGTAATGTTCCTTTTGGCTTACAACGTAAGAGGCTATTTGCAGCTTATAATAAAATAAAATCATGTTTGTGATACAGCTCAATTTAAATATCACTCAGAGCATCCCTTAATAAAAGTACAGTGAATTGAATCACTCAAACAAAACACTACTACTGGACCATACTCAGAGAAATAGATTGATTGATCTGTATAATATATTTTGCTTTCCTTATATAACTATAAATCTGTTCAGTACAAAATGCCAACTATTGAATGCGTTTAAAACTTTAGAAAGCAGAAATCTAACAATGTTGTTCCCGTAACATTACGCAAACCTCCAAACATTGCCACATATGCATTGTTCCAGATAGCCCCACATTAGGCTTGTCCAGATGTCCGGAAGCAACCCTGGTTCCAAGAAATACTGTTCAAAACAATTTTTTAATTTTGCTGGATACCACAATGCAACTTAACATTCAGCTTAGTCAACAGCTCTCTCACAGGACTAAATTCACCTCTTGGTGTTTGGGTTTCTATGCTGACATCAGGAAAAAACATTATCAGTCTAGGATAAAATAGTTTCTCTGCATTTCTCATTAAGATTAACTCATTCCTGGTACCTCAGAAATGTTGTACTTATTCAAGAAAGGACTTAATTGTCCCTGGGAATATTATCTCCAGTGTTGTTCCTATTAAAGCAGGGGTGGGAAACCTCAGACCCATGGACTGCATGCGCTTCATCAGGGTTAGCTGCTAGCGGGCTGCAAGATGGTTTGTTTACTGAGTGTCTGCAGACAAAGAGCCCTGCAGCTCCCAGTTGGCATTGTTCAACATTCCCAGCCAATGGAAGCTGTGGGAAGCAGTGGCCTGGCCTGCAGGTTCCCCACCCTTGTATTAAAGGCTAGCTGCAACCTTGGCCCCTTAAAATATGGGTTTTCAATGTGATACTCTCAGTGGCTATGGTGAATTCTAACCACCCTCTTACTTTTAAGATGTGAGGGGGAGTCCCAGAACTTTCCTTCTGTTGTAATATGAGAGTCACAGTTTGGAAATTGTTATTATTAGAACTAATGCCCTAAAATATTCCTAAATGCAAAGATTGGACTATATGGAAAGTTTCAAGTTCCTCCATTTTACATAAACTCTAATTAGGCGCAGTTCTAAAATCTCTTTGTTCCTTGTAGCAAGGTCTCATTATAGCTTCCTATAATTCAATCTGGAAAGGGTCCAATATCAAATTTATTTAATTCTAAATAAAGGGTATAAAGATCTATAAGATTCAGGAGGTCTTTTCTGAAACCCAGAGGTTAGGGCTTCTACCTGTCACGTGGGAGACTCAGGATATGTCTACACAGCAAGAAAAAACTTGCACCTGGTCTGTGCCTGAGCTCTGGGACCCTCCCACTCTGAGTCCAGAAGTCTACATAGCACGAAAACAGCCCACAGTCCTCCTGAGGCCTGTCAGCCCAAGTCAGTTGGCTCAGGACAGCCACCCATGCTGGTTTTTCTTTGCTGTATAAACATACCCTTACTGTCCTGTCTCTCTGCTCCAGTCACTCTTTCATTATTCATCCACAGTGGACCAGCTTTAAGAGAAGAACCACACACCAAACTATCTCTAATTCAGTGTATAGCCTGGTCTCCCCCCTTTCCTTGAGTGGTAGGTAACTCTATTCAAATTGTTTTTCCTTCACTGCTATAGAAGGGGGCTTGAACCTGGGGCTTCTTCAGCCCAGGTGAGTAATCTCACCACAGAGCTAAAAATTGTGAGGTGGGCATTGTCTTCTCTGGCTGTTTCAAGTGAGGCAGGCATCCAGTTCATTCCCACAGGAAATTAAATGCCACAGGTCCTGTTCATGGATCACTAAGCAGAGATAGGCACTCCCTGCAGCCCAGAGTCAAGTGCCTCAGGCCCAGTCTACTCTACAGGGTTAAGTCAACATAAGCTGCCTTCTCTCAACCTAGCTGTAGAAATGTCTTCGGACTTCACTTAAAATTGTCTCCTGACAATGTAAGTGCTTTTGTATGTCTATTTAGTAACATCACCTCTCCAAGTGATGTAGCATCACAGTCGATGTAATTAATTTGATGAAGTGTCAGTGTGGACACTGTTGCTTACATCAACTATTACTGGCTTTCAGGAGCCATCCCACAGTGCCCAACATTGTCAATTCCATCAATATAAGCATTCCTGGTGAGGATACACATTGCCAACACAAGGAGCCAAACATGCACACATTCAAGCAATTTCATAACTGTGGTGATTCTATGCTGATGTAAGTTAGGTCAACGTAATTTTCTAGTGTAGACATGGCCTCAGTCTGAGAGGAATGGATCTTAGTACACAACCTTCTCATCAGCATTTCCCATTGATTAACTTAGGTAGCTCGCTGCTTAGCATGATGGCTTTATGGATCATCTTCAAAGGTATCTTTTTCAGTCTCCACTAATTATATAGGGACTATCAGTACCTAATTCAGCTTTTTGAATCTCAGGATTTTTACTGTGATTTTCTAGGAGACTAAAAGTTAGGCACTGTGCCAGTGTTGCAATGCCAAAATCCCTTTGTGGAGCCCCTCCTAAAATCTCTTCTTCCTTTATGTTTTTATAATGTAAACACTACCAGAAACAAATCATAAATAGTCTCTCATGATGTTAGAGCCAGTTGAATAGTGACATCACAGATTTGTGAATAAATGAACAGTTCAAGTTCATTTGTTTGCATTAGTAAGAGTATGCTATTCATTTATTTTCTTAGATATTCAGATGGGTCATCACCAAATGTTAATGAATCTTTCACATTTCACCAATTTGTACCATACTATATTCTTTGGTATTTCCATTCTCCGTGTAAAAAGTTTCCATCAGGGCTCAGAAATAAATTCATATGACCTAGGGGTCTAATTCAAGTAATCCATAGAATGCCAATTATATGCTTGTGATATTTAGTCAAATATTTTAAAATACATAATTTATTTACAAAATTTGGGACAAGTTTGTGAACAGTTTGCAAAGCCAGGTGTGTTTATCACTCAGGGAACACAGTTGTCAGAGTAAATATTACCATGGAAGATTTTTGAAAGTGCTTAAGCATTTAGAAGCAGAAGTTCCATCAACTTGCAATGGGACTTATGCTCCTAAATCCTTTAAGTGCTTTTGAAAATCTCTCCCGCTGTCCTTTTACATGACTGATTTTTATTACATTCCCTCATTTATTTGGTTTAGATTACTCATCTGAGAGAGGTAGTGGAGCATGCAAAAAGTCTTCATGTAACTCGCATTCATACACTGCATGCCATAAAGACTGACACAGATTCTAGATGTTTAATGTCCCTAACAGGAATAATCTAGTACACCACCTAACATTCTGTTATGTACAAATATGGCATTTACCATCCCATGATGTAGAACAAAGAAAACTAGTGACAAAAATGGAGAGAGAAAAACAGGATTAAAGCTCTGAACAGCAACATTTGTCATGGTTGGAGACAGATGAGTAAATTATAGCCCTGTAGAAATTATTTGACTGACAAATTAATTACACAGAACAATAACGGCTCCTTGAGCCAAATTCAGCCCTGAGGAAGCAGGTACAAATCCTAATGACTTATTAAAAGGAATCTTGACTCTACTTCAACTGAATAAAAGTAGAATATTAACATTATTGGATTTGATGTTAAATTGAATGTTTGTTGTAAGACTCAGAAACACAGAGTCTCATGTAGTTATACAGATTTTCACAGATTATGAAACAGAAATTTCCAGACAGTTAAATGACACCGCTTTTTACAGGCCTTTAATTTATATTATAATCCCACTTGAGAGGCCATGACAGAAGTTGATTTGGAAACAAACACAGCATTCCAATTAGGACAGATCATTAAACAGGACACTTCATATTTGATCGGAGCATACCTGATCAGGGTTTAGTTTTGAAAATGATTTGTTTTGAAAAGCATCTTATTTTATTAATCTTATGCATGCACTTCTTCCTCTCCTGTCTCCTACTGCTCTGTGAAGGCCTTTAGAAAGTACATGAGAGAAAGAGAAAAAAAACTTTATTTGCCTTTTATGTAAAGGTAGTATGATATTTTTAAGGAAGAAATACAGTGGATTTAGCTATTGATCCTGAAATAACTATTTCAAAATAATCTTATTCCCCAAGGAAGGAAGATTTCAAATAACCAGCCCGTGATTTCGAAATAACAGGCTTGGTAGTGTGGACACTCCACTTATTATTTTGAAATAAGGGGTTATTTAAAAATAACTCCCTAGTGTAGACCAGAGCAAAGGGATTAATTGTATGACTAAGAATTTGGAACATCAGGCTGTTTTTCCCCCCAATATTATGCATGTAAGTATAGATCTATAATTATCACTGAAAAGCACACATGATGAGTTTCCAGATGTTAATACTTATCTGTTACAAGTTGTAGTATATTGGCTATTACTGCAACTATGAAGAGTTATTATTTCTAATAGATGCTTATTTGTCACTTTGATCAAAGAGTTTTGCATGGTCTAGAATATTTTTAAAGTGCTAAAAGCTTGTTTGCCGTAAGCTTGTGCTGTCAAAGCATCTTAGATGTGTAATATGAAACAATAATTAGAAATACTACTTGCTGTTAATTAAGAGTGTGTTAAGCAGGGTCTTAACACAACCTATAATTATTTAAAGTAAATTCTTAGCAACCCATAATATGACCACACAATGTTTTAATAAATAGGAAAAAAAGTGGTTTCCTTAGAAACTTTAATATAATGATTTGGAATTCCAAGGAGTCAGTGAAATTAAATTGACACATTTTCCAGTCAATGGTAAAACTCCCCTGGATTACATAAAATTAGGATTGGATTTTATATGCACAAAAGGCAGTAGGCCAAATTTTACTCTCAGTTACTTTGTCATAAATCCAAAGTGACTTCCCTGACTTCAGTGAAAATGCTCCATATTTCCACTAGTGCAAGAAAGTAGAATTTCACCCAAGGTAAAGTGAGAAGTAGGCAGTCTCACAGCTCTATAAAGCAGAACAACCCACTTCACCTTGAATCATCTTTTGCAATATGTCTTAACACCTTCTCTATTCCACCCTTGTATTTAGCTGTGACATTCTAGAAAGACCTGAGAAAGATTTCTCTGTTGTAAACTTGAAAGCTTGTCTCTTTCACCAGCAGATGTTGGTTCAGTAAAAGATATTACTTCACCCACCTTGTCTTGTAATATCCTGGGACCAACACAACTACAACAACACTGCAAACTCCTTTGCAACTAAATTTTAACATTTAAAATGTTGAGCTTTTTCACTCCAAAATGGTCTTATTTTCCTTCAGAAATTATTCTGCTTTTTATGTAAGACCTAGATGCTGTTGCAGTGCAGTAAAGAAATCCAGTCCCTGACCTCTCAGGGCTTCCAGTGTATTGGAAGAAATTTAACCACATATATGCAGTTTGCATTGACAGAAATGTAGGAAACACTCCCACGTTGGTAAGAAACTTTGAGATATGGTGCTTTTTATCTGTAGATAAGGATTAATTACTACTAATATATACACCTGAAGGTAAAGTTTAGCCATCATGTAGACTTGTAGAGAAATCACACTATCTATGATAGGAATTGCAAATTTGTGTCATTTTAAAGTGCAATTCTGCTCTGAGGGTTTGATTATATCAAAATTGCTCCTTGTTACTCAAGAGATGGAGAGCATGGATCAGCATTAACATTGCACTCCTTGTCAGTACTAACCCATCCCAACCCGAATCCCTACTTAGCTGCCACCTAACCCTGTAGACACCTAAGTATTTTACAGTAAAAAATCTCCAGGTGTCCACGTTCCTGACTCTGGTCATGCATGCAATTGCCATACTCTAAGCACCCAGGCATCTGTCACCTGCCTAAGCCCCTGAGCAATCCATGAATCACAGGGAAGATAGACTGTCCTCTGCCTAATTCGCATGCAAGGCCCAATCCGGTAGGCATGCTCAGAGGCCACCTAACTCTACACAAAGCAGGTGGGGGATAGGACATGTCTCCCTTATAACTCTTTGCCCCGGGGTAGGATCACTCACTGAGCATGTGGGAGAGCTGAAGTTCAGGTTTCCCTTCTGCCTGATGAGAAGGGATTTGAACAGGGCTCTGTTAACATGTCAGATGATCACCTTGACTGCTGAGCTGGTGAGTTGTAACCACCGCCTGGGACCTCTGGAGTTTAATATAAGAGCCTCTCTACAGCTTGAGCTATAAAGCCAGCTGGCTCTCAGGCTGTAGAGAGCTCCCTTGTTCTTCTCTCTCACGGTATCTTGTCTTAAATGCCACTACATGGGACAGTGAACCACACTATGAGTGTGGGTTACAGTCACTCATCTTATTCTGTCCCGGTTAATAATTAATTATTCAACTATTGTATGGAAGTGGAACAATTTCAATAGGCGAGACTGAAGGAGAGCCAGAGCTGAGTATTCCAAAGCCTAGTCGTTATAGTCTTTAGCTGAAAGATGGGAGAATCCTGTTCAAGTCCCTTCAGCTCACCAGGAAGTCTTAAACCAGGGGTCTCCATCTTTGGTATTCTACACACTTAGGCTGTGTCTATACTGGCGCGATCTTGCGCCAGAGCTATGCAAATGAGGCTCAGCGTGGAATATTGCCGAGCCTCATTTGCATAACTAATGAGTGCCGCCATTTTTGCAGAAGAGGCTCTTGCGCAAGAGGCGGCAGGCTGTCTACTGCCCCTACTTGCATAGAAAAACCCTCTTGCAGGAAAGCACGTTATACCTGAAAATAATCAGCATATGACTTGGCTGCAGAAGGACAGGGTTTCTTTAACACCATGAAGAAAAAGTGAGGAATAAACAACTCAAGTCCAGCTAAAAATGTACTATCCGTCTTCTGCATAAAATCTTCTTATATCTGAAATAGCTCAGCGATATTCACGCTGCAGATCGACCCCAGCGATGTCACGCTGAGCCTCGCTACAAATGGAAACAGCCTAGTGGGTAAATAGACACAGCCCTAGTGGGTGTGGTTCACTCTCTGACCACTGGTTTACAAGTTGTAAGGAAAGTCTTCCTTCCTCTCTCTGCATGTTTTCATGAAGTTAGGAGGCCTCGAATCACATGGAGTTGGGCCCTGCACATGAGTCAGGTAGAGATGCTCACTAGCAGAGATAGGCACCTCTCTGCAGTCTGGATTTAGATAGCTATTTCCATAACAGAGGCAAGGTTTGGGACACCCATTTTAGGGGTACTCCACCTAGCATGCTGGCTTTGGAGATAGCACTATAAGCCCTGGCCTACAGTAGGACCTTAGTCCAAAATAACCTCCTCCCCCCCAAGTTCAAATTAGTAAGCAGTGTGTCCACACTACCAAGCCTGTTATTTCGGAATAACAGGCCGCGGATTTTGAACTCTGTATTCCTGCTTTTCAACAGGAATAATGCTAACTCTACACTTATGAACCCAAAATAGCATTAGTGTGGATGCTCCAGTGCTGCTAATTTGAACTAATTGTCCTCCAGGAGGCTTCCCACAGTTTCCCAGAGTGCTTCCTGGGCTCTGAGTCTGAAGTAGCGTGTCTACATTAATGGAGCCTGCCTCAGACAAATTTCAATGCTTCCCTGTAATGAGGACACGCAAGTTCGAATTTGTTAAATCTGGAGTTCTTAAGTTGAATTTAGTAATTTCAAAATAATTTCCTAGTGTAGATATGGCCTAAGGGTTAATCTACCCAGAATTTTATGCCCAGGTCTGAGCCTGGGTTCAAGCCAACTCCCCGTTGCATCCACACTGCAATTGTGCTAACCCGGGGTTTGGATCTAGAGTTCCAGGACCCTGCAGGGCTCAAAGTTCTGAGACAAGCTAGAACCTATGTCTGAGGAGCCCTACTGGTTCCTGTGTACACACAATCCTGACTTGACTTTTTTCAGGAGCCTTCCATATGTATCCGACAGCTCCTGGCAGCAGAATAGCAGCTCTGCGGGCAGCCAGCACAGCAGGCTAGAAGTACTATTACTGCCAGGCAGAGCCTGCTCTTTGTTTCTCACTTGAGGGCCAGATCTGAGGGGTTTTTTTTCTTTCTCATTTGTGGGCCAGGTCATTGAGGGTCATAGGGGGAGGGTGGCTTTTGCTTCTTACTTGTGTGTGCCCCCCACTAATTTTCTGTGGGTCAGTGGCCCCTGGACCCAAAAAAAGGTTTCCCACTTGTTCCCTAAGGCATGCAATCACAACCACCCCTGAGAGCTGGGGACTTCTGTTTAAATCCTTTCTCCCCTCTGAAGGAGAGGGGAAAGTGTATTTGGACCTCCCACATCCCAAGTGCGTGCACTAACCACTGACTGGGCTAAAAGTTATAAGGTAAGTTGTGCAACAACATTTTTTGTGGAGTGAAGCAGGCACCTCACTCATACCCACAAGAAACTATACAGGCTACTAAGTCACAAGAAGGGTCCCTAATCATGGATTGCTAGTGAAGTAGTAGTGCCTCCTTGCAGCCTGGAGTTACACTTGTCTGTGAGAAACTGGCAGCATTTAGCCTATCAGTGTCTCCCTCATGGTCCTATATATGTTTGTTATAGTCTCGTAAGGTGTCGCAGGACCTTTGCTTTTAAAGTTATAGACTAACATGGCTACCCTTCTGAGACTTTTTCCCATTGGCTATTTCAGGCGGAGAGCTGACTGGCTTTTGTGAATCTCATTCTAAGCTATTTCTATTGATTGAATGTGGGAACTCAGGTGCCTAATTTGGCTTTACGGATCATGGTATTGTTCCTGTGATGTTCTGGGCATCTAAAAGTTAGGAACCATGACACTCAGCATCACAACACGTAAGTCCCTTTTGGGGCTCCAGGTTTGAGACCCAAATTCTGTTTTAATTTACCACTGTAAATACAAAGTAACTTAACTGGTGCAGTTACTCGAGGTTTTGCAGCAATGTTACAGAGTAGAATTTTACGTGCAGAATTTTATTCTGGTGATGCAAGAGCCAGAAAGGATTTTCAGCTGATTCCAGGCAGGGATGACAGGGATGACGCTCTTTTACTTGTTAAATGAGCAAGTGCTGAAATACTTTAATGAGGATCAGATACTTATTTGATTTCACTAGACTTTGAATGAGATCATTTTTAGAAATGCTTTTGGTTTGAATCCCTATGATCTGGAAAGTAATATTTTTGCATTTACTTATCAATATGTCAATAAAAGCCTAGTTCTGTAGGCTTCCTTGTTAGATAATATGGACTAATTTAATAGGAATTTGATTGATATAAAATTCAGTTTTGACTTATTTTTCTAATGATTTTTGTATTAAAATGCAAATGTACTTATTTGTCTTATCAATAGAGGCTAATTTTGTTGGCTTTGCTGGTGAATAATCTGATAAATATAAAAATCAGTTTTGATTTAGGTCTTTATAATTTTTATTTTATTAGTAAAGCTCTCTGATCTGAAGAGTAACATGTTTGTTTTCACTAATAATTTTAATGGGATCAATTATCATTTCAGTATTAATCTAATAGTTCACATAGAAGAACCAAGTTCTATTTAGCTAAAATATAATAGGCAAGAAAGTGTAGTTTTCCCTTAGCGGTATATATGTGTTAAATTTCTATAGCCCAAAATGTCAATATTCAGTATTAGTATTCTTTCTCAAATAAATACTTATTGTAAGGTATTCTTAGAAGTACCCATTGTGCTTCTATTATTTTATTGTGTATTGTTGCCTTGCCATTATAAGGAATATGTTAGTCCATTTTTAAATAATTATATTATTGATTTAATGCATTGAAATTATTTTAAAAAATTAAACTGATTAGATTAAGGCTGCTGCCATGCAAAGGAATCCATAAATTCAAACACCCTACACCTGAACAGAGTCCTGTTGAAGTCACTGGACTTTGCTTAAATAGAAGGAACTGTGTTGTGTGATTGGAACCTGGATTTGTAGCTTACTGAGGGCATGTCTACACTAGGAAATTATTTCAAAATAATAATTATTAACTATTATAATTATTACAATAATTAATAATGAATAATTATTATTAGTTTGAAATAATAACTCCTGAAATAACTATTTCAAAATAGCGTGTCCACACTACAGGGAAGCCTCAAAATTAGTCTGAGGCAGGCTTCCTTAATGTGGACACACTACCTCAATTTAGTGCCTCAGGAAGCACGGGGAGTAATTATTTTGAATGACTCTTGCTAGTAGATATTTCAAAATAGCCACAGTGGAGCATCCACACTAATGCTATTTTGAAAAAAATATTTTGAAATAAACATTATTCCTCATGGAAAACAGGAGTTATTATTTCAAAATAATGGGCTTGGTAGTGTGGATGCTCCACTTGTGATTTTGAAATAAAGGGCATTATTTCAAAATAACTCCCTAGTGTAGACCACAGCTGAAAGACAATATATGTGGAATCCCACTGTGCCATTTTAAAAGTGCCATTTGTCAGAGTCGAATATACACTTTAAGGCTGCTATGAAGGTGTCATCTGAGAGCATTTAGAGAGGAAATGTTCACTTAGCCATCTTGAAACTTGTTGTTGTCATGGTGATATTCTGTCAGAGAGCAGAGACAATATCATGTGATGTAAGATGGTGACCAATCACACAGCACAAACAGTGAAGCACAACTAGTGAATGCTTAAAGCAACATTCGTAGCACATATGTGAGCAGTATGTAGACTGATCTAGGTACACATGAATTATCAATTGAATGTAAACAAAATAATGTGCAAAAATTGAACTCTCTGAAGAAATTTGTATATCTTGTCCTAAAAGCTTTGTAAATTTTTTTGCTGTATATATTTTACCCAGCCCTAGTTTGTATTTACTCAACACAAAACAGTACAAAAATATGCCTAAAAACAAGTATGAAAATATACATTTCAACCGGTGTTAAGTAACACTTATTTTCAGCTTTTTTAAATTAATCATTTAAAAATATAAATGATTATTTTATGATCAGTAAATACTTTTCAATTTAATTTCCTTTTTTCTAATAGTTGGAAACAATTAATCGCTTTAGATGTAATTCATACATATTCTATATTCAAGTCAAGCATTTGAAAAAAGCAAAATAATATTTTCATAACTATTTTCATAATTATAGATTCCATTCTCAAGACAAGGCCTCGTCTTGTTTTGCACTGTGCAAGAGGTCCAGAAAAGGCAGCCTGGAGGATCAGAGCCTTAGTGTTCCCCACAATTGATTATTTATCTTTGTATTTCATGCCACTTAAATAATAAAAGCAGAATAATTAGTTTCACTTTTGTTTATAGATAATCCTTTTCAGTCTAAGACTCTAGTGTACTAGGTCAATGTTGCAGCATTTGTACATTAATAACAGTGGGGAGAGGTTTGGCTCTAGGAAAAAATATTTTCATTTGAATTTTTAGATAATCCTGAAAATAATATGATCTGAATTGTGAACCAAATTTGACTTAATACAGCCCGTTAAATATTACTAGAAAATACTTATATATTCCAAGATATGAAAATGTGCCACCTCAGGAATGAAACAAAGGGGAAGTTAAGAAAAAGCATAACTGCAATACTAGCTAGGCATATGTCTACACTATGGAGCTTATGCTGGCCTAGCTATTCTGATATCCCTACCATAAACACAGCCTAAACTAAAACCTGGTCTACAATATGGGGTTAGGTCAACGTAAACTGCCTTGTGTTGACATTTCTGTGGAAGTGTGTTTACTTAAATTTTGCTCCCACTAACATAAGTGCCTCTATACTCTGATTTAGTAACATCAAGTCCCCAAGCAGCATAGAGTCACAGTCAATGTAATTAGGTTGACACAATGTCAATGTAGACACTGTGATGTTTACATTGATTGTTACTGGGCTTCAGAAGCCATCCCACAATCCCCACACTGACAATACAATCAGTATAAGCAGTCATTGTGAGGATGTTCAGCACCAACACAAAGAACCAAGAGTGTGCACATACAAGCAATTTAATAACTGGTGCTGTATGCCAGCATAAGTTCTGTTTACTGTATATAATTGTGTAGCATAGATGTGGCTTAAGAGAAGGATTTTTTGAGAGTGTATAGGAACACCACCTCCCCAAACATCATTAGGTACCTCATAAAAAATACTGTTCTCTTTCACGCTTTAATTACACTAGGGACTTTGTTGGCACAGCTGTTTGGTCAGGATGTAGTTTTCTCACATTTCTGATTGGTGTAGCTATGCCATATAACTTTGAAATACAGACCAAGCCTAAAAGGCAGCTAAATGCTACAGCTAGTTGGCTTTCTCAGGTTTAAAGGCCAATTGCAAGTAAAGACCATACTTCAGAAAAGCCTTCCTATAAAATAGGAGCTCCAAATATATTACCTTATTTGTGTAGATAAGGGCCTTTGATGAAAAGCATGGTGACATTTTCATAACTAAAGTTAGGTGTGAGTGATCTGTAATTTAAATTTATAAAATGTGTTTAAGTAAAGAATGCCAACACAAGGAGCCAAGTCTTGATGGTGTGTTTTCCAAACCCATTGGCTGTGTCTAGACTGGCCAGTTTTTCCGGAAAATCAGCCGCTTTTCCGGAAAAACTTGCCAGCTGTCTACACTGGCCGCTTGAATTTCCGCAAAAGCACTGACTTCCTACTGTAAGAAATCAGTGCTTTTATGAAATACTATGTTGCTCCCGTTCGGGCAAAAGTCCCTTTTGCGCAAAAGGGCCAGTGTAGACAGCTGAGATTTGTTTTCATAAAAAGCCCTGATCGCGAAAATGGCGATCGGGGCCTTTTTGCAGAAAAGCGCGTCTAGATTGGCCATGGACGCTTTTCCGCAAAAAGTGCTTTTGCGGAAAAGCATCCGTGCCAATCTAGATGCTCTGTTCTGAAAATGCTTTTAACGGAAAACTTTTCCGTTAAAAGCATTTCCGGAAAATCATGCCAGTCTAGACACAGCCATTATGTCCATACAATTGAAAAGTCCTCTCAAGATGCAATTTAAAGCTGTATTAGTTAGATGGGCTTCAAAGGTGTTGGCCTGCATATTGATTGAACTTTTCAATTTGTGTTAAACTAACTTGAGGCAACTGAAAAACAGGGTTTTTTTCCTGTTAAGACAGGGGCCAGGGCAAAAAGGGTAGGAGAAAGAGAGGCTATCAGTCAGTGGTTACTTAAGTACTCCTTAAAGTGTAAACTTTGATCTCTCTGAGCCTCAATTTCCCCATGGTAAAAAAAAATCCACACATCCCCCCTCAGATTTGTTATGAGGCTTCTTCATGTATGTTTGTAAGACACTCTAAGTTCCATGAATGGGAAGTGCTCTAGAAAGCATGAACTATTGCTGAATAGTTTTATTCAATCGTTTAGGCCAGTTCTACTTGACCATAAATCATTCTAAACTTAAAGTAAAGACGAGGGCAGTGAATTTTCACGGGCGGTTTTCAGTTTATGAGGCTGTTACAAGAACTTTGCTGGGTAGTTGAGAGCCAACCCCTCCGTCTTCTGCAAAGATTTTACAAAATCCAGGAGTGCCTAGAAGTGGATTTCACTCCGTGTACAGTTTGGCTTGAGAAATTCCACTAGCGGTGCGGGCGGAGAACGCCTTTTGCCCCTCCCTGTCCGAGCGCAGCCGAGAGCCAGCAAGCGACGGAAATGAGGCCAAGCTCTGCAGCTTCGCTCGTCTCCCATTGGAAATGCTGGGGGCGGGGGCGTGATTTCCGTCGCACGGGGGCAATGCCGGGCTCTCCAGGCAGGCCTGTGGGGGTCACAGGCGGGGCAGAGCCGGGCCGGGCTGTTTAGAGTGGGGGTGGAGCTTTGTATCAGCCAGCCCGCCCGCAGGGGAAGCCCTGCGCTGGGCTGGCTGACAGCCAGGCCCCAGCCGGGGGCGTCCGGGAGGCTCCCCCGTGGGCCGCTGTGCGTGCGGGGAGCGCGCCTGACCCAGCCATTGTTTCCTATCTCCGCACCGGCGTCAATGGAAAATCCCCCCCAGCCCCGCCTGGGTCGGGCTCTTTATCCCGCGGCGCTGCCGTCACGGAGAGCGGCTCTGCTGACGGGGGAGCTGACGCTCTTGGCTGCTGCAGCTGGGCTTGCGGCGGCTACAGTGGGGCTCTGTGTGGCGCTGGGAAGGGGGCGCGGAGCAGTGAGCGCCCCGCCGCAGCCCCCGCTTCCTCCTCCTGGCGCCCGCTGCGGTGTGTGGGGGCCGGGCGCTGCTGCTAGCGCCGCCCCCGGGACGCGCCTGGCCTTGCCCTGCTCTGCCCGGGCTGAGCCCGGGGGAGCGCGGCCGCGCCGCTGCGGACAGCTCAGGCGAGAGAGGAGCCAGGTAATGTTGTTACAGGCAGGCGCGTGGGGGGTGTTTTTTGGGGGGAACCAGCCCCCCGAGAAATGCAAAGAAACTTGGGCTCACAGCACCCTGCCTGTCCCCGGAAGGGAGGCTTTGCTGCCGCCCTCCCCCCGTAGTCGCTGTCTGGGGCCGTGGAAGTGTGTAGCGGCTCCTGTAGCCGCCTGCCTCTCCCTGCTCTCCCCACACACCCACGTCGTGGCGCGGGGCTTTCGGGAGAATCCGGCTGCCGCGCCATAAAGTACCAATCGCGGAGCAGGGCGGGCGGGGGAAGCCTGACTGCCCTGCCACTGGCTTCCCCAGGAAAGGAGTCGGGTGCGACCCCGCCTTCCAGCGCAGCGGAACCGCTTGCCTCCAAACAGCCGCGAGGATTGAAAGTTGACAATCAAACTCCAGTAAAGCTCTTCCTAATTGAACTTAACCGAGGAGGTTTCCGTCGCCCGGGCAGGCTGCCTGCCTGTCTCCATTTAATGGCGTTAAGCTAGAGTGTGGTTTTTTTGTTTTGTTTTGTTTTACATCGGTACAATTCCATCAATAGTTTTCTGCACAGCTGGATTTCTGCTGGGTGCAGATGTTGCTAATGGCAGCTTAAGCACGGATGGGCAGATAACATATGGAATGCAACATGTTGCCATATGGTCCGTTTAGCCTTTCACCTCCACGAATATCAATCAAATATGTTCTGGGAGAAATTTAATGACTCTCTGAACAGGAAGATGAATTGCTTGGTATGATTTATATTCCTTGACCTGATGCTATATAACAATAAGACGGTAAATGGAACTCACAGTTTTTATAATAGGAATGTGACCAAATGGCGCTAGATTTCAAATACTATAAACATTTGCATGTAAGGATCTTGACAGCTGTCAAATTGTTCAGACAGTGAAGCATGCCCCAATAAAGACATGTCCACAATAAAAACAGACAACCACGCCTTCCAGATTCTTGAGTAGAATTGCCTGCCTGTATGTCTCAAAACATTTGAAAGTATGAAACATTATTATTATAAACACTCCAATATCCAAATCTATCTACACTTGTATTGCACACTTGTATGGATATCAGGAATGGGGAAGAAGAGAGAAAGGTGCAGTGGAACTAATTATTCGGGATCTTCCAGAAAACTAGGAAAATAGATTCTGGTAAATTTGTTGCCTCTCACTAATTTCAAATTCATTTACATCAGAGACCATATTTGTTTATTGTTTTCATGACCTAACATTTTTTACTTCAGTGTGATTAATTTTTTTCAGAATTACACTTGCAGAAAATTTAAGTAGCTTGCTATTCTAACTGAAACAGGTATGTATACCCTTTCTTATGCTGCTCTTATATTTTGAATGTTAAATATATCATGGATGTAAAACCCTCAGGTCCCAATCCAGTTCCCAGTGAAATAATTGGCAATCTTCCCATTGCCTCCAATGACTGTTGGATTGTCTCTAGGCTTGTATTCTATTTTAGTGTCATGGTTACAATGTTTTCAAGTGTGAGAAGACACTAAGGCTATGTCTAGACAGCAGCGCTATTTTGCAATACAGAAAATATCCCAATAGCTATTCTGTATCTTTGAACGCACCCGTTATTTCAAAATATATTTTAAAATAACAGGTGTGCTGTTCCAGTGTCCCTGTAATGCTCGTTCCATGAGGGTTAAGGGACTAATCAGAATAGCACTTTATTTTGAAATAAGCTATTTCAAAATTACCTCGAAATAAGCTATGCAATTTCCACTGATCTTATTTCAAGGTAAGGGTGCAATGTAGATGCACTGTAAAGGACTTACCCACCTGAACCTCTAGGTCAGGGCTACTCAACATGCAGCCCACGGGCCACATGCGGCCTGCAGCCTATTTGTTTGCAGCCTGTGGGTGGGAGCTAAAACAAAAAAGTAGTCAATATAATGGTCTTCTGTTGAAATGCATTTTAGTAGTTAAATTCCTGGACTGTCATTGCTCATTAAAAGTGCTAACATGTGGGTGGAAATTGGGTAAATATTCCATTTTATTAATATCAGCTGAACTGACTTAAATGGGCCCTGTGTTTAGTGTAGTCTTGCCTTAATTTTTGTATTCATGCCCGTCAGTGAAAGAAGCTATTTGCATATATACAACCAGGCTTAAGTTGTGGCCCTAGACATGTACTGTGAGTATCATTGTGGCCCCCTAAATTGAGTAGCCCTGCTCTAGGGTATTTACACACTCGCTCTGAATTAGTTCTTCAGAGGCACTTTTAGTAACTGTAATGCATTGTATTCTTTCCCTGTGATATTTTGTTCAGGATGGAAAGAAAATTAATACAATAAAACAAGGAAAGAGATTATAATCCATTGTATAACTAGTTTGAATCTATCACTGTTTTTTTTAAATCTTAAATTAAATTACACTACTTATACACAGGTAACCAATATAAATTGCAAGCTCTTTGGGACAGGGACTGCCTCTTTGCTATGTTCATATAATGTTTAGAACCATGGGGCTGTAGCCTCTAGGTGGTATTGTGAAATTAGTAATAAATATTACAGCCTCTCCCGAGTTACGAACGAGTTACGGACCAGACACTTGGCCGTAACTCGATCCGTTCGTAACTCAGACCCCATTGAGTTACACACGACCGCGCTGTTCGTAAGCGCGAGTCGCGTTCGTAACTAGGGGACTGCCTTTATGACTGCTCCATGGGAGCTTTGGTCGTAAGTGCGAATGGTCGTAACTTGACCGTTCGCAACTCGAGGAGCGGCTGTACTGTACATCCCTCTATGTGATAAATCTCATGAATTATTAAGAATAGTTGGCCTACTAATATAAAATGAGATTTCATGCTCCTGAAATATATATACAATTAATAGGATATGTGAGTGTGTTTTTAATATAACATTCTGTATGACTGGCAATATGTATGTATTATGTGCAAAATTATGTTGATGTTACAAGAAGTCATTTCCTTTTCCCATAGAGACAACCAGACTCTTTTTCTATCAATATAATGGCACCATTCTTTTTCCATTGGCTGTACAAAGAGCAGAACTGAGTACCTATTTCTAGTACATAGTTACAGGAACCTTTCTATCTAAATATGTAAAGGTGAAGTTTAAATTGCCCAAATATGAAATAAAGTGCTGTCATGTTAGACACAATGAGTTATTCCCATTTTGCCAATAGGGATAAAAAATGCTGTTGAGCCAAAGGTCTGTCAGATCATGTAAAGTAGTTGGTTTTACTTAAATATTTTGATCAGAACATAACTAGAAAAAATGGTTTTATGTTAATGTTTCTTGTATTCAACAGATTTCCAATGGATGAATATTGTAGCAAGTACATAGGGGCAAGTGACACTGTTTTGTGATTTTAATCAGGCTGGCTGTGTCTAGACTGGCCGCTTGAATTTGCGCAAAAACACTGACGTTCTAATGTAAGAAATCAGTGCTTCTTGCGCAAATACTTTGACGCTCCCATTCGGGCAAAAGTACTTTTGCGCAAACGTATTTGCAAGAGGCCAGTGTAGACAGCTCAGGACTGTTTTGTGCAAAAAGCCCCGATGGCTAAAACGGCGATCGGGGCTTTCTTGCACAAAACCGCGTCTAGATTGGCACGGACGCTTTTGCGCAAAAGCATCCATGCCAATCTAGACGCTCTTTTCCGCAAATACTTTTAACGGAAAAACTTTTCCGTTAAAAGCATTTGAGGAAAATCATGCCAGTCTAGACGTAGCCTTATTGTTTTCCTTATTACATTATGAAAATAGTAGTGGCATATGATATACTCTTAACTCCAGTGTCTTTGATCCATGTGTGCTCATCCTACCTATTGTGCCTGCTTGAGAACTTTAAAAACAGACAGACAAAACTGCACAGAATTACAGAGATCCTTCAAGATCCCGTCCAGCCCTACTGTTCTATGAGTCTCTGATTTTGTTTTGTACTCCTTTTCAATTCTGGGGGGGGCCTTTTGGGAGAGGTGTTGGGTGTGTTCTCTATGAACCTGTTTATGCCTGGCCCACTCCCACATATGACTTCTGTAGAATTACTGTCTTAAAGTCCAAGGTAACATCCATTATAATTATAACTTAATCAAGTATTCCTAAACTTGGGCAAAAGGTCCTCACTGAGGAGTTTTGACTGAGTGAGGACTGTGTGCCAGTATTAGTCTTCTAGAAGGATTGAACTGCATTTGAACCTGTCACCATTATTCTAATGACCTGGGGAGGGAATCATATTGTTAGTGATTGGTAAAACATTAAATTGACATTCATATTGGATTTTACAGTATTTGTTTAGCTATGGGCCTTCTAAAATTTGGACTTGAGTGCTGAAAAGGTTCATTCTTTACATTCTAATCTCTTAAATTGCCAGCTGCCAGGAACATTGATTACATAAACGGGATATTACATACTTCACCTGCAGCAGGGAAGGACAGGATATTTTGAAAAAATTCAAACATCACATATTGTGGATCCTTAATGCATTAGTTTCCTCAGTGTAATTCTGATTGCATTACAACCACAGCTATTTATTTATTGTTCACTCTGATGTATTAAAATACTTTGCACTTTTGCTTCTCTTTTTGATGTAAGAGCTATAGCAGTATGTGACAAACTTCTGAGAAAGTCAACATATGCTGCTCCCCATTACTTGAAAATATGCTTCTTCTAATTTGTATAGTAATGCTACAGTATTTCTTTATTTATGAAGGTCGAGAGATTGTCTTCCATCTTTCATTTTAAAAAAGTAACTTTAGAAATAAAAAGTGACCACTATTTCTCTTCTAAAATGGTTCAGCCTATTAAGTTACCAACATGTGCACAATCTCACATTGATATGCAGTTTTTAGTTTATCTCTTTTTAGTGGGACTATCATGTAAATATATAATGTAAAAGTGCACTTCATATTTAATACTTTATCAGATTGACAGTTGTTTTAATTAAATGTGTTCTGTGTTCTTGTATTTAGATACCAAAATACAGCATTTTACTAGATTTTATAAAATTGTGTTTGCATTTATTTAATGCAAGGTTCTTTTTTAAAGCATGTAGTCTTGAATGTTTGTTCTCCCTTTTTTTTCACATCATTACTCTGATACTGCTTGATTAGCTCCCTCCCCAGTCATGATTGGTAATTAAAATAGGCATTAAAATTAGTCACTTAGCAATTTTGCTGTTCAATTGGCAATTAAATTACTTAATTGCAATTAAAGTCCTAATTTTAATTGGCAAAATGATAGATGTAGATTTAAGATAATATGTATAAATACTTTAATAAGTGTCTATATAAGGATTACTTAATTACTCAACTTCAAGTTTATGCTGTTAACTTTAGAACTTTTAAGTGAGAAATGAAATTTATATTCTATTCTAAGGATATGGTAATTAGATGTATTACTTATCATGATCAGGATCTTTGCTATAAGTTACTTCTCTTAAAACTATGGTGTGGGTTAACCATTGAAGTATGCACTATTCATTATATTACAAACTAGTTATGCTTTTAATTTTGTATTCAATGTGACTTTCATTCAAATGGTAGATTGGCCTACTGATGTAGTATAAAGTTATTCTGCTGGGCGTGTGAGATTGAACTACAGAACTTCAAGTGAGAATAATTAAACTCTATATTTTACTTTAAGTTGGAATTTCCAACTATTTAATAGATACCTATTGAAATACAGAATGATTAAAACATGTTGCAATTTGTTGGTTCTAGAAAGAGATTCTGAAGAGAAAACTCAAAAATAGTATTGTACATATGAATTTTCACTAACTTTACTTGTAATCACTTTATCATAACACACAGTTTGTTAGACTAACTTAACCAATCTGTAGATAAAAACCTAAATCACATGATATGAAACTTACTTGCATTATTTCCCTTTATTTCAGTGGGACTAGATATCTGAGTTAAAGCAAGCAGCATGGGGCCCCCTGTTTATGTCAGGTGCCATATTTACAAAATAGAATATAAAATATTTTTATCTCATAAATAGTAAGCATTCTCAGTTTTAGACACAGTAAAATTGAATAATTACTGGTTGATGCAGATTGCATGGTATTTACAAGTGCTTTTGGACTTGCATGTTAATATTTTGAATGTGTTGGAATGCTCACTATTTCCATTAAAACATTGTACTTTTCGGGGGTGTTTTAAAATATTTTCTCTGTAAAGTTATTTTTGTTCAGTTCATTCTGAACTGATTATATTGGAATATAATCCTAAGGATATGTCTCTTTTTTTTTAATTGTTCTGTTTGGTTTTATTCTATTTACATTCATTGCAGAAGAATATAATAGTTTTCTATAAGGCAGAAAAGATAATTGCATGCACATTGCCAAATACTGTATGTAGATCCCAACTTGCCACTGGCTTAGATTGTATCAGTGGAAAATCACTGTGTTTTTTTAAAAATATACAGATTTAATTGAAGCAGAGAATTCAATGTGATGACACATGGCAGTTCTCAGAAGTCACATTCTCTCAAAAGTCTAATATATGGGATAAATGTTTATTATGAAACTATTGACAATGTCAAGGTAGCTCTCATTTTTCCTAACTCCACAAAAGCCTAATGCATCATTACACTATTTAACATGGTTGCTGTTTTGCCTTTTAAAATAGATTTCTAAGGTGATCTTAATGAAAATGTAGTGCTCTTATTTTCATTGTGTAACTTTTTACTCTGTAAACTAAGTTTTTTGCTTTTTCAGAATTCTGTTCCTGTTATTGATCCCACTTAAAGTCACTGGGAATCTTACTGTTGATATCAGTAAGGGTGATGCATGAACAATGCATCATATGTTTTTGGGATGAGGAAAATACTTATTTCATGAAAGCCTTTATTAACCATTGAATTAAAAGTTCCCTGGTTAAGATTTAATTTTTAAATTGTGATGTATTTTAAATGTATATACATATTATGTATAATGTACACAATAAAAAATTACAATTGAGTTTCCTACATTGGTTCCTAGTTTAGATTTTAACACACTGGTTAGTATTTTTCTTTAAATGCATATATATCTCAGGTCTTATACTTATTTTCATGGTCAAATTTTCAGTTATCAAAGCAATATAACATTATTATAAAAATATTCCCTTTTAAAAAGTTTTTAAAAGATGGCATAAACTGTGGATTTAGAGGAGGTTTTTAACTGCCTTCAGTCTGTCCTTAAAAACACATCTGCTGTTTTTTAAAATCAAAGCTTTTAATTTTGCTTAAACTCTGTAGAACTTTTTTATTCCTTTTAAAAGGAAAAAGGCTAATAATTTCTATTTTTTATTCCCCTTTGTATTTTTTCAAGATGATAGCAATGGAATGAAACTTAAATACTGATGCCATCTTTTTTAAAGAACTGTATGAAGTCTTCCCGTTTGATTACAAAGCTTTCTAAGGTTAGTTATTAGGATTTGGGCCTAAAAAGACTCCACTTCCTGTCAAACTGCCACATCCTGGGTCCTCTGTATAACAATTCTGAACACCTGGGCTATGTCTACACTGGCGGGTTCTTGAGCCAGAAATATGCAAATGAGGCTAAGCGTGGAATATCGCCGAGCCTCATTTGCATACCTAGTGAGCCGCCATTTTTGTGGAAGAGGCTCTTGCGCCAGAAGGAGCTGTCTACACTGCCCCTTCTTGTGCAAGAAAAACCCTCTTGCACAATGCCGCTACGCTGATTATTTTCAGGAATAACGGCATTGTGCAAGAGGGTTTTTCTTGCACAAGAAGGGGCAGTGTAGACAGCTCCTTCTGGCGCAAGAGCCTCTTCTGCAAAAATGGTGGCTCATTAGGTATGCAAATGAGGCTCGGCAATATTCCACGCAGCCTCATTTGCATATTTCTGGCGCAAGAACCCGCCAGTGTAGACATAGCCCTGGAGTCATTTTGAGTATGGGAAATGACTTACATATAGCATATAGCCCATTGCTTTACTGTTTATACATATTCAATTCTGTATGTTTCTCTGTTCCTATATACATACATGCACAAAATCTACATTATCTACAGTTAGGAATGCTTTCAAGTTAACTAACTTAGTATTTTAAAAACATGCCTTTTGGTTTTTCAAACCTGACTTGTATCTTTTTTGGCAGTAAAAAGCCACTATTTCACATGGCATTTATGTGGACAAAAACCTTTTTCTTCTTAAAAGTTAGATTTCTCTCTATGCTGGGACAGACTCTAGCAATTATTTAAAGGTTTAAAGCAATACCTAAGTTATCCTAATGATTTCTATGCTGCTCTTTCAGATCCATATGTCATTCTGTACAAGGGGGGCAAAGTGGGTGAGGTAATGTTTATTGGACCAACTTCTGCTAGTGAGAGGCACAAGCATTTCAGCATACACAGAGCTTCTCAGATACTTGTCTCTTACCGGCAGAAATTGGTCCAATAAACTTTACCTCGCCCACCTTGTCTCTCCAATATCCTATTTCCAATACAGCTACCACACCGCCACCCATGCTGTACTGATGGCAGTTTTGTATTGACTGACTGAAAAAGTGGAGCTGGTATCCAGATGACAGAAGCACACACCCTGTCTAGAGCTGCTAAGGTACCCAGCCGCCCCGCCCCTAATGAGCTTTGCAGCAAGCCCCATGGCAAAGAGGGTTCCGCTGCCCCGGTGAGCTGTTTTAACAAGTATTTCCCGCTGTAAAGCCGGGAGCCCCCCGGCCACGAGCCCTGTCGCCTCTTGAGCTTCCGACCGGGGCTACTTAAAATAGGCTCCCGCCCACTCTCGGGCTATAAGCGGCTCCCCCGCTGCAATGGAGCAGGGAGCCGGCCAAGCAGCTGCTATTTTTGGCGCAGCCGGCTGGTTGCGTCAATAGCGGCGTCCCCTTGCGTCACGCGGCGCCCCGCCCCACTCTCACTTTTTCCCTTTCGTTCGCTGCAGCCCACGGGCGGCGGCTGACGCTGCTGCGCTCATGCTAATGAGCCCCCCCTCCCACCCGCCTGCCTGCCGCTCGCCAGGCCCGCAGCCGCCGCCGAGCTTAAGGTGGCTGCCGCTGGTTCCCGGGGCTCCGCGCGCTTGGAACGCCCGGGGCTATTTATAGCGCGGCCCAGCAGAGCTCCTGCAGTCTGGGCTGCTCCCCGCTGCAACGAGGGCGGCAGGGGTGCAGCAGGGGAAGCCCTTTCCGGCTGATGAGGCGCGAGCAGAGCTACCCCAAGGGAGCTGCTGTCCTCCGCCAGGGGTGTTAGGTTCTCCAAAGGTTTGAACCCCGGACAGAGAGATCAGATGCTGCAGTCGACAGGGGACCCGGGACAGATGAGGGGCCAGGCTTCTTCGGCGCTTGAAGACTGCCGGCAAGGAGCTGGCCGGGGACCCCCCGGTGTCCGCTCTACAGGGGTCATGCCCTGCAGGCAAAGGGGATCAAACATAAAGCACAAGTCACGCGCCCTTAGGTCTGGAGCAAGCTTTGCTCCGGCAAAGGCGGGGCGGGCGGGCGGGGAGGGGGGCGGGCGGGTGCGGGTCTCTCTGTTATTGTGTACGCGCTAGTGTTTCTCTTGTCAGGAATTGATTCCTCCTTTCCGTGAGCCCGCTCCCAGCCTGTGTCCGGGGAGTGACATGCAAAGCACAGACAGGGCTGTGTGACAGCTTTTAGGATCGCCCTGGCATGAGGACAGGGCACCCTACGTCACCCTGGCTACGCGCTTTTTCTCACTAGAGCACAGAGGTATTGACAGCCAGGCTTTTACACGGCGCTAGTTGAAGTCTAGTCTAATACATGTAACTCGTACAATCGGGCTCCTTATTTGCCGCGTATAGGAGACGGTGCCCACTGCGGACAGGAACTTTCCTCCCAAAACAAATATTTATTTCCAGATGCCTTTAATTGGCACTTTGAAGTAGTGCAAGCGCCGAAATCATGCCTCGGGGTGTAAACCAACCCCCGATCGCCCACCCACCTTCCTGACAACTGGACCACTTGTTGCGTGAAGCTGTGTTGTTTTGAGAGCAGGGTGATCTCAAGGCACTGGCAGACTCCGACTTCGTACGGTGACGATTGTTCTGCTCCTCGTAATAAAACATTCTCTCAAACGTACCTGGAGACTGTGACTACGGTGCTTACAGGCGCTGCTGTTTGTTTTTTTGAAGAAAGGGGGTTCCTCATTTTTAGCATGCAGCAAATGCCTCGCAAGGTAGGGGAAATATCTGTATTTAGCAGTGCATACAAGTAGCGATGTCCGTATGCAAGAAAATTCCCCGTACGGCACTGTGGTATAGACACAACTTAACACACCCCACGCAGACGGAGAAACACACGCTATTATAGAGTCCGCCTGTGTGCAGAGAGATCCCGTAAGGTGTTTGACTCGGCGTGGGGGGCTCTAGTTCTTTGTTTACTGTCTTGCACATCTAGGGGGTGTACGTGCGGGGGAGGAGGGTCGCACCTATTTTGGAAAAGCTGTGACAAGGTGAACCGAGGGAGCTTGTTCCCACCTTAAAATCTGCACTCTTAGTGATGTCACGTCGGAAATTTACCAAAGCAAGAACTGGCCAACTGTGCAGAGAGATCCAGCCCCTCGAATGGCTGATTGGGCGGGCAGCACTGACGTGCACTGACGCTTGGAGACTTTAGGTGCATGTTGGCTGTGGAATACGGAGCCCACATAAACAAAGGCACATTGGAGGGAAGGGCCAGTCTGTCCGGCTTGCTCGCACTGAGCTTCAATAGTACTGTACTTCCCAACAGAGACTAATTAGCAAGTGCTCCGTCATCGGTTGCTTTATCCGCCGATCTGCCCCTGGGAAACTGTTGTTCAGACGGTTGAATGAATGAAAAAGACATTGCTAACAAGTGAGTATTTATTTTTGTAAATTTCCCCTATGTAATCTTGTACTTGATTTACAGCCATCTACTCTATGGACCCTTGTGTAGGGGATGGGAGGGCAGGTGGGATAGGAGGCGTTGACATATTGTGTGTGTGTGTGTTTCAAATGCAGTCTTTCTCGGAACTGTGTTTCCAAAATGTCATTCAGTTAATGCATCACTCAGTGACCCTCTAATCCGATTCTGTATAATATGCTAACGTGAAATCAACTATGGGGCAAGAATCTGCCCCTGGCTTTCTGCTATAACTTTCACGGATTTGGGGGATTTAGCATATCAAAGTTATGGTGTTAAGGTAAACATGCTTAGCTGGGGCCTGAACTTGCACAGTTATATAGCAGGAGAAAAGTTATTCAGTGTCTGTATTGCTTGGGAACAATTTTCTCTCCATCTCCAAGGTTAGCAACTGGTGCTAGTGTTATAAGGCAGCGTAGAGTTCTTTGGTGTCCTATCACTTAGTTGCCTTTGATATTGCTGCCGTGCGCCTGTTACAAGACTGTAGGGGGGTGGCTTGTAAGGCTACCTGCGAGTTTCACCTGGCGTAGTTATTCTTTTCGGCGAGGATTCTACCTCGCCCCCCAACCTTCTACTGTATTGACTTAGCGTACCGTCAGCAAAGCGCGCCGTGGTGCCAGGCATTAATTAGCAGAACACGGAAGGGAAAGGAGTGACTATTTGGATTAATTGGAGTTGGAATGAAGATGCGGAGTCGCTGCCTGGGGTGTCAATGCAGTCTGGCGATTTTAGAGATGTTAGCGTGGTTTGCTTCACGCGAGAGGGTAAATATTAAGTTTGTGGTGGTATAACTGGCAATGTGTTACATGTGTGAGGTCACGCTATGAAGCAAATAGTGTTGGTAGGGTTAAAGACACACCTGCTCAAAGGAGCTGGGGGGGGGGTCTGTTATTTTTTCACATATCTCCTTTTAACTTTAATTATGCATACTTAGAAAACAAAGAGAAAATATATTAGGCGGCGCTCATTTATGGTTAATTAAGATTTCCCTGTGTCAGTGCATCCACTGGAAGCATTTTTTCGCCACTGTTAACCAGGTTTCTTTAACCTGAAACTCCTCTGGGTTCTTGGACCGTCTAGTACCTTATTTAACGTGATTTATTGCTATTTAGACCCCTTCCTAGAGCTGTCGTTAAAAGTCATGTTGGATTGTAGTAATTTCAAGGGAAGTGCAAAATGTGGTTTCCCCTTCTTATTCTTCAATAACTGGACTCGGTTGTTATTCGGGCAGGGGATATGTATATAAAAAACAAATCAATTTCTCCCCTATATGCAAATTGTAGAACAAAAATAATTAAAGATTATAATGTGAATAACCTGCTTCCAGTAAGTTTTCTCCCCAATAATAACTGTTTGGGGGAACTAACTTACATGCCGAAGTACCATAAGGAAAACCTGTCCTGTTAGCTCTGCCTCGGTCTTAAACAGTTTTAAATCTTATGTCTTAATTAAAGGCCTCACAATGCCTTTTATTAAAACTGGCAAACTCTTGCGCTAGAGAAGCTCGTGATTTTGTGACAATTTGTTTCAAATCAATCCTTAGCAAATCTGAACATAGTCTATTGTGTCTGTTTCAGAGAACGCACGGGGCAGTCTGCGGTCCTCAGTGATTTTCTAAAACCTTGGAAACTTTGTCTCCATTGAATTCCGACACTGTCCACCTTTAATTCCCTCGAAAACGCCTGTAACTCGGCTGAAGGTTTGTGAGCTTAATTTCTTTAATATTCAAAAGAAACAACTTCACACTGAAAGCCAAGTAACATAAGTAAGACACGTGCCTAGATGTGTGCCAAACAACTTCACATTGTGCAGCTCACTTCATCGTGTGTCTTTACAAATGAACTAGCTGACAATATCATTGTACACAGAAATAAAGCGACTGGTTCTCATTCTGTCTGTTTGTGGGGGACTGAAAGACATTTTGGGGGTACACCATGCACTTTAAACATTCACAAACATCAGCTCTCTATGTACTCTAGTGTAATCTCTCTTTTCCCCTGTGAATACGTGTTCTTTGCGCAATAAGAAGTGTGTGCGGCTTCCTAATGTGGCCCACGGTGTTGTAGAAAGCAGGTGTACAAAGCAGGGGAGAAAGTATGCAGTTGACCAGGCTGAGTATATATTACACTGTTTCATTTCCAGCCATGCCCTGTGTTCAGGCTCAGTATGGGTCATCGCCTCAAGGAGCCAGCCCAGCTTCCCAGAGCTACAGTTACCACTCTTCAGGAGAATACAGCTCCGATTTCTTAACTCCAGAGTTTGTCAAGTTTAGCATGGACCTCACCAACACTGAAATCACTGCCACCACTTCTCTCCCCAGCTTCAGTACCTTTATGGACAACTACAGCACAAGCTACGACGTGAAGCCACCTTGCTTGTACCAAATGCCCCTCTCCGGACAGCAGTCCTCTATTAAAGTGGAAGATATTCCGATGCACAGCTACCAGCAACACAACCACCTCCCCCCTCAGTCGGAGGAGATGATGCCTCACTCAGGCTCCGTTTACTACAAGCCTTCGTCGCCCCCGACTCCCACCACCCCCGGCTTCCAGGTGCAGCACAGCCCCATGTGGGACGACCCTGGCTCCCTCCACAACTTCCACCAGAATTACGTGGCCACCACCCACATGATCGAGCAGAGGAAAACCCCCGTGTCCAGGCTCTCCTTATTCTCTTTTAAGCAATCGCCCCCAGGGACCCCGGTGTCCAGCTGCCAGATGCGCTTTGACGGGCCCCTCCACGTGCCCATGAACCCCGAGCCATCCGGGGCCCACCACGTAGTAGATGGCCAGACATTTGCAGTGCCCAATCCCATCCGCAAACAGGCCTCCATGGGCTTCCCCGGGCTGCAGATCGGCCACGCTTCCCAGCTGCTGGACACCCAGGTGCCATCCCCTCCTGCCCGGGGGTCTCCATCCAACGAGGGCCTCTGTGCAGTGTGCGGGGACAACGCGGCTTGTCAGCACTACGGCGTGCGCACTTGCGAGGGCTGCAAAGGGTTCTTCAAGGTGAGCTGCAGGTGCTGAAGGAGGGGTGGGGACAAGGGGTTAATATACTAACGCCAAGGGGAGCCCCTTCTTGCGCGCGCCCACACAGATGCAAAGCAACAGCCTGGCCAAGGAGCCGGCGCTGCTCCCACGGGGAGGGAAGGGAGAGAGGGGAGGGCGGCAAACACAGAAGGGGCAAGCAGGACAGGAGGGCCAGGTTCTGCAAATAACAGCGCCTTGTGCTCCTCCGAGCCCGATGTAGTACTTGCACGGGCCAAGGCATCCGGAGGTCCTCGGGCTGGCCTCCAATGCCTTCAGGTCCTTGGTGAGAAGTTGCTTTCAGGAGTTGAACAGGAGGCATTTGCATGTGCTAGAAGCTGCCTTCCCCTTCAGATTGAAATTGGTTAGGACAGAGAACCGTGTCTAAGCTAACCAAGTGGAACAGAATTCCCCATGGTAAAATTAAGTGATCTCTTTATTTCACCATCCTGATTGAATAATCCTATCATTTTAAATAGAGAAGGTCTCCAAGGAATGTAAATAATATGAATGCCCACGGATTTGTATTTACTGAGCGTCTCCTTCTCCTTCTCTTGGCATATAAAACACAGCCAGGAGCTGCAAGGTTAGCTCAAATGTTAACGCTATCAATTTTCTTCTGTTAAATGCCCTGGAAAAAAAAAAGGGGGGGGGGGATTCCCAGCCATGCAGGCACTTTAACTTGATCAGTTGGGGGCTGCAGAATTTAATGGAAATTAACAAATAATATGTCGTTTCCTTCTCTCTGTGTAGCGCACTGTCCAGAAAAACGCGAAATACGTGTGCTTAGCAAATAAAAACTGCCCGGTGGACAAACGCCGCCGAAATCGCTGTCAATATTGTCGGTTTCAAAAGTGCCTTGCAGTTGGCATGGTCAAAGAAGGTAGGTCTTCTCTCCCCCGTCCTCTCCTCCCTCCCCACATACTTTCCGTTCCCTCTCCGCCCACCCCACCCCACAATGTCTTTGTGTCAGGCCTCAGCTGGGAGAATGAGCTCTAAGTCCCTGCGAGCCTGGCAGATTATATTTCAATAGTAGAATCCCCTTGGAATAAGAAAGAAATTAAACTAAAGCAGCCTTGGCCGTGTATACACACCCGGTCTAGGTCCCTTTGGCGGAGAGGGGGGCTGTGTGTGTGTCTCTGGTGCACCAGGCGGGGGGAAGGATCACTGACCAGCCTTTTCTTCCGCAGTGGTTCGCACAGACAGTTTAAAAGGCCGAAGGGGTCGCTTGCCATCCAAACCGAAGAGCCCCCAGGAGCCCTCTCCCCCTTCTCCCCCGGTGAGTCTGATCAGTGCCCTGGTGAGAGCCCATGTCGACTCCAACCCGGCTATGAGCAGCCTGGACTATTCCAGGGTAAGCTGGAGACAATATTAACATACAGACCTAGCTGCAAACACCCGCACACATATACACACACACGCACACAACAAGCCCGTATGCAGAGAGACTGACTAGTTACCAGCCCCCTTTCACTCACACGGCAGAGGTCGGTCCCATTTGTTCCACCGAGTTTCGGGACTCTCGTGACACCCTCAGGCACTTGTGCGTCCTCCGAGCACAGGCTTTTCAGTGTCTACACACCCTGCGTGCTGGGAGCCTGTGTTCCGTGCCCTGGGCAGTGATGCTGTGGCAAACTGGACCGGGAGCGAGGGAGAAGTTAGCCTAGCAAGAACAGTCTGCGTTATTTCAGCTACGGGGAAATATAGGCACTAATGGAAGAGAAATTTGTTAACATATATAAAATGCTGTAATTTTGATTAAGGGGTTACCAGGCTTTTCAGGAGGCCAGCATCGGGACTGGCATGAATACTAACTTGTTAATTGTGTTGTGGAGATAAGAGGGAACGCTTCTCAGTGCAGGATGGCCCTCTCTTTAGTCTCTATAGAAATGGCAATTTACATATTCAAAGCAGCGACCTCATAGCACCATCCCTAATTGAATTAATTGCCCTGGAACATCTAATTTCCTTACTGGTCAGAGAGAGGTTTAATTGTTATAAAAACCTGGCTCCCCTACTAGAAATGGGGTTAGCAATTTCACGGGTTATATATTTTAGAGAACCTCATTAAGTGCTTTTTAAAATGAAATTCCAGTTCCAAGCGAACCCTGACTACCAGATGAATGGAGATGACACTCAGCATATCCAGCAGTTTTATGATCTCTTGACCGGCTCCATGGAGATCATCCGAGGGTGGGCAGAAAAAATCCCTGGTTTCACTGACCTCCCTAAACCAGACCAGGACCTCCTCTTCGAATCCGCTTTCTTGGAACTGTTTGTGCTCCGACTAGCATACAGGTAAATGGCCAATATTCAAAAGGCAACTTCTAGATTATTATGAAATCAAACCCTTTCATGGCCCACTGATCTGCGTTTTATTAACTCCTGGGTAATTAGGTGCCTCTTAAATCCTCCATTTATTGCTCTTCACGTAATTAGTTGTTTAGCTTATCTTTTCCCCCCTTTTCTCTTTCTCGCCTCCCCTCTACCCCCTGTTGTATTAATTGCAGGTCCAGCCCAGTGGAGGGCAAGCTTATCTTTTGCAATGGGGTAGTCCTACACAGGTTGCAATGTGTCCGGGGCTTTGGAGAATGGATTGACTCCATTGTCGAATTCTCCTCCAACTTGCAAAATATGAACATTGACATATCTGCCTTCTCCTGCATCGCTGCTCTGGCTATGGTAACAGGTCAGTACAGCTCTACCTCCTTGTGTTTGGTGTTTCGACATCACTCCATCTCTCACTTGCCCTATTCTGGTCTTCGCATGGTCAAACATATGATGTCCTGCATCCTTGTCTTTTGCAGAGAGGCATGGGCTAAAGGAACCCAAGAGGGTGGAAGAACTTCAGAACAAGATTGTAAATTGTCTCAAAGATCATGTGACTTTCAACAATGGAGGTTTGAATCGCCCCAATTATTTGTCCAAACTCTTGGGGAAGCTCCCTGAACTTCGTACCCTTTGCACGCAGGGGCTGCAACGCATTTTCTACCTGAAACTAGAAGATTTGGTGCCACCCCCAGCAATAATCGACAAACTTTTCCTGGACACATTACCTTTTTAAGACTCTTCCCATGCACTTGAAGTGAACTTTAAAGAAAATAAACTCTATCTGTCTGAAGGGGAATTCACCTGTGCGCAAAGTAGCACCTTTGAGTGCCACATTCCCATCCCAAAAACTGTTGCTAACCTCCTGAAGACAGAAAGTGAATGGGCATTTTGTCTCTGGAGCATCAAGGATTCAGATGATGGACAACTTAAATACCATGGTATAAGCTTTTTATTATCGGCTCAAAATATTATTAAGAAGGACTTCTGATTAAAAAGACGATCATATTTGGCAACGCCGGGCTAAGACTCATATGATGACAAAGAATTAAGGTGACCCACAAGTCTCACCCTCTTAAAGACTAAAGTTTTCTGATGTAGAAGAAAGCTGTAATATATAGTAAAAACTAAATGTTTCGTGGGTGGCATGAAATTTAAAGAAGGCAAAGGCTTGTAAATTTATCAGATGCAGTTTGGCTTTTTAAATTATTCTGTGCCTATTTATGAATAAATATTAAAATCAATTCTAAAAAAGATAGATGTGTTCGCAAAACAAAAGAGAATTAAGTAACTCAATGAAAAGGGAAAGCATGATGATTCTAGGAAGACAAAGTTATAGGCACTTGCTAATTCAGTAATGTCTATATTCTATAAATAGTATTTCAGACACTATGTAGTCTGTTAGATTTTATAAAGATTGGTAGTTATCTAAGCTTCAAACATTTCTCAGTTGTAAAATAGGTGGGCACAAGTATTACAAAACCGAAATCTTGGACAATGGGGCACATAGTGTTTGTAAACACCGTCCAACATTCCTTGTTTGTAAGTGTTGTATGTACTGTTGATGTTGATTAAAAAAAGTTTATATCTCGATTATTTTGTTGTCTAAAGCTAAACAAATTTTGCATGCAGCAGCTTTTGACTGTTTCCAGAGTGCTTATAATATACATAACTCCCTGGAAATTACTGAGCACTTTGAAATTTTTGTTTTGTTTTTTATGTCTAAAATTGTCAGTTAATATATTTTATGTTTGAGTAATATTTTTAATATTGCCATATCCTGTAGTATTTTTCTTTGTATATTTCCAGTATGGCACATTCTACAAGTCACTGCCTTTTTTTCTATGGTGTATGACAGTTAGAGACGCTGACTTTTTTTTCCTGAAACTCTTTCTTTGAGAGAGACAATTTTAATGTTTACAACAATAAAACCATGTAAACGAATAAAATTTCGTCTTTCTGTCTAAGCGAGAAGTACCAATACCAAAATCCATTGCAGATAAAGAAAAGTGACTGTGACGATGTAGTAATAAAAATGAAAAGGAGAACGGATGAGCTGTGTCACTTATTTAGTTGTTTGTGGAGCAGAATTTGCAGACTCTGAAGGAGGAACAAGAAGAACACCTAAGTCTAAAAGGTTGGTCCACATTTTATTCTTAGGAGGTCCCTGACCTTGCACAGAATTGAAGCACTACTTTTAATGGCATAGAAGTCATTTAATTCCTCCTATATATTGTTTTTATAAAATCAAGGAACTTTTAAGGACTCTGATTTCCCAGATCCTGTACTATAGCTCTTGAGGTCTGTTTGGGATAGGGAAAAAAGCAAAGGGCACAGAGAGCTGGTAAATGCCACGGACGTGGTTTTCTGAAGTCAGTTTTTAAAAAAGCGTTTAAATTTTGTGCCCGTGAAATGTTTGCATTTTCATTGTAGGCATCAATTCTAAGCCTGGCTTAGAATACTGAAGAGTTCTCTTTGAAGAAAAGTTTTAGAGGGGTAGCCGTGCTAGTCTGTTTCAGCTAAAACGACAGGAGTCCTGTGGCACCTTAAAATCTAACACTTTTACTAAAGTTTATGCCCAAATAAATGTGTTAGTCTGTAAAGTGCCACAGGACTCCTCCTCGGGTTTTTTTTCCCTTGAAGAAAGTATCTGAATAAATAAGACAGGAATTGTCTGTTTTGAAACCGACTTGTTATGATGTAGTCTGATATCTATAGACTTTTAAAGTTTAAAGAGGGTGAACGCTAGAAAAGCTAATTTAATTGTTTTATAGTGACCCCACGCGTCTCATATTTCAATGTGAGACTGAGAAATAGGTCTGTTTCATTGCTTTGAATAGTGCAATTTTAATTCAGAAACAAAACGTGGATTTGAGAAATTGTGAAACAGTATAATGTATTTAAATGTGGTTATATGAATGATTATCGCTAACATATACTTAGGTGGTAACATTTACAGTAAAAGTAAAGCATTGGTATAATATCAGGGAATTAAGAAAACTCCAGTCTCTCATGTTAGGGAAGGAAAATGTACGTGGAGATATATCCCAGAGAATATTCTCAGGTCTAGTTTCAATCTGTTTTGAATATGCTGTCTGCAAAACACAACAAAGAACATGGACTGGCAGATTAGAAGAAAGAGATAAGCCCGGTTTTCCGGGTTTCTAGAAAAGGGGATTTGGGAGTGAGAGGGTCTCAGAGTCCAGGCTCGTGTGAGGAAAAAGCCCGAGTTACAGCTAACAACCCCGATTACATAAGGACATCCGCCGAGCCTCAGGGGTTAGAGAACTGGATGCAAAGGAATGAGAGGGCGAGAGATAAAGCAGGGGAAGTGGAAGTGTGTAGTTCAAACCCACTCTATCAAATTGTGCGGCTCCAGTGTGCGTAGGTATCATCAGCTAGTTAGTTCAGTTGGTACCAATCCAGGCTAATAGTGCACCAGCTGGTACCTTAAGAGGACGTGCCGTACCGCACACAACCCCGGTGTCACGGAACCGTCCCCCGGGGTGTACCGCCGAGACGCCCCGGGATCTTCCCTGTCTTTCTGCAAACAGAGACTCGCCGACTTCCTCCCACAGGCTGCGCTTGGGCTAAGGCGGGCAAGGACTAGCCACTCCAGCGCGGAGAAGGAACCAGTCCTGAGCCCAGCTTGTCTGCTGTTTGTGGCTAAAGGGAGCAGGAGCGGGGTTTCTCTGCGGTAAAATCTGCTCTCGAAGTATCGGACCTTTTCTCAAGGGCGGGGATGTAAAATCTTCCTCGTGTCCATTCCTCGGGCGTGCCCCAGCGATTTGGGGCCAGGGATCTTTGAGCAGAACGCGGATCAAACTTCTTAAGTTACCGCCCTGACCGATTCCTTAAGCAGAGACAAGGCGAGGGACCACAAGGCAGGGGGTCCCTACCACAGTCTCACGAAGTCCTCGAAATCCAAGCCGGGGTGGAGGACATTGGAAACTTTCCGCGGCAGTTTTTACGTCGGGGATTCTTTTACTGCTTCTCCCCAAATGCCCTGAAATAAACGCTTAGACTATCCCTCCCCGGGCCAAATCTGGTTCTCGGGATGAAGTTACTGCGGTTGTACCCAGGTGTACCTGTGATTATAACGGAGTTACTCCGGCTTTCCCCAGATGTGCATGACATAAAAATATATGCGTTTCACAGATTACTATTTCTCAGGGTAAATTTACAGATTATGCTGGATACACGTCCACAGAAGGACAATAATACAAATTTATGGAGAGACCTATTGTTTAATCAACTTGGAAACTCAAGTTATTTTTATTTCCTGATGTTGACAGTCTCGCTTGGCATCTCCCAACTGATTTCCACCGTTTCGTGCGCTTCTTCTGAATTTCTTTACTTTTGTCATTCTCAGGCAAAACCGCGAATTTGCTTATTGCAGCGGCTTACAGTGTAAAGATGTTATGTAAAGAACCACGTTCATATTTAGTTACGGATTCGTGTCGGTCTGAAAGCGAGGGCACAGGAATGCAACTTGTGTTTTTACAAGTGATGGAAGAATTCACTTGTGCCTGTGTGACTTGTTTTCTTAGTTGCTGAACATAAATAGTTCAGCCTTCCCTTTTATGTGCCTTCTGCACATCAGCGAAGGACAATACAAAGTAGTTACAGGGAAGAAATGCATTGTCATATGAACTCTTAATGTACACTTTATGTAAATACCTCTAAAAAGAGAGGCTACTCAGCGTCACAATATAGAGCGCTGTGCAGGCAATTAACAATGTACCCGAAGAACTTTCTGTTTTCCCTGTTCTGATGGATTTCATGTTTCCAAGGAAGTTCTTTGAACTAAAGAAAAATCTCTAGTTAGCCCAAATATGCAGAGACTCTTTCACAGTGACCTTCCGTTGTTCACATAACTCTCATCCACACATACCCTTTAATCCAGAGTTTATCTGTTACCTTTCTGTCATGGAGCCTGCTTAGCTAAAACCCTGTGAAACAAGGCCTAGCCTCTTCGGGAAGGTTGCATACCTGATCACTTTTGGAGGTCAATAGGTGCAAAATATTGCCCCAGGAAGGTGAAGGGACAATATTTTGCAGCGTTTAAGTTGATGTAACATTATCTGTTGCATTTCATGTGTGCATTAATCTGAAATTAAAAAAACCTAGCTATAGCTGAAATGCTTCCAATTCTGTACACAGCAAACACTCCTATTTTGTCAGAGCAGTTGATCCTAAACTCTGACAGGACATTCCATTGTCACCATCAGCATAGGGGTGTTGTACGTAATTAAAGGATATACAACAAGCAGTACATATCTCTAACCGTTACTCAAGGCCTAATGTGCTTCTCGCCCAACAACCTAGCAAATCATACCAGGTGCAATAATGCCAGGGATGTGTTATTTGTTTTACTATATAATTTACTTTTTTGGTTCTCTCTGTGCCTTTTAAAGAAATCGGGTCAACACCTTTGCACCTATTGGTTATTGGCACACTGTAAACGTACTTCTGTGGTAGCCACTTTAAGTGCATGATTTGGTCTTAGTTCTATAATCACGATCTGCCAATCATTTAGATACAAAATAAAAATAAACAATCAAAGATGCTGGGGTCATTCCTGCTCCCAAACCCCAAAGACCACATACTGGTAAGTTTAAGATGAGGAGACAATGCATTTTAGTGATCTTTTAACAGGTCATCAACCATTAGCAAGACTGAGCTGGAAGAGACCCTGCTCTTGCTTCCATCGAAGGCCAGGGCAACCACCTCATGTACTTTGAAGAACGTTGAGTCTGCCCATAAATCGCCGGTGCACCAGCGTGCCTGCAAGTGGGGCCGGACTTGTGAGCTCGCGGGCTTCATTCTTTTGCCCTGGGGATGTTCCATCGCCTGCTGAAATCATTTTTCAGGCACTCTCACGAGTCTTTGTAGTCAAATGAAGCCTTTGAGGCATTGAGAACAGGTGGAGAGCTCTGTCTGCCTCTGGGAATGCAGAAAGGAGGTGCCACCCCGGTGCGCATACATTTCCAGAGGAGTGAGTGCACGCACAACGGCTAGCCTCCATTTATAGTCCTGCTCATTGCTTAGAATACATAGCCACTGTGCAAATAGCATCGTTTCAGCTGTGCCTATAGGTCATGTTGCTTCCACAGCAGCTATGTCATATGTCACAATAACTCGGCAGGTTATTGCAACAGAATGGAAAGAATACTGGTTTGCCTTGCTTGGGAACAGTTTCATCTTCTGCTCCAGGCTTATTCTCTGTAAATACCCTTAAACAAAGCTGAGGTCACTGACTTCAATGGGAATCCCAGGAATAAAACCGGGAGCACCATTTTGAAATTACAGGGGATAACCGACAGTCTTATAAACAAAGCAGCCAGGAAAGATCAGATTTCATATTAAAATGCCATCCTTACAACATATATGGGTCTCAATTATTTTCTTAGATGGGGCTCATTTCCACATACTCTGTAAAATCAGCATCTGCTTGTGCATGCATATACACTGGCTGGTTTTACGTATATGTGGCGACAGACACTCACCTACTAGGAACAAGTATAAAACAAATGCAATCACTCACGGTTCAAACACCCTTGCAATCAGGAAAGGACGCTAAAGACATGTAGGAATCTATTCTCCCCTGGGTACTAAAAACTTGCATTAAAGTGAATGGGAGTAATTCACACATTAATGGGAGGATGCCATTTCATGTTAAACTTCACAGCTGTTGTTTGAATTTAAATGTTACATGTTACTATACACTGAAGTTTATATCTCCGACATATTTTAAATAATATATAAAAAAAGACAAGTACCAATAGCTTCTAAGCACATTTAATATTTTTATGCGGGCTCACCTGTTTTTTTTAGAGAGCCGTATCAGAGCTTATGAGACTTCGTGTCAATTCATAATAGTCTTTTAAGCATATTTCTTTAGTGCTAGCCATAAACTAGCATGTATAGCATACACGCATACATCAGTACGGAGACCGAGCATGCATTTACTCATCCACGCATACGTTTATGTAATGGGTATTAAGCTTTTTGTCAAGTCCTACGTAAATCTGAAATAAGTCCTTAAAAATCTGCCACACGCCCAGCTAAATCTATCGCTGAAAGTTTTTGTTCGGCATAATAAGCGATCCCACTTTCAATAGGGGAAAGCTGTCTATTTGATCAAACGTCAAACACTTGCAAGCCTACGGAATAGGTTACTCCGCCCCATAAATAACAAGAAATATATATACAAATAAATTATGGTAATCGATTGGCTTCTTCCCCTCCCCAATGCTTCTTTATCATCAACTATTAGTTCTGTGATCGGAGAAAGAAACAATAGCTGTAGACAGTACCGGGAAGGACAGCCAATTTGTACCGTGATTCTAGCTCTGCTACTGCAGAGCTCCGCTGCTGGGGTGACAGATATTTGGTAAAGGACTCCTTGCAACTAGTAAAAGTGCCTGTCCTTCTTCCAGCTACGAGGGTTCGCACAATGACGGAGGATGCTCTCATCTTATGGGGGAATCTGCTGTGTGGTGACAAAATGTGGGGCGCTGTCAGAGGGTCAGGCAGAAAGCAACTTCTCTAAAGCTCCTTGGTGGCTGTTCTGAGGGAGAGAGAAGAGAGTTGGACGGGGAAGGACATGAGAAGGGCGAGAAAAAGGCAGAGTGGGACAATGGACACTGCCCGGGGAATGGGGAGGGGAGTGGCCGAAAGAAAGGACAGGAGAGCAGACGGATAGATGGCGTGGGAGGAGAGATTCCATAGGGTGACCGAGAGAGAAGAAGGAGAAAGAGCTGGGAGGAGGCAAAGAGCTGGGAGAAAGCAAGAGATTGGGGAACAAGAGAAGGAGACTTGAGCGGCGGTGGTGGGGGAAGGGAGCGAAGAGACGGGGCGAGGACTCTGTGTGAGTCCTAGGGGGAAGGTGAGGCGGAGCTGGGGAAGGAAGGAGGTATATGGAGACTGACCCGCGTGGGGGAGATCAGAGAGAGCCGCTGGCCCTGGGCGGCGAGGATTCAGAGGAGGCAGAGGGACTCTGAAGGAGCTCAGGGATGCGTTTGGGCCTGGTGATCCTCTACCCAGGAAAGTTTCCTGGGGGTTTCCACGGGAAGGTGGGGCCCGGAAAGCAGAGCTGAGAACCGTCAGGCTGGAAAAGGGCGCTGCAAAGGGGGTGTCGGTCTGCCGGCAGCGGGTGTCATGGTCGGAGCAAGGGAACTGGCTGCACCCTTAGGCGCCCCTGCTCCCCTTGAGTTTTAGGCTCACAAAAGCAACCACGGCAGCCCTGCGGCCCCTTGATTTCCCTTATGTGTGGTCACGTCTGGTGAGCACGACCTGGAGTTGGCTTGGGAAGGACCGTCCGGGACATACTGGGTGAAGGAAGGAGGCCGTGGAGCGCCGGGGAGGGGGAAGCAAACACCGGGGGCACCCTGGCGGCGGATCCTGCCTTCCAGCGGGCCTGGGAGCAGCTATCAGGCGACACTGACCAGCCCGGACCCTCTGCAACCAACCCATTGCCACATCCGGCCCCTGGCGCGCACGTGGGGGGCGAGGCAGCACCAAGCTCCGGTTCTGGAGCCCAGGGCCACTCACACTCTCCCAGCGTCCCTCAGCGGGAGCTCAGGCCTCTCCCGGGAGCTACTAGGCCGCCCGCGCACTCAGCTGGGAGCTGCTGGCCCTTTAAATCGGCCAAAGAGAAGCCGCTGCCGGCCTAGGGCAGCCATTTTGTGTGTGGCTCCAGGAGCCTTCGCCTTGCCGCGCCTCCCCGCCTTTGGCTGTCCCGGGCCGGAGAGCAGGCGGGCTGGGCGCCAGGCAGCGGGGGAGTGAGGCCCCAAGGAGCGCTGCGCTGGAGGCTGCCGGCACGAGGTGGAGTGGCAAGTGGGAGAAGCAGGGGCACAGACGTATCTGCAGCGGGCAGGTCAGCAGGAGCCGCCTGAGGTGGGCGCCCTGATGGACGCGCCCGCTCTCCTTGGGGCAAGTTGTGTACCATGGCGCAGAGCAAGAAAGACTCCAGCCAGGCCTGAGCTGCCCCTCAGGCCCAGCTGCCCCAGCACCTGCGGCTTGATTCTGACCGTACTCTGCTGCAGGCATGTGAAACTCCAAGCCTACTGAGGGCCGCACAAACGAAAACTGATAGCTTTCAGGGCCACCAAAGAAAATGTACTTTATCAAAAAAGTCGTAATTATTTATTAGTATAGATTATGTTTTAGATATATTTATATTATTTTGTCAGGTCCTATTTTAACATAATACAATAATTTGATGTGTAAAATCATTTGCTCATATAAAATAATGTTTAATATAAACAAATTTAAGGTACTTTTTAATTTTTTATATGATACATAACTTATTTTGTTGAAATAAAAACAAGTATAGACCAGGGTTAATCAAATAGAATACGCTTCTGTGGACATTTCAGATACTTTGTAAGTTTGGGATTTTGCATAAACATATTCGTGCAATTGCAAAACATTGACATATATGTACTGATATAAAATTAATATACATTTTGGGATTTTATTTGGGAATAAATAAATAAAAAACAAAATATTAACAAAATAACTCCTTCCTCTCCCCAAGAGCTGGGCACTCCCATATCCCTGTTCTAACCCAATCTCCCTCTGCTCCCCCAGAGCCAGGCCCCCCAATCTAATGCCTCCTCCCTCCCCCAGAGCCAGGCACTCCCAGCCCCTCCCACCTAATACCTGGGTCCCGGAGTCGCCGTTGCCACCGCCACACATTTCTTCCTCAGGGGCACTGGGGTGGTGTGAGCACAGCGGCCAGCTGTGAACACGTGCTGGGCACCATGCGCAGAGCGGCCTGGCTGGCTGTGAGCGTGCACACAGAGCACCCAGCGCAGAGCAGCCCGTCCGTCCATGAGCACATGCTGGGTGCTGTGCGCAGAGTGGCCCCAGCAGTGAGCAGTCGCTGCAGCGCAGAGCGGCCCAGCCAGCTGTACTCTGCACTCGGCCATGTGCTCCGAGCGGCCAGTGGGTCGCACTTTATTCCTTTATAAAAATGTACTGGTGGGCCGCAAAAAATTTTGATCGGTCTGCATGCGGCCCGCCAAACGCCAGTTTGACATGCCTGCCCTACTGTAACTTCATCCACTTAAGAGGAGTCTCCTCCTCTGTACCCTGAAGTGTAAGTGAAACAGAATCAGGGCAATTGATGAGCTGTGTCAATCTTTCTTTGAAAGCCACTCTTCCATTTCCAGCCAAGTCCATACAGCATTTCCATGTGAAGGGGGTGAATTGTCTGTGGCTCCCGCCAAAAACAACTGGAACACCTGTGTTTAATTTGGAAAGATATTGGGGTTGCACAAATACATCACTTTACAAAGTTGATTAGAATTTGCACACTTTGCAAACAAGATATGGTGGATTTAGGTCAGGTGTTTGCTCATACAATAGATTCTTTTTTTTTTTTGACATTTAATTTGAGCATCATTTATCTTAGGGCCTGGATAACATAAAAAGTGGGGCTTTCATGTATTAAGCTGAGTCCTATAAAACTGTATTTGTCTGCAGTTATTCTGAGATGCATCATAATTGGTGACTTAGGGACAAGAAAGCTATGCAACACCTTCTGAAACTGCTACTTTTAAATGAAATATTGAAAAGATGAACTACAGTAGGCAGACCCTTACTGGAGCTTTATTAATTTTGGAATGCAACCAACAATGCTTGTTTTCTTATTCGTTTACTTAATTACCATACTTACCTACAGAATGTACAGTTAGAAATAAGACAGGAGGAATTCATGTTTGCAGTCAGCACTTGAAAATCTCTGTTCTTTGTACTTCATCCTTTGCAGGAATCCTTGGCCTGGCTTCATACCTCAAAACATACTTGGCACACCTGTGGCTCATTTTTAAGCTAAGAAAAATAAAATCTATAACTGCAGAATCTGCCCTTGGAGGGTGTTAGCCCTAAATAACCTTTACAGCCGGTTCTGGTGTGGTGGGAGATATTGGTATTCATTAATGTTTTGACATGTTGACATTTTGTATATGGTGTGCTGCTTTGTCTCTCTTCCTGATTCTCTGTTTTAGTAAAATGTAGCTTTTGCCTGGTTGGTGTGGGGGGCTGGTTTGGAAACAGGGAGATCATCTGCAAAGAAATGTCTGGGATTTAAGCTTTGTTTTGGTTTTTAAACAAGCGTGTTTAGGTAAATAACAGTATTATTGCAGTTGAGCATGACATAATTGTAAATAGAGCAGTTGTTGTGACAAAACAGATGATTTGTTTTTTCTTTCAAAAGAAAGATATATCTAGCATGAACAATTGTAAGATGTAAAGGTAATGGATTCTGCATATCTGCTGCTTAATATAGATACTCAATAAATGTGGTATGCTTATTACCTTAGTGTATACATTTAAGTAGTACTATTGTAAATAGATTTAGATGATCGTACTTGTAAAAATGATGTGTGTGTCAGCATTTGAATCTCAAATGTGGTGCCTTCTACAAGCTAGAAAGTATACCAGACCAATAAGTGACTTTTTGATTGATTATGGAATATAAACTCTCAAGTACACCTTTGCTGAATAGGCTGCATATATGCTGAAATTATATCTGGTGTATATTTGTTCTTTTAATAAGAAATCAAATCTAGTTTGTGTAGGATCAGGAGGTCAATCTGGAATCCTGAATGTGATAGAAGAATTGGTGTAATATTTTGGCCCTATTATTTTGGTACTTCATCTTTATTGTACATTTTAGATAGAGATCTTTGAAACAATGTGAAAGAGTACTGTAATTTTAAACTTTATGCATCTGCCCATTTATGAGAAAAGGGATTCTAATAAAATAACACTTTCCCCCATGTATAAAGTTTTTTGTTCATCTTTCCCTGACAGCGTATCCATGGCATAAAAAGATTCCAGTGCGTCTGACAACCAGTCCCTTGTAAATTTTAAAAAATTGTGTGGCCATGGTTGTGCATGTATGCTTGAGTGCAGTACTTGTGAGAGATGTACTTCCACCCTGAGGATCGAAGTACTTTATCAAAAGAAACAAATACCCCTCAGTGCAGTATTGTCACATAATGTGTCCCTTCAGGCACAGTTAAATCAATAGAATAAATCTTCAACATTAGGTATCTGCTAGCCCTATTTTCTTTTCTTTTCTAAAACACACCCATCCAAAGCTTTAGACAGTCTGACATTGCTTAAAATCACATACAAAATAATACAGTGTAATACAGTTACCCTACCCATCATTACAATTTCTGTAATGCAGTAATAAAAAACCAAGCCAAAAAGAAAAAAAACACCACAAAAAACACAACAGTTTGTTCTCTCACCCTCCACAAGAGCCCAAAGGTGACTTGTGAATTGCCCTAAAATATTAAGGAAAAAAGTGATTAGTGAAATATTAATTACTGAATTATAGGGTTGCACTTTGGACCAAGGAGTACATTAAAAATGCAGAATTGAGGGGCCGTCTTGTCCAGCAACATGCAGCAAAGCATACTCTTAGGCTCAATTTGATTTAACATCTTTATTAATGGCTTAAGTACCTCCTTTAAATCTAGAACAGCCTTCCCCCCTCCAACTTTCTCAAATAGTATCAAAAAGAGTCTATGAGAAGGAACAAGCTTTGCAGCATGTCTTAAAGGACTGCTGGATGAAAGTTGAAGAACAAATTGCAGAGTTGTGACCCCCCCCCCCTTTGTTAAGATTCTGCCCCCATCCTCCATAACTAGAGAATGTGACCTTGAGAGACTGAGATGTTCTCCATAGCTGGGTTATAATATGGGGAGAGAAGTAGTCTCCAAAATACAAAGTGCCCAAATTTGAGAGAGCTTTAGAGATCAATTCAGAAGTTTGAATTGCACCCAGAAGCAAATTGGAAGCCAAAGCACAGATGTAATTCATGAAAGAACTATAAACAGGTAGCTACAATCTGCACCAGATGAAGTTTCTGAGGCGGGTGCCAGGTACAGACCCAAAGAATAACTGTAATCTAGTCTGGTGCTCACAAAAGAATCAATGACTGTGACTGTGCTATAGTTGTGGCTTAGTAAATTATAGAACGTGGTACACTGTGTGGTATAGTATCTGCGGTGGTGTAATGTGTCTATAGAATAGTTGTAGCTGTGGTTGTATGTTTAGTTTAACATGTTCATAGGTAATGGCCGAATATAACAGTTTTAAATTAAAACTATATGCACACACTTATTTCAATAGGCAGTGTACACAAATGGCATGCAAAACCTTTTCTGTGTGCTAACTCTGAGATACGCTTGGCAGGCAGTTCTGCAGGTGATTTAGAAACTATAACATACCACTAATCACTTTTTTTCCTTATCCCTGACGTTGTTAATTCTGTAGGATTATTTTAAATGTTATTCCCTTTAAATACATTCCTAACTTTGTAAGGTTTGACATTTTTTTCGTCCCAGATATTTCTTCTGTTTTTATCTCCACTTACTTCTTGTCAGCCGCTATGACAGCTCCTTACCTCCAGGTGGAAGGGCAGGTGAGTAGCTTTCTCTCGAAATGATGTCAGGGTTGGTTTACTTCATGGAGTTGCTAGGAGTGGATGCTTTATGAACAGTTTGGTCTGTATGCTCTCCCTGGAGTCTGAACTCATCATTACTTTGATGTGCTTAGCTTCAGTGGCCTGGGGTCTGGGATTATAACTCCAACCCCAGTTTGCACTGAAATTTATTGCCTATCTGTGTCCAGGCAAGCTAAATTAGTCTGTTGGCCATAAAGCATGGATGCTGGAACAATTGTAATCAGGGCCGGCTCGAGCAATTCCTGCACCCCGGGCAGCGGGCGCGCGATGCATGCGCGGCCCTGCCCCCCGGCGCACTGCGCACCTTACAGTTGCAATCGGGCGTGCGGCGCCGGATTGCAGTTGTAAGGGGCGCCGTGCGGCTGGGCGCGGTGCCCCTTACAGCTGCCATCAGGCGCCCCTCATAGGTTGGCACTCCGGGCAAGCTGCCCTGGCTAGCCCCCCACTTAATCTGGCCCTGATTGTGATACTGGAGTGATGAGATCCATTGAACAAACTGTAAACCTTGTGTATAACAGAAACCACTTCAAGCCAAAAAGTGTAGCAGCATCCCTGGTTTCAGCATCTGTGCATGAAAGGATCAATTTGCAAAGTAATATTTGGAAAGTAGTCTCACAAATTCTGATCTTTTTATCAGAATGTTAGGTTACACATCCTGCACGCTGGTTTAAAAAATTCTTCTAAATATTGGCATATCTCTTGAATTACTGGAGATTTGGGTTAAAAAGTGACATAGAATCTAAAGTCTCTTCTGTGGCTTTGAAAATTATACCATTTGCCTTTATATTAAAAGTAATTATGAGTTACACTAGAGTGTCTGTATGTTGGAAGAGACTGTTATAATATTACAAATTAATAAGATCCTAATTTCCAAAGTTAGGATTTAGGATATTAAAAATTATGTTGAATGCACTGTATTTTCCTGCTTATCAAGACTGAGCACACACAACTTATAGTCTGTTCTTAACTGGATCACATGAATATGATGAAGCCATAGTTATAGCTGCTTTTTAGAGTACATTTTTCTAAAACTTTATATTTTGAACAGATTCACAAAATAAAACAGTATAAGTTAAATGGGATAAATAAAGTTAGATAACCATAAGAAGGTGCTGGTGTACATATCACTGTAAACAGATCATGGTTATTTAGCATTAATTGTGAATATCAGGTTATTTGTTAATTTATCAATACCTTCTGCAGCTATGTCTAGACTGCAGGCTTCTTTCAGAAGAAGCTTTTCCGGAAGAGATCTTCTGAAAAATCTTCTTCCGAAAGAGAGCGTCTACACAGAAAAAGCACATCGAAAAAGTGATCTGCTTTTTCGAAAGATAGTGTCCACACTGAATGGATACTATCTTGCATTTAAGCTGTGACTACTGTGGACGGAGTGGCCACCAGGGCACCTGTGCTTTTTCCTCTTTCCTCTTCTTTTGAAAGAACTCCCTCTTCCCCATCCACACATGCCTTTTTCCAAAAGAGCTCTTTCAGAAAAAGGCTTCTTCCTCGTAGTATGAGTTTTACTAGTGTCGGAAAAACCCCTCTGTTCTTTCAATTTTTTTTCGAAAGAACGCAATTGCAGTGTGGATGTAAGTGAAGTTTTTTTTCAGAATAACAGCCATTTTTCTGAAAAAAACTCTGCAGTGTAGACATACGCTGAGTCATAGAAAAAAAGGGAGCTACAATTTCAAAAAGCATTTAGATGTAGGCATTTAGTCATTGTTAAGAAATTTTTGTATTCCTAGAAAGGTATGTCATGTAGAGTTCATTGTAAATTTTGATTCTGGAATAATAATTATTTTTGTGAACAGAAAACATGGATTTTCTGGAAACATTTACAGTATATTTTAGATACAGATGGACTAAATATTTAGTTAGGATGAAAAATACAATATTTATTAAGGAAATTTATATAAATGAGTGTTTTTATACAGAAGAAATCTTGCCAAACTCAGTAATTTTTTATAATTATTTGTAAAGTTAGTAGATGAAAGGGATCACAGTGGATGTAATATATTTGGTCTTTTGATACACTGCCTCACAAAATCTTATTTCAAAGATTAATTCAAACTAGCTAGGTTAGCATATGAGGACTTTCACATGAATGAAAACAAGTGAAGGGCCATAAATAAAATGGTAAGATAAACAACAATATATCAAGTTGTGCGAGGTGTAAAGTGGTGTGCTACAGTGATCAGCATTAAGCTAATATATTCAATAAACATATTTAGCAATGATTTCAGAAAAGAGGTAAATATAAAGTGAATTTAATTCATAGCTAATAGTAACTTGGGAGGAGTTGCAAACATCAGCAAGGACAGATAAATAATACAAAGTGGACACTGAGAGGTTAGAATTATGGATCTCGCTCTTGAAAGCAGATCCATGTGGAGTCACACTGAAGTAAGGTGTTCTGTATAATTTGTAAGGGTCTGCCTGAGTGGATCTGATTAGGATTACGATTTTTTCAGGTTAATTCACATTTTGTTAGTTGTTGTAAAATAACACAAAACAGGCATTCAGTAGGAAGGAAATCTGGAAAGTAGTGATGTTAAACCAGAGCTAAAAGTAAATAGGTTTAATTTGAGCTTGTAATGTGACACAGCAACACAAGAAAAAGGCAAACATGATTTGTAGTTGCAATGGCAAAAATATTATGGGACAGATCTGGGAAGTGATAGTCCTTCACTATATGAGGAATAAGTACTTGCTGGAATATTGTCGTCTCTCCCGAGTATTTAATTATTAGAGGATGTCAAAAAGTTAGAAGGCATTTTGGGGGAAAAAGAGTAACACAAATATTTAAGGGGCCTCAATATCTGGGCTTCAATAATGGTAATTTATTTTATTGTAATAAGGTTGCAATTTTAGAATTAATCTTGCTTCAGCTGCCATTCAGTCCATTTCCTGCCAGTGCAGGATTGTTCCTTATATTTTAGCGCTTGCTTTGATTCAAGTCAGTGGTTAATGTATTCTCTGCTTCCCTAAAGGCATGTTTCAAACACTATTAGACTATAGTAAGGTTCTACTTAGTATGAGTAAGGGTTGAAAAATTGGATATTTAGTGAATTTTCAAAAGCGGATTAATTTTGGATTTAAAACAAAAAATTATGAAAACAAGCAAATATGTTTTTAAAGCCATTATCCTAAACCAAAAAAACCAAAACCCATACATGTTTATGTAACAATTAAGGTCCGAACCTAAGAAGCTTTGCTTGCATCGTCCCATGTACCTATATGAATACCCATTGAATTAATAGTGTTCCCTGCAGGGTCTATTTGCATAGATTTTAAAAATGTATTTTGTATATTCCTTAATATAAAGGGTTTAATTAGAAAAGGGTTTAATGTGTTTCAGGTTAGCATCATGTACAACTATGGAAGCTATTGCCAACTAATAAACCCAATTAAAACAGAATTTTTAAATGGAAGTGTTAATACAATATAGTATTGCAAAAACTGTATTTCTCCCCATTGCCATTCAAAAAGACCTGTTTCAAATCTTGCTCCTCACAAATAGTAATAAATGTTAGTCTCCCCCTAGCCCCTACTGGACGTCTGTCCTCATCAATAATTTAAAAAACCCTCTGCCACTGGTTTGGCACAACTAGGCACAGTTGGCAGCTTTCTCCTCAGCAGCGGGCAGGGACTGGAAGAGCAGATGTGTTACAAGTCTGCTTTGTGGTGCATTGGCACAGCTGTGTGGGAAAGCTTGTACAACAATTTAATGCAATAGTTTGGCTCCAGTTTGCAATTCTGTAGCTAGACTCTCTAGTTTCTAAGTAGGAGAAGTGAATCTGCATTTAAATAAAAAGTAAGGAAGTGGTATTGTGTGTCAATGTTTTTTCTTTATGACAATTGTAAATAAGTGAAACCATACAGAGCGTCTTTAATGAGCATCATTGCCTAAATATTGTTTTTGGAAGATAGTAGGGAAAAAGGAGCATGTATTAAAAGTATGCTTAAGTTAATCTGCTAATGAGAGCAACTTGTGTTTAAAATAATACTCAATGTATTGTGCATATTTGTTGAAAACTGAATAAAATCATTGCTTGAAAGTATTTTTTTAAAACTTTTTATGTAATAGAATATATTAATTGGCATTCTGCTAAGATCTAAGGTCTAAATACTCCCACAGTTTTTCTAAGTAGAAAGGATCACAGATCGGGGCTGGAAAAGCATGAAACTGAGGAAAGACAACTTCATAGCATGTTCCTTTTCTGATTTATGATATTTTTAGGGGTCTATGCAGTGGCAGATTTATGCACAAGCTAAGATACAGTTTAGGGCCTCAGATTATGAGGGCCCTCTAAATAAAAAAAAATCGTTATTATTGCATCCTGGTATGTACTGATATACAAATATATAGCTTTATTATTTATATTTTCATTGTCCTTTTTGTTAGAATAATAAATTTTTTTTGCTGCTTCTATGGGGTCTCTGAAACATGACATAGTTTGGGCCTCAACATGTCTTAATCTGTCCCTAGGTCTAAAATGCTTTCTGCAGATTGGGAGATGGTGGGTCATGTGTTGAAGGGCCTGTCAAGTGCAAGTTACTGCTTAGTAAGGTCATGCTACTGGTAGCACTTAGGTGCATGGTTAACTTTAAGGTTGTTGAATAGTCCAACTGAAATCAGGGGAATTGCTCACAAGCTTAAAGATAAGCTTGTGCATAAATTCCTCTTCCATGATATCAGACTTTGTGGAGGGTGAATTTAGAGACAGTGTGTGTCAAGTGAGTTTTCAGTTTGGCTGCTGATGGCAGTAGGAGGGAAGAGAAAACTATGAGAGGAAACAAAGCTTACACATAGACAAATTCCTTGAGATACATTGATTTAGGGGGATAAAATTCTTGCCAGTTCCACGAGAAGGGGGACCCTATGCCAATGATAGGAGAATGGGGTGTGTGTGTGACCTCAACAGATCTAAATGTGTGAAGTTTTCTGCCTTCTACTAAGTCAGGGCTGGGCAAAATACGACCTGGGTGCTGGATCTGGCCCAGCAAGCCACAGGATCCGACCCGCGGAGCACCATGTTGGGACCCTCAGGCACGTAGCTGTGTGGTGTAAAACTCAGTCCGCACGTGTCTCTGCTCTTCAGGGAGTGGGAAGCTTTGTGCTGTCTCCCCATTCCCATCCTCAGCTCCTAGTGGCCGGAAACAACCGGTCAATAGGAACTGACCCCAGCCAGTCTCTCAGCTCCTATTGTCTGGAAACAACCAGCTAATAGGAGCTGAGAGATTGTCCTGGAGGATGGGAACAGCACAAGTCTCTTCCGTCTTCTGGAGCGAGAGCCACGTGAGGGGGAGCAGCCTGCAGTTTTAATTGATTTGGTGCTGCAGCAGGCAGGGAGCCCAGCCTGCCTTTGGGGTGCTGCAGGGCTGCTGGCTTAGGTAAGTGACTCCCAGCCAGAGCCTGCTTCTGGCACCCCAGCCGCTCCTATACCCCAGCTCCCTCCCCCAGTTGGTCACCATCCAAACCCTCTGCACCTCCTTGCACAACTCCCTCCCAGACCCTGTAGCCCCTTCTACACTGCTCCCCCACGCCAGAATCCTCTCCTGCACCCAACACTCTCCCAGACCCTGCACCCCATTCCTCTGCCCCAAGTTACCATCCACACCCTCTGTAGTCTGCACCCCCTTTTCCTAGGTCACAGCTCCCTCCCAGATTTTGCACCTCCTCCTAGTGCCCTTTTCCCAGACCAGAATCCTTTCCTGCACCCATGCCCCCTCCCTGATCCTACACCCCTATCTCCTGACCCAGGTCACCTCCCCACCTTTGCTCAAACTTTCTCTCAGACCTCACAGCGTCCACTCCCATCCCTTACCTGGTACGCCCTTCTGTGCCCAACCTCCATTCTAGACCCTGCGCATCCTCAAAAGAAAAGTGTGGCCCTTGACCACTTTGCAAAGTCTTGGAATGCCCCCCCCCCCTAAAAAAAAAATATTGCCCACCCCTGCACTAAGGGGGAGCTTGGAGATTTTACTGGTCTTATTTATAAAATTATAAATTTGCTACATTAATGTGTGGTTTTACATCATCTATAAATAGATTAAAATGTATGATTTTGTTTCTTACTCATCCTTTCAGCTTGTGGAAGCTGTGAATCATCAGATGACCTTCTTTAAGTGGCATGTGGTAGACAGTGCTGTGAGAGTATGTCTTATTTTTCTGAGTCCTCCACAGATAGCTGAGATAGCAAACCTTGGCAATATGCTTGCCTTTTTTTAAAAATCTCATTTGGAAGATAAGACATGCGGCTTTCCACTATAGAGCAAGGGCAGTGTGCCATTATTGGTTTAGACTATAGGGCAAGTTTATAGGCACAGAAGCTATGGGAAATGTCCTAGAAACTCAGTGCCTAGATGGTTATTACTGTAACAACACAGCATTTTCTATGCAGTAAAGACAGCATATTTACCTAATAAGGAAAAAAATATGTGAAATATATTTGCCTTTGTTGTGCCTGACTGAAATTTTGTTTCAATTTTAATTATGCAAGTTAACACCCAAGTAAAGTGAAAGCTTTAATTTCAATTGTCTGTCCATGTTGTAATTTTAGGGTTTTTCCTGTATCTTGACAGTAGTTAGTTTCATGTGTCAAAGGCTGTTCCCACAATTATGGTTTGCCTAATGGTCCTTTTGTTATGATTCATAGGCTAATAGAAGTCAGAGATGGAAAAGGCCTTTTAGATTATTGAGTCAGTGCCCTGCAAATGCAGGATATAATCTCTAGATAGAAGAGGTATCAGGTATTATTAAAAAGATTCTACACTTGATCTTAGCTAAATAATGGGTAAGTAGTCATCTGAGTTCCTTGGATGGTGTAATAAGGATTGTTTCATTTCAGATTTTGTATATATTAAATATATTTTGCTGCAGATGCGCACACAATGTAAGGGAAAGAGCATCCCTCTTACACACAGGAATGTGCAAAAAAGCCCATCACATTTTGCTCAAAAGCATTAATGTTCTGTTAAGTTAAAGCAGGGTAAAATATTCTTCTTTGCCTAGTACGAACAGGAAACCTGAGGAAGAACAAATTATCATTAGCATGTGAGCCAAAATTAGAGCTACATGAAACACAGCTGTTTTATTTTGTAGGGCTTTGTGCAAACATTTTCTTTATTTTGATCTAAGTGTATTGTACCCCCCTCTGAGTTTCAGGCTCAAGTGAACTGAAAATCTTAAAATGAAAATTAGTTTAAAACATTATTCTTTACCTGGTTTTATAATAAAGCAATTCTGAAATGTATAATTTTTCCATGATGTCAATGCAAAACCAAAACTGTCACACAAGTTCATTCCAGACTAGCTGAGGTTTCTTCAAAACTGAGCCCTGAATTTTCTGTGGTTTGGGGATCACTGCAAGCCAGCATTAATTTGTAATGAAAGACATGCTGAAGCTCAAGCAGTTAGGTGCTGAGGTTCAAACACTTTTTCTTTCATAGCTGACATAGCAAGCCCAGAGGTGCTGGGACCATTAACTGTCAAGTCTGGAGGCGCCAGGACTTGGCCCTGGTAAGGACAAGCAAAAATTAAGCATTATCTAACACTAGGCAACAGAATATTGTAGGTTTCCATTTTCTCCCCATCACGAGGTTAGTCTATTATCCTCTCTTTTTCCCTTTATGTATTTATAAGCTTTTCTCAAGTTATGCTCCCCAAACCTTTATGAACAAAAGAGAGCATGTTCCATAATGTCTGGGAGTGGGAAGAGACTATTGTATAAATACAGCCTGATTATGCTATTAGTGGTGAAGACACCTAGTGGCAGATTGTGATGAAACTTATGATTCTGCTCAGCTCAGGTAACAGGAAAGTTCTTTCATTACATGAGACTTTTTGAAAGCTTTTTTTGTTGTCCATGTCTTACTTCTCAGTGTTCAGACAAATGCTTGATACTCAGCTTATTGCTGGTAAAATCTTCTGCAATGAATACCACCAAAACCATGAAGTGGTGATTAGATTAGTTTTAATAGGCAGTTTCCGTGGGTTCATGTCAGGCTTTCAAAGCATCAGGCTACATTGTTTGTATTCAGTGCAGTAAAATATTTTATAGCTGATCTATTTTGTAGAGTCTGAATATTTTCTGACCCTGTTATGTATGTATGTATGTATGTATGTATTTGATGGCAGCAAAGTTCCTGAGAAAAAAGTGATTGTCATCCTGGAACTTTTCTGTGCTTTGTAGCTTTTATTGCTTTTCAAGTCTGACAATGTAAATATTCAGTCTCTTTGAAAAGAAATGAACGTATATGCAGTCTCTCACAAAACCATGTATACTGTGATCTTTTTGATCAAGGAAGTGCATAAAATGCTTGTGTATATTAAAATATTTGAAAACGAACAAATGTCTTTAATGAAGGCAGTTTTCTCAGGAAATGCACTTGAGGCTGCAGAACTTAATTTCATTTACAAGTTTGATACCTGCAACAGAGATCTGGGATGTAAGTGACTAATCGACTAGTTGACTATCGGATAAGCAAAAATTTATTGGATAGTCGACACGCTGGTCGTCTAGTTGCTTCCGCCTCCCTTACTGCCTATATCAGAAAGTGGAAGCGGAAGCGTGGAGGGGAAAGGGGGGAGCTTGGAGGAGCTGGCTTAAAAGCCGGTTCCCTCCAGCTCCATGGGAGGGGGCAGGGGTGTAGCAGTGACGTTCCATCTTTGTAATGTATAAGAGTCCCTGCTTGGGCTCTTGCACATTTCAAAGTGGAAGCGCCGCATGGAGCCTGGAGCCAGAGGGGGACTCTGAGTCCCCTGCTGGCCCCAGGCTCCATGTGGTGTTTTAGAGCCTACTGGGGCTCTTGTACATTTCAAAGGCGGAATGCTGCTCGGCATTTCCGCCTTTGAAATGTAGCAACAGCTGGGCATGCTCTTGCTACATTTCAAAGCAGAAGCCCCCTTATCGACTAATTGAATAGTCAATGGAAATTCCATCGACTATTTGATTAGTTGATTAGACCTCTGTAGGGATGTTAAAATTAGATTAAACAAAGACCTTGTGTGGATGTCCCACTACACTCCACATCCTAATGACATAAAAAACCAAGCACTGGTTACTTAAGAGCACTTAGTACCCACTCTATCAGCTTCATTTAGCATGGACACTCTAATTAACAATTTTTCCCCCTTTTTTTCTTTCTTTCCCCCCAATCCCTCTCTTTCTCTGCTATTTATTTGGAACCCAGAATCCTTAACTCCATTCATCTGAAGAAGTGGGTTGTGCCCACGAAAGCTCATGATGCCATCTACAAATGTTGTTAGTCTCTAAGGTGCTGCAAGAGTATTTGTTGTTTTTTAAGTTTTTTCAGTTACAGACTAACCCCTCTGAAACTTTCTTTCTGTAGTTAGAGCTATATCCTAAGTTTACAGATTCTGACTGCAAAGTAACTTTCCTTTTTGGAAGTGGACAATATCATACTATATTAATGTAACAATCATACTATTCTACATTTAGTGAAGGAGAACATTAAAGCCAAGAGAGACCAGTAATTTTGAGTCTTCCATGATTATCCAATGTTGATATAACTCAGTTCGACTTCCCACCTGTGTTTGTGTTTTGGAATCAAGGAGCTCATAAGAGCTATATAAGTATACCCATCCAACATCTCATACAGTAATATGGAAAGTGACAGCAGACAGGTCTGGGTGGTTTTCATGGCAAGGGGAGAAGTAGTCTTACAAATGTAGCATAGAAAAGAAGGGCTAAGTGTTCTCCTTAGAACTAAATAGGTTGAAATACTTGAGACAGAATAGCCAGACTATTAAAACTTGGGTTCTTCAGTGGTGGATTCTTGAATAATTGTCTTTGGCATATTGAATATACCCTCTTTGTTGGTCTGCCTCATCTATATCAGAGACTTTATCGCTTTTCTGCAGATCTAGTTCAATGAAGGTCTCTACTGGTTGTCAGATGAAATCTCTGAGTGGTCAGTTGGAACAAATTCACAAATGTAATGGTCCAAAAAACTTGAGATTAGAGTAATAGTATAGTAACGTAAGATTTGAGTGTTGGCAGCTGTGAAATTCTGTATTATTATCAAATGTACTTGCTAGAGGTAAGAGATTTTGTAAGAAATATTCAAATGCCTTGTTGAGGTTCTGTCTCAATGGAAAAGAAGATAAGTGTCACATAAATTAGCTTTGGTCTGGATTATCATAGATAACTAAAATTTTCAGGTTGGTATAATTTTTGCATTCCATTTGATGGGAGTTTAATTATGCAAAGAGAATAGACAGATGTATTTTAAAGGAGTTGCAGCCTCAATTTCTTTTCAAAACTTTTTCCATCGGCTTTTTCTTCTGCTGATTTACTATACTGTGTGCCAGTAAAGAAAAGAAGTTTGGTCTTGTGGCTGAATAACAGATTTCCTCTTGTGGATAAAATGAATAATAAAACTTCCTTTCCTCAGTAGGTATGATAAAGCTTCATTAATATTTGAAAAGCTTTGAGATCCTCAGATAGTAGGCACTAAGAAAGTGCAAAGTATTGTAATAATGGTATAGTACAGCACTTGATCTCATTCATCCAACTTTCTATTACTCTGTATGTTTCTTAGTTTGGCTATCACTAGAGGAAGTCCTTATGAATGTTACGAATTTCTGAAGGATGTTTCCTAAAAATTATTCTGTTTTTAATATTCATACATGTCTCTATGTATGTTAAATGCTACTCTGGAAAATAAGTCAATATGGCCCTCATTTTCAAAAGCGGGTAGTGATTTTGGGTTCCCAGAATGGTGTGTGTTAAACACCAGGGTTTTTTTCTCCCAGAAAATGCTGAGCATCAAGCACTCCTTTAAGGTGTCTTCAATTAGGAACAAAAATTGCTAGTCTTTAAAATTTAGATACTACTTGTTTTAGGTTTGATGAGTAATTAGAAATGAAACTTAAAAGTTTCAAAGTTCTTATATTTACTATATGGAACAGGGGGTGGTGGGTATACAACATATGCAACAATGCTTCATTCTCATAACCTTTGGTTTGCAGCTCCTGCATCTGATTATGCATACAGTAGCAACATAGCAGTGGAGGTAAGAACAAAGGAGCTGCAGTGGCCATGGAGAGGCGCTTCTCACCTGGCCCCAAGTTGCTGTGGTGAGAGGTGGCTGAGGTAGTCCTCTCTCCCAGGGCAGCCTGCATACTGAACTCCTCATACCCAGTAGGGATGTTAAAATGTGTTTAATTTTGTAAACGGTAACGGCAGTAATTTTCAGCAGTTACGTGTTTACACACGGGATAGCAAACGGGAACTGGTGCTCATGGGGAGTGGGCTTTTAAGCTGGCATCCCATGGGCACCGGCTCCTGCCTCTCCCCATCCCCATGCTGCTGCCCCTGTGGGAGGCAGCAGTGCAGGGTGTGTGTGGGGGGAGCAGGCGGCTCTGTAGGAGCTGGCATGTGCATAGAGCTGGTCAGCTCCTGCAACCCTCCCCTTTGCGCCGCTGTCTTTTTATCAGCGAGGCAGTAGCGTGGAGGGGGGAGGCAGGTGGCTCTGCGGGAGCCAGTGCTCGGGGGAACAGAGCTATGGGAGCCAGCACGTGCCGGGAGCTGGCTAAAAAGCCGGCTCCCTGTGCAGGCTACCTGCTTCCCCCCCCAGCTGCCTCTGATCCAGAGGCAGCATGGGGAAGGGTAGAGGGTGCTGCGTATAACAGTTAGAATTAACTGATGAGCCCTTTGGTTAATCATATAAACAGCTACACATTGTCATCCCTAATTCCCATCCCCATCCCAGAGCAATGTTGTAAATGAATCATGTGCATTTTAATTTTATTTTCCAAAAATTAAAAATAAATTGAGTTAAGGACTTGATCCATGCCGGGTGAATTTTCTATCTAGTATATAAATAAAAATGGAGTGACACCACATTCTGGATCAGGACTAGTAATGAATGTAATCATTTGTTTATTTAAAAAAATAGAGCATCCAACAGCTCTTCAAAGGGATACAATAGTTGGGACAAAGAGAAATAATTCTGCAGGAGAGACTTACTTCTGCACAGCATTGAAAAGATTTCTTATCCCGTGAATGCATTCCCCCTTTAGCAGGCATGCTTATGCAGTTTCTAGTATGCCCTTTACCTGCCAAACTGTATTTGATCTAAGTTTTTTTCCTCAGGGTTTACAATAAGCTTTAAAAACAATATATGAAGTACAGCCTGAGGACCCCAAAACACTGAAGCCAGGGTTCATAAAGCATTTATAAGGAAAAGCTGATGACCTCCTGAGGCTATCTGTGTTTACCCACTGTTCAACATGTGACTGAAAAGCATATTAATATGCCTATTAGTAATGTAAGTCTATTTCATTTTGGGGTCAGACATCTAAAAGAATATTTCTCTTCTCTTTTCCTGATTGCCCTACCTGGACAGTAACTAACTGACAATTTACAATTCTGAATGATATAATGCAATTAAAACTCTCTCTAGCATTCTAATTTGCATATCTTATTATATAGAGTGACACTATTAGAAGACATGTGTTGAAGCTTTCAAAATGATTATGATATGTGAAGGCATTAAGGACATGGATATGGCTTGCTGGATCGTAGGATGCCTGCTACAGTGGCACTGTACAGAACTCTCACAAGTCTTGCTTAGCCTAGTAGGGATGTTAAAATGCATCTAATTAAGTAACCACGTAACTGCTGAAAATTTCAGGTGGGGTGGGGTGGTAGGAGGCTCCCCAGGAGTCGGTGTGCATTGGGAGCTAGCTTTTAAATTGGCTCGCCACGTGTACCGGCTCCCGCTTGTCAACCTTCACTGCTGCCTCTCTTTCAGAGGCAGCAGGGTGGCAGGCGGCTCCCCAGGAACTGGTATGTGGGGGAGCTGGCTTTTAAGCTGGCTCCCTGCACATACCAGGAGCCTGTGTTTAACTGTGAACATTAACCAATAAGCCTAGGCATATCAGTTAACCATTTATATGGTTACACTTTCAGATCCCTATAGCCCAGTAGATGTTTTCATGGGGAAAAAGATCCTAAAAGGTTAAAGTCAACTAAATAATTAGCTTTTATGAACACAAAACTCCCACTGGCTGAGTAAGAACTTGAGGATTTAGCTTCAAGTTAGAATATTAATTACAAATGTATGAATAGAAATACAAGTTCAAGTTCTATTACAAACTCCAAACTCTGATCTATTTTGGTTGAAATGTTTGTTTTGCAATTTTTGGCTTGATTTTCAGTTTTCTCCAGACCGTTCAGTTGGGTCAAAAATGGAAGAGGTGAAGGACAAAGATAGGTTTAAGTTAATTTTGTATTCTCTGTATTATTGGACCACGAGGCTCCTCTAACATAGATTCTGCTTCTTGTGATCCCTTGAAAACAGAGAATATGTGTTCTGTGGTGGAACTTTGGCCAGGGCTCCTCCCTGCATCTGACATGCCCCTATGGGACATGAGGGCAGAGCTGGGTTGTACAGGCAGCATTAATTCTGCTGTTTCCTAACTTCTTGCAATCTTAATAATGTTCTTTTAAATGTGGGGGATGGGGGAGAGGAAGTTTGTGTATAATTTCTTAGGTATTGTAAAAAAGCAAACTGAAAATACAGAAATCCCGTCATGTGATCCCATATTGACACTCAGATGAGACATCAGCAGGTATAGAATTTGTATATCCACTGCACAGATTTCTGTCCCCAGAGCTAACAGGGTAACTGATTAGTAAGGCTATGATTGTCAGGGAGGTAGGGATGCAGTCGACTATTTGATAAGCATATGCTTATCGGATAGTTGTCTTGACTTTAGTAGCTTTCCCCCACCTCGCTGCTTCTATCGGAGAGAGGATGCAAGGAGTGGGGGAGCAGGAGCCAGTGCTGGAGGGAGTGGGCTTAAAAGCTGGTTCCCCCCATCATCATCTCCGGGGAGAGGCTGGGCGGGGGGGATGGGCAGGGACACAGCGGGGAACTAGCAGAACTTCTGCCTTTGAAATATAGCAAGAATGGAGCTCTTGTACATTTTAAAAGCAAAGTGTGAGTGGGGAGCACGGGGCCAGTGGAGGATTCGAGCAGTCCTCTGCTGGCCCCACCTTCTCTGCTTTTGAAATGTATGATAGCTCTGGGGCTCTTGTACATTTCAAAAGCAGGGAGTTGGGGAGCAGCAGGGGACTGCTGGAGTCCCCGCTTGCCCCATGCTCCCCGCGGTGCTTCCACATTTGAAATGTAGCAAGTGCTACCAGCTCTCTCTCCATTTCAAAGGCAGAGGCACCCTTATTGACTAATCGAATAGTCAATGTAAATTGATTGACTCTTCAATTAGTTGATTAATCTAAATTTAACATCCTTAGCAGGAGGTCATGGATTCTATCATTTTAAAAGATGTTTTTGAATTTGGTCTTCAGTCTCAGGCTGTAGGGATTGGGGAGGGGCTTCTACCTGCACCACTGACTCACATCAGGGAGCTACCCAGCCTTTGGGTTAGTGTCAGCACTTCCACGTTGCACTGTAATACTTCATTGTTAAATTGTTAGGTTTTTTGTTGCCATGACCATTCACAGATATTGTACATTTTACCACGACCATTTTGTGGATTTTGCCTAATTATACTGTGATAAAATTGTATGCATATTGATCATGATAATTTGTAATCCTGTATGAAGACCACCAGTAAATGGGGATGAAAAACATACTTTGTCAATGAGTTTCATAGATATTGGCTGACAGCAGAGGAGTGTCTAGACGTGGGAATCTTGAATTCTATTCTGTGTTCTGGAGTGGGGGTGTTTTCTAGTTAACAATGTGAACAGTTAACCCATACTGGGTGATGCTTACTGGGTAATTGTTTACCGATGCCCAGGAGCAGCCCTCTGCCTGCGGCCCACTGCATCATAGGCCAGGGCAAGGCTGGTAGCAGCCTCGTGGGGGGCTGGGGCGGGGCCAGCCAGGGTTGAGAGGTCCTGTCCTCATCCCACTTAATTGGTTAACTGGTTAAACGTAAGGGCAAACCAGTTAACTGTAAGGTCAAACTAGATAAACCCAAGATTAAACCAAGTAAATGTAAGATTTAACTGGTTAACTGATTAATCAGGATTTTTTATCCCTAGTTAACATAGACTATTCTGCTTGTTGTCCCCCAAGCTTGACTGTTCTTGGAATGTCCCCCTCCAGCCTGTCTCTTCTCCGCTGCTGGCCCATCTCAATCCCATTTAACCTTGCCTGCTCTGTCTCCATTCTTCAGGCTTCTCATCCCAGTCTTCTTACCCCGGCTAGTCCTAGTCTCCCTCTCTGGACTCACCATTTGAGTCCATTTCGCCCCCCTCCTCAGACCATGTTCCAGTCTCTCTCTTTTCCCAGCCAATCCTAGTTCCCTTTTCCTAGCTCCTCACCTGGTTTCTCTCGCTTCCCTCCCCCACCGAAACACGGTCCCAATCCATGTCTGCCTTATTGGGCTTCTCGCTCAGTCTTGATGTCACCTCGCACCTTCCTTCTGGCTGCTTGTGTGAATATCTTTGCCTACCCTCTTAGTTCCCAATCCAATTTCCTTGCACAACTCATTTCAATATCCCCTGCCTCCTCATTCCAAGTCTTCTCTGTCATCCACTCTTCCAAGGCTCCTGTCAGATGCTTATGCTGACCTCCCTGAGGAAACTTAAACCACACCCCTTTTGTACAGTCACCGACTCTACCTTTATCTCAGGATGAGGATGTCTTTGACTCTTTTGCCAGTGAAAAGAATTCTCTCATTATTATGTTTTCTCACGTTAGTGGCTGACAGGGTTATTTTTTAACTTCTGATTCTTTAGGTAATCACTTACCTTAGAAATATGCTTTCAGAATTGATCCAGTCAGTAATACCTATAAACAGTAGCATTTATTTACAGACACCATCTCTACCAGCACAGGAATACAGCATAAAACAGTAAGATTGTATAATGTATTTTTTTAAAACATAACTGTATTTGAGTAAGACTAAAGTCTACATTTTCAGCGGTCTTATGTCCTTTCAATAAACTATTCACACATTCAGAAACGTACAGTAAAATCTCAGAGTTAAAAAATGATCAGTCAACCACACACTTCCACACACATTTGGAACCTGGAAATACAAGTGAGCAACAACAGAGCAACCATCACCCCCAGAAAGGCAAGTACAGTACTGTGTTAAATGTAAACTGCTAAAAATAGTAAAGGGAAAGTTTTAAAACAAAGATTTGACAAGGTAAGGAAACGATTTCTGTGATTGTTTCATTTAAATAAAAACGGTGTAAGTTGTGTAAGATAAGTGGCTTCATTTTCACTTAAATTTCATATTAACATTTTCACACAGAATCCAAGAAAATTAGTAATAAAATATAGTTTTAAAAAGTATGTTACATGCAAATATTGTATAAAACGTAAGCTATATAGAATACTTTAACATATCGAGTAAGAAATGAAGAAGATGCTAGGCTGGGGTCGGCAACCTATGGTTTACGAGCCAATTATGGCTCACTAGGGAGCCAGATATGGCTCTTTTGAAGCTGGAACCCAGCCCCCGATTCCCCCCTCAGCAGGGAGCCAGCGCTGGCGTTACATCAGGCCTGGGTGAAACAATCTGGCCTGCGGACACAGCAGGGAGCCTCCAGGCAGACTCCCCTGCTTGCCCCATCTCCACACGCAGCTCAGAAAAGTGGCTGCAGGCCGTTCGTTTTTCACAAACTGTGAGCCAGGAGAGAAGGGGGAAGTCGTGCTTCACGTCTGCTCCCACCCCCAGCACAATCTCATTGTCTGGTTTCTGGCCAATGGGAGCTGCCTGTTTCAAGAACAGGCAGCATGCGAAGCACCAATCTTACCCCCTCAGGCTCTTATTGACAGAGCACATGGCCCTACTGCCTGTGCGGTGGTGGGGCAGGCTCCTGAGAAATGTGCTGGGCTGCTGGCTGGGAGTCTCACTGGTAAGTCTCCTGGCCAGAGCCTGCCTCTGGGACCCCAGCCCTCTGCCCCCCTACCCCACATAACCCAAACCCTCTGCCCCCCCCCAAAGCCCATGCCCCCTCCCAGACCCTACACCCTAGTCCCCTGCCCCAGATCACAATCCCTTCCTGTCCACAACTCAAACCCCTGCACTGTAATCCCCTGCCCTAGGTCACAGTCCAAACCTCTGCACCCCAGTCCTCTGCCCTAGGTCACAATCCCCTCCTGATCTAGATCTAGATCACAATCCAAACCCCTGCAATTCCTCCTGCACCCTAGTCCCTTGCTCCTGTCTCAATTCCCTCCTGCCCTAGGTCACAATCCAAACCCTTGCACTCTAATCCTCTGCTCCAGGTCACAATCCAAACTCATGCATGCTAGTCCCATGCTTTGGGTCACAACTGCCTCCTTCACCCAAACAAGATTCCCCATCCCTGCCATAAATAAAGACAACATTGAAACCTTTTGTGTTGGACATCATATCTTACTTTTATTTAAAAATGCAGCTTGGCCAACAAGCCCCCAGTTGGGGCCCAACCCCCATCTGGCTGCAGCATCATAACACTCTTGCACACACCAACCCTGAGCCCATTATACACCTGTCAGGGCTGTTCCCCACTCTGGCTCTCCAAGTGCAAAGGGTGGGACCCTGCAAAGACCTTAAATACCTTGCCTCTATAAGCTCTTCTTACAAAAAAACCCCACTGCCCAGAGTCACAAATACACTGGTGCTCTTGAGGATAACCCCGCCCCCCCCCAAAGGCTGCCACCATCAAGTGATTTCATGCTAAAAAACCAGGAAGGAACACTTAAATTCCTTCCTCAGGGGTACCCCAAGCTCTTTTGTTCCAAAAAAGCTTGAAAAAGAGGGGGAGAGAGAAACAAACTGCAGTCTCTCTCTGGTAGCTGACCGCCCAGTCTTAGGCAAGCAAATGCACACATAAGATCTCTGATACTTTCTAGGGCACAAGAATCAAATCATTGCCTTAAAAGTGATTTTTATTAACAAAACAAAAGATATACTTGATAAAGCATACTTGATTTCTAGGTGTTACAGAGCAACTGAGTAAAACAAAACAGAGAAAATCTCTGGGAACAACTCTTAGGCTGTGTCTACATTGGCACCCTTTTTCAGAAAAGGGATGCTAATGAGACCAGTCGCAATTGCAAATCCTCGGGGGATTTAAATATCCCCGCGGTATTTGCATTTACATGGCTGCCGCTTTTTTCCGGCTCGGGGCTTTGCCGGCAAAAAGCGCCAGTCTAGACGGGGATCTTGCGGAAAATAAACCCTTTTCTGCAAGTAGGCATAAGAGATCTTGAGGAAAAGGGTTTATTTTCCGCAAGATCTCGTTTCAGACTGGCGCTTTTGCCGGCAAAGCCCCGAGCTGGAAAAAGCGCAGTTATGTAATGCAAATACCGCGGGGGATATTTAAATCCCCGCGATTTGTAATTGTGACTGGTCTCATTAGCATCCCTTTTCCGAAAAAGGGTGCCAATGTAGACACAGCCTTAGTGAATGGGGGAAGGGAGGCATGGATTCACACAGAGCAGTTCAAACCAAACCACAAAGATAAAGAAAAATACCCTAATTATGTCTAAATACACGTTTCCCTCTTCTCACGATCCATGCTGATCTGTACTTCAAGGTCCTGTTACTCCCATGTCCAATATTTCTTATAGGCATGATAATTCTGGCCCCTGCCTCTGCTCTCTCCAAGCCTTTACTTAAAATACACAAAGGAAGAGCAGACCACGTAGCTACATCCAATTCAAATTTCAGCACTATATCCCCATTGGTGGGTCTGGTCCCCTGCCAACACCCTTGCTAACTACCTGAGTTTAACCCTTTAGTTACCGAGTGCTGGCCAGCACTCCTATCCATTACAACACCCAAACCCTCTGCCCTTAGCCCCTCATACATCCCAACCAAGACGTCTGCACCCCTACATCCCCAGCTCCTGCCATAACACTCCTGCAAATCCACACACCCCAACCTTGGGTCCTGAGGCCATCATACACCTGAACCCCCTTCCCTGAGCTCCTCATGCCCCCACATCTCCAGCCCCCCCCTGCCATAAGATTGACAGAAGACAGCATGAGTGTGTGCATGAAGCTGGATTCAATCAGTTATGATGTAAGCTTAAAAGAAATGTGTGAAAAGATGCAGCAGCAGAAGTCTCATTAAATAAAGTCTATGAGTACAATGTTTCATTTATGCTATTAATCATTATGTCAGTTGTCAATAATATTAAGTTGTATAATTTCAGTCATGCAAATGAGCACTCTTATACGGCTCTTGGTTGGCCACTTGTTCTGAATTTTGATGTGGTTTCACTCTTTGGTTTGAAAAGGTGGCCAACCCCTGTTCTAGACCTTAATAAAGCATTCGAGCCCATTATGTTTTGTTGCATAAAACTGTTTTAGTTCTAATCTCTTCCTATAGTGTTTGGTTGTAGAACTATCATGCAGGAAATCCTACTTTTGTTCTCTCACTCATAAGACCTTTATCCTGAATCTTGCTTTGCTTGCTTGTCTCAGAGAGAGTCAAGGAGTCACTCACTTCCACACATAACTTTACCAGCTAGTGACTAATTTTTTTTTAACTTAATTATGCTGAAAGTCCTTCTTTGAAGTCAAGCCATTTTTATGAATTAATTTACCTGCGCCCTGAATATAAACATTTAACAAACATTCAGGAAACAAATATTCAGTCACTGATTGAATTAAATTGAACCCGTGACCCCGACTCCACATGTCACTTGTTCAATTCTTAGACTGAATAAATAGGTAGTTGCCTGTCCATAGTTCTTCCCTTCTGAGTGATTGAGAACCATTTGGAAGAATTGATTTTTCTATAAACGAATTGGACCAGGAATATGTTTACCTACAACATTGAGTCATTCAGAAGAATGGGCCACAAGAATGGACCAACAAAACTGAAGACTCTGACCAAGATACAGTTTAACAACAGGCTCAGGCCTTTACTTGCTGTGCTATCATTGTTCCAAATAGTGGATTCTCACTAAAAGACCCCTTCATATTTAAATAATCTGCTATTTAGACAAACTAATACTCACCCTCCCTTTGTTTTGGACTTCTCATATCAAATGGTTTTTACATATTTTTGAAATTAATGAAAATTAAATTGATTCCACTGTATACCGCTGCGTTACTGCAGTTACTCTTCTTTTGACAGTGCAACCCTGGTAAACACGCAAGTAGTTTTCAGGCTTCAGTAGTGAATGTCAGACTCATGGGCTTTCTAGGACCTTCGGTTTCTCAGTCTTCTGTAACATTGCACTGAAGCAGAACAGGAACATTTAAAATTATGCCACAAATAAGGCACCATCTGCAAAGAACCCAAATAAAACATAGCTTCCTGGTTGACAGAACACATTTAATATTGTTACTCTATAAATGATAATCTCTTTCTAGGGAGGATTAAGGGACACAGAATAAAAAAGGTTCATATGTATGGCTATCCTTACATTTGCAAGTGAGACGATAATTACCATGGTAATTTGGTTCCTTCATGGATGAAATTTCTTCAAACATATTCAGAAATATCTCCTCCCTGTCACTGTATCCTTATGCTCATTTTACCTCAGAGATAAAAGCTTCATATCAAACATTTTAAGGAAATCCGGGGGGCTCAAATAAAGCTCTTAATCTAATTTTTACAAAAACTGTATACAGTTGTTAACTATTCTGTGTAAATAGAAATGTAGCCCTTGGGTTTTCTATCGCACATTTTATAAATAGTGGATCATATTTAGTACATAAGGGAAATTTAATGGCTTGGCAAACTAGCAATGGCCCATGTATAGCCTTCAGCTTCTAGGTTGCTCATTCAGTTTTAGCCCAGGTTGTTAGTAACTGAAAGCTGTTATTTTTCGATGGCTGTTAAATGGCCATTGTTGAGTTGGTTGAGTTTGGCCTTGATTCAGTTCGTAAACAACACAAGACCCACCTTCATAACTGGCAGTCTTAGCAAAGTGGACAAAACTGGACAGGTTTGGAAACTGAACTACCATGTCCTCATTAGCAATGTAAATGAGACTGAGTAGTCAAGTACATGATTAACCGATAAGCCTAGGCCTGCCACAGGCAGAGGTTGCTTTGCGGCAGCAGCCCCTGTTAGTGAGGAGTCCGAGCTCCCTGCAGACAGAGGCTGCTCAGCCTCCTACAGAGCAGCCTCTGTCCGCGGGGATCTGGGACCTCTTGTGGACAGGGGCTGCTGCTGGACCAGCCTCTATCCTTGGCAAGCCCAAGCTTGCAGCAGACAGAGACTGCTCTGTGGGAAGTGGAGAATCCTCTGTCTGCAGGGAGCTCGGACCCCTGGCAGACAGGGCCTGATGCCTCTGTACCAGAGGCAGCAGCGCAGTGTGCCAGGCAGCCAATCTGAGTGGGGAGCTGGTTTTTAAACTGGCTCCCCTTGTGGACTGGCTCCTTCCTGGCATCCCATGCTGCTGCCTCTGATACAGGCACGGGGCTCCCCGGGAGTGGGCCAGATTGCACTGGCTGCTGGCCCCACCCATGGGGACTATAGAATAGTCGAGTAACTGCTAAGAATTCATGTGGTTACTCAACTATTCAGTTTCCCAGTATCTAACATCCCTAGTCCTCATAGAGATCACAGAAATGTAGCACTGGAAGGGCCCTTGAGAGATCATCTAGTTCATCTGCCTGTGCTGAGGTAGAGCCAAACATACTTAAACCATCTCTGGCAGGTATTTGTCTAACCTTTTCTTAAAACCCCCCAACGATGCCATCTTCCTTAGAAGCCTCCTCTTCACACACAGTGCCACCTTGATGAAAGAGGGGAAAGAGTGCCTATTTCTAGAACTGGGTGGGGATCTTTGGATTTTCAAAAATAACCTGTCCCAAATTGGGACGAAAAGGCCAAAATCTTTTAGTTTCATGACTTGAAAATCCATTTTATGAATCAGGTTAATTGAAAAAATTCCTTTTAATAATTTTTAAATGCTTAATTTTGATTTTAATCTTTTTAACTTAAATTTCAACATGAAAAGTTGTTTCAAACCATAAAGCAGAACTTCTGTTTTGAAAATGTTTTGACAGTTTTGAAACCTTCCTCCTCTGTCTCCGCAGAGAGAGGAAATTTCTCAAAGAATCTGATCTTTTCCCATCAATAGTTTCAGTTTTGAGTAGACTTTGTCTGACGAAAAACGTTTAACTGAATAATTTCCAAGGATCTTCATAAGACAAAGGTGACTACAGAACGTTCATGGACTATGGATTGCTTAGAAAGCTTATATTATATAGTGTTTCATTCACAAAAATCCCAAAGTTCTTTGCAAACTGAAATATAAACTACACACGGGTATGATATTATCCATTGCTGAGATTCAGCCACAACTAATTTGAGAAGCAGCAGCTGTTTAATAGTGCAGAGAAATCTTACGCAATAGTCTAGAACAGGATGTGAACATCTTTTCAAATGTCAACATCGCTTTTGAGAATCCGAAAGCCATTGCTTCTACTCTTGTAAAAAATGCAATTAGATATTTGGGATTAAGTGGTTAGAACCTCAGTTGTGCACCCAAAAACTGCTCCCCCAGCAGAATAGTGCCTTGGTATAGTGTGCTGGAGATTTGCTGCCTATTGACTCCCCAGTGCTACTAATGTTCTGCATAGCCCTTTTATTCCATTCATGTGCTGACTAGGGATGTAAAAGAGTAGCTGATTAATAGACTACCCGATAAGGCTAGGCTTACCGGGTATTCAAGTCGATTACTTGCATAGCCCCCTCCCCTGGCAGCAAAGGGGAGAAGCAGGAGCCCGTTCGACCTCCCACAGTCTCTGCAGTGGAGGGAGCAGGGGAGGGAGAGGCATAGTGATCAGGGACCTGGCGCGAGCCAGGACTACTGGGGTCCCAGCTCATGCCAGGTCTGGGACCTACCCCCAGTGCAGCTCTGAAGTTTAAATGTAGTGAGAGCTGAGCTGCTTGTGTGCCTGGCTCCTACTACGTTTAAGCTGCAGAGCCACAGTGGGGCCTCTTATTGATTAATCATGTACTCAGTACAAATTGTATTGAGTACACAATTAGTCAGTTACTCACTTCTTAACATCCTTAATGCTGACACAGCTCTATTCTGGTTTTCTTGAGATTTGATGGTATTGGCACCATTTGTAGGAATCATTTTTCTAACTTTCTAGAAAACATCATTGGAATCAAAATGAAAATTAATTTTACCCACACAGTGGAAGTCTGGTAACTGACTTCAGTTACCAGAAGAAATGATTAATCAAATTGTGAAAATTAATCAGTGAAAAATGGCAAAAATTAATTGAATAACCTATTCCTGACAAGTAGTATTTGATCAGTTTGACTATGGATTCACAAGAGATATTAGCAATAGCTTTGCCTATTAGATCTTTCTGATACTGCCTCCACAGCTGAACAGTAATATGAAGTCCAACCACAATAAACTGTGTTGAATTATCAAAGTTAAATAGATATTGATACTGTTTTCTCTAAAATGTATGAATATAATTTCTGTAACCAAGTCTGGAATTTGACTCATAACCTTTTTGGATCTTGACACTACAGGTATGTCTACACTGCATTATAGTTCCAGGGTTGGGGACCTGGTGTTTCCAAGCCAGCACTTGAGCCTCCACATTGCTTTGAAAACTTGGGTTTACAGTTGCTTGGCCCATGTTTCATAATCTTGCTATCACATCTGCATTGCACTATGCCAATCTTTTGACTCAGTCTGTGTAATGCATCGATGCTACAAAATGACAGGGCTTGGACTTGAGCCCCTTTCCCTAACATGGTTTTACAGCGTGGATCATAGAATCCTAGGGCTGGACGAGACCTCAGGAGGTCATTGAGTTCAGCCCCCTGCCCAAAGCAGGACCAACCCCAACTAAATCATCCCAGCCAGGACTTTGTCAAGCTGGGACTTAAAAACCTCTAGGGATGGAGATTTCACCATCACCCCTTCCAGTACTTCACCACCCTCCTAGTGAAATAGGATTTTCCTAATATCCAACCTAGCCCTTCTCCACTGCAACTTGAGACCATTACTCCTTGTTCTACCCTCTGTCACTACTGAGAACAGCCTCTCTTCATTCTGTCTGGAACCTCCTTTCAGGAAGTTGAAGGCTGCTATTAAATCTCTCCTCACTCTTCTGCAGACTAAATAAGCCCAACTCCCTCAGCCTCTCCTCATTGGTCATGTCTCCAGCCCCCTAATCATTTTGGTTGCCCTCCACTGGATCTTCTCCAATGTGTCCACATCCTTTCTATAATGGAAGGTCCAGAACTGGACACAGTACTCCAGATGTGGCCTCACCAATGCCAAATAAAGGGGAATAATAACGTCCCTAGATTTGCTGGCAATGCCCCTACATGCAGTTAGCCTTCTTGGCTAAAAGGGCACACTGTTGACTCATATCTAGATTCTCAGCCACTGTAATTTCCAGATCCTTTTGTGCTGAACTGCTACTTAGCCAGTCGGTTCCCAGCCTGTACAAATGCTTGGGATTCTTCTATCCCAAGTGCAGGACTCTGCACTTTCCTTCTTGAACCTCATCAGATTTCTTTTGGCCCAATCCTCCAATTTGTCTAGGTAACTCTGGACCCTATCCCAACCCTCCATCATATCTACCTCTCTGCCTAACATAGTGTCATGCGCAAACTTGCTGAGGGTGCAATCCATCCCCTCATCCTGCTCATTAATAAAGATGTTGAACAAAACCAGCTCTGGAACCGATCCTTGGGGCACTCCACTTGAAACTGACCGCCAACTAGACATTGAGCCAGTGATCGCTACCCATTGAGCCTGACAATCTAGCCCGTTTTCCAGCCACCTTATGGTCCATTTATCCAATCCATACTTCCTTAACTTGCTGGCAACCATACTGTGGGAGGCTGTATCAAAAGCTTTGCTAAAGTCAAGGTATATTACATTCACTGACTTCCCCATGTTGACAGAGCCAGTTACCTTATCATAGAAGCTAATCAGATTGGTCAGGCATGACTTGCCCTTGGTGAATCCATGTTGACTATTCCTGATCACATTCCCCTCTTCAAAGTGCTTCAAAATGGATTCTCTGAGGATCCCCTCCGTGATTTTTCCGGGGACTGAGGTGAGGCTGACCAGTCTGTAGTTCCCTGGATTGTCCTTCTTCCCTTTTTTAAAGATAAGCACTATATTTGCTTTTTTCCAATCATTTGGGACCTCTCCCAGTGTCCATGAATTTTCAAAGATAATGACCAAAGGCTCTGCAATGACATCTGCCAACTCTCTCAATACCCTCGAAAGCATTAAATTTGGACCCATGGATTTGTGTATGTCTAGCTTTTCTAAATAGTTCTTAACCTGTTCTTTCTCCTCCGAGGGCTGTCTACCTCCTTACCATACTCTGTTGTCTAGTGCAATAGTCTGGGAGCTGATCTTATCTGTGAAGACAGAGACAAAAAAAGCATAGAGTACTTCAGCTTTTCCCACATCATCTGTACCAAGGTTACCCCCCTCATCCACTAAGGGCCCCACATCCACTCTGATCATCCGCAAGATGAGCGTCTAGACTTTATTTTCTGCAAGATCAGCGTCTAGACTGGCGCTTTTTTCCGTCAAAGCTCCGAGCCAGAAAAAAGCGGCAGCCATGTTTATGCAAATGAAGCAGGGGGGATTTAAATCCCCGCTTCATTTGCAATTGCGATACGTCTAATTTGTATCCCTTTTACGGAAAAGGGATGCAGTCTAGACGTAGCCATAGGCTGTGTCTACACTGCACCCCTTTTCGGAAAGGGATGCAGATGAGACAAATCGGAATTGCAAATGAAGTGGGATTTAAATTTTCCCGCTTCATTTGTATAAACATGGCTGCGCTTTCCGTCTCAGGCTTTGCGGAAAGCGCCAGTCTAAACGAGATCTTCGGAAAATAAAGCCTTTCGAAAGGTCCCTTATTCCTGATTTTAAGAGGAATAAGGGACCTTTCGAAAAAATTTTATTTTCGAAAGATCCCGTCTAGACTGGCGCTTTTTCCGGCAAAGCCCCGAGCCGGAAAAAAGCGGCAGCCATGTTTATACAAATGAAGCGGGGAAAATTTAAATCCCTGCTACATTTGCAATTCTGACTTGTCTCATCTGCATCCCTTTTCCGGAAAAGGGGTGCAGTGTAGACACACCTGTAGTGAATTAAGCAGATTTTTCAATTGCACTGCATGTGAATCAGGGGGACAAATCTGGCCATTTTTTTTATTTAGAAGAGTATTTCTCTGAAATTGTAAGTTATTAAAGTTAATTGTAAATTATTCTGCAATTATTAATACAGATGATTTGGTATGTTTCTGATTCCTTGATTGGATTAATGAGCCCCTTAGATCAGATTTCCAGAGCAAATAGTCAAGATAGCAAATTCAAAATGAATTTTGCATAAATGTTCTAAAACATGTATTTAAATATGTCATTTCATCAAATATTCCTGCTAGTAAAAATCTTTAGTAAGATATTGAAGAAGAATAAATGCAGGAGAGGGCAAACACATTAAAAAATTATTTAAAACTACAAATGCATATCACCTATGTGTTTTTGCTGTACACTTCAACTCTTGTATTTCAACAGGCTTCTTTTATGCATATGTTTTACTATTGTTCTATCAGGCTCAGTGACCTTTCCCTAGAGATCTTACAATTTTATAATAATTTCTAATCTTCTTTGCATTCCACTTCATCTAGACTGTTTGTGTTGCCAAGCATTATATGCTATAGTATATCTTTCTACAGACAATTTCAACCATCATCTATCTTATCAGTTACATTTGATCTTGTTTTATATTATCTTGTATATGTAGCCTTAAATCTCAGTGGCCTGGATTTATTATAGTCTTTCTTTACTGTTTGATTGTGACTAAACAATGGCAAGGAGCCACTTAGATATTTGCTTTGACTCACGTACCTTGCCTATAAGATTTTACCTCATGCTGAATATAACATCAATCCCAGACAAATATAGAGGACACATGGGGGTGAGACTAAGCTGTCTGATGCCCAAGGCAAAGTTGTGCAAGAAGTCCCCTCTGAAGAGGAAATGACATTCTGGATAGCCTGGATGGGAGGAAAGATTCTGAAGACTAAAAGACTGAATAGAGTTTGGACGGGACACATTTTGAATCCATCACATTTTGGCATCCTAGGTAGCTGCACAGATTGCCTATGGACTGTACAGGGCCTGGAGGATGCATATAAGGCAATCTGTCTACATAACTTAATTGAAATAGACACTTCATCCAGTTTGCCTTTCTAGAAATACAATCAGCCCTTACCAATTTATCCGAAACTCATATTTTTAAATTAAAATTAAAATCATGCTCTAAATCTGAAGACTAAACCCTTTTAAAAACACAGTAGACCAGCAAGAAATACCTATCAAATTACAAGCAGCACAGTGAAAAACAAAAGTCATTCAGCTAGTCTAGATTCACAATATGCAGAGCTTAGCTGCAGTAGAGTTATGCTCATCCCTTATTTCCTTTTACCTTTTTTTTTATTCCCGATCTTATCTATAGCAAACATGCATGTTTTGGTAGTCAGAGTGCCCACATGGGGCCAGAACCTCTAAATATGGCCTGGACTAAATAGTCATGCAAGAGGCAGATTACAGCTTTACAACCACTCTATGTGCATGCTGACAATTGTGCTTAAAAGTTATTCTTTGCAGTGGTGAAGGAAGAGATGATATAAGACAGGGGAAGGAGACAGGGATGGAGGAATGGGGCAGGCAAGGGACAGTGTGCAGAAGGAAACTGTGAATTCAGTTTATGGTGGTTGTGATTTATGGTGGTTGTGATTTTAAGTGGACTAAGTTTGTGGGTCCAAGCAATATTTAACTTTGCACACAGTAAGCTTACACTGAACAACAGAAACCACCATTAAAAACAATGTACCTAATGACATTGGTACTTGATGACATTGAAAGAAAGAAGATGGAGCTTCCTATACTTAATGTTTGTTTGGTAAACCTCTTTCAAAATAAACCATCAGGTTTATGTAAATTATTGTGCATCTTTTTTTTCTACTGATATGTTACCAGCAAAGGCGCACTAGTAAACCAATTTAGACTGGGCCTGCTGACTAGGTGGTAAATGCCTTTGTCCCAGAAGGAGATCCGGCCTGGAACCCACTGTATCTATCACCAGCGGATCTCTCAGATGTTAATAAACACAGACTCTGATTTCAATTTTTGAAATAAAATACAAAACTGTATTGGATACAACAGGTAATAAACAATAAACACAACACTGATTCAATGACCAACCCCTCGCCCTCTGAAAGAAAATAAAGAAAGCAGGAATGATATGAGTGATGTAATACTCAGTCTGTCAGAGGCAGCTGATGTTCAGGACCTGCAACCCTTTAGTTGAGGTAGCTGTCAGGGGAGGAGCACTGAAGCGTCCTTGGTGAAGTAGAGGCGTTCGATGGTGTTGGCCTCTGCTTGCACGGCGGCTGACAGATAAGCGGCAACACAGAGCGGTTTTAAAAGCAATCAGGAGGGCCTTCACCACAGCTGATACTGATGGCTCTATGGGATCCCGATGATGTTGGGTTGGATCACAGGTAGCTAGGGCTCACAAAACTGGGCGTTCGCCATAGCGTGGGCCAGAGCACCCTGAGGGCGGTAGACAGCAGAAGTAGAGTCAGGCAGGTTGGACTGGGCCTTTGCCACGGCCTCCTCTGTACTACGACGACTCCTTCTCCAGGTGGTGCGAGAAACTGCCGACCAGATCTCCTTTAGCTTCTATGCTTTATAGAAGTCAAGGCGGGAAACTCTGATGGTCTTGAGTGCAAAGCAGGGCATGGTGCTGTGTGCAGACACGTGGTGCTGGGTGCAGCGGCTGGGCGGTGTGCATGAACAGGTGCCGTGTGCAAAAAGGTGTTTCTTGGCGGCAAAAGGTCCTCACAGTCTATTGAAAAGTCCCAGCATGCACCAGAACTCCATCTTGGATTGTTCAAACTCCATTTTGTACCAGTGCATTTCTGTTTAACATTCCGTTCCCACTAACAGATACTTTTTGCATGCTTTTGCATACTATTAAGCTGACTATATTAAACCCCTCAGCATTCGAAAATTTAATCATATCTACAATGTCATCAAGTACCATGTCATCAGGTACATTATTTTTAATCATCAATATCAGTTTAGCAGCAGGTAAGGCATTTGATTTTAGATTTACTGCACATTGAACCTTGACTCTGACTCAGGTTTGAACACAAGCCCATCTTCCATTCACATACAAAATCAGTCTGACCTGGTGTGATGAATAGAAGGAGTGCTGGCCAGCATTAGGTGACTATAGGGTTAAACTCAGGTAGCTATGGGGTGTTTGCAAGGAGAGCCAATGGGAAAAGATGATGAAATTTGAATTGGAACATATACCTGCCTGCTGTTTTTCTTTGTTTGCGTTTTTAAGCCAGGGAGCTGGGGGAACAAGATTATATGAACCAGGCACAACTACCATGCCTACAAGGAATATTAGGCATGGAAATGGACTGGACCTTGAAGCACGGATCGTGTGAGTAGATAGGGACATGTCTATTCAGATGCGATCAGGTTATTTTCTTTGTTTTGTTGTTTGGTTAAACTTCTCTGTGCTAAGTCCAACTTCCCCTTCCCCCATACACTATATTTTTAAGCTGGATCCCAGAGATACAATTTATCTCTGTTTTAATTTGCTCTTTTCTTGATTGCTTTGGAACACCTAGCAACCACATATGCTTTACCAAGTATATATTTTTTGTTTTGTTAATAAAATCTTGTTTTTTAAGGCTATGATTTAATTCTTGTGTCCTGGAAGGTAACAGGAGGTCTGTGTGTGCATGCGTAAGACTGAGAGGTCAGCTATCAGAGACTGCAGATTATTTTCTTTCTTTTTTTTCTTTTTAAGCTCTCTTTTGGTAAAAGAGCTTGGGGGTACCTCTCTGGAAGAAGTTCAAGTGCTTTCTTCCTAGGTTCAAGAAGAATGGGAGGTTTTACTTGATGGCGGCAGCCTATCTCCCAAGGCCAGGAAATTAGTGACTTTGGAGAGTTTTTTAAGCAGAAGCCTATAGAAGCAAGGTATTTTTAAGGTCTCTTGCAGCCTCCCCCCCCCACCTTGTGCACTTAGAGCACCAGAGTGGAGAACAGCCTTGACACTTGGGTCACCAGGCCCAGGATCCTGTTCAGGAAGGACAGGCAGAGAGAAAAAGAGAAGTTACGCTGTATGTAAGAGAGCAGTATGACTGCTTAGCATTCCAATGTATAGAGGGAGAAAAGCCTGTTGAGAATCTTTGCATTAAGCTTAGAGGTGAGAGCAGAGGTGATGTTGTGGTTGGTGTCTGCTATAGACCTCTCGATCAGGTGGATGAGGTAGATGAGGCTTTCTTCAGACAAATAAGACAAGCTGGCCCTGGTTCTCATGGGGGACTTTAATCAACCTGACATCTGTTGGGAGCCCAATACAGCAGTACACAGACAATCTAGGAAGTTTTTGGAGAATGTTGGAAATAACTTCCTGGTACAAGTGCTGAGAGAACCAACCAGGGGCCATGATCAGCTTGTCCTGCTGTTCACAAACAGGAAGGAACTAGTAGGGGAAGTAGATGTGGGTGGCAACCTGGGAAGCAGCGATCATGAGATTTCAGGCTCCTGATCAAAGGAAGAAAGGAGAGCAGCAAAATATACACCCTGGACTTCAGAAAAGCAGACTTTGATTCCCTCAGAGAACTGAAGGCAGGATACCCTGAGATGCTAATATGAGGAGGAAAGGAGTCCAGGACAGCTGGCAGTGTTTTAAAGAAGCCTTATTGAAGGCACAGGAAAAAACCATCTCAATGCGCAGTAAGAACAGAAAATATGATAGGCGACCAAGTCTGGCTTAGCAGTGAAATCCTTGGTGAGCTTAAACACAAAAGGGAAGCTTACAAGAAGTGGAAACTTGTACAGATGACCAGGGAGGAGAATAAATATATTGCTCGAGAATGCAGGGAGTAATCAGGAAGGTAAAAGCACAATTGGAATTGCAGCTAGCAAGGGATGTGAAGAGTAACAAGAAAGGTTTCTACAAGCATGTTAGCAATATGCTTCTGTTCTCTTCCAGTCTTCTACTCTCTCAATCTCTTGCATAGGCAATGTGATTGTGGAAAAGAGGGATATGAATGATGAGCTGTTAGGATAGCCAGAAACCAATTGGACATAACAGGTCCTTCGGGGATCATTATGAGCTGGCATAACTTAGAGAATCCTTGAAACTTGTTGGAGTTGTGCCTTGGGAAAGGCAACTGGTGCTCAATGGTCTCCTGACTAGTTTAAGATTGAAGTAAGGGAGGCTTGCAGGTAAGGCAGACCCAAGGATCTTGCTCTTTTTTGGGAAAGTCAACTGAGAAACTAATGTGTTAATAATTATGGGCCTGGAGCCCAGGTCCAAAAGGAGACTTGCCATATCTATTATGCAGGTGGAGTTGAGATTTAAGTGCAGCACTTCTACATGGTACATTTTTATGCATGCAGTTATCTATTGCTCTGCTGTTAGCTGTTCATTTTACAATGTTCAAGTGAATGACATGAATCCACACATGCAATATATGCAACTCCTCATGCTTTGTGTGGGTATAGCTTCTATTCAAGATTATGAAAATGAAGGGGAATTTTCTGAATAATGAGGAGAGTAATGGCTGTTTGACTGATGGCAAAATACTTTGATGAAGCAGAAACTTTTTTCCAAAGTGAGACACTAATCCTACAATACACATAGGCTACGTCTAGACTGGCATGATTTTCCGAAAATGCTTTTAACGGAAAAGTTTTTCCGTTAAAAGCATTTGTGGAAAAGAGCGTCTAGATTGGCACGGATGCTTTTGCGCAAAAGCACTTTTTGCGGAAAAGTGTCCGTGCCAATCTAGACGCGTTTTTATAAGAAAGCCCCGATCGCCGTTTTAGCCATCGGGGCTTTTTTGCGCAAAACACTTTTTAGCTGTCTACACTGGCCCTGTTGTGCAAATACATTTGCGCAAGAGGGCTTTTGCCCGAACGGGAGCATCATTGTATTTGCGCAAGAAGCACTGATTTTGTACATTGCAAAGTCAGTGCTCTTGCGCAAATTCAAGCGGCCAGTGTAGACAGCTGGCAAGTTTTTCCGCAAAAGCAGCTGCTTTTGCGGAAAAACTTGCCAGTCTAGACACAGCCATAATGTTAGGCTGGACCTCATTCTGATTGGGCTTACAATAATATGTGCTGGTCTAACTCTTGACTGTCAGCATAATTTGTGCTCATTTATTCCTTATGTGAGATAAAAATCAATCCCATTTGCTTTACCAAACAGATGATGAAAATGATCTGTCTGAAGGACAGTGAGCATCTATCACTGCACAGGACCAATCTGTCATTAAAAATAAGCCACATTCTTATTGGCTTGAAGAACAGACTTGCTTTGTCACTATGTCAATCAAAAATAGCTCATCCATAAGAGAAAGAAAACATACTGTACATGTGTTCTAACTAGTTTAAACTTTTTTTGTGGTGGTTTTTATCAATGCATAAGTTAGTTTTCCATCTAGATGACTGGATAGATTTAATTTTGTATTAAAACTAAGAAAATTTCAAAATAGAAATTGAGAAGTTGAAAATGAATTAAAGAGAATCTTGATACCATGTTGTTGTATAGATGATTTGTATTCTGGCTCAGTCCCATACCAGTCATACCTTTATGGCAGTATTTCATACAGCAATTTAAAGGATTTATTTTCCCGTTGGTAAATGCACTTTTTTTATGTTGGGCATGATTCTGTTGGGTCTGTTTCACATGCAGAATGTGATCTGTATGAGAGTTTTAAACCTGGAAAGGCTGCACATTTTTGCTCAATTATTCTTATTACACCCAAAATAATGCTATAGTGAGTAACTGTCTACTACAATAACATCTATCAAACTGAATGAATTAACCCTCAATTATTTGGTGTAAAAGAATAATGCAGGGTAAATGTCTCCAGCTTGAAAGTAAATATCTTGGTTTTGTTTTAAAATGTAACAGATCAAGAACATTATACAGTGATAAAGTTCTAGTCTGGTAATATTATCTCTTATGTTGTACTTGATGAGATCTTGGAATCTTACTTGACAAACACTTCTACAGTGAAACTTTTAGTATTTGGAGAAATTTTGAAATCAGTTAAAAACAAACAAAAAAAATGGAAAACTTTAGTTAACCAGTTTTTCGCTGTGGAATGAAAACACCAGGGCTGCGTCTAGACTGGCACGTTTTTGGGCAAAAACTTTTAAAAGGAGACTTGCCATATCTACTTATTTGCGCAAAAACTTGCCAGCTGTCTACACTGGCCGCTTGAATTTGCGCAAGAACACTGACGATCTAATGTATGATCGTCAGTGTTCTTGCGCAAATACAATGACTCTCCCGCTGGGAAAAAGCCCTCTTGCGCAAATGCTTTTGCACAAGAGGCCAGTGTAGACAACTGAGAACCGTTTTGCGCAAAAAAAAGCCCGATGGCGAAAATGGCAATCGGGGCTTTTTTAAGAAATCAAGGCGTCTAGATTGGCACCAGATGCTTTTGCGCAAAAGCACTTTTGCGCAAAAGCATCCGTACCAATCTAGATTCTCTTTTCCGCAAATGCTTTTAACGGAAAAACTTTTCCGTTAAAAGCATTTGAGGAAAATCATGCCAGTCTAGACGCAGCCCAGATGTTTCATTTAATTTGTGTGAACTTTATATACATTAATTTAATTTAGTCTGAAGTCTGTAAAATGTGAGCAACTCATGCTTCAAAACAAATTCCTAAACTTACAGAGGGATTATTCTTTTTTTTTTAACTCAGGTGTGAAATAAAATTAGTTAGATGCTGACTGTTACTCTGGGATGTTGTCAGCAAGTATTAACTGTAGTTCCTTTCCTTAAAGGGAAAACCTTAAAAGCAAGGGAGGCAAGCCTCCACTCTTGGTCTTATTTCAGACAGAGAAGTGGGAGGAGTGAGACAAGGAACAACTACCTTATATTGATTATAGCATAGTTTAGAGCAGTGGTCTCCAACCTTTTTATGTACAAGATCACTTTTTGAATTTAAGTGCAGTCCAAGATCTACCTCCAATATAAATACCCTTGTCCCGCCTTACTGCTGTCCCTTCTCCAAGGCCCCACCCCTGCTCACTCAGTCCTCCCTCTCTTGCCCATCCTCACTCACTTTCATCAGGCTGTGGCAGAGGGTTGGGGTGCAGGCTCTGGTCTTGAATTAAGGGATCTGGAGTGTCAGAGGGACTCTGAGCTGCTCTTGGATAGGAGGGGGGTTCTAGGTGCAGTCTCTGGGATGGCATTTGGATGCTGGGGTGCTTGGGTCTTGTGCAGGAGGGGGTTCATGACTGGGGTAGGAGTTCAGGCTGTGGGCTCCAGCTGGGCCCTGCCTACCTCAGGTGGCTCCTGGGTGGTGGTGCAGTGGGGCTAAGGCAGGCTCAGCCCTGTCCTGGCCCTGCACCACTCTCTAAAGCAGCCAGCAAACTCCATCCCAAGTTATGTTGTGCCCCCTCCGTGCTTCATGGAGAAAGGATACAGAATGGGAGGGGGCATCTTGACATCATCACCTTTCTCTCCCTCTTCTGCCCTGCACAGAAAGCAGGAGGCTCCCCAGGGGAAGTGGCAGCTTCAAGGCAAAGGGCAGGAGAGGAGCAGCAGTGGGAGGAAGGGGCAGCTGAAATGCTGGCACTTGATAGCCTCTTGGCCAAACCAGTCAGGATCACCTGCCAGAGGCTCCAAGATCTACCAGTAGATCCTGACCTACTGGTTGGTGACCACTGGTTTAGAGCAGACTAGCAATTGTTCCACATTCCACCAACTATTAGCAGCTTCCAGATGACTATCTCCTAGCTGGCAATTGTGAGAGCACAGTGTCCTGTAACCATGGACTCTCAATGAGCTGTTGCATCCTCTCTTGCAGGCTAATTGTTGATTTAGGAAGTAGTTATGGCAGCTCTACACTAGTTGAGTGATTCCTCATGCTGAGAAGAATAAAAATAATACATATTTATGTTCAGTATGGCAGTAACCCAGAGAGGAAGTGACCCCCGTACTGAGGTTGTCTTAACATTTTCAACAATAAAAAAATCTGAATTTGATTTTTAAGTGCTCTCGTGCTTCAGTGTTTTTGAGATTGAGGTGGATGATTAGTTGAATATGAGTTCCCAGTGCGACACAGTGACCAAAAGAACTAATGTGCTGCTGGGATGTATAAATGGGGATCTTGAATAGACATGAAGAGGTTATTTTGCCTCTGATTTGGCACTAGTGTGACTGCTGCTATAATTCCATGTCCAGTGTTGGTAGCCACAATTCAGAAAATGACTTGATGAATCAGAGAAGTATCAGAGAAAATCCATGAGAAGGATTAAAATATTAGTAAATACACCGTAGAGAGAAGGGGGTTTGCTTGTATGTTCTGGTTAGCCTCGTGGCAGGGTTTGAGGGAGCAAAAGCACATGATTGGGCCAAATGGACACTGCTACCAAAGTTCTTTGATCAGCAGTACAGGGACACAAGCACATGTACATTGGAGCACATATAGAGGGACACATCTTGAAGAACCATTGTTACTGCACAAGTTCAGTAACTTCTTATTTATTTCCCTATAAGAAGAATAACAGTAACAAGTAACAGCTGAAAAATATTGACATTTTAATAGTGACCATTACAAATGTATAACAATAATAGAAATAACTTAACTGAAGTTATGATAGGTTAAAAATACAATCATTTTGTACCACAGCAGTTATTCTTGCTGACAGAGGTTTAACAAGTGTCCTCTGCATTCATTCACAAAATGTTCATTAGAATTTTATTTTTCCTGGGATGGAAAGATTCATATCCTTTCCAATTAATAAAACATTAAAATATCAGTGACTGCTGCAATACATCTGATGAAGTGGGTCTTTGCCCACAAAAGCTTATGCTCCTATATATCTATAAGGTGCCACAGAACTCCTTATCGCTACTGCAATACAGAAGCAGCAACAAAATATTGATTTTAAGAAAATTGCATTTCTAATTCATACCATCCGTCTGTTGTCTACATATACAAAGCAAAGAAGGGAAAAGTCTTACAAAATGAATGTTGATAAGATGCTCTTCATTCACAATAAAATTCATCATGGTGTACAGAAGATATGCAAAGCCACCTGCATCACTTAAGCCTTTGGAGAAGACTTATGTGGTATGGAGGGCCTTGTAATTGCTCCATGCACTGTGGTGAATTCCAACCTAAGATTTATAAAAGTATACCATGTTTTTCACTCTGCAAGTTCTAGATAAGTTAGCTCTCCAAAAGGTTAATGAGAGAGATTGTTACTATCCATTACACAGACTCTACTGAGAAAATCTGAGCCTGTTTAAAAATGTATATTGGATCCAATTGGGTTTCTGGACCAAATTTGGACCAGAAGTGTGTAGCTATGGATCTTTCAAAAACGAATGTGAAGTTTACTGTAGATTTTACCCTTCCAACCTCCCCTCTCTTCAGAATTTTGTGAATATTTTTTGTAACATTATGGCATTTATTTTTTATAAATAGTCAATAATAATTATGACATTTAGTTTCTCATGAGCAGTTGCACGTACTAAGTTTGACTTGGAAATGCCCTTTTATCACCAAATGTTACCCTCTTCAGGAATTATGCACCACTAGGTGTCTGTTGAGAGGCAACCACTTACATGCATGGTATAAAAGGTCAATACATCATAAAAAAGACATACTTTTATGTGGAAAAATGCATTCAACATTTTTTTCCCGAGTAAAGTATGCAGAAAACCTGCTTAAATGGGGCATATAATTTTTAATGAATCAGGCCTTAGTCCTAGGAAATGAACCGAGTATGATAAATAAGATGGAAGCTGGTGAATATCTAGGGTCTAGTAATCATACCATCATGTTTGAAATATACCTGAGGGTTTGTGTGAAAGGTAGCAGCTCAAAAGGATTAGTCTTTAGATTAGCAGACTTTGAGAAATGTGAGATAAATTGGAGAAATTTGATTGTAATCGACTAATCAAAAATGTGCTACTGAAAATTCAGAGGTGCTAATAGAAAAATCAGAAGGATATGAACTACATTAATTTCAATAAAATAAGAGTCCAGTTGTTTAAAGAAAAATGTGTTGATTTATTTCTTTGAAATCATGCATTATTTTCATAGAAATGCTTACTCTGAAGTGTACTTCCTCCTTTTCTGGCTTTCTTTAGTTGAGATTTTATCAAACCTTTAGGTCCTGACTCAGCTTTCTTGAGCAGTTTTGAACTGGTACTTGACTGAGTTTAGCTTGTTTCTTCTGTTTTATGTCAATGAGAAATCAGAATCAGGCACAAGTAGCCAGTCTTGCTTCAAGATGAAACACACAATCCACTAGACAGCTGATGAGAATCTGATAGCTTGTGCAGGCATTTGAAAAATCAATCACTGTATCATTTATTTTATTTTAATTTGATGTAATTGTTTAGGAATATATGAACAGAGTTCTAGATATCATGCTGAGTGACAATGTAAGAAGAATGTGATAAATGAGAAGATTGAAAAAGCTGAAATAAGTATCTAAAAGAGGGAAAAACAATGTATAAGCCCACAGATTCAGTGCAGTATCAACAGAGCAAAACAATATAAAGTCTACAGGTAGGATGATATTAGAGCTTCTGTTTGCTGTCAGGCCTAATAGGTGAGAGGCAGATACCACCAATTTAGTTGACCCTGTCTACATATAATCATCATACACATGCACACATCATACATAATTTCAAAGCTTATTATGTCTACTTTAAGATGATGTATAATGTGGAGCTGTCAAGTGCTGCTGTTACTGTGCAAAGGGGATAAACAATGACAACATCAACACATTAAATGACCTCTTTAAAATATTTATATTAGTTTTAGTTTAATAACTATGTGTATTAGTTCAAGACATAATATTAGATTTCTCTGGGACCTCAAAGCATCACAACAACAATATGAAGGGTAAAACAAAATCTAATGATAAATTTGTACTGGTACCATTGAAATGTAATAGTGCTAGTGACATTCCTAGTCAACATCATTATCAAAATCTTGTTCATCATGATCTCTCTCAAGAATGGATGGGTTACCACATTCTTCATTGCCTGGGTGTGTTCGTGGTTTTGTACAGGGATGACTGTTCTGACTACAGACAAAGTTGATTATTGTTTGCACCAACTGGAATAGGCACAGATAACATCTTGTAGAAGTTCATATGCAATTGGCCCTTGAAGAATACAGGAAGTGGTTCATCCCTATTTTCCCATCCATATTTCTATGGTGATCTGAATCTGGTTTACCTGTGTGTGCAGGCATCCCAATTTTGGTTTGCCAAGATACTCTTTTAACATGATCTTCACAATTGTCCTCACATGCAAAATGCTTCTGGAAAGAAGTGTTTCTTTTGGGTGTGCTCTGACACTCTCAGGTGCATTTTTAACCATATTTTTGCAGAAAAATTTTAGAAGTGACTGCTGTTGGGTGCCATGTTTAGAAATTTTTTTCATCTGCCAATTACTTGGTGTTTCTTGTATTCAAACTTAGATGCTGTCTGTCTCTGTCTCCCCCCCCCCCCAGTTTTCACAGGGTTACTCTTGTCATATCTGTCAGAGACTTAATTATAGAATTAGATTTGTCCAGTCTTTTTAGGACCTGCCTCAAATACTTACCAGCCAATTTACAAACGTGTGGAATTTGTCTCTAGTCATTATTTGTATCACAGCCATGACATCACTGATGTACATAGTGATTACATTATTGCATCCTCATAGATTCTTTTGGCCTGAGCTTCCAACTGATTTAGCTTTCTGTTCTTCTCATTGGTCCATTACAGAATGTAGGCATAAGTCCTATTTGGCTACTAAGAACAGTTGCCATTGAAATATATCCTTGAATATTGCTGACTAAATGCAATGTAATAAGGTGACTCCTGCAGTGTAACTAGATTTGTTTTGTTTTAAGATTTGTTTTATTTAACTAGGACGAAAGACATGTTGAGTGATGAACTGCATCCTTAGTAGGAATACCAATGGTTAACTGGATAAGCATCACTCTTATCGGGTGATGCTTTCTAGTTACGGGTTAACCAGTGGCCCGGCTGGGCTGAAGCAGCCCCTGCCCATGGCAGCCTGGCCTGGCCGGAGCAGCCCACCCCATTTAAGCGGTTAACTGGTTAAAAATAACGTTTATCCAGTTAATTGATTAAACAGGATTTTACATCCATGATCCTTAACAGTCAAGTCTTCCGCAGTTCTGCACAACGTATCTCCTCTTGGAAGTGCTGCCTTCCTTAGATTGGTTGTTTTCTGAGATGTTTCTATTTTATGAAGTTTCTTTTCTGTCTTGTGTGGCTTTTTTTCATGTAAACAGTATACCAGGGCCAGCCATTGGTGCATGTGCTTGTTCTGGTGGCTATAGAAGCAAGTGTGCATGATGCATTCTCTTGTATTTCTGGGTTCAGTATAAGTCTGATATTTGCCAAATTGGACCTATTTGTGTATTTCTGAAAGAAACCCTTGTGACAGAGCACAAAATGGTGGTACATCAGCCATACTAGAAAACTCATCCAGTAGCCAACAGTACAGTTGATCTCTCTTGGCTTCTGCTGCTAGCATCACCAAACTCTTCCCAGGACTTTTGATGGTTTTTTATTTTTATTTTCTTGATAAATAACTCATTTTTCAAAATGTATAGAGTGCTTTTTTCCCCTTGGAAGCTTTAATGAGCTTGTACCCCACCATATTTTCACCATGTAACTTGCCTGGTGGGGTAAAACTCCCAAAGTGTATTACCACTACCACCATCACCACCTTTTTCATGTTGTAAAAGTATATAGATTTGAGCTCCATCAGATTTATTGGTTAGTATCAAATTTGCCATTTTTGTGTAGTGAGCACTTGATTGAAGATAAAGTTGTATACTGTCATGTCTAATACTAATGTTACTAACACACCTATACAAAGATGTCACTTAATTTAAAAAACTGTTTCGTAGAATACTTTAGAGGTTAGTACTGCATGCGTAAATGGTTAAAATCTAAAATCTTCTATGAGGCTGACTGTCTGCTATGTTGTATGTAGCAAACCTTCAAATGTGGAAGCTTTAAAATTAGGAATTCACACATTTATACCTATCCACTATGCTTTACACACTATGGGAATGCTAGCTACTGCTATTGGTGTATAACCTTAAGTGTGAGACTGATCTGGTCTGCAAATTTCAATTGAAAATATAGAAAACGGTTAGAATAATTAGTGAGATACTCTGCCAGTTAAGAATATGCAATATGAAAACATTTCATATAGCATGTTGCTAAATGTTGATGTTTTACATTTTGACACATGCTAAACAGCTTAATAATTTCTGAAAAAATAAGTCCATGCAAAACTCATAAGTCTTTCAGTACATAGTTTTCTGATAGTTTTAACTAGTGAACAATACATTAAGCTGTTAAAATTAACTTAAGAACTCTAGTCATAGTCATGTTACAAGTATTTCTGGAACTGTGCAAAATGGCTCCTTTCTCATTTCTCCTTTTTCATTTCTCCTTTCTCATATTGTTCCACCATGCCAGCAGTCTTATTGAACCAATTGACACCTCCATGTTCTACATCATCTAAATGTCCATAAAATAAGCTTTCAAATGATATGACACAGGGATGTGGAGGGTGAGTACATTAAACTCCAACAGTATGATCTTTTTAGACCATGTGGTGCAGAATGTGTGTGAAAGCCTGCAAGTCTTGAAAAGGATTAAATATTATAGAAGAATTGATGGTGATGAATGTTTTTTTCTGCTATTGCCTCCCACAGGTAGGCATTGTACAAACACAGAACTAAGCCTAGTGATTGTCCTGAATAGCTTATGTTCTTAAAAACTGAAACAAATGAAGACAGGATATGGATGAGACACTGGCAGACCAGGTCACACTATAGTTTATTCAGGGCAATTCACTTGTGCGTAAGTGTACTAGAAGATTTACCTGGCATTGCTTGGGTACTTCATTACTTTTTGTTTGTCTTCATTTAAATTATTGCTCTGAGGTGGGGCTGGGAATGAGGGGTTCAGTATACAAGGTGCCCCAGGTAGAGAGGATTATCCCAGCCCTCTCTCACCGCAGCAGTTTGGGGCCAGGTGAGAAGCACCTTTCCATGGCTGCTGCAACTCCAGGCACAGTTGAGGGAAGGGTACAGGTTCCCCTAGCTGGGGCAGGTCCAGGTTAATCTGCCCTTATGCTTCCCATCCAAATTGCAAACTGTGCACTTTCTCCTTGCTCCCTGATAAAGAGGAACATCCAGCAATGTACCTGTAAGAACTGGGAGGAAGGAGGGAGCGTCAGCCCCACACCGCTCTCCCTAAAGAGTGCATGGGGGTGAGTGGGATGGGAGACTTGGGGCTGATGCAGACTCAGAGGGGGGATGAGCCAGCCGCTTTCAGCTGCCTGGTGAGTCTGTCTCTTTTCTGTATGGTTTTATGAGATGCAATCCTGTTCCAGATGCATCACATTTTCTTGCCTTGCTTTAAGTTATGATACCCTGAAAATATTTTTGGGAAACTGGCAGTTTATTACATAACTGCCACCATTTGGAAGCACAAACTGTGACTCACCTGTGCATATAGTTTATTTGCTTTAACCTCTCAATAATTATCTATTCTCTTTCTTAACTAATAAACCTTTAATGATTTTACTGTTGAATTGGCTACCAGCATTCTCCACCATGAAGCCTCTAGGGGTTTCATGCAAGTCCCAAGCCTGGATAAAGGAGGAGGGTTGGTCAGATGAGTGTCGATGTGCTCATTGTAAAACAACAATACGAATGAAATCTGAGGCCAGTACGATTAACTGATAAAAGATGCCAGCTCGGACATTGCCTGGATAAACAAGGTCCACGATACCAATCGAGTGATCAGGGTTGGATTGATCAGTTGGCTACTGAAAGGAAACTACAGCTAACATATATACTATCAATCGGAACGTGGAATGTCCGAACGCTATGGGCAACAGGAAAGTTAGAGCTGCTTTGAAAGGAGATGGAGAGATACCAATGTGATATACTTGGACTGGCGGAGATGCGTTGGATGGCATCAAGAGAGATGTGTGGTAGTGAAGTCATTTGGTCAGGGAATGAAGCGAAACATGAGGCAGGAGTTGGATTCCTTCTTAGCAAAAGAACTAGAGGAGCATTGTTAGAATAGAAACCGGTAAGTGCGAGAATGATGGTAGCGAGATTCGAAGCGAAACTGTTCAACATCTCGGTCGTTCAAGTGTATGCACCCACGTTGGACAGCACAGAGGAAGAGATTGAGCTATTCTATAAAGATTTGACAAAGACGTTGGAGGAGATACCAAAGAGAGATGTGTTGATCATTGGAGGAGATTCAAATGCGAAGGTCAGAACAGATAACAAAGGGTGGGAGAAAGTCATGGGAAGGTTTGGATATGGAGAAAGAAATGAACAAGGCAAGAAACTACTAGAGTTTGCTATGGAACATGAGATGGTGATCTGCAACACAAGATTCCAGCAAAAGGAATATAGGAAGTGGACATGGCGATCAAACAACGGGAAGTCCAAGAATATGATTGCTATGATCTTGATAAGAAGAAGATGGGTAACATCAGTACAGCAGTGCCAAACTTTCCAAGGAGCGGATATGGACTCAGACCACAGTCTAGATGAAACTTAAGAGAAAGTATAAGACACAGTTTAAGAAACAAAGAGACGTGGCGAAGCTAGGCAAGGAAGAAATAGGGAACATGTACAGAGCAGTGCTCGAAGAGAAGATCAGGAAGACAGGCACAGAGAAAGACCTAGATAAGAGAGTCAAAGGGATAGCTACGGCGATAGAAGAGGCAATTGAGCAGATGGTTCTGGAAGAAGGGAAGATCAATAAGAAGTGGATTACGCAGGAGACACTGAAGTTGGTCCAAGAGAAAAGAGTATTGAAGATCAGAAGGGGTGTCTCTGAGACAGCGGAACAACAATATAGAGTGAAATGCAACAAGGTAAGGAAAGCGGCCAGAATGGATACGGCAAAATGGTTAGAGGTGCAGTGTGAAGATATAGAGAGGTATTACGGCAAGTGTAAGATCAGGGAGGTGTATAAGATGATTAGGAATATTAATAGGAAGTGGCAGCAGAAGCAGATGGCACTCAGACAAGAATGATAAGGTGCTCATGAACAAGGAGAAGGTTGTGCAGTGATGGATGAGATATTGTACCGATCTGTACAAAGCACAGTTGGACCTGAGTGTCTCAGAGAGACTGATCGAAAATTGAAAGAGATATCACCACTGAGCATCAAGAGCGAGACCGATATTTTGAAGGAAGAAGTAGAAAGAGCAATGAAACGACTAAAGAACAAGATCCCTGAAAATGATAAGATCACAGGAGAGATGATCAAATACGGTGGAGAAAGTATGATTCAGGAAATACATCAACTATGTAATATCGCGTGGAAAGACAGGAAGGCACTTAAGGAATGGACAAGAAAGGAAGCGTGTTGGAGTGCAAGAACTACAGAATGATTGCCGTAACGAGTCATCTAGGCAAGGTGCTACTGATGATACTGACGGAGAGATTGAGATTGCAGATAGAAGAACATCTTGCGGATGAGCAAGCGGGATTCAGGAAAGATAGAAGTACCATACAGCAGATCTTGGCACTAAGATTGATAGAGGAGAGCGCTTGGCGAAAGAACAAGAACATCTACAACTGTTTCGTCAATTTTCAGAAGGCATTTGACCATATAGATCAGAAAGTGACTTGGGCGGTGTTGGAGTCGTACGGAGTGTATAGCAGACTGATATGGTTGTTGAAGGATATCAACGATAATGCGGAGGCAGCAGTGAGAATGTGTGGAGAGTTGGGAAGCTGATTTAGAACGAGTAGAGGTACGAGACAAGGAGATCAGATATTGCTGAGCATCTTCATCACACACCGAGAGAGAGCAATGGACAAGATGTAGAAGGGATATCAGTGCATGAGATGAGAATTAACAACTTGAAGTTTGCAGATGATATAGTTATCATTGAGGAAGAGGAAGATGAAGAGAAGTTAGCGAGAATGGTGCAGGTGCTAAATGAGGAAGGGAAGCAATATGGACTGATTATGAATATCGATAAAATGAACACAATGGTATTTGGAGATAAGGAAATAGGAAGGAAGATCAGTTTAGATGGGATTGAACTAGAGAACGTAGAGAAGTTCACATATTTGGGGAACAACATGACATATGATCTAGACTGTAAGAAGGAAATAGCGACTAGAATAGTGAAAGCAAGATCAAGTTTGAAGGTGATGGATAAGATCTGGAAAAGTAAAGCGATTAGCTTAGAAATGAAGCTGAGCGTCTTGAAAATGTGTATATTTAGCAGCATGTTGTACGGATGTGAGACATGGGTGATAACGAAAGATTCGAAGAGAAGGATATTGGCGTTTGTGAGGAGTTGTTATAGAAAGATCTTGTTATAGAAAGATCCTGAGAATAGGATGGATGCAGAAGGTCACCAACGGGGAATTATATAGGAAGATACAGCCAAAAGAGAACCTACTGCAGAAGGTTATACAACGGAAGTTACAACTATTCAGGCATATCTGCAGAATGAACAATGAGCGAAAAGTTAAGACCCCTGGCATAATGGATGGTCCGAATGGAGAGGCAGACCCCACAGAGAATGGGTAGATGATATAGTAGATTGATGTGGAGCTAGTCTACAGAAACGAAGCCACTCCACAGTGGACAGGGAAAGATGGAAGGAAATAGTGAGGGAGGCATCGGACACCAACGGGCATTGAGCCCATGGTTGTTGATGATGATGACGATGATGATGATTCTCTTTGGTGTAAGATGCAGAATATCAGCTCATCTGGGATGACTGGTCTTTGGGATTGAGAGCAACATGATGTGGTATAGTTTAAGTGACCTTTTATCGCAAAGTTAGGAGACTGTGACTCCATGGTAAGATGGGTATAGTGATTTTGGAGTTCATATGTATTACTGGCTTGATGAAATCTATTTATAGAACATAAATTTGAGGTGTTTGGTCTTCTTTGACAGTCTGCACTGAGGTAGGCACTTTCAGTTGTGAGTCACTCCAGACAATGTGACAATGGAAAAGGTTACTACAGATAACCGGTCATATGATAATTGGCCACTTCTGATAATACGGCATACTGTGGTCCGGGTCTTTAGGGATAGTTGATACATTTTGCCAAAATGCTCTGTAACTCTTACTGCAATCAGCTGGTTAGTTTCTTAAAAATCATATTAGACATAGGTCTTCAATAGTGATCTAACAACAGAGAATGTTCCATACACAGGTTAGCATGGAAAAAAGATGGAGAGACTTGTAGTAGAAGTAGCTAGGCAGGGATATGATGCTGATATCACGAGCAGCGTGGAGGAGCAACACCAGAATAGGCTAGGGAAGATTTCTGTACGACTTTAAAGGTAAGATGAAATGGTAAAAGATAAGATTGCTATTGTTAACAGTGATAAGACAATGAGAGATGGAAAATATTGCTAATTATTTTTCAACCATCTTGTCAAATTAGAGATGGGATCTGAGCCACAAATTCGGGATTCTGGACATGCATATCCCAGTTTGTTGAGTGATTTCATCTCGGTTTTGTTTCAGTCCTGTTATTATCAAATAAATAATATAATGAGGATAGACATTGAGCTAAATCATGCTCTGATTCAGAAAGGCTCCTTTGTTTAGCAAATGACTCAAATATGCTTAATTTTAAGCATGCATTTAAGTATTGGTTTATCATTAAATGTGTGCTTTAAGTACCATGGACTTCATTTGGAACTTATGTGATATCCTGAATTGGGATGGACTTGAGCATGTGGTTAAGTGCTTTTCTGAATTGGGCCCTTAGCTAGATAGAGCTGACCACAATTTAAGACTTGAGAACTTGACAAGTATTCTAAATTCATCTGTGGATTAAAAAAAATTCTTTTAAATGCATTTTATAATTTTCTGTTAAAAAGACTGTTTTTGTTTTAATTGTGTTTTTACCTCTGTTACCACTAGTGCCTCAAATTCAGCCTTTGATAATGATGGAAATGATAAGGGAAACAAAATCAGAGTCAGTTAAGTGTTCCTTTGATAAATAATATATTTTATAAATTGCCAGGCAGTATATGGCAAGATCTCCAAAAATATAGAATTGTAGTTCATCTTGACTTGGGTAGAGGTGACTGTGAATTGTACATTTTATTCTTTTCTGCTGTCAAACTGAATAGAAAGGAGATACTTTTCTTTAGTATGAACCTGATTGCTTACTAGACTTTTTTTTTAAGCACAGAAAGTAGAAAAATAATTATTCCTCCTCCAGAGAATTCTTACCAATTTTAGGTAATTATTGTGGCAGTTTTAATGTGTGAAAATATTTTTATCTGTGTACCTTCTGCTTCTCTGAGATAACTGTAAATTGTGAAGTATTTTTGCTAATCTATGTTTTTTTTGGTTTTGTTTAGAAAAAAACACTGAATGATAGATATGTAAGATAGCTGTTAAAAATGGCAGTTTTAGAGAAAACTGCATTCCTGCAATTGTGATGATGACTGTTAGCATTTCTTGGCTGTTTACCTTTCTTACATTTACTGTGGTGGATTGTTGACTACATTAATATTACCTCCATTAGGTGGACTCTACTTTTATAAAATGGGTATGCGTTTTCCATAGAACATGCTTCATAGGAAGAGATAATGTGTAGGACTCACGAATATAAGAAGATATCAGTAAAATAGTTGATTTTTTTTTAAATACAATGCTTAAGCATAAACTGAATACAAGATTCTGGGCACAATTAAGCTCCTCATTTTACATGAAGGTAGCAGAGGCTGAATTTCTTCTCTTCAATATCAACTGATCAACAGTGCCTCCAATATATAAAATATGGGCTGATTAAGCCACTGAATGATCATAGATGTGAAGGTTTTGTGTGTCCCTCCCGCACCCGTCACCATATCTTAACCCTTTGAGCCCTGATGCAACATGAAGTGGCAAAGGATTGTGCCACTTCACCACATCACAAACCTTTCTTCTTTTTACAGAGCCAGCTCTGCTTCCCTGATTCTGGGTTTCTTTATCCATCTTTTCTCTTCTCCTCCTATTGGTACAACACTTCTGTGCATTGCAAGCAATGATTATGTGGCTATGATTAAGGCATTTTGTGTTCCCAGGTTAAACTAATTTGTAAAGACACATTAGGTATTTAATATTTTTCCCTCTAAGGATATGTTTACACTAGGAAAGTATTTCAAAATTACTAAATTTGACTTAACAAAATCAAACTAGCATGTCCACACTATGTGGAAGCCTCAAAATTAGTCTGATGCAGGCCTTGTTATTGTGGAATGTTACCTCAAACTTTAGAGCCCTAGGAAACACTGAGGAGTAATTAGTTTGAATTACTCTGGAGAGTAACTATTTCAAAATACTGGCACTGGAGTGTCCACACTAATGCTATTTCAAAATAACTATTTTGGAATTAGCATTTCTCCAGATGAAAAGCAGGAATTTCGAATTCCATGGCCCATTATTTTGAAGTAACGAACTTGGTAGTGTGGACCCTCCATTTATAAATTAGACCTTTGGGGGGTTATTTTGAAATAAAGTCCTACTGTAGATCAGGGTCTTTTCTTGGGTCCTTTAATAATGTATTTCTGTTCCTTAACATGTTTCAGTTTCCTTTAAGTATAACTTTGAATTTCTTGAGTTTGTAATGGTTGGATTTATGATAATTATAAATCCTTATTTGTTTGTCCATAAGTTACAAGTGCAGACTCTCCATGTTAACTCCTTTTCAGTGTAGCTATTTGTCCTGGAATTTTCTTGTCCTTTTTATAGTAAATATTTTATACATGAACAAGAAACCCAAAGAGAATGCTATTGTGCTATTCTATTGACTGGCAGATATGTAGTGTCAATCTTAAATTACTTTTTATTTTATCTTTGAAGCACAGATTCACTGGTCTGCCACACCACCACAAAACAGGACAGAGTGCACTGGCAATCTGAATCACATATTACTTGCATTGCCAGAGCAGAGAAAATCAACCAAAGTATGCTGCTGAATTTGACACTTACATTGATTTACTGGTTTAAAGATCTGTGTTAGAGACATCTGTGCTATGTGAACGGAGGAGTGGGGGAGCTCAGCATCTTTGTGGTTTTCAGGGCTCCCCTTATGCTCCTGTGTCAGTTCCCCTGGCAGTGCTGCCTTGGTGCACTGTGGAGTCATAGCAGTGCCATTGCAGAGCCTTTCAAGCACTGTTGCCCAAGCTAGTATGCGCCACTTAAAAGAGCAATGATAATTGCTCAAGTGAATTACCCTGATTTTTACACATGCATCTTGTAGCACTCTCTTGTAGCTTTCTTGTACATTTTTACATTTGTGCTCTTTTGTAGCACTGACTCATTACAATCAATAGAATTGTTGCATCGCATTTTCTGTATAGTGTATAGGAATGCTGTTGATTTGTTGAGTTGCCTCTGTCACGGTGAGCTGTTGACCTGACCCATCTGTAGGCTATGTAATTACAGCAATTAAATACTACAGTGATTAATAACTTACTTTAATTATGACTCAATTTCTTCCAATATAGCCTATGCAAAAGATTTCTTTTAATTTCAACTACAGTAGACTTCCGATAATCTGGCACCCTTGGGAACCAGGGGGTTCTGGATTATTGGATACGCTGGAGTATCGGGAGTTACTCCGGCGGGGTGCTGTGACAGATCTGCCGGGACCCGCACTGCATGAGGGGGTCGGCGAGGAACAGTGCGGGGAAGGGCGAACCCTCTGCCATGTAGCGGGGAGGTGGTGAAAGCCCTGCGCAGCCAGCTTGCAAGCGGGGAAACTTGTAAGTGGCAGCGGCGGAGAGGGGGCAAGAGGCAGGCAGCTGTTTAAGGCATGTGGGTGGGTGTGAGGGGGTCGGCGGGGAATGTTGCCTGCCTCTCGCCCCCTCTCCGCTGCCGCCTCTTACAAGCCAGCTGCACGGGGCTTCCACCGCCTCCCCGCAACACGGCGGAGGGTTCGCCCCTCACCGCACCGTCCCCCGCCGACACTCCCCGCTTGTCCGCCCGCCTTAAACAGCTGCCTGCCTCTTGCCCCCTCTCTGCCGCTGCCACTTACAAGTTTCCCCGCTTGCAAGCCAGCTGTGCGGGGCTTCCACCACCTTCCCGCAACACGGCAGAGGGTTCGCCCCTCGCCGCCCCATTCCCCGCTGACACTGCCCCCACCCACCTGCTTGTCTACCTTCCTTAAACAGCTGCCTGCCTCTCGCCCCCTCTCAGCCACTGCCTCTGGGCAGCTCCAATTGTCTGGCCGGCCGGAGCACTTCCGGGTTCCAGTTGGTGCCGGACTATCAGGAGTGCTGGATCACTGGATGCTGGACAATTGGAGTTTTACTGTATATGGAAATTTGAATAGTGTTAAAATGGATTGTTCCCTTATTAAGATTGTTTCTGACCAAAGAAAAAGCACTTCTTAAAGGACCAATTTTTAACTAATAAACTAGCATATTTACATGAAAATTATTCGCAAATTCATTACGTAACCAAACTATAAGTTGTATAAGTTTGGGGTGAGTATTCTGTATTTCTCATACAGAACAAATGATGAATCCCTACTTCAAGTGCAAATGGGAACTCAGCCTTAATCATGGTGTTGTGACTGGTGTCTCCATAATAAGAACATAAGAACGGCCGTACTGGGTCAGACCAAAGGTCCATCTAGCCCAGTAGCCTGTCTGCCGACAGTGGCCAGCACCAGGTGCCCCAGAGAGGGTGGACCGAAGACAATGATCAAGCGATTTGTCTCCTGCCATGCTTCTCCAGCCTCTGACAAACAGAGGCCAGGGACACCATTTCTATCCCCTGGCTAATAGCCTTTTATGGACCTAACTGCCATGAAATTATCTAGCTTCTCTTTAAACTCTGTTATAATCCTAGCCTTCACAGCCTCCTCTGGCAAGGAGTTCCACAGGTTGACTACACGCTGTGTGAAGAACTTTCTTTTATTAGTTTTAAACCTGCTACCCATTAATTTCATTTGGTGTCCTCTAGTTCTTCTATTATGGGAACTAATAAATAACTTTTCTTTATCCGCCCTCTCCACACCACTCATGATTTTATATACCTCTATCATATCCCCTCAGTCTCCACTTTTCTAAACTGAAAAGTCCCAGTCGCTTAACCTCTCTTCATATGGGACCCGTTCCAAACCCCTAATCGTTTTAGTTGCCCTTTTCTGAACCCTTTCCAAGGCCAAAATATCTTTTTTGAGGTGAGGAGACCACATCTGTACACAGTATTCAAGATGTGGGCGTACCATAGTTTTATACAGGGGCAGTAAGATATTCTGTGTCTATCTGGAAGGGTTCTTGTAACATTGAAAGACAACTTTTTGCTATTTTGACTACATGGAAATGAAACCTCTAAGATATTGGACTAATCTTGATGCTGCATCTCAATGTGGTTTAGCACTGCCTTTCTCTATGTGCAGACGTTAGAGTTCTGTTTGACCATACGCAGTGCCAGTTGCACTAGCCAGTTGCTATACAAGGTTTTCCAGCAGGATGTCAGTTCTTGCTTTGTTGTAATAAGGGGCACAAAAGTCCTAACTTAAAAGCCTTACTTCTATGAGATTTTGCTCTTCATTGGGAGTGGTGAGAACTTAGCACCTAGAAGCATCTAAGAGGAAAATGCACTCTTTAAAAACTGACTCATCTCTCAAAGCCCTGAATTGGGAGAAGGCAGCATTTGTATCTCTCAGCCTTCCAGTGTCTGAGAAAAGCAATCAAAATATTGAACACCTGGCTGGTGTTGCTTATCACACCAAAATTGACGGATTACAATAGTTAAAATAGAATTGTTGCTGTGTGAATGAAATAAAACATTTGTTTAAGAAGAAAGCTGGAAAAAGAGAAATGACATGATGTGCAAGCATAAGGATCACCTGCATTGCTTATTGGCAGGATTGGCTCAAGTACTAGAGATCTTTGATGCAGACACGCCAATGGTTGATGAAGTGACACACATTTTGCCAGGGAGCAGTAGAGTTTTGACGATTGGTATTTAAGTATTTTATTTCTGCCCCTTTCAAGGGAGGCTTGTCTGATAATTAGCGCTGTGATTATAGATAGATTAGCTAAGTACATGCATTTGACCCATTAATTTGGAAAAGCAATGTGATCAAGGCTTGGGTCTGCCTGGCTACATATAAAGTATTAAACACAGCCTAGTGCCATTGAACTTGATGGAGCTGTGTTGATTTACACTGAGTATCTTCTTCCTGGGTTCTTTCCCCAGTTCTGCCAGCAATGAGTTTGTGCAGCCTCTTTGTCCACTTATTTATAGAATACAGCTTTTCAGGAAATGATACTTTCCCTCCTAAGATAAGGGCATAGGTCTTTGATCAGCCATAACATTTTTGAAGAGCACAGAAGTATAAATAGCATTCAGTGGAAGAACTGACGTTGGAAGTGGAGACCTTCCCTCTCTAGAGTGCACCTTACCCTGACCCAAAGGGTGTTTGTATAGAGAAAGTCTCTCTCACCCTTTACTCATAATTGAGTAAGAAGAATGTTGATTCTCCCCAAAGGCAAAAATTACTTGAAAAATCTTGAATACTCTGGGGCTACGTCTAGACTGGCATGATTTTCCGCAAATGCTTTTAACGGAAAAGTTTTCCGTTAAAAGCATTTGCGGAAAAGAGCGTCTAGATTGGCACGGACGCTTTTCCGCAAAAACACTTTTTGCGGAAAAGCGTCCTTGCCAATCTAGACGCGCTTTTGCACAAAAAAGCCCTGATTGCCGTTTTTGCATTTTCGGGGCCTTTTTGCACAAAACAATACTGCGCTGTCTACATTGGCCCTTTTGCGCAAAAGCTTTTGCGCAAAAGGACTTTTGCCCGAAAGGGAGCAGCATAGTATTTCCACAAGAACACTGACAATCTTACATGAGATCGTCAGTGTTCTTGCGGAAATTCAAGCGGCCAGTGTAGACAGCTGGCAAGTTTTTCCGGAAAAGCGGCTGATTTTCCGGAAAAACTGGCCAGTCTAGAGACAGCCTGGTAGTTTTTCAGAAAAGAAAATCATTTAAATCAACATTGCCGATTTTTTCATGATTAGAATTCATAGTTATCAAATGAATGCAAGATATATCAGGAATAGTAGTTATTTCATGAAGTTTAGCAAATGTTGCTCATGCCACTATCATTTCCTGGAATTCTTGGAGGGTATCACTGCCAGACTGGACAGTAAGATGCAACAGATGTTATACTATGGTTTTCAGATAGCACTTAAAATTCTGCACCAGGAGCTATGTCTAAAGTGGTGAATTGCAGAGTAGGAGGAAAGTTGATAGATTGGATCAAAAACTGGGCAAAGGTAGGAGATAAAGGGTAGGAATATATGAACATTTTTAAGCTTGGAAAAAAATTCCCAAGAGGGTACTTCAACCACCAGCATTGGTACTGCACTATCATTTTGTTGTTTATGTGTATAATATGTTTGAAAGTAAACATAAATCAGGTTTTGAGAAGATAATTTGTAGTCACATCCAAATATTACTAAACAATGTAATAATTTCAGAAAGATGTATGCATCTTAAGTATTTGAGTTAAACCCTGGTAGATACAATACAAGATAGATAGATGTAGAATAATAAACCTTGAAAGAGGAAACTTCTCAAAACAAAACAAATACTTTTCCTAGAAAAAATGGTAAAATCTCATTACCAAGAAAGAGATCTGGGAGTTATTGATAAGTCCTTTAAGCTTTCTGTTCAGTATGCAACTGCAGTGAAGAAAACAAGCAAGGACCTAGTTTACAGATTGCTCTAGGAATAGAGTATGAATCAAGCTAATAATAAATAGACTAATTGAGGGAATATGCTGGTTTAAAGTTCACACACAATACTGAAGTACTGGTGACTGTACCACATGGCAGTTGTTGAATTATAATCAAACCACCAGAATGATATTAAGCTTCATATATTTGGAGACCTTTGGGAGCGCGGCTGCAGGCGGGAGCCAGTGCATGCTGGGAGCCGGTTTAAAAGCCCAGGGAGCTGGCTGCCATTGTGTGCTGTGACCTCTACAGTATAAAGCTTATACTGCAGAGCCCGCAGTACAGCCAACTCCCTCGGAGTGGGTCCGGCAGCCATGGGCACTACTACTTTTTTACTGCAGATAGTGTAAGCCCTCCCGATATATTATTAACTTGGTTGGTAATTTGCATGCAGGGGATCACCATTGATCATGGTAATTCTAAAATAAAAATAACTTGCATTTCAAAAGAATATTTTATGTCCCATTTGTAATTTTCCCATGCAAATTATAACAATTCAACAGTTCTGCTTCAGTATGTGTGTTGCATAGAAAGTGCCCGAGATGCATTCATACCCTATTTATTGTAATTGACTGCTTTTCATGGGCAGGATGATTGCATTTTCTCTACTTAGTTACAAAAAGCATTTTATAATTTCAACTTACATTTTAAGCACTTGCTACTTACACTTTTATCTTAGAGTACATTCACTGGGTTTCTCTTTCAGCATTTTATAAAATTCTACAGAAATGCAAAGTTTTCAGATTCAATAGTCTCATTTTTTTAATATTCCTCGTTCCAAGTTTAAAATGGTAAGTTACTTCAACAACCATCTTGTTGAGATTCTGGTATCTTCAGATACAGAAAAGGATCGGGATATCATACAGGAAGATCTGGATGATCTTGTAAATTGGAGTAATAGTAATAGGATGAAATTTAATAGTGAGAATTGTAAGGTTATGCATTTAGAGATTAATAACAAGAATTTTAGTTATAAGCTGGGGACACATCAGTTGGAAGTAATGGAAGAGGAGAAGGACCTTGGAGTCCTGGTTGATCACAGGATGACTATGAGCCGCCAATGTGACATGGCCGTGAAAAAGGCTAATACGGTTTTGGGATGCATTAGGCGAGGTATTTACAGTAGAGATAAGGAGGTGTTAGTGCCGTTATACAAGGCATTGGTGAGACCTCATTTGGAATACTGTGCAGTTCTGGTCTCCCATGTTTAAGAAGGATTAATTCAAACTGGAACAGGTACAAAGAAGGGCCACTAGGATGATCCGAGGAATGGAAAACCTGTCTTATGAAAGGAGACTCAAGGAACTTGGCTTGTTTACCTTAACCAAAAGAAGGCTGAGGGAAGATATGATTGTTCTCTTTAAATATATTAGAGGATAAATACCAGGGAGGGAGAGGAATTATTTAAGCTCAATACCAATGTGGACACAAGAACAAATGGATATAAGATGGCTATCAGGAAGTTTAGACTCGAAATTAGATGAAGGTTTCTAACCATCAGAGGAGTGAAGTTCTGGAATAGCCTTCCAAGGGAAGCAGTGGGGGCAAAAGACCTATCTGGCTTCAAGATTAAGCTAGATGGGTTTATGAAGGGGATGGTTTGATGGGATAACATGATCTTGGCAATTAATTGACCTTTCACTATCAGTGGTAAATAGGCCAATGGTGGGATGATAGGAGTTACTAGAGAGAACTTTTTTCTGGGTGTCTGGTTGGTGAGTCTTGCCCACATGCTCAGGGTTCAGCTGATCGCCATATTTGGGGTTGGGAAGGAATTTTCCTCCAGGGTAGATTGGCAGAGGCCCTGGAGGTTTTTCGCCTTCCTCTGTAGCATGGGGCACGGGTCACTTGCTGGAGGATTCTCTGCATCTTGGGGTCTTTTAAACCATTGTTTGAGGACTTCAATATCTGAGATATAGGTGAGAGGATTATTCCAGGAGTGGGTGGGTGAGATTTTGTGGCCTGCATTGTGCAGGGGGTCAGACTAGATGATCATAATGGTCCCTTCTGACCTTAAAGTCTATGAGTCTATGAGATACAGAATCTGTGTTTTGACTTGTCTTTTGTGACTTTTCTGGATAATCCATAATATCTGGAAAGTATTACTTGCAGAAGATGGTGTTTCCAGGGATGACTTTTCAGTGAGGGTTATCTATGTTGGCAAATTTGATGTCATTCTGAGAAGACAGACAGTGTTAGTATTTTGGGGGATGGCCTCCCTATGCTTTAGGAAAATTGTCTTGGAAATATGACTATGCATAACTCAAAGATGCTTTATTCAAAACAGGTCATACAACATATCAATTTTACAGATAATCTGCTAAATCTGTATCTATTTCTGTGCATGTATCTTGTATGTGAGTTAGAAATAGGAAGTGTGAATCTGTTTGTAGTTCTATATGTGGGTAACTGGCTGTGCACTCACCAGCTTGGCACCTGCTGCTAGTCACCTGGGAATTAACGCCTTCAGCCCTGGAGTGCCCCCTTTCGGCCAATGTCTCACCCATGCTTACCTAAATTCTTCAAATCTGGGTACTACCCTACCACAGTGCTCTTACTCTAGGGTCCTCCCCCTCTGGGAACCCCCAATCCTCCTCTGCCTACCTTGCCTCAGTGATCCACTGCCAGTCATTATCTAGCCCCTTACCTCAGGGAAAAACTGCTATCTGAAATGGCCACTCATTGGTAAGCGGGTATGGACCTGCTGCCTTTGCCTCCCCTTGCTGCCTCTCTGCAGCCTTAATGTTCTCAGGCCCTGCAACCTGGGAGCTTGCTTGGCCAGAGCTTCCCCTGCTTTGCCTTCCTTCCCCAGCACTGCTCTACTTCCAGGAAACCATCTGCTTCCCAGGCAGCGAGGTTCCTCCTGTTTTCCAGCAAGAGTTACTCCTCCTTCTTCCTGGAGCCCTTATTTATATAGCCTCAGCTGGGCCCTTACTGGCTAATTCCTGCCACAGCTGTGGGGCTTTGTGCTCAGCCCTTTCTCAGAGCTGGGTTTTACCCTTAAAGGACCAGTGTAGGGCAGACACCCTGTAACAATGTGCTAATGAGAGCAATTTTTTGGTGCCCTAGTAACTTAATGACTCACTGATCAGCTCAAAGACCTGTAAACTGCGGCCTTTGTCCCGTAAGCCCAAACGCTGGTTGGTCCTAGGAAGGCATATGACCATAGCAGCTGGTACTGAAATCCTACCCATCTGTTTTTCTTTTAATCCATTTCATATTTAATATTAAAATTCTCATAGTATTATCAAGTATTTATGAAGCAATAACAGGCATGCATTTTACAAGATAGACTACTTCATGGGGCTTACAATGGAGAAGACCGTATATTAATTTTTGCATTTTTCCACTTGAATTCATGAAAACTAAAGGTTTGTACAATACACTTATTCAATCTAACTTCGTGTATTAAAACTAGAGGTGGCCAGACCTTATATATCAGTTTTGGATTTTATTGAACTTACTGGGTGGGGTTTTCAGTTTTGAAATCTTAGATTATATCTGTCCTTTTGTTTCCAGTTTAGATCCCAAATTGGAAAGAATCTTTTTCCATTTCTTGTTTGGGTTGATATTACTGGAAATAATATAGCCACGTAGGTATGTGTGGTGCTTTACAGAACAGATAAAGATGGAGACTGTCCTGAAAAGCTTGTGCTCAAAGTTTAGATAGAAACAAAACAAGGAGGGGTAAGAAAAAAGAAGGATGAGGCAAAGGAAAATATGATTGAGGTCACTTGGTAGACTAATGTGTTTTGAAGGTAACAGTTGGTTAAGAAAATTCTTAGGTTATATAAGCCTCTCTAAAGAATCATAGAACACTAGAACTGAAAGGGACCTTGAGAGGGCTTAGAATTAAGTCCCCTGCACTCCCAGTAGAACCAGGCACCATCTAAATCAGGAGTGGGGAACCTAAAGTCCAGGGGCCAGATGCAGTCCCCGCTTTACCTGGAACCAGCCCCTGGGCCTCCAGGTTCCTCCCCCCAGCATTGGGGAGCCTGCACTTGCACTCCAGCCCCTGCTGCCTCCTGCCTGCCTGATTTTTCTGTGGGTCAGCAGCCCCTGACCCCAAAAAGGTTCCCCACCACTGATCTAGATCATCCCTGATGAATGTTTATTTAGCCTACTCTTAAATATCTCCAATGATGGAGATTCCATGTCCTCCCTAGGCGATTTATTCCAGTGTGTAACCACCCTGATAGAAATTTTTTTCCTAATGTCCAACCTAAATTTCCCTTGGTGCAATTTAAACTTATTGCTTCTTGTCCTATCACTAGAGGTTAAGGGGAATATTTTTTCTCCCTCCTCCTTGTACCATCCTTTTAGGTACTTGAAAGCTGTTTTTTTGCCACCTCTCAGTCTTCTCTGTTCTTAACTAAACAAACCCAATTCTTTCAGTCTTCCCTCAGAGGTCATATTTTCTAGACCTTTAATCATTTTTGTTGCTCTTCCCTGAACCTTCTCCAATTTTTCTACATCTTTCCTGAAGTGTGATTCTAGAACTGGATACAATACTCCAATTGAGGCCTAATCGTTTTAGAGTAGAGTGGAAGAATTAATTTGCTTACAACACTCCTGTTAATGCACAATTTACTTGTTCCCATAATATAAGAACTAGGGGCCACTAAATGAAATTAATGGGCAGCAGGTTTAAAACAAATAAAAGGCAGTTCTTCTTCACACAGTGCACAGTCAATCTGTGGAACTCCTTGCCTGAGGAGGTTGTGACGGCTAGGACTAGAACAGGGTTTAAAAGAGAACTAGATAAATTCCTGGAGGTTAAGTCCATTAATGGCTATTAGCCAGGATGGGTAAGGAATGGTGTCCCTAGTTTCTGTTTGTCTGATGGATGGCAGGAGAGAGTTGGCTTGATGATTACCTGTTCGGTCCACTCCCTTTGGGGCACCTGGCGTTGGCCACTGTCGACAGACAAGATACTGGGCTGGATGGACCTTTGGTCTAACCCAGTATGCCTGTTCTTATGTTCTTATCCCAGAATCATGTTTAATTTTTTAATGCAACAGCATCACAGTGTTGACTTATATTTAGCTTGTGCCCACTATGAACCCTAGATCCCTTTCAATAGTACTCCTTCCTATACAGTTATTTCCCATTTTGTATGTGTGAAACTGATTGTTCCGTCCTAGGGATACGTCTAGACTACAAGCCCCTTTCAAAAGAGATTGTCTAGACAGCCGTAACACTTTCGAAAAAGCGATTCGCTTTTTCAAAAAAGAGCACCCAGGAAATCTGGACCCTGTTTGCATTCAAGAACACCTTTTTTCCAAAGAGCTCTTTCAAAAAAGGGCGTTCTTCCTTGTAAAATTAGGTTTACTGCTTTTGAAAAAACTGCCGCGTTCTTTTGATTTAATTTCGAAAGAATGCGATGGCAGTCTAGGTGGAGGTGAAATTTTTTTGGAAAAAGGCCACTTATTTCGAAAAAACTCTGTAGTCTAGTCATAGCCTCTGTGGAGTACTTTGTGTTTGTTCTTATTGAACTTCATTCTGTTTACTTCAGACCTTTTCTCCACTTTGTCCAGATCATTTTGAATTATGAACCTATCTTCCAAAGCTCTTGCAATCCTTCTCAGCTTGGTATCATTTGCAAACTTAATAAGCATACTCTCTGTACCATTATCTAAATCGTTGATCAAGATATTGAACAGAACTGGTCCCAAAACTGATCCATGCGGAACCCCACTTCTTATGCCCTTCTAGCATGACTGTGAACCATTGATAACTATTCTCTGAGAACAGTTATCCATACAGTTATGCACTCACCTCATAGTAGCCCCATGTAGGTTGTATTTCCCTAGTATATTGATAAGAAGGTATGTGAGATTATATCAAATGTTTTATTATAATCTAGCTATACCACATCTATCACTTCTCCCTCATCCACTTGTCCTATCAAAGAAAGCTGTCAGGTTGGTTTTACATGATTTGTTCTTGACAAATCCATACTGACTATTACTTATCACCTTATTATCTTCCAGATGTTTGCAGATGGATTCCTTAATTATTTGCTTCATTATTTTTCCTGGGACAGAAGTTAAGCTGACTGATTTGTAGTTTCCCTTATAGATAGATGTCCTTTTCCAGTCTTTGCAATTTATCCTGTCTTCCATAACTTTTCAAAGATGATTGCTAATTACTTGGATACCTCCTCAATAAGCTCCTTGAATATTCTAGGATGCTCTTTATCAGGCCCTGGTAACTTGAAGACATCTAACATTTCTAAGTAATTTTTAACTTGTTTTCCCCACTATTTTAACTCCTTTTCTCTAGCAGTCACTATTGTAGGCATCCAATCACTACCTACCTTCTTGGTGAAAACTGACACAAAGAAATCATTAAGCCTCTCTGCTATTTCCACATTTTCTGTTACTGTTTTCCCCTTTTCATTGAGCAAAGGGCCTAGCCTGTCCTTGGTCTTTCTCTTGCTTCTAATATATTTGTAGAATGTTTTCTTCGTACCCTTTGGCTGTGTCTACACTGGCATGATTTTCTGGAAATGCTTTTAAAAGAAAAGTTTTCCGTTAAAAGCATTTTCGGAAAAGAGCATCTAGATTGGCACGGACGCTTTTCCGCAAAAGCACTTTTTGCGGAAAAGCGTCCGTGCCAATCTAGACGCGCTTTTCCGCAAAAAAGCCCCGATCGCCATTTTTGTGATCGGGGCCTTTTTGCGGAAAACAAATCTCAGCTGTCTACACTGGCCCTTTTGTGCAAAACTTTTGCGCAAAAGCGACTTTTGCCTGAATGGGAGCAGCATAGTATTTCCGCAAAAAGCACTGATTTCTTACAGCAGGAAGTCAGTGCTTTTGAGGAAATTCAAGCGGCCAGTGTAGACAGCTGGCAAGTTTTTCCGCAAAAGCGGCTGATTTTGTGGAAAAATTTGCCAGTCTAGACACAGCCTTTATGTCTCTAGCTAGACAGCTTGTTTTGTGTCTTTGCCTTCCTTATTTTGCCCCTACATCATTCTTGTGTTATTTGTTTATATTCATCCTTTGTATTTTGACCTCATTTCCACTTTTTGTAGCACTCCTTTTTGATTTTTAGGTCATTCAAGATCTACTGGTTTAAGCCAAGGTTGTGTCTTGCTATGTTTCTTATCTTTTCTACACAGTGTAATAGTGTGCTCTTGCACCCTTAGTAATATCCCTTTAAAAAACTGCCAACTGTCTTCAATTGTTTTTACTCTTAGTCTTGCTTCCCATGGGACTTTACTTATCAGCTCCCTGAGTTTACTAAAAATTGCCTTTTTAAAATCTATTCTTTATTTTGGCTGTTCTCCTTTCTACTGTTCTTAGAATCATGAACTCTATCCTTTTGTGATCAATTTCACTCAAGCTGCCTTCCATTTACAAATTCTCCACCAGTTCCTCCCTGTTTATTAACAAATCTAGATCAGCTTTTTTCCATTAATAGCTTTCTTCACTTTCTGAAATAAAAAAAATTGTGTCCAATACATTCCAAGAACTTTTTGGATAATCTATACCCTGCTGTTATTTTCCCAACAGATCTCTGGATAGTTGAAGTCCACCATCACCACCAAGGTGATGCTTTGGATGATTTTGTTAGTTGTTTGAAAAAGATTCATTCATCTCTTCTTTTTGGTTAGGTGGTCTGTAATAGACCCCTTACCATGACATCACCCATGTTTTTTACCCCTTTTAACCTTACCTAGAGACTCACAACATGTCTGTTGCCTATGTCCATCTCAACTTCAGTCCAAGTGTGTACATTTTTAATATATAATGTCGGTGTGTGAAACTATAACTTCTTTTTCGAGTGATTGCTCATGTGCATTCCAATTAGGTGTGTACGTGCAGTGTGCATGTGCCGTCGGAAGTTTTCCCCTCAGCAGTACTCCTAGGGCCAGCAGGGGAGCCCCCTGGAGTGGTGCCAGTATACCGGCCCATATATACCCCGACTGGCCCCCTCACCCACTCAGTTCCTTCTTACCGCCGTGACAGTCGTTGGAACCACCCTCAGCTCTTTACAGAAATCGTTGTCTTCAGCAATGTTGTTTTCATTCTTTCAATTAGTCTCCAGCTAAGTAGCTGCAAATTAAGTTAAAGACTCTTTTGTTATTTTCTGTTTAGTTACTCCCTGCCACGGCACGCTGTGTGCCCACAGCAGGGCATGCCCGGTCCGCAAGGCTTTAAGCCCTGCAAAAAGTGTCACAGGCCTATCCCCTGTGGCAATCCCCATTCATCATGTTTAAAGTGTCTGTGGTAGACTCACCTCACAGAAGCCTGGAAGATCTGTAAGGCCTTCAAACCCCATACTAAGCATGAGAGGGAATCGCGCCTCAAAATCTTTCTAATGGAGGTGGCTCTCAGGCTGGCACCGGTGTCGGACCCTGGCACCGGCCTCTCAAAGTGCACCGGTGTCGGTGTGGGACAGTTCTGCACACAGCACCTCTCCAGCACCGCAGAGGCCCCGGCACTGCTCCCAGTCTCTGGCACCTCAGAAAAAGAGGGGACCTAACAGGGGCCAGTCTCCGTCCAGACATGTACCCTCCGTGCGCCCTCCAGCGGGCCATGTGATGCCAATGAATCCAGAGCCTGGGGTTGCCAGGTCGGGTGGACATTCCTCCCAGCGCAGGGAGATCAATCCCATGGAGGACTTCCCTGAGCCCTCCACACCGGAGGCCTTAGAGGCAGTGAGGGTCCTCATTGACTCCTCTCCCTCTTCTTCTCCCACCCCGACACCCTCCAGGAGGCACTGGGGACAATCGGCACTGGCCCCCTTCCAGGACAGCTGAAGGTCCGGTGCAGGAGGTTGGAGGCCACCGCCCACCTCTACCGACCCCGGTGGCAACGCACGTGGCACCTGCTACCGAGACGCCCTTACTCTCACTGCCGCCCCAGGACACGGCCCTGGACTCGGCATGGCACCACCGTTTGACACCGCTTCCGGTTCAAGGGGCCCCGGCATCTACCTCTGCGCAGGACTCCCGCACTGCCATGCTACCACCTCCACCTCGGCACCGTGGCAAGCCAGAATCCATGGCCAGACGTGCAATAGCTTTGTCGGCACCCACGTCGGTCCCCCTTGGAGTATTCGTCTGACTCCGAGGCGGAATCCACCTTGTCCTCAAGGGGTTCCCGGTCCCATTCGTGGCACTGCTCCCACTCACGGCACCGTTCCTGGCACCACAGCCCTCCTCACCTATACCAACAACAGTGGGCACCGCCAGTTCCAGTGCCGATGTTGCAGCAAACATGGCCCCCACAACCTCCGGGCCAGTGGCCGTTCTGGACACCCTGGGCGTACCACCAAAGCCAGGGCGTAGATCCACCCAGGCCGGGTTCCATCTCCTCAGGCCCACGAGCTCCTCCTTCGGCGACACCTCTGGCCAGGTCCCCTACTTTGGACTAGTCGCTACCTCCTGGTCAGTCGTCTCCAGGCCCCAGGGGGAGCATGGCTCCAGTGAGCCAACCTCCCGCATCCTCATCCCTGGGTTTCTCGCAAGATCCACCGCACATGGACGCCCCTGTAGGAGAGGTCCAGAAGGGGTCATCATCCTCTTCTCCGGACGAGGCCTTAGGTGATTCCTCACCACCCATGCCCTCCATGGACGATAGGGCCCACCAGGACCTTCTCTGCCTGCTGGCCCAAAGTCTGGGAGTCCAGATGGAGAAGGTGTCTGAAGACTTGGAGCCTACGGTAGACATCCTACGCTCCGAAGCTCCCTCCAGAGTGGCTCTTCCAGTTAATAAAACTGTAGCCAAAATTTCTAAGGCCTGTGGCAAACCCCTGTGTCTGGTACACTGCCCTCGACTTAAAAGACGCTTATTTTCATATCTCAATTGCCTCCCACCACTGGAGGTTCCTTCGTTTTACTGTGGGCCCGGACCACTACCAATTCACAGCCCTCCCCTTTGGCATCTCAACGGCCCCTTGAGTCTTCACCAAATGCATGGCAGTGGTGGCCGCCGCCCTCAAGAAAAGGGGCATTCAGGTGTTTCCCTACCTTGATGACTGGCTCCTGAGGGGGGACTCTAAGTCGCAGGTGACAGCCCACATTGCCATAGCCCACGGGCTCTTCGAAGACTTAGGTCTTTTCCTAAACCTGGACAAATCAACCCTAACTCCCACCCCGATAATAGAGTTTATGGGTGCCACTCTGGATTCTTCGTCGGCGAGAGCCTTTCTACCCAGTTCCAGGTTCCTCACGATAGAGACGATGGTCAGGGCGCTCCAGAATTTTCCAGTGACTACCGCCTGGACCTGCATGCGTCTCCTGGGCCTCATGGCTGCCTGCCTGCACTTATGTAGTGCAGCACACCAGACTGCATATGCACCCATTACAGATGTGGCTATCGCGAGTCCACAACCCAGTCGTCCACTCATGGGACAGGGTGGTGACAGTTCCCGCCCCTGTCCTCCATGCATTGGACTGGTGAACCCATCAGGCAGTGGTCTGCGCAGGGGTTCTATTCTCCAGACCAGTGCCCTCCATCCGCCTTGTTACAGACACGTTGGACACCGGTTGGGAAGCCCACCTGGGGGACCTGCACACACAAGGTATGTGGTCTGCAGACAAGATCTCCCTGCATATCAACATCAGGGAGCTCCGGGCAGTCCGACTAGCCTGTGCAGTTTTCCTTTCCCCCCCCCCCCAAGGGCAAGTCTGTCCTTATTCTGTCAGACAACACAACAGCGGTGGTGTATATAAACAAGCAGGGTGGGGCACGTTCCCCTCGCCTGTGCTTGGAGGTGATCTGCCTTTGGGACCTCTGCATCAGGGCGGATATCCACCCAATGGCCTCGTACGTTCCAGGCTCCCAAAATGTCCTTGTGGACAAACTGAGCAGGTGCTTTGCGGGTCACGAATAGTCCCTAAGGTGGGATGTGGCTCACTCTATTTTCTGTGTTGGGGGTTTTCCCATCTAGACCTATTTGCCACAGAGCACAACAAGAAGTGCCCAAGGTTCTGCTCCCTCATGAGATGGGGCCTAGGAGACGCTCTCCTATTTCCATGGCTGGAGGGCCTACTGTTTGCCTTCCCACCATTCCCACTCATTCACAGGGTCCTCCTGAGAGTGCAGGAGTTCAGGGCGTCCCTGATACTAATCGCCCCTGCATGGCCCAGATAGCACTAGTTCTCCACCCTCCTCAGCTTGTCTTGCAAGAGACCCATGGCCCTCCCACTGGTCCTGGACCTGATATCTCAGGACTCGGGCAGGCTCCGCCACCCGGATCTGCAATCACTGCACTTGACAGCATGGAAGCTCCGTGGCTGACGGTGGAGGAGCTTCAGTGCTCAGAGCGGGTTCAGGAAGTCCTGCTGGGTAGCCTGAAACTCTCCACTAGGGCCACATATCTCGCCAAATGGAAGCGATTCTACATCTGGACTTCCCAGAAGGGGGTTCACCCAAGGCAGGCTATGGTCCCCCTGATCCTGGATTACATGTTGGACCTCAGGCTCCAGGGCCTCTCTTCCTCCTCCATTAAGGTTCATTTGGCGTCCATCTCGGCCTTCCACATGGGGGATAGGAGGAAAACCTTGTTCGCCAACTCTATGGTCAACAGGTTTTTGAAAGACATGGACAGGCTCTACCCACATGTCTGCCAACCCATTCCCCAGTGGGACCTAAACCTGGTCCTTTCTAAGCTCATGTGGCCCCTGTTTGAGCCGCTAGCGACATATTCCCTCCTGGTAGCGCTTGGTATGCCAGGCGGGGATCTGAACTCAGAACACTCACCTCGGAGCTCCCCTATACAGTGTTTTTCAAAGATAAGGTCAGGCTCCTCCCACACCCGGCTTTTTTGCCCAAGGTGGTGTCTGCCTTTCACACCTCCCAACATATCTTCTTGCCAGTGTTTTACGCTAAGCCGCACGCATCTGGGAAAGAACAGGCTTTACACACTTTAGATATACATAAGGCATTAGCCTTTTATTTAGACAGGACAAAACCATTCCGAAAATCGCCACAACTTTTTGTGGCCATTGCGGGAATGGGTGAGGGGTCAGCCCGTGTCCTCCCAGCGGATCTCCTTCTGGATTACCGTGTGCATCAAGGAGTGCTATGTCCTGGCGGGGGTGCCGACCCCTCCCCTTAGAGTGCACTCCACGAGGGCTGTGGCCACTTCCACCCGCTTTCATGGCACAGATTCCCATCCTGGACAGCTTCAGAGCCGCCACGTGGTCCTCGGTCCATACCTTTGCCAGTCACTATGCGCTAACGCATCAAGCCAGAGAGGACACCATCCTTGGGTAGGGCGGTTCTCCACTCCTCGGTAGCTTCAGCACCTGGCCCTCCTCCATAGGTTCTGCTTTGGAGCCACCTAATTGGAATGCACATGAGCAATCACTCGAAGAAGAAAGAATGGTTACTTACCTCGTAACTGTTGTTCTTTGAGATGTGTTGCTCACGTCCATTCCAAATCCCCACCCGCCACTCTCTTTCCGGAGTATTCCGGTAAGAAGGAACTGAGTGGGTGAGGGGGCCAGCAGGGGTATATATGGGCCGGTATACCGGCACCACTCCAAGGGGTTCCCCTGCTGGCCCTAAGGGTACTTCTGAGGGAAAAACTTCCAACGGTGCATGCACGCTGCGTGTACACACCTAATTGGAATGGACATGAGCAACACATCTCAAAGAACAACAGTTACGAGGTAAGTAACCGTTCTTTTACATGGTTAACTGATGAGCCTGGGCTCATTGGTTAATGTGCATGGTTACACGCTGTCACTCTTTCCCTCCCACTGCTGCCCCGATACAGAAGCAGCAGTGGGAGGGAGAGAGTGACAGTGTAACTATGCCTCCTTGCCTTCCTCTTCCACTGTTGCCTTTTAAACTGGCTCCCTACAAGCACCAGCTATCAGGCAGCTGACTGGCCGTATCATATGTAAACATGTAACCGTTAACATTTTCAGTGGTTTCATGTTTACTTTAATAAAACACATTTTAACATCCCTAAACCGTCCCTATGCTTCCTGAGCAAGTTGTACCTTTCTAAACCAATATCCCAATCATATGCATTATCCTACCAAGTCTTTGTGATACCAGCTATGTCATAGTTGTGTTTATTTACTAGCATTTCTAGTTCTTTCTGTTTATTCCCAATACTTCTTGCATTTGTATACAGACAGTTAAGATACTGATTTGATTTTGCCCCCCAGTTTTGCTTTCTTTCCTTTATTCCTGCTATTACAGACCGTGCTTCCTCTAATTTCTGACCTGTTTCCCAGATCTCCATGTTTTTTACTTAGCTATGGCCTTTGGTCACCTGGCCTCATCGAACCTACTTTATATCCTTCCTCACCAGGTTAGCTAGTCTATATGCAAATATTCTCTTCCCCTTCCTTGATGGGTGGATCCCATCTCTGCTTAACAGTTTTTGTTCCTGGAACAGCATCTCATGGTCAAGGAAAACAAGCTCTCCTGGTGACACCATCTTCACTGCCAGGCATTCACCTCCATGATGCATCTGTTTCTGAAGAAGCAGGTTTTAAGAAGTTAGAGGAGAGAAATGAACTGTTGCAGATTAGTTACAAGGATAGCATCCCAAACACAATGTAAAATAGGGCAAAAAGAGTGACTCCAGATTAGGTGCTTCAGCTGAATAGAGAAGATAAGGTGTTAAGATATGGGAGGTAGGAGCCTATCTTATGGTGATTCTGAAGTGAGAAAGAGGAACTTGGATTTGATTTGGGAGAAGATATCTAATGAAGGGAATTTTTAGAGATTCTGAACATGGTTGTGTCCTCGAGTGAGAGATTTTTATAGTAGTGTTTTGACCAACCATTGGATGTTCTTCCATGAATAAGGATTGCTAGGTAGAGATGGGATCCATCTAACAAAGAGAGGGAAGAGCAAATTTGCAGGCAGGCTTGTTAACCTAATGAGGAGCACTTTCAAGTAGGTTTACTGGGAGATGAAGACTTAAGCCCTGATTTAAGTGGGAAGTGGCATACCAGAAGGACACATAGGCAGGAGGATGCAACAGGAGAGGCCTTCTGATTCATACTAGGGCAGTTAGCTAATTAGCTAATTATCCCAGATGCACCTTTAGAAAAACAAGAAGTCTGGGAAACAAGCAGAAAGAATTGAAATTCCTGGCACAGTCAAGGAACTGAGATATGATTGGAATAACAAAGACTTGGTGGGTAACTTACGTGACTGGAGCACTGTCATGGACGGGCGCATATTTTTCAGGAATGACAGGTGGGGGAGTGACCAACTTGGCTAAACAAAGAAATCTTCAGTGATCTTAAAAACAAAAAGGAAACTTACAAGAAGTGGAAACTTGGTCAGATGACTAGGGAGGAGTATAAAAATATTGCTCAAGTATGCAGGGGTGTAATCAGGAAGACCAATGCACAGAGTTGCAGCTAGCAAGAGATATTAAGGGTAACAAGAAGAGTTTCTAAAGGTGTGTTAGCAACAAGAAGGTGGTACAGGAATGTGTGGGACCCTTGCTAAAGGGGCAAAACAACCTAGTGATGATGATGAGAAAAAAGCTAAAGTACTTTACTTTTTTTGTCTTGATCTTCAGAGACAAGGTCACCTCCCAGACTGCTCCACTAGGCAGCACAGTATGAGGAGCAGGGGAGCAGCCCTCAGTGGTGGAAGAACAGGTTAAGGATTAGTTAGGAAAGCTGGCCAAGTGCAATGCAGTGCATCCAAGAGTGCTGAGGGAGTTGGCCAATGTGATTGCAGAGCCATTGACCATTATTTTTGAAAATGCATGGTGATATTTGATGATTAGAAAAATACAAATATAGTGCTATTTAAAAAAAAAAATGGAAGGAGGAGAATCCAGAGATCTATATGCTGGTTGGCCTCACCTCATTTCCTGGAAAAATGATGGAACAAGTTCTCAAGGAATCAATTATGAAGCACTTAGAGGAAAGGAAGATGATCTGAAACAGTGAAAATGGATTCACAAGGGCAAATCATGCCGGACCAACCTGATTCCTTCCATGATAACTGTCTCTGTGGATATGGGGAAGCAGTGGATATCTTAGCACAGCTTTTGATATGGTCTCCCACAATATCCTTGCTAGTAAGCCCATTCATCCAATCCATACTCTTTTAACTTACTGGCAAGAATACTGTGGGAGGCCATATCGAAAGTTTTCCCTGTATCCACAGAGCCAGGGACTGAGGTAAGCCCTTTATGCTGGGCCTTGCTCAGAGTAAATGGAATTCTTATCATGGTATGGTGCAATGTTTGCAGCAATTGTGCATGCTTTAAGGGCCACACATTTTGTAGTACATCAGAATTCCTCAGTGTTGCCAAGGTTATTTTGGCAGTAATCTCCATGTATCTTCCTGTTCCATGCGTCTCTACTAGTACTAGTCTCTAGAGGCAGTTGTTTGATATCACCTTGAATACAATCAAAGGAGAAAAAAAATGAGGACCAGCAAGAGTGAATTTTGTTAAATGTAACGAAAGACAGCTGCAAAAGATAGGGAGCAAAGGCTTTTACTAGGTGGATTTCTGATCTCACAGCATAGTTTTATCTAATCCTATATTAAAATGTGTTTATTTACTGATGCCTCATTGTGGGGGAAAGGAAACCAGTGTACATCAGAAAGAACTGAATTTTACTACTTTCATCCTTATAGTCTGCTACAGCACTCAGGAGCTAGGGCTGGGGGAAACAGAGAATGATTTGGTTTAGGAAAGGGCCAAGTATGGGCAACCACAGCGCCAAATCAACTAGAGGCTTCTCTGCTTCACAGGGTTTGTCTCCACTTACCAGGAAATTGACAGGGGGGAGAGCTGTCTCCTGGGGTTCGATTTAATTGCTGATTGTGCCCCTGTCAACTCTTGTATCCACTGTGTCACGAGGAGTAAGTGTAAGTAAGGGAAGTCAATAGGAAAGTTTTTCCCATTGACCTCCTGCAGTGAAGATGCCACAGAAATTTGATGTGAGGTACGTTGACTCAACTATGCTATTCATGTAGTTGAAGTTGCATATTTTATTTGGACTTTCTCCCCTAATGTAGACCTGGCCACAAGAATTTTATGACTTGCCCATAGCAAGTGAAAAGGCTTTAAGCTGTTGAAGAAAAGAATAGGGCTTGGTGGAAAAGTGTCATTCTGTTTGGCAGAGGATTTCAGTATTCCAGTTTGGAATGAAAACCTGAACTTTAGACATTCTCTGTGAATGGGAATGGAGTCCCAGGTTGTAGACTGTCAGCTCCATGCCAGCTTGCCAGGATTTGAAACCTGCCTGGCAGGCTCCCTGGATTTTTGTTAGAATTTCATTAAAACAGAAGCATCTCCACAAAACATTTTGACTTTGGCAAATCAGCATATCCCAGTGAAAAAATGTTTTATCAGATTTTTTCCCCTATTAGCTCCAATATATTAATAATCACTCTTTAAAGGCAGCCTTGGCAGGCTGTATTTTAGATTGATAGTAATGGAAGAAATGACCACAACATTTTCTTTGCTTGGAATCCTAACGCCCTCCTCCTAATAAGTGAGAAATCGTAATATGTTTACAACTTTCAATGATTCTGTTGTGACTTCTGAAAATAACAGTAATGAAGATGGAGGCATGCTGGAGTATGGGGTAGTAAAGTTGCCTCCTATAGCTAGTCATAGATTTATGAAGAAAGCAAAGGGAAAGCCCATTTTTAATAATAAAAAGGAATTTTTATTTTCATGAGGAATTTGAAGCAGAACTTCCATCTCAGGGAGGCTAATGGGTACATGTCCTTCGGAATAAAAAACTGTCAAAAATGGTGTCCAGGAAACCAAGCAGACAATTCTTTGACTTTGTCAGAGACCCCAGAACTGCTTTAAAAATCTGGGTCTTGTGTGCATATGTAATACTGCCCTCTCCTGGAATACTGTCGACCTGTATGTGTACACCATTTTTCGTCAGCTAAGGTAGTAAAGCTGTCTTTCACTTGAGAGATGCTAGCCTGCAGTTCTAGATCCAAAGATCTTTCATTTAATTTCTGAAGTTCAGCTAGTACATATGAGCAGACAATATAGAGGTTGCTGTAGCTAAAAGATGATTTTCCCATTTTCAGCTCTGAAGTAAGAGCAGGGCATGTTCGGTTGCTATGGGTATGTAGTGAATATGGAGAATGAGAGTAGACAGTAAAGAGGCTTTCTTAATCAGGATTATTACAAAATGATTTTTTGTTTATAGGATTAATATAATTGATTTTTCATTGTAACATTCTTGTTTCAATTTAGAGCATTTAAAATCTAAATGTACTTGAGAGAAAATGGAAATCAAATGTGTGTTATTAAAAAAATTGTTTGAATTTAAGATAATGGAATATTAGGTAGAGTGAAAAAAGCATGCCTCACCTTCAGTGTGCTATGGTAAACTTTCATATGATGATTGATAAAAGGAAAGAAGTGTATTTGTAGGGGTGTTGAATTTGAATTTCCATATGTGCATTTGGAACATCCAGAAGATTACCTGATTGGTTCTCTTAACGTTGTTCCATTGGCAAGGAGGTTTGCAGGCTTCAGTATTAGAGTTTAGCAGTAGTTGAGAAGATTTTGCAAGTATTGTTCCTGGTTTTATTCAATGGACTTTCCATTTCATACTCTGCTTTTTGGGAGATTACTTGTTTGTAATTTTGGAAGTAGAAAATATCAGTAAAAGCTGATGTTAATTTTTGCTTATTCCACTTGTTTTTTCAATTTCAGTCTAGCAAATTGGAGTCTGAATCTCACTATATTGTTCTTTAAAGACAGGTAATTGTGCACTGTCCTGCAATGTTAGGCTGTAGATTTTCATGAATAAAAAATGCATTCATTATTCTGTACAAATTTATTGCTAGCTTTTATTACAGGGAACAGTAATTATGTAAAATAAAGAACTAGTTTTGGCTTTTTATTAAACCTATGGGAGACTGAGTACCCCTGTTATGTAACTCATGTGTTTACTTAGGGCTAGGTTGAACCTTTAGGCTCAGGCCTGAGTGTGTAGCTGTATTGCCCTGGGAAGGAGTTGTAACTGAAAGTCCATGTAATTATTTCTCTGTTCCCCTCTTGCTCTAGGAGGTGTAGTCAGTTACCACAATCCTTGAAACATGCATCTTGCCATTTCTCCTTGTGTCCGGCCAGCTACACAGGTGTCAAATAGGGCTGGAGGATGGAATAAAAGGTTCCACCCACACCATGTCCCATCTGTTCTCTTTCTTTCCTCATGAGGGTGAGTATCTGGAGAAGAGGGAGCACTGTGCACCAGCACTGAAACCAAGATCTGACTAGGTCTTACTCAGCAGAGCAGAGAATGATGAGGCCTTACTATTCCTTATTCCCTGGCCTGGCCAGGTAACACAGAGGCACAACCTGACCTTTACTTTTTATAAACCTGTTATCCTGTGAAATTGAGTAAACTTGGGTAAATCAAGATATTAAGCAGGAAACTGAAGAACAAAAGCAAAAAGGAAAAAATTGGCACTTCAGTAATAGTGAAAGGAACAGACATAAAATTATTGTTCTTGTGCAGCAGAAATAGGCATCTCAACTTCACAAATGAAAATCCTGTAAAAAGTGTCATGGGCAACCTATGGAAGAGTCTCTCAATCATGATTCCTAGGAGGTGTGTGTGTGTGTGTCGGGGAGGGAGGGAAGGTTTAGCAATTATTAAAACTGGAATATTCTATGGGATTTGGATGCCCAACTCCTTTCGGCTCCTTTGAAAACCCCAGGTAAAAAGTCAAAGATTATACTAGTGGACACAAATTGAAGAAGAGGATTTGATGAAGGTTTGTAGCAGGTGCACAATTACTTATTAGGTCATACAGTGTTTCTGAATGTTGGTCTCCTTTAAGGCCTGATCTACATAACAGTATTAGGTTGATGTAAGGCAGCTTATATCAACCTAGTTACATCAGGATTCTCACTGCAGCCTTGGTCCCGCTGATGTAAGTACCCTTCTATACCAACATAACAGCTCCACCTCCACAAGAGGCGTAGGGCTTATGTTGATGTCGTTAGGATGACAGTGTCTGTGTAGACACTGCAAGTTACTTACATTGTCTGTTAGTGAAACTGACAAGAATGAAATCTGCTCCAGCTTGGAGCCGTGAAATTGACAAAAGTCTAGGTTAGCTGACAGCTTGAGCCATCACCCTGGGGCACATGGAGGGCTCCAGATAGAGCCATAATGTTCCCCCCTTCCCCTGGCTCCCTGATCCCAGCCACCTGCAATGAATCCAAGTACTGTCTGGGCTCCCAGACCCACACTCCCCACTAGGAGCTCGGCTGCTGCTTGGGCACAGTCCCTCCAGTTGGTGGAAGTGCTCCTGGTGCGTATGTGCACCATGACAGAAGGGCAGTAGTGTGGACATGAACCACAGTAGTAATTACTGTAGTGACTATAAGTTGACCTAACATAGATGGACTTATATTTGTAGTGTAGATGTGCCTTTAGTAAATATGCCAAGAAATATTAGACAAATTTCTGAGACACACATTATCAAATGTTAGGAGCATGCAGAAATATAGGAGTATGTACTGATGAATAATTGTACTTGCAAAGGAAATGCAGTTGTGCCCAGTAGATGATTGTGTGAATTTGTATGAGCACCTGCATTGTTTATATATGTGCCAGTGTTGAACTTATGTATCTTGTATGAAAAATGAAGGAACCTACATTTGAAAAAAACTGTCAGGATAGTTGAACAGGTCTTTCCATGTTGCATACCTCCCTTGTTCACATGTGTACACAATTTGAAATGAAGATCTTATCAATTTTTTAAATTTGGCCCTAAAAGTATATCTAACGTTATAGATGTGATAGCATACTATTTCTGAAATGATATCATATCTTGTAATTAGACTATTGTAATACATGTGCTCAATCTATCTTGTCTTTTTGATCTGATCTGTAATCTTATACCACATACACCTGGTGTGTGGTTTGATTTATTTTAGATCCAAGGGAAACCAACACACTCCAGAGCAGTGTTTCTGAAAGTGTTCCACAGAAACACTTTCAGAAACACTTTAACTGGCCGCCTCAGTTTGTTTATGTACCGGCACCGTTGCCACGGAGCCTCGCAGCTCCCATTGGCTCTGTTTCGTCCTTTGATGCCAAGGGGAGTCACAGGAAGCAGCGTGGGCTTGGCCACCGCTTCCCGTGGCTCTCCTTTGGCTGCAAAGGACGAAACGGAGCCAATGGGAGCTGCGAGGCTCCGTGGCCGCGGTGCCGGTACATAAACAAACCGGGGCGGCCAGCTACGGTGTTTCTGAAAGTGTTTCCATGGTACGCTTTCAGAAACACTACTCTAGAGAGACTTAACCACTTCCTTATTTTTTTCAAGCCTTCAAGCAGTTAACATAGTCCCTTAGTTTTACAAGCATTAAAAACATTTGCTACACAATTTAAACCTTAAATACTATAAATTTTGAAAGCAATTAGTACAATACAAAACAACACAAAAGCAATTAATAGAAGATTTATTATAATACAATAATTAAGCCTAGTTCACTTACGCTTCATCCATATGCCACCTACAGTACCAGGCAGGAGGTTTGTTGTCTCTTGACGCCCATGCTTTGGAATGATGTTTACTGCTGTGGCCGGTGTGAAGGGTCTTTTACTTCTAGTTATAATAAGTAGGACCTGTGGGTCAGTCCTGACTCCCATTGATTCTTTTTGCTAAGCCCATTTTATAGCAAAATGAGACTTAATCATTCTACTATTATTTACCAATTGATTACTTATTGTGTAAGATGCCTGTAATCAACCCTGACACCTGTCAGGCATGATTTAGTCAGTGCTTGGTCCTGCTGTGAGGGCAGGGGACTGGACTCGATGACCTCTCGAGGTCCTTTCCAGTTCTAGGATTTTATGATTCTATGACTGTACAATTATGCTGTTATGTTGCAAAACTATGTGCTTGGTTAACAGATCTATGGCTGTATCTGCTTTTTGCTTAGAAAAAAAAAAGTACCAGTATCATTTTAATCCTGGAGTGATCACACTGTACTATACTGGATATGCATGATTATGCAGAAACATTCCGGCCTCAAAGCCCCAGACTTGCCTGCATGCTAAGTACACCAGTCTTGAGGCAGGCCTGGGTTTTGCTTTGTTAGAGATCAGTACTTTGGGTAAAGCAGACATTGTTGCTTCGGTCAACACAGGGCCATCTAGGCTCCCCTGCAACACCATAGTATCTGAGTACTGGTGATCTAGAAGGCACATTTATAGAAAGTAGGTATGGGCTAACCTCAAAAGGTCCAGAGGTTCATTTTGAATTCTTAGTCAGATGTTTTGGTCAGTATTTCTAGTGGTGCAGCTATGATGACAGGACAATAATAGTGGCCCATTTGCAGAAATCAGGTGACATTTCCTGACAGGTTAAAAATACACAATTACCTTGGTGAATGATCACATTATGTGTTCTACTTTAGAGCTTAAAATATACACAACAGTCTATAGGAACTTTTATATATTTCACAGTATGTTAAAGTAAATGAATGTATTTGTTAGTGAGAAGTGCAGCTATAATGATCCTTGATCCACCTGCCTGCTGTGAATTTTGCCTGATGAGTGAGTGAGCAGTTTTTCTATGACTGGGGTGAATGTTAGTTTCTCCTTATGCCAAACATTGCTGTGTACATGAAGATCTGTTCCTCACTCAGACTACATCTAGACTGCAAGCTTCTTTCGGAATAAGCTTTTCCAGAAGAGATCTTCTGGAAAAGCTTATTTCAAAAAAGAGCGTCCACACAGCAAAAGTGCATCGAAAAAGCGATGTGCTATTTTGAAAGATAGTGTCCACACTGATTGGATGCGATCTCGCATTTAAGGCCACCCGGAACCAGTTCAGGCTGGGCATTAGGTCAGCAGTTGCTTCCCGGTGCTTTTGCCTAAGGCTATCTGAGACGCGTGCTTAAAGGGACACCCCGGACAGCCATTTCTCTGCTTCTGCTGCTTGCTTGCCTACCTCTCCGAGGGACAGCAAAGCTTTTGCAGTGTGTGCTTTGGTTGCCCAGCTTTTGGACTCCACAGCATACTCCTTGACATGGGACCGGAGTTGCCTCTGGGCATGCGATGGCCCTGCACTACCATGCTGCAGTTTGTGCAGCAGTTTGTGCAGGCTGCCTTCATGGTTCTGCAGGAGCTCGACACCGAGCTCATCATCAAGAGTCTTTCCTTGTGTGCAGGAGCAAGGCCCTTGCAACCGCACCCCACAGTGAAGAGGCGTTTCTGGAGGCTGGGCACCAGTTCCGACTGATGGGGCCGGCTGGTCATGGACCGGTGGGACGACCAGCAGCGTCTCCAAAACTTCCGCATGCGGAAGGCCACCTTCATGGAGCTGTGTGCTTAGCTCTCCCCTGCCCAGTATTGTTTTTCTGGAATAACGGCCGTTATTCTGGAAAAACACTGCAGTGTAGACATACCTTCAGTGTGTTTCATGATACTGAGATCTTGCTGTCAGTTTTGTGTGAAATTTCTTCAGAATACAGAGAGCTACACTGCGACTCAATTATGGAAATATTTGTTTACTAATGGAACTGTACAAGTTACTCTGAAATAATTATTTTAAGTGCTTGGGGTTTAAAATCACTCCAAATTACTGCTATTCAAGCTGCATAATTTAGTTCATGGTCTTATGATTCTTTTAGCTATTGCTGCACAGTTGGGGTACTATGCAATAAATAGCCACTGAGCCAGGTAGAGTGGTGATATTTTGCAAACCGAGCAATTTGACCCAAGACAGAATACCATTGTTCTTTGTCACCCTTGTTTGTGAAGAAGTTGTTCCCCATTGGAAATGGTATCTCCATAAACTGTTGCAGGATTAGAAATGTTGTATTTTCTCCCAGCTGCTGCCAAATCATTGTCTTCTACATTTCAAGCAATGTTACAGTTAAGTAAGGTTGGTCAGTATTTGTGTGTGTGCATCATCTTATTCCCCTCGATATTTTTTGTGCTGTACCAAAGGCTATGAATTTGGTCTTTGTAAGCAGGCTGATTTAGCAAATCCAAACCCAACACTATCATTATATAGATCAAATGATGAAAAATGTAAATATTATTTCTCTCTGGAGGCAACACTAACTTCTTAGTTCTAATGGCTGATTTTTTGTATGTGCTCTAGAGGTTGATGAAATTAGTGTGTTTTTTTAATTACCACTAACATCAATACAAGATCCTGACAGATTACTGGAACAGGAGAAAAAGTTCAATGGAATGTTTGTATTTGCCTTGTTTGAAATGCTTTACCAAGTAAATGAACTTGAAAAACCTAGTATAATTAAGTTCAGAAGAGTGGTGTATCAACCTGCCATTGGTCTGAAACGCTCTTCTCAAGGAAGAAAACATTATTGTATTAGGAACCTCAAGATTTAATAAATACTTGTGTCTCATTTGATAAGAATATCTTTCCATACACAGCATATCTAAGCCTGCAGTGGTAGTGGAGGTACTTTGCTTCTGAAAGAGACCCTGTGATTTCTAACTGACCTGTGAGAATTAGAATCTGTTTAATCTTTTTGTTAATCCAGTTGTTTGTAAAAATCAAAAGGTGAGGAAAGGAAATATGGCATGCACGTTTTGTAATTTGCTAGCCAGGCACAGAACTAGCACTGTTTCAGTGCTCTGTGCATGTTTGTGGTAAAGGATAACATGGCAAACCCCTGGTCTTACAGAAAGTGTCCTGACTAAAAGCATAGTGGTGTTTGTAGCCACTGTCACACTGCAAAGAGGGGCGCTAGTGACAGTTTCCAGTTATTGTGGAGGAGAGGAAACAAGCAGGATGCTTTCAGCAGTACTATGAGAAATGCCTTTCATGAGAGATGTTCATAGGTTACTTTGTGTGCTCCCCATTCAGAATCAGCTCTGTCCAGCAGCTGGTGGATGTGGCTTTTTTCATGGTGATTAGGAAGACTTCTGCTGCAAACATGCAGACTCACTGAGGGGCAAAGAGGGAGGATTCCATGCACTCTTTCCCCACATTTCATATACTAGCGGGTGTGTGTGGGTATAGCATCTGGTCCCTAATATCAATGGAGAATGAGATGTCTGTTTTCCAACTTTCATTTACATAGTAAATTGCATGGAACTCTATTGATTTCTTTCAAAAAAAAGGAATGTGTGAGATGACTACTGGCATTTCCACTTGCATGAACTCTGCATAATTCAGAACTAATGCTTATGGAGTTTCAGCCAGCACTTCAGAATATATATTTGCATTAACAGTCACATCGGCCATATTAGGTGTCTCTCTTGAAAGCTCTTTTTGGTAGGGAGTTATTTAATCAGGTATCAGAAATAACATTGGTTAACTGGTTTAATTGGTTAACCGGTTAAACATATTGTTAAACTTTCACATCTCTAATGTGTGACTATCTCACAGTGCTAATAGCAAATAATTTATGTACTGTCTAGAAGCTAAAATATGTTCACATGCACTTTTGGTCTAAATATGAATAATGAACAAATTAGTAAAAAGCAAAGTCTTTGCAGATGATTGGTTAACAGAAAAGGGATATTCATTTTGTCTGTTTTCCTTGGGCTAGTTTACCTGTCATTGTTTTAATCATGAAAGTAGCTGGGTGGCCTCTTTGAAAGGAGACAATGGTTTCATTCTAGTTGTCAGAAATCTGTGTTACATAAAACTTTTTAAATATTTGGTTAACTTGCTGACAGTCTCAGGAGAAAGGTCAAGATGGAATGGACACACAGACAACCTCTATATTGAAAAAAAAAGGCAGGCAGTTATCACTCTGGAACAGTTAGGGTACATGCCTGGCCAGGGTGGAGAAGCTTACTCTCCTACTGCCCATACTAAATGTGTGCTATGGGAAAACATAGGACTTCACTCATAAAACAAGAATTAGAGGGTCACCAAATTAAATTAATAGGCAGCAGGTCTAAAACACATAAAAGGAAGTATTTTTTTATACAAGGCACCAGTGGAACTCCTTGCCAGGGGTTGTTGTGAAGGCCAAGACTATGTGGGTATGTCTACACTACAGAGTTTTGTTGGAAAAACAGTTGTTTTTCCAACAAAACTTGAGGAACGGCCACACTACAATTACGTTCTTCCGCAAGAAAATTGAAAGAACAGAGAGGTTTTTCCAGCATTGGTAATCCTCTTTCTATGAGGAAGAAGCCTTTTTGTGAAAGAGCTCTTTTGCAAAAAGGCATGTGTGGATGAAGAAGAGGGAGTTCTTTCGGAAGAAGAGGAAAGAGGAAAAAGCACAGGTGCCCTGGTGGCCATTCCGTCCATAGCAATCACAGCTTACATGTGAGAGAGCGTCCATTCAGTCTGGAAGCTCTCTTTCAAAAAAGCAGATCACTTTTTCAATGCACTATTGCAGTGTGGACGTGGTCTTTTGGAAGAAGTTTTTTCGGAAGATCTCTTCTGAAAAAAGCTTCTTCCAGAAGAAGCCTGCAGTCTAGACGTAGCCACAGAGTTCAAAAGAGAACTATAGAAGTTCATTTGAGGATAGATCCATCAATTGGTATTAGCCAGGATGGGCAAGGATGGTGTCTAGGGATGTCAATGTGGACTACACAATTAACTGGTAAGCCTGGGCTTCTCTGTTAATCGTGTCAACTACATGCATTCCCTCCTTGTTGCTTCTGTATACCTCTGAATCAAAGGCAGCAAGGTATTTGCTTCTGTATACCTCTGAATCAAAGGCAGCAAGGTATTTGGTGGTGGGGGGGGGGGGGGGGGGGGACCAGTGCCTGTGGAAAGCCGACCTTTAAACTGGCTCCCCACAAGCACCAGATCTGCCTGCCCCTGCACCCCTGTGCTGTTGCCTCTGATAGAGAGGCAGCAGCGCCGAGGCTGAGGGGAGCAGGTGGCAGCCGATATACACGGGGGATCTGACTTTTAAGCTGACTCTTGATGCATACCAGCTCTGCAGACCTGTCTCCCCCTCCCCACTGCTGCCACCTATAGGCAGCGGGGTGGGGGATACAGCATGCAGGATCTGGTGTTGGGAGAGTCGGCTTAAAAGCCGTCTCCTCCCAGCACCAGCTCCACAGAGCCACATGGCAGCAGCGGGGAGGGCAGGAGAGGCTGCCATGAAGTAGCCTCTGTCCACAGTGGACCTGGGCTCCTTTTGGACAGAGGCTGCTCTGCCGTTTTTAATCCAGCTCCCAACGCAGACTGACTCCCGCCTGGCACCCTGCGCTGATGCCTCTGATATAGAGGTAGCAGCATGGGGTGGCAGAGAGCTCTCCGGGCGTGGGGTTGAGAGTGTACTAGCTGCCGGCTCTGCCTCTGGGGACTATTAAATAGTCATGTAACCGCTAAATTTTGATGCAGTTACATGACTATTCAATTACATGCTATCTAACATCCTTAATGGTATCCCTAGCCTCTGTTTGACTGAAGCTGGGAATGGGAGATGGGAAGGATGGAACACTCGGAGTGCATCTAGACTAAGTTTTTCTTTGTAAAGCAGATATGCAAATTCAGTGTGAATTTGCATATCTTCTTCCAATTGCTTTTTCAAAACAGTTTTTTTTTAAAAAAAGAAGTCTACATGTGGTTCTTTAAAAACAACAACCCTTTTTTGAAAGAACGCTGTAAACCTCATTTTTTGAGGAAGAAGAGTTCTTTCGAAAAAGGTGGGTTTTTTTGAAAGAACCACGTTAGACTGCTTGCTTTTTCAAAAAAACCTCTTTTGAAAAAGTGATCGGAGGAAGATATGCAAATTTGTGCCGAATTTGCATATCTTCTTTCAAAAGAAAAATGTAGTCTAGACATGCCCTTGATGATTACCTGTTCTGCCTATTCCCCTATGAGCACCTGACATTGGTGACTGTTTGAAGACAGGATCCTGGGTTAGATGGGCCATTGGTCTGACCCAGTACGGTCATTTCTGTGTTCTGATGTCACTCTTCAGGGCTGTCAATCAGGCCTCTTTTCTGAGCAATACATTTACTGCGGGGGTATGTGTGTATGCTTATTTTAAAAAGAAAAAGTAGAGTTTTCCATCTTCTGACCAAAAAAAGATGTGGCTGTTCTATATGTTATATTATGAGTATGAGAAGCAAATCTTTGTAATGGTGATGGTCTGCACAAACTCCTGGAGCAGTTGCCAAAGAAATTTCTGGTGCTCTATCCTTTCTGGTTCTTGTGGAGTTCCTTCACAACTGATTTCTCACTGGTAAAAATTCTTTATGTTATAAAACCTTATGGTTCAGAGCTGATGCTAAAGTGTTCACAATAGAGAAAAGGATGTATGTAGTTTTTTTATACGTGTAGCTAATTCGTCCAGATTCCAATTTAGCTGTAATTAAATACGTTTTATATATCAGATATAATTAATATTCTAGGGCATTCAAAACTCAGCACTTTAATATCTAAATTTTGTTAATAGATTCAGTATGCAAGCCTGTTATGTATGCGCAGGACTTCATAGTTCTTTGGGGATTATCTGGGTCTTTCATTAGTGATCTAAAACACACCCAGACTAAAATATATGTTTATCTGGCAGGCTTCGTAAGTGATTGATTATAAACATAGATTTAAGTAACAAATCAGTCATAATAGCTGGGATTATATTGCCAATCCTCCTCTAGTGGATTTTTATTGAGTTAGCACCTAAAAGTGCAGTTTTTGGTGAGAATTATACATTTGTTGACTCTTGCTAGAATTTTGAAGCAAGGTGGATCTGTTTCAATGGATGATAGGAATGCACTGTCTCTGGGATAGTCTTACAATTACTATTCTTACAGTTAACTCTGTTGACAATATACATATTAGTTTTTTGAATATAAATTAATTTAATTAAGATTAAGAGTTCTGTAATCACATGCACAAACCGATTATAATGAGTTTGTGATTTAGGGCTCTGTTCTGCCCTCTTCCTCACATAGGTCTGATCCAAAACACATTAAAAGCAGGGGAAAGACTACACTTGACTTCAATGGGTTTCAGCCCTCTACATTATACTACTCAACATGAGGAAGGGGACAAAATCAGGCCCTTGATTTTTTTATTCATCTTGAGTAGCTGAGAAATATAGACTTATTTATAAAAATCTTATAATTTAATTTTTTAGGCTTCCTGTAAAATACAGTCTGATGCAGTACATTGAAATTGCTCTGTTCATGTAACAGGAATTATGCAAGTATCTTATCTGAACATAAGAATGTAATGAGTAACAGTATTTCACATGGCCAGGTTCTGACACCTACAAATAGTTTTAATGAAATCAATTAAACTTCTTGTGCCATAAGGGTGCTTCATCTCTTGAATGCCCACTGCATTTACCTGTTCCTAGGATGTGCTAACTGGTTCAGCTTGAATGGTGGAACCTTAAATAGAAATGCCTGTTGGAGCACTCACTTGCCTTTCTTACCCCTCCACTCAGCATTTATGAATGATTTTAGGATATTGCGATAAAAGGGGATATGGTGATCTGGATGCTTCAGTTCCTTGAAGCTGAGACCAGCTGACAGATGAGGAAATGCTCTGGCCTTTTCCCAGAGCCAGCTTTAGTGCTTAGATTACATAATTTGTTAGCAGTTCTTAGTACAACTTTAATAGTGAGTCCCTTTGGATACAAGTAACAGCCGTGGGTGCTTGACAAGTGATGACCTCCGTAGAAATGCCTATAAATGAATAAAATCTAAATTTTTATATACTCTGTACTATCCAGCCTTATCCTCAGGCTGCAGCCTTGTAACTATGAGCAACAGGATACATTCACCCATGGGAGTTGCTTGATATCATACCAGGCTGTCAGTGCTTCTGCTACTGACTCTGTACACAAATGGGGAGATATAGGGAGAAAGCTCTGTCCTGGCAGGTGGCAGCATTGGAGGTGGTAGGTGAAACCAGAACATCACACTCCTATAGTTAAAATCTAGGAAGAAGGCCACATGTAGAAATATTTTAATTGATCCCCATTTTAATGCAACTAAATTCAAATATTTGGTAACATTTAAATATCACATAAACCCTTGAGCAAATCAGAATGTATGGTTTCTATATGCTACTTAATCTATACTATTTTTAATAAAGCAATTTAATATATGATGGATACAGAACAACTGTCAGTATACTCTATGTCACATTATTGAATGTTTGTTTTCTACATTATGCAGTGTAAGCAGGTGCCCCACAACTAATTTATACTACTCTTAATGGGTTATATTTTTCTTCTCACAGTTGTCATGTGGCTTTGCAGATCACTATGCCTCACGCAGGGTCAAAGTATGAAAGGAGAATAGGGCTAAAGTTATATTAGTTTAACCCAGCTTTGGTGTTTGTTTTTAAATGCTGAGTAGTAAAGTAGTCAAAATTAGGTACATAAATATCAGTTCTGTGCATGAGGATTGACAGGTAAGTAGGGTATCCTTCCAGCCTGGATATAAGAACAATTTTTCATCTTAAATGATTACCATGAAATGGGATGCATTAAGCTAACTGTATTAAATGAAATGTAAAAATTAGCTTGAAAATATGCAGTTTGTGGTCAAACTTACACCTAGAACCTTAAAACCTACTTTATAATAGCTTCCTACTCTGCAGGGTAAATCTGTTTTGAATTAGATTGAATTCCCTCTTAAAAATAAAATAAAGATGCTTCTGACCTGAAGAAATGGATGTAATTTTGAGGAGCTGGAACTCAGTAACTCATAACCCTTCTCTCCGTTCCTCTCTAAATCCTCTCTTATTGGGGATCGAAGCAGAATTTGTTCTCAGCATGATGCACAAGCGGATCCAAACTACTGTTTCATGTGGTGTGAAGAGAGATCTTGCAATTATGGTACATGGTCTTAGATATTTGGGAAATGAATGTCAAACAGTGAGGTTCTTAACACTCTTCTGAAAACTACATATTAACCTCTTTAATATCTGACAAAGTAGACATCTATTCAAATGAAACTCTAGTTGAATCTAATGGAAAAACAGTGAGGAGTCCTGTGTCACCTTAAAGACCAGTCTTTAGGGTGCCACAGAACTCCTCGTTGTATTTGTAGATACCGACTAGCATGGCTACCCCTCTGAAACTTGAATCCAATGGGTGATTTGCCTGAGTATGTGCTACAGGATTGAGCTCTGAATACATTTCTTAGACACGCATAGAAAGATGAACAGGGAAGAGATTCTGCTTCTTCTCATTCACAATGCTTGCTCAGAACAGAGCAATAAAGGACAAGGTGAAAAAGAATAAGTTTTGTATTGAAAGTAAAAGGTTAGACCTTGTGAATGTGCTTTCTCTTCCATTTCCATAAACTCCTGTGTCATCGCCTTCTTGTTTGCTTGGATATTGATGTTGCTTTTTCTGCGTGTGTATTCTGCAGTAGCTTAAATCTTGACTCCCTGGAAAAGTTTGATAAGTTCAAAATATATTTGAGTTGGTGATTTGCTAATGAATGGAGAAGACTTCTTCTGTCTGGTCTTCAAGAATCAGATTTTAGTCACTTGGCACCTGTTTTTAATGAATATATATTGATGCAATAGTAATGCAATACACAATTATTTTCTTCGGATTCCCATTGTTTTCCAGTGTTTGGTCACTTGAATCTTAGTCATTAAAATTACAAGCAACAAAGAGTATCCAAGGTTTTGTGAACCAAAAATGAAAGTATTCTTCATTTGTTATACCTTTCCCCCTGCTTTTCTCCGTAGGGCCAAATAATGTCTGAGAATTGTATACTTGCTTTGCCTGTGTATAAGCTTTTTATAGGAAAGCTAAAGAATGAATCTTGTACAGTTGAACCTCTCTAGTCTGGCACCCTCGGGACCTGACTGGTTCCAAGCAAGAGAATTTTCTGGACCACGGGAGGTCAATATTGTCTAGTAGCATTACCATCACTTCCACAGCTTACTGTGCTGTTAGAGGACATTTAGGGGTAAAATTTAGACTTAAATAACAGCAAAGAACACTGAGAGGTCTGACTGATGGCTGTAAACAAACTTTATGGGACTGCAGGAAACTTGGCCAGACCCATGAAAAGTGGACATCCATCTAACTAAAATAACTCCGGACAACGGATGTTTCTGGACAAGAGGGTTCTGGATTAGAGAGGTTCAACCTGTACTCTTCCTGTCCATGACCAAGTCGATGGAAATGATGTTTTATGATGCCTCCAACTATGGAGACATCTGCAGAGATTTCAGAAATATGTTCTTATGCACCCATAGAAAATTAAGGACATTTATGATTAATTCTTGTTGCTGAAAGATTTGTGGCTTTGGGACTTGGTTACACCTCCCAAATATTTTTACTTGGGTGTCTTTTACAGATATACTGGAACAATTATGATTCTCCTGGTAACACATATGATAAATGAATGTAATTTCAAATATAACACCAATTGATATGATCACAGTATTTACAAAGTGTGGTTCATTTTTATATGAATTGGAACATTCAGAGGATATTCAAAAATACCACTGAAGCCTTTTTATAACAAAAAACAGTTGTCAAGAATGAATCTGATTACATGTACCATTCCCTGTATGTATGTTAAAAGGCATTGCAATTAACCCGTGAGAGTCTGGTTTTCTCTGCTTACCTTCTATAACATGTGATCATGAGAAGGTAAAGGTACAGTATGTGGTAACCTTCCTATGTATTTTCTTTCAAAATATAACGTTCTTTTTCATCTTTCTTGTGGAGAATCTTCAGAAATTTTTGCATAGAGTGAAGGCTATTTATAAGCAGAAAGAATGATGACTCAGGGCAGCAAACAAATGGAGAAGGCAAAGGTTTGGTGATTGTTCATTGAGTGACTGGTAGTAGGGCTTGAGGAAGCACTTATTTTTTCAATTTAGGACAGCAAAACTTTCCTAGCAGTGCTGTCCTTTATTTTGAGTTTTCCTTTATTTGACGGTGTTTCATTAGCACAGAGTAAAACTGAATGGTTGAACAAATGAAACTTCATTAAACTCTGTGCACTACATTGTTTCCAGTCTGACTCATCGCAAGCCCTGATTTCCTGGTATCCCCTCAGTAATAGGCACTCCAGAGAATATTGGTATTCTGAGTCCATTTCCACTGATCATGATGCACTGTCTATGTTTTACACACATTTTAATGTAAAGATTAAAAACAAATAATTGACATTGAGACCCAAACCCTGGATCCCTTTGGTCAGAGTTTGCTAGTGCATAGCCATGTTGGAGTCTAGACTCTACTGCAGACTCAGCTGGTTACGTGGTCTTTAGAGAGAGTTTGGTCCTCCTCAACAGGCAACTGCACTAGAAGGGACTTATCTTTGTCTCCTTGTCTCTGAGTCTAGTGAACTGTGTGCATTCTGACATATTTCTGTGGAGTTTCCTTCAGCCCTATGGGGTTGGCCTCCACATGGTTGTCTGTATGTTCCATGAAGATCTCTGGCTCTCTACAGAGCAGTATGCTAGCTCTTAAGTGCTTTTTGTTCCCTTGGATCACTTGTCATTCTTGCATAGTCACCTTGTATGACCTGGGTGCCATTGCACCCCTCACAACTCCTTCAGTCGGTTCTTTCTGATATGTCTCTAGAGGCTGGATCTTCACAGGAGTGCCTGTATTCGGGGTAAATAGGTCTTTGGCTGATGTGTTTTAGTCTAGTGCCTGGCTTCTCTGATTGTTAGGTTTTTCTGTTAGGCAGTATCTACATGCTTCCAGCTGCATCAGGTCTCCTCTCATTGAGTGCAGGTTTTGATCCTTCATCTGATCAGTGTCTGTGTGGACTGTTTCAGCATCGCTGTGCTGGGGTATTCCGGTGTCTCAAAATGCTAACAAGGGGACCCAAAAGAACTAGCCTTGTGTAACAGTCTCTCAGATGATACCATCTTGCCATTACTCTGTTGGTATACAGGAGAGGAGGTGTGGTGATCAAACTCCCATTTCCATGCAAACTCCTTGAGTTATTTTTGAAGCACATAGGAGTCCACTGTCAGCTATAACAGTGTCCATAGTTAGTTATCCCATTTCTAGTAAGGTTGTCATAAGTAATGCTTGATGCTTTCCTGGATATATTCAGTGATTTTGTTTATATTATTTAAAAATACTGGAATTTAGAACATGTATAGAGCTCATTGGAGTAATTATTTTGGTTTACTATTTAGGAAAGTGTAGCTGTGTAAAACGTTCAAACTACTGTATGGTGAAAACAATTTAAGTTACTCTTATACCTTTCATTCTGGAGGATCCCAAATCATTTAAAAATTAAATTAAAAAGTATATGTTGTGCACAGGGTCACTTTACCCACCATTTAACAGACAGCTATGTCTGGAATGAGATTTGGCAACTGTTTAATAGCAGATATTGACGCTATAGTGCTACACAACAGTGTGTAATAAGGGGGAAAAAAGGATGAGGAAGAGAATAAACACTATATTTAATTAAAATAAAGTGAGAAATATGTAGCACAGAATGAAATTTGATCAGGAAATATGATTACCCAAATAAATATACTGCTGTTATGAAAAAGCCAAGGGAATTTCAATTACATGGTGGATCAGAACATAGTACTGTAGCCTTCTCAAATCCTATATCCAACTTTTCTGTGTCCCCTGGGCACAAGGTAGGGCATTAGTTCACTACTGATTCATTAAGAGGACTGCCAACTGTTGACTCTCCAACATCCCTTCCTATAGTATCCATTCAATAAGTGTTCCATGGGAGGTCTTCTGTCAAAGAAATTGCCCAGCTTGACCTTGCTTAGCTTCTGAGATCAGAAGGGATCATAGTACAAGATAGTATGGCTTCAGGCCAATTGTAAAATACAGAGATGGGCTGGGATTGAAATACCTAATCCCTGTGGCTATTCACTGCTGTAATCCCGACTTCCTTGAATCCAGATAGCATGCTGTGCTTTGACACCGCACTTGGAAGCACTGGCTTTCAGAAGCAGACCTTCAATGGAATAACCAAATCCCTTTCACCCAAAGGTATTTTGTAAAGCAAAATTCCCATTCTAGTCCTCAGATTCTGTGGTGGCTGTATAGAGGTGAACATGCTCAGCCCATTTCTACCAAAATGGGAAAGTCTTTTAATCTGTGTCTGTTTCTCCATATTCAAGATAGAACCAATACCCACTCTTAAAATCACTTTGAGACCCTCAACTGATAGGCACTTCCTGCCCTTTTTCAGATAATTTTTAAGACCACAATCCTATGAGTTGTTGAATACTCTCAGCTACTTTTGGCTGCAATGGGATTTAAGGGTCCTCCATACCTTACAGGAGTGGGCACTAAATCTTAAAAGTGCATCAAAATTATCCTTAATTAAATGCCACTAAACATTAATTTCTCTATGCTCAACTGTAAATTCTTTGGGCTGTTGTTAGATTTAAACTGTCATTCTTTGAGAATGTACTTGCCCTAGACAGTGTTGCTGATGTCACTGGTAAGAGTTCACATCCTGGAAGAGGCTTACATTTGAAGCTGAGATGTATCTGATTCAGCCTCTCGGCAGAAAAACTGGATGAGGCAGTTTTGTTTTTTTTCTTTTACAGAGTACGTTGTTTCTGCAATTGCATGAGCTTGACAAATAGGGAAGTGTTTGTGATAAATTCAGTTTTTATTCTAAGGTCACAGGATATTTGTGTTTTTAAATACTTCGACATACAAATCCTGGACTTTTTTTTCCATAAAAGGAAGAAACATTCAGAGGAAACATTGAGAAGAAGTGTTTTCAATGCTCCATGTTTTCTGTAGAGAGAATGTTGCCAGTGACCTGTAGGTAAAACCTTATTAACAAGATAAAAAGCCATATTGAGCAAACACAATTTTAATTTTTTAACTAACAGATGATTATCAATAACTCTGTTTACTACATAACCAGAACATTTTGTGTCAAGGGTCAAGCACATCTTCCTTTTCAAACCATTGTCTACCTGCTATAGTATAATTATCAAGATGCTGCCTGTTGTATCACTCTATTTCATTTGGCAAGTTGCTTTATTTTAAGTAAGAGTAATTACTCTGATAATATAGATTTGAATGTCTACAAGTGCCATTACAGGAAGAGGAATCTTGCTTTACATTGTATGACTTTCCTTTTTTAAAAGCCCATTTTAATATATTCAGCTAACTCATGAACTGATATCTTCAGTGAATGTAAATTTCATTAAGGTCCTCTTGGTTTCCTGCCCACCTCTCCACTATAAATGCTGTTTTTGTTATTTCTGCTTGTGCCACTTGATTTTCTCTTACCTTCCCCCGCCCCCTTTGGTTTTATGTAAATAGTGCTTGGATAATAGAGTGAAATGGTTTCCATGGTGCTGAACAAATATAGGTCACATTGTTTGGAACTCCTCTGCACCTGAGCAGTAAAGGTGAAAATGTATATGATTTTTAATTATTCTATTTTATATAACTAAAAGTAAAAAATAAGTTTAGCTTTTTTTGTTGTTGACTAGGCATGTTTGTTAATAATTATGAGCTCTACAAAAATTACGTTCTTCTTTTGTAATGTAATATTTTTTCATTGTATTTCATACTCCTTGAACTGTCATTATTATGCATTATACCATCTGATTAAAGAGTCTGCGGGAAAAAATTACCACACTGAATATCCATCACTGACATCTGCCAATATATGCAATATTTATAAAGAAATCAAGTTAGAACCCCTGCATTCAACAAAACTTTTTTGGAAGGGTTAAATAGGGCCTGAATGCCCTGTTCCCATGCACTGTCCTTCCAAATCACTATGACATATGGATGACCTGAAAAAGACCAATGATATGGGATGGAAAGCTGAAGTAGTAACAGTCATGTTCTAAGCCAAACAGAGGCATAAAGTGTATAGGATTTTTAAAATATCACAGTTTGTCAAACTCTGTCCCTCTGGAACTGTGCTGTGCTGCAGACAGCTTATTGAATCTGGATTGCCAATGCCTGATGCTCTTGAGAGTTTCCAGTTGATACATTTTTCCTAAAGAGATCACTTGGATTCAGACTGCCATGGAAGCAGGTACAAATCTTGTGGGAGGGAGGAAAAAGGCTCTATGTCTGCTTTGGCTGAATATTGACCACAGTGACATTATGATGAAGGTCCTGGTTCTACCTGTGAATTGGACCATTATAGTTTGTAAAATCAAGCCAAGAGGTATTCTTGGGGGAGGTCAGTGGCTCTGGGACACTTAATAGTGGCATTTTAAGGGGGCCAAGGATGAAGGTGGGCATGGGGCCAGTTGGGCCAGCAGCTGGAACTCCATGAATGGGCTTGGTGACCCTGGTGCAAAGCGCGATGCCATTGGCCAGCAGCCAGGAAGCAGGGCTGGTGACTGGGACTCAGGTGTGGGGTTTGGGAGCAGGGCCAGTGGCCAGGACTGTACGTAAAACGTTAAAGCGTTGCAGCAGCCCCCGCATCCCTAGTTCCTGAGCCTATGTGAGAGGTTGTGAATGTTTCCTTTAAGAGGACCCAGAGTTAAAAATAACAGGCTTGTGCACTTTTTTGCTTCTTTATAATAATGCATATATATGTATAAAAGAAGAGCTGAAAACTTTTTAAGTTCTTACTACTTCCTTCCTTTCTTTTTTGAACATTAGAAATCCAGACCCTGTCTATGATGACTGGTTAACTAGTGAATAGATGACACAGAAAGAGCTAAGAAAATGAAGGAGAAAGGGATTTCTAGTCACCTATTTAGTTACCTTTGTTTTGTTGGTATTCCCCCAAGACTATTTCCACTCAGTTCCCCAAGAACTAATTTTGACCATATATCCAAAGTTATACAACAAATCTCTTCCTTTACATACATTTATATATGACTTTGCATTTTCTATACCTTGCATCGCATGTTTCGGGATTGACTTGGTCACATTGTAGGAACCAATCCCTGTACAGCATGCACAACTTACTCTTTACTTAATTTTAGGTTCCAGCCTTATTTATCCATTGTAAATGGTTCCCTGGGTGTTCCTGTTCACCTTATCTCTCTAGTATAGACATTCTGTTTACAGCCTGGTGACCCATTTACCTCCCTAATCCTGTCTCCCAAAATATTCCCCACGTCCAATTATTCACGTCAAGCCGGGACTACATTCCACTGCTTTTGTTTTTCATTTTTATATTAGCATTTGTTTTATTTGCATTACATTTCTTTTTTTCTGTGCTTTCTTTAAGTTTACTACCCAGCCACATGTTCTTAAAAATGCAGTAGTTGTAATTATTTGAACCCTAATTAATATTAGGCTCAAAGTATAACAAGAGTAGGTACAGACTCACCTATCATGGTTAATCCACCAGGGTGTAATCTCATATTATAAACTTGCTCTGATTTTAAAGCATCCTTTTGTATTTTTAAATTTACTTTAATTTTAATTTCATTAGAAAAAAGTGGTACAAAACTTAGGTGTGAAACAGAACACAGACCATTTACAGTGACATTCCTTAGATCCATACCAGAAGTGGTCCTTTTTAGTCATCACACAATATTTGTCATCATCAGCAAAAGCAGTTTTTACTCGACTAATATCTCAGCATCTCAGCCATACTATGTAATCCAGAGACTTCCCACAGAGTGAACCCACATCATGCCAGCATCCCTGTCTGTAAAACCTTATACATGCACATGTAGCTGGCCCTCAGGTACAAAGAGCAGTACAAGCCTGGGCTTTCCAGATTGTGCATTGTCTTGGAACAATATTTGAGGAAGGGAAACAAACTTCTTCCATATTGTATAGGTTGCAATGAGTTAACATTTAATTTCATGACATTAGACACTAGTTACTTTTCTTGCTTTACTCCAAGTGGTTTCACCTCTCTTGTATTAATTTTTTAACTTTTCTGTGATCATAAAAAAAAGGGGCAAGTTTTCCTGTTCTGTTGCTTAAGACTGCTCTTACTTCACATAGCATGTATCCTGCACATACTTTTCATGATACAAAACATACTGATTTAATACCATACTTTTTTGAAAAGCAGTTACAGCATTATATATACTATATATAATTAATAACACTTTATTAATGAGTTTTTTTGTTTTGCCTATTCAATGGATGCTGCACTTTTTCTGCTATTTTCTTTTGAAATGCTAGGTTATGTTTTGAGAGCATATTTCTTTGTTAACAATTGACTCCAGTCACCAGTTAACAGTTTGCAGAAAGGAAGCTTTTGTTAAAATTTTCCCTCTTTTTCCTTTCAGTTAAGAAGTTAGATCTCACACTTAAATGTTCCTAAGATATAAAAGTTCTTCAGCCTAACCAAGAAAGGTCAGATGAGTTATTCCTGATATTTTGAAGGCTAAAATAAGCCCAAAATAAACCTTAAAAAATGTTTCAGGTGTTTTTATATATCATACAGAAGTGGAAAGGCTGTAAAACCAATTAAAATATTTACAGATAATTTTTAAGGTGAGGACAGGGTATTAAATTCTGTCAAAGAAGCAATTAGGCCTTTGGTTCAGAAGTCATCTTAAGGTTGACTATGTTGCTGTTTACTACCTTGTCTCAAATTTGACATTTTTGAGCAAGGTTAAGGAAAAGGTGGTGCATGGTAAAATTGGAGTGCTAGCATCTTAACATATTCCTGAACCCTGTAAATTGGGTATTAGGCCTGGGAAGAGTACAGATATTACACGGAGTAAGTTTCCTGATGGTCTACTAGCAATGGGCTAGATTAAGATGTCCATGCAGATATCATTGACCACAGTGTTTGTTAGTCCCCTCTTCTGGACCTTATGGACCTTGGAAGGCTGGATTGGACTGCTCTTGAGAACTTTCAGAGAAATTCCCCAACTTTCAGAGAAATGATAGTGGCAGTAGCTCATCAAAGGCTTTATGGTTCAGGGTTCCACAGGGTTTTGTTCTGTTTGAGGTAGGTAAGGCGGTTATGGGATCCATTTTGTATTGTAGCATCATTGTGTAGGTAGAAGATAGTTTTCAGGTCAGATAGCCAAGGGAGCCCTTGGCTTGGGAATTTGGAAACCAGCTGGTTTGGATGTCAGGGGATTTTGGGGAAATCTGCATGGCAGAGCTGCCTGAAATTGGTACACTTGATGATGTCCCAAGGATCAAATATCTTTTGGAAACATTGTATTGGTGTTCCTGAAACTCTTTTTTCAGGATTTCTGCTTCTTAATAAGCTTTGAAAAATTTGGTTTTCTTCCAGTGCATAATGAAATCAGATTTCAAAATGCTGAAATTTCTCATGAACTAAAAATACTCCATTTCAGCAAGCTTGTAGGTATGAAGCGCTACCTAACCCAGATTCTGAGGTTCTTCACGACTCTGGGTACTCTTTGCAGGTATGCTTAGCAGAATATGGTATCATTTCTTTCAGATGTGGATGTTGCCATAACCATTCATGCCTTTGTCACCTTCAGATGGAGTTTTATAATGTGGTGTACATAGGGCTATGCCAGAAAACCATTCAAACTTCATTTGGTGCAGAATGTGGCGATCTGATTATTTAGTGTTGCAGGATAAAGGCAGCGTACTATACCAGTATTCCAGAGACTGTACTTACTAGTCCTTTATTCACTACCAGGAAAAATTCAAGGTGTTAATTAGAGTTGGATGTACTATTTGAAGTGAACCATTTATATGACAAATATATCTTCCTTTTCTGTTCAAGGATTATCCCCAAATAAACTTTTGTTTCTATTTATTATTAATAATTTATTATTTATTCTGAATCATTCAGTGAATGGCCTATAAGATTTATAACATAGGCTTGCTTGTCATGATGAATATTTATTGGCTTGAAAATTTGTGTGATTGGTCACATAAGTCACATGGTACTGTTTCTTGTCCCTGACTAGCTGGCTTCCAAACCCACAAAATACTTTTAAATGGCCTTTCTCCTCAGCTGAGGATACTCACCTAATATTCCCTAGACATACATGTCTGGAATCTTCCAGCAAGAGATTTTCATGGAGGAACCCTCCATTCTCTAATTGGTCTCTCCAGGTGTTAAGATGAAGCCTGAGAGTTGAACTTCAAGTGCATGGTGCACTGCTCATTAGGTTACACAGACTTTAGCCTCATAGAATGGTGGGATTTTTTTAATATAATGTGGAAATAATAAAATAATAGAGATTGTATAATAAAATAGTAAAATAATAGAGATTCTATAATAAAAATAATAGAAATCATGTTCTCTTTTGTTTAAAACTTCTCTATATCTCCCTAAGATGCAGTAAGGGGCATGCTTTCAGGAAAATAAAATACTACCCTAATTTTAATTTTTTTAACTTTCATTTAAGAGAATTTGTCACTCTCATTGTCACTTACTCAATGCAATGATTTATTAATGTTACAATGAGTTTTAAATGTGGGGCTAAATTAAACTAAACTATTTCTGCTTATCTCTTCTTTTTATTTCAGTGAAAATGCATATACTGTGAGCATGGGTGACTTCGGCTCTTAGGTGCCAACTTATGAAATAAGAAAACATAACTCCTATAATCCCTCCTCCACTATTTTGGGATGAAGAGAAACAAAGCCATATAAAACTATGCCTATACAGTAGAGAAGACTGCAGAATGAAAAGACAGTCACCACTTGGTAATAACTATTTCTGCCTCCACACTCTAGCCACTTCCAGCCTGTCTCGATGAGGATTTAAAGCAGTGTTATTAGATGGGGTTAGTTAATGTTCTAAAGTCTAGTGTAGAAAAGAGCATATAGATTTTTGACCTGAAGAGAAACAGGAAATATGGCCTGGATGAATCAATTAATGGATCTTCTCTCTGACAGATTTTCCTCTCTCAGTTGCAGAAAGTAAAGTGCATAGAGGTGAGGGATGGCATTGCAGTAAAGGTTTGGGTAGTTAGTTGGGTGATCTGGGTTGTGTATGACTTTGATTTTGTGCAATTTACTTATACTTAAAATGTATGTCAATTTCCCACTTCCCTACTTCACTGGGTAAATTAATTGTTACTTTGGTACCTAAGTGCTACTGTGATAATAAAACAAGCTTATAAATAAAATAAAATTCAAGGAATTATATGCTGCTTTGTGCTGAAGAAGAAGTCTCTAGGATAACTAAGAAAAGCACTCAAAAGCTAAAAATAATAGAAATTTGCAGATAAGATTTCCCTGCTCACAACTGTTCATGTGATTGTAAAAGATATGTTCACCACAATTCTTCTTAAACTTTGTACTCCAAATGGAGCATAGGTCATCTACAGGTCTCCTCCACTTCACTCTGTCTTGAGACAAAACTTCTAGCTGACTCCAGGAGTACCCCAGTTGTTGTCCTTCAATCTCAGTAGATCTTCTCCACGTTGTCTGAGGTCTTCCTCTTTTGCGTTTTCCTTGTGGGTTCCATGTGAGAGCTTGACGGACTATGCTGGATGATGGTCTTCTGAGAGTGTGGCCTAGCCATCCCCACTTTCTTCTCTTGATTTGAACGTCAAGTGGTTCTTGTCCTGCTCTGTTCCAAAGCTCCTCATTTGTGACAAAGTCTTGCCATTTGATGTGAAGGATGTACCTCAGGCATCTGTTTATGAGTGTCTGTAGCTTGTGATTTGAAGACTTTTTAGTATGCCAGGTCTCGCATCCATACAAGAGCACCACCACCACAATGCAACCCTTAAAATGCTGTGGATCAAATTCATAGCTAATATAACTTCAACTACAACAGTGGATGTATTATCTATTTTTCTGTAAGTACTGAGGGTGGAGTGTTGTGACAGACCCTCCCCCCATGTTGCATGAGATTGTTTTATGTATACAAATATACATAACTTGAAGATGCTTTGGACAAAATGCCTCATGTAACCCATCTATTTTAATGTCACAATCTGCTGGATCTGTATATCTTATTTTGGTGTAGGTATCATTTTTTGTACGTAAAGTTAAAAATGTGGGGTAGGGAATAGTTTATGGTTTTCAATGTGCAAATGAAAGCCATCAAGGGTGTTTCCAATGCTCAGACACCTCAATGTCTGGGTGATCAACTTAATGACCTGTAAATAGCCTGGCTTTGTCTTTTAAGTTTGAGCAGTGGCTGGTCCTGGAAAGACACATGATCAAACCAATTTATACTGGTATACTAGTTTAGCCAGGTAATTTCCCATGGAATGGGGGAATATAGAAACAAAGGATTCCCACCTAAAAGGAAGCTTATTTAAACTGGAAAGCTAGCAGTCTCTTTGTCTTTGGTTGGAATAACACACTCAAGGAAATAGCCTGGGACCCTAGGGAGAAAAGATCTTCCCTGGCTTGGAGGTTTACTCAAATTAAGAACAGTTTTGGAGTAAGTTTTCAATAAGCTTTAGTGTGTTGAAATTAGCTATGTGTTTTATTTTAAATTTGTAATTTACTTTGCTCTGTTTTCACTTGCAAGCACTTAAATCCTACTGCTTGTACTTAATAAAATTACTTTAATTTACTATTAAGCCCAGTGTAAATAATTGTTATCTGGGGTAGCAGTCAGTGTGCACATCCTCCTTTCATTGTTGTTTGCCTGAATGAGCTTTCAAAGTGTGAAACTCTTGCACAGTGAAAGATGGACTTATTTGCGGTTCTGATCCCATTTGGGGGCTGGCTTCTTGAATGCTGTGCTTGGACATCCTTGGTGAGCTGAAACACAAAAAGGAAGTTTACAAGAAGTGGAAACTTAGACAAATGACTAGGGAGGAGTATAAATATATTGCTCGAGAATGCAGGGGAGTTATCAGGAAGGTGAAAGCGCAATTGGAATTGCAGCTGGCAAGGGATGTGAAGGGGAACAAGAAAGGTTTCTACAGGCATGTTAGCAATAAGAGGGTGATCAGAGAGGGTGTGGGGCCCTTACTGGATGAGGGAGGTAACCTAGTGACAGATGATGTGGGAAAAGCTGAAGTACTCAATGCTTTCTTTGCCTCTGTCTTCATGGACAGGGTCAGCTCCCAGACAAATGCACTAGGCAACACAAGTATGGGAAGGAGGTGGACAGCCCGTGGTGGGGAAAGAACAAGTTAGGAACTATTTAGAAAAGCTAAACATACACAGACAGATCCATGGGCCCGGATTTAATGCATCTGAGGGTACTGAGGAAGTTGGCAAATGTCATTGAGGAGCCTTTGGCTATTAGCTTTGAAAACTCATGGAGATCGGGAGAGAACCCTTATGATTGGAAAAAGGCAAATGTTGTGCCCATCTTTAAAAAAGGGAAGAAGGACAATCCAGGGAACTACAGACCAGTCAGCCTTACCTCAGTCCCCGGAAAAATCATGGAGGGGATCCTCAAGGAATCCATTTTGAAGCACTTGGAAGAGGACAAAGTGATCAGGAATAGTCAACATGGATTCACATGGATCCACAACATGGCTCTGTGGATATGGGAAAGTCAGTGGATGTGATATACCTTGACTTTAGCAAAGCTTTTGATACGGTCTCCGACAATATTCTTGCCAGCAAGTTAAGGGAGTATGTATTGGATAAATGGACTGTAAGATGGATAGAAAGCTAGCTAGATTGTTGGGCCCAATGGGTAGTGATCAACGGCTCGATGTCAGGTTGGCAGTTGGTTTCTAGTGGAGTGCCCCAAGGATCGGTTCTTGGACCGGTTTTGTTCAACATCTTTATTAATGACCTGGATGAGGGGATGGATTGCACCCTCAGCAAATTTGCAGATGACACTAAGCTGGGGGAGAGGTAGATACACTGGAAGGCAAGGATAGGGTCCAGAGTGACCTGGACAGATTAGAGGATTGGGCCAAAAGAAATCTGATGAGGTTCAACAAGGACCAGTGTAGAGTCCTGCACTTGGGACGGAAGAATCCAAAGCATTGTTACAGGCTGGGGACTGAATGGCTAAGTAACAGTTCAGCAGAAAAGGACCTGGGAATTACAGTGGATGAGAAGCTAGATATGAGTCAACAGTATGCCCTTGTAGCCAAGAAGGCTAATGGCATATTAGGATGCATTAGGAGGAGCATTGCCAGCAGATGCAGAGAAGTGATATTCCCCTTTATTCAGCTCTGGTGGGGGCACATCTGGAATATTGTGTCCAGTTCTGGACCCCCCACTATAGAAAGGATGTGGACGCATTGGAGAGGGTTCAGCGGAGGGTGACCAAAATGATTAGGGGGCTGGAGCACATGACCTATGAGGAGAGACTGAGGGATTTGGGTTTGTTTAGTCTGCAGAAGAGAATAGTGAGGGGGGATTTGATAGCAGTCTTCAACTTCCTGAAGGGAGGTTCCAAAGAAGATGGAGACAGGCTGTTCACAGTAGTGACGGATGGCAGAACAAGGAGCAACGGTCTCAAGTTACAGTGGGGGAGGTCTAGCTTGGATATTAGGAAAAACTATTTCACTAGGAGGGTAGTGAAGCACTGGAATGGGTTATCTAGGGAGGTGGTTGAATCTCCATCCCGAGAGGTTTTTAAGTCTCATCTTGACAAAACCCTGGCTGGGTTGATTTATTTGGGATTGGTCCTGCCTTGGGCAGGGGGCTGGACTTGATGACCTCCTGAGGTCTCTTCCAGCTCTATGATTCTATGATTCTATGAACTGTGTTCTTCTCAGAGCTGAAGTAATTCAGTGTCTGCATTGCTTTTTGGGGGGTGGGGACAGTGATCTCAGCTCTGTGCCTTGGATGGGTTAGACCAAGGGGTCTTCTGTGACCATGCTTTGTCACAAGTGCATCCTGTGGAAATTTGAATTTGTAGTTTCAAGCAAGTGTGATGTTCCAGAGCTATGGCTAGTTAAAGCAACTCTTGGATTGTCTGATAGTCTCTGAGAACAACTGTTATATATGAAGCAGGAAAACTGGCTTGTATAGATAGCCTACATCCATCTTATCCAGAATGTTGAATCAGTTATGGGAATTAAACAGCTTAAAAAAATGAAAATTTCTTTGAAAATGTATAATATAAGGATAGAAATGACTTTACATTAAAGGTCTTGATATGGTGTACAGATCTTACTCATTAAGGGTATGTCTAGACTACATGCCTCTGCCGACAGGGGCATGTAAATTAGACATACCGACATGTCAATGAAGTGGGGATTTAAATATCCCTCGCTTCATTAGAATAAAAATGGCCACCGCGTTGTGCCGTCTTAGCTGTTTGTCGGCACAAAGCGGCAGTCAAGACAGGGATCGGTCAGCAAGGAAAGCCTTTGCCGACCGATCCCTTATGCCTTGTGCAACGAGATTTACAGGATCTGTCAGCAAAGGCTTTCCTTGCTGACCGATTCCCGTCTTGACTTCCGCTTTGTGCCAACAAACAGCTGAGCCAGCACAATGCGGCGGCCATTTTTATTCTAATGAAGCAGGGGGATATTTAAATACCCGCTTCACTGACTATGTTGGTATGTCTAATTTACATGCCTCTGTCAGCAGAGGCATGTAGTCTAGACATATCCTAACAAAATAAATACACAAAGCAAAAAAACCTCCATAACATTCCTCTTACAGTATAGAGAATACGTGAGTAAAGAAACTTGTATCTTGTGAAATATTTTAAGTGTTTGTTTTTCATTGCGAAATGAAAATTACACCACAGTTCAACAGTAAAAATCATAGAAACTGTGCTCAACTTCATATGAGATCTAATAAACAAAAAAAATCAGATTTTACATAAGTTTTCATTATTCAGTGGATCAACAGTGTATGTGCTAATACTCTATTGGATTGAGAACTGGTTAAAAGACAGGAAACAAAGGGTAGGAATAAATGGTAAATTTTCAGAATGGAGAGGGGTAACTAGTGGTGTCCCCCAAGGGTCAGTCCTAGGACCAATCCTGTTCAACTTATTCATAAATGATCTGGAGAAAGGGGTAAGCAGTGAGGTGGTAAAGTTTGCGGATGATACCAAACTGTTTAGGATAGTCAAGACAGAAGCAGACTGTAAGGGACTCCAAGAAGATCTCACCAAACTGAGTGATTGGGCAACAAAATGGCAAATGAAATTTAATGTGGATAAGTGTAAAGTAATGCACATTGGGAAAAATAACCCCAACTATACGTACAGTATGATGGGGGCTAATTTGGCTACGACAAATCAGGAAAGAGATCTTGGAGTTATCGTGGACAGTTCTCTGAAAACTTCCACACAGTGTGCAGCGGTGGTCAAAAAGGCAAATAGGATGCTAGGTATTATTAAGAAAGGGATAGAAAATAAGACCGGAATATCTTACTGCCCCTGTATAAAACTATGGTACGCCCACATCTTGAATACTGTGTACAGATGTGGTCTCCTCACCTCAAAAAGATATTTTGGCCTTGGAAAGGGTTCAGAAAAGGGCAACTAAAATGATTAGGGTTTGGAACGGGTCCCATATGAGGAGAGGTTAAGCGACTGGGACTTTTCAGTTTAGAAAAGAGGAGACTGAGGGGATATGATAGAGGTGTATAAAATCATGAGTGGTGTGGAGAGGGCGATAAAGAAAAGTTATTTATTAGTTCCTAAATAGAAGAACTAGAGGACACCAAATGAAATTAATGGGTAGCAGGTTTAAAACTAATAAAAGAAAGTTCTTCTTCACACAGCGTGTAGTCAGCATGTGGAACTCCTTGCCAGAGGAGGCTGTGAAGGCTAGGACTATAACAGAGTTTAAAGAGAAGCTAGATAATTTCATGGAGGTTAGGTCCATAAAAGGCTATTAGCCAGGGGATAAAATGGTGTCCTTGGCCTCTGTTTGACAGAGGCTGGAGAGGGATGGCAGGAGACAAAGCGCTTGATCATTGTCTTCGGTCCACCCCCTCTGGGGCACCTGGTGCTGGCCACTGTCGGCAGACAGGATACTGGGCTAGATGGACCTTTGGTCTGACCCGGTTCGGCCGTTCTTATGTTCTTATGTTCTTATGTTCTATTCTACTACATAATATAATTATTTTAGAAATCAAACATTTAAAATGTATTATGAGTAGAATTTAAGTGTTTAAAAATAATCAAAACAGCAAATATTTGCTTTTGCAATCTGTATTATACAGTATTACAACTGATGCCAAAAAGTATTTAAAAAGTATTTTCCCTGATGATTTTACACAGAAAAAGGGAAGTATGATGTTTATACTAGATGTACACTGTGGCCTGAATTTAGTTACCGATGAAGCAAGAAACTGTGTGAAATAGTTTTGGTTTAGGTTGCAGCTGAATCAGGGAAACTCACCTTCTTCAGAAATTAATGGATGCTTTCAATCTTGCTGGCAGAGCTACTTTATCATTCATATGACTAAACAGACAATCAATTTAGCAGCAATGTATGGGAATGGAGGGAATGAGCAAATAAGCTATGAATGATGAGAACAGAAAAATCAAAACCCCCTCCCTTATTCTCTTTTTAATGGCTAATACCAACAGGGACAAGACCAGTAAAAAGAGGTTAATGAATTGCAAAGATCCTTTAGAAAGTGATTGACTGGTATTGAAGCTCAGTCAAATCAGTCATAAATATTTACTTTTATTAGCAACAGTGGGTTGCCTGTTATTTTCAATTGATTTTTAAAGCTGTCAAAAATCTACCACTGTGACTATTATCAAGTGTTTTATTTCATCAATATTTTCAAGTTACAAACAGTTGCACAAAACCTGGTATCCTAAATCCTATTTCAAATGTGTTTTATAAGCACTGCTAACAAGTGATTAAAAATAGAAAGTTAACGTAAGGTTCACTATACACTCAGACTAATCATTCTGATATTTTAATTTTGACATTTAGTAGGTCATTTTGATGTAAAAACAGAGGGTTTACTGTTCCCCAGTAATCCCTACTAAACCAATAATGATTCTCTAGCCTGCAGTTGTCTTACCTGTTTTACTAGTTTGGTATGAGCTATAATGGACGCCTACTACATTCGTTTTATTTCCGGCCAATATAAATGGTATCAAGAATGCCAAGAGTTAAAATGACAGCATCCTTACTGTTTGTAAATACTGTGCTAAAATTTTCACATGCAGAATATTGCTATCAGCTGTAAAAATTAGAATTATAGGGCTTCCTAAAGTTGGAGTCTAGATAGTCTTAAGTGAAAATATTTTTCAAGGTGGTATGTTACATTAAAATCCAATAATTTAATTCAAAGGAACATAACAAAAGGAATTTCCTAGAGATAACAACAAAGAGTTAACATTTCCCAGGGCAGACAAGTTTCCGATTCAATTAGTTTTAATGAACCTTCTGCTCACTGGTTACTGAACTAGAAAGAACAGCAATAAATGCCCAGAGGAAAGAGAGAGAGAGGATATTAAAGGAGGGTTAGTATATAGTATATAAATTTCCAACTTGACTAAAAGAGTAGGCTTGATATAGTTTTGGGAACCAAAAGCCACAGAAAACTATATACCTTCTTTTTACAGTAAATGATTTGTCTCATGACTTGGGCTGATTATACTTTTTCATGATTCCCACTTTTGCCCTTATTTTGTTGTTGAGTTTATGAAAAGAAAAATTATAATTTAACAAATGTAATATGATTTGCAACCCATATTTTCAGTTAGTTTGTTGAGCCCCAGAAACAGAGAGTAAAAAAACCCCTATCACTTACAATTTTAAGTTTTTATAAGTCAGGTTTGAAGGAGCATAAGTTAATGACGAACAAAGGAAAAGAAGAGCAAATAAGAAGAGAAGGGACACTTAACTAGTAAATATATTGGCAAATGTTAAACAAGGCAGAGATTTAGCTAAAGCATTTCCTGTTTTTAGGTGAGTTCATTGGTCACTAAACTTGTGTTATGGAATTTCTTGCCTGCCTTTCAAAGATCAAACTTTGTGTCAGATTGTGGTTAGACAGGCATACACACAAAATTATACATGTATACACAACCATCCTACTTAAATATTTGAAGTAAATAAGATTGCAATACATTCTGCATACCCTATTAATGTTTGAGGTAAGCACTGTTTGTTATGATTTTTCTTTTCCATTCACTGAACTTCTAAGGTTTAAGTAATACTACGCAGGTTTTCCTTAAAATCAAAAGCATTTCCTTGTCTGTTTTCTTGGATTAGTTAATATTAAAATCAGCAATAGGATTTTTAGAAGAGTTTTTGACATATGTTTTCACCCTGCTCCATTTATGACATAAAGGATTTACTAAGAACCAGCATTTCTAAGTTTTTCTTATAAATGGTATTAACAATATCACTATGTTAATAGCAATTTGCTGCTATGTTTTCACAACAATAATATTTATGAATAGTCACCATTGATCAGACACTGATTTTCAGTTATTCATATTCTTAATTGTGTATACATTTACTTACATCATATTTCATTCAAATTAAGCTAGTCTGCTGAAGTATTGCATATTTAAGTAGCTCTCACAAATATGTATCCTACAATGTATATAGAAAACATGAGTGAAATATAATTAGTGTTAAGTCTACATCCACAAATTTTACCAGAAAATAAACTAATCCTAAAATTATCCCAAAGTAGCCATAATCTATAGGGGTTACTTAATAAAAACAGAGCTATTTTTTCTATAATTATTCATGTGTTTTGTTAAGGTAATATCAATATAAAAAGGAAAAGAATTTCAAATTGTTTGTATTTTAATTATAGAATATATTCAAATGTTTGCCAAGTTAATAAAACATAACCAAACCTTGTATATTTCTCAGTCTTTATTAAAGTAATCAACATTTTATTTAAGGTCTCCATATTATCTTTTTAGCAGGGTACATTTAACATGAGGTTACAAATATTCATATAGTGGAATGTAATGGAAGGCATGTATACAGTTCTTAGATGGAGTTTGTTATATGGAGGCAGGAGCAAGAAGGATAAAAAAAATCATAAAATGAAGAATGCTAAATTCTGGTATTAATTTTTCATCCTCCATATATCTGTGTGTTTAACCACACAGAAAATGATTACCAAGAATTCCACAGTATATAATACACAACTAATCTGTCTTAAATCAGAGAATGAACTTGGCAGGGCAAAGTTCTTTGGAAACATAAATATTCATGTTTCTCAAAATGGGTTAGGGACAGGATTGAATTTTGAAAATGCAGCACTACTACAGCCATATTTCACTTCTATCCAGTGCAATGGCTGCTAGATTTCATGTTGCTTTGAGTTGCTCTTTAACACAGAGAAACTGTAAGACAGTGTATGATAATAGAACACCCACTTTGAACACTGTGTAATAAAATTTTTTGGGAGCCTGCAGGTAATATTTAAAACTAGCAAATAGACCTTTAATTGATGTCACATGGACCTCTGGACAATTTACTGTAGCATCAACTCATTTTACTTCCAAAATGTGTAAATCCTTGAAGTTATACATTCATTAGTGAGCCATATATTTATTTTTAATGGCAAAAACATCAACACTGGAATACCACAACTCACAGAAATGTGAGACTTAGAAAAAACAAACTGACAACTTCCTTTTAGCATATTAAATCTCCATAAATTGGTGTATAGGATTATGGGAAGGTGAACATGAACAATACAGAAGATAAAATTACTCTGACTTCCAGTTTCTTAAATAGCAACTAAAACTCTAGAACTTGCCTCTAAGATATTACAAGAACTTTGTCAAGTAGCACATGAGAAAATAGAGCCCACAGCCATATAGTAAGCAAAAAAATTCTGTTTGAGTATTGACATGACAGTTTTTGAAAGTTCAAGCAGAAAACCAATTATAATGAGCACTGAAAAGCCCGAAGCCCTGCTGTTCAATAAATAAAAAGTACAACAAACTATTTTCCAAAAAGGTTCTAGAGAGTTTCTTCTTGTCCCACTACTTACAATATGATTACATAAATAGTCTCTATTTGCTGTTGAATTGCCAGGCAGCTGTATTAAAGTACAAATCAAATCAAGTCAGGATTAGAAAGTAAAAGAGCATGGTTTAAAGTAATCTATCCCCCAGGAACTGTGCTCAGATTCATCAAACAGAGCTTAAAGTACAGTATATCTTATACCCTTGTGTTTCCATGCTGCACTGCTGCAAAACCAGTTATTATTTTTGATATCCAGAGAATGTTGCTTGTAGCTTTAGGAGGCTCACTTGCTTATTTAAAAGTACTATAAACCATATCTGTCACTTATTATTTCTTTTGCTTAAGATTCATGGGAAGGACACAAGTATGAAAGACAAGAAGCCTTTTTATTGATCACACAATATTTGCCTTTGCTGAATTACTTTGAATATCTTCTGTACATAAAAAACTCATTTTCTCTAAGTTTCTGACGATATGCTTTTATGTTTTTAAAAACCAGGGAAATCTGTTGTACAGTGCTTCTCACTGTGCAAAGCAATGCACACTCTTTAGTATACTTTTATGGCCCAGGTAAACAGTCTTGGGCAAAATTCCCATTAAAGTCAATATACCAAATTATCATTTACATTAAGATCCCTTTACACTTTTCTGGTAGGGTAATGTAGATGAGAATCATATGCCAAAGGAAAGACTGTAGGAGTGAACCTTTCCATGCGTATATGCCCTTATTGTTTAAGAGGAGGAATTGTATCTCATAGTCTAAAGTCCGATCACTTACATTTTAAAAGAGCATGTGGAAGGATATGTAACTGCTGTTGCCCTCATTGTGGCTTGCCATTTTGGACACAAGAAAAATTAGTATGAATTTGAGTGTAGAATTAGCATGCATATCTAATTAATATCTTATTTAGTTTGTTAGTTCTGAAAACTCTTTTCTTCTCTCCTGGAGACATATCCAGTAAAGTAAAAGGTAGTTAAGCCTAAATTGTCTCCTTAACTCCATTAATATTAGCTATATGGGTTTATAAAGTAGATCATTAGGCAACACAGAGCTTTCCATGTAACCACAATGAACAACTATACTCAATACATTTAGTTAGGAATGATTGTTCTTTACTGGTGGGTCAACTTGACACACTGGACTGAGTTAAGGACTAGGAAATCCTAAATTCGAATCCAGTTTTGGGTAGGTCTGACAATAATTGAACGTATAGCCTTGTTCCTAAACTACTCTTTCTATCCCTGTCTGTAAGATGGGAATGATATTTAGTGAAGATTACTTAGTTAACATTTGTACAACACTTTGAAAACTGAAAGCACTTAGTAGGTGCTAGGAATTATTATTATTATTGTGAATGCTTGTTTCTGTAGAAAGAGACAGAAATATATTTAAAATCAATAGGTTATAATCAAACATTTACATTGGAACAAATTTTAACTATATGTATGGACACAGTTGATGTATATTGTTGTCCTTATCTATATTTTTTATTTAGGTGACTGTGCTTCTAAACAGTTTTTCTGTCTCTCAAATGCCTAGCCACATATGATGACATCTGTATGTCAAAATTTGGGAAATCTAAGAATAATATTTATATTCTGTCTATTGTTACCTCAGTGATTATGGCTCACCTTAATGGAAGTCATCCTGGTGGTTTGGAAATGATATGCATTTATTAAGACTTGGAATATTAGAACAAATAAAGCTGAAATAAAATCCAGTGGCCCTTACTTTTCCAAAATTCCCATTGATTTTTCAGGATATGGCCTATACTCCATTGATGGTGGAATAAACTGAGTAAAGCAATCCACCTGTTATGGTACCTAGTGCTAGATGTTTCATAGAGAAGGTGTAACATTAGAATTCACTATTTCTTTTCACCTTACACCAGTGGCATAACTTCCTGTGTCACCCCCACCTGTTTGCATGACTTGCATGTCTTCATCACTTTCATTTCAGTAGGTTACTATACTGAATAATACAGTAAATAAATTAATATATTACATTAGACACTGAGCTGAATATAGGAAATGCTCCCATGTGCTTGAAGTAGTCTTAACAATTTCTGAAAATCTTTTAATGAAGTATGGATTTAAGCAAGCACATCAAAGTAAAAAGAAAATATACCATTATGTTGTGACACAGAAAAAACAAAACAGCTGCTTTCCTGCTCACTCCTCCTCACCTACACCCTCTCCCCGCCCCCCACGTATATTATAGATAAAGTAAGATAAATGATTTAAGTGCTCACTTTGTGGAGTAAATTGAAACCATACATCACAAACTTGAATTATTTTATAAGTACTGTAAGGAATATGGGAGTTAATTCAACACCAATATAAAATTAAATAATGAATGTAACACTTTTAAGGGAAATTCTCTCAATGTAAGTTAGATGGCCTAATCTCCCTAACAAAAGCTATTTTTTCCATTTCTTTTAAAGTGATTGCAGAGTGATAATCAGGGGACTATGACACCCATTAAATTGCACTTCCCCGATCCTGCATGAAGAAATGAAGGGATCTGTGTTAATTTTAAACCTCCCTTTGATTGGGTGAACCTGTCTCCGTTTTGCGTGACACTGCTACCACAGGTCATTGCCTGGTGCAGTGTACCATGAAACAAACAAATAGAAAAAGGCACCTTCTGGCACTTTAAGTTTCACTGCCATCTGACTGCAGCCCTAGTGGTTTGAAATGATGAAAAGCATAGCCTTGGAAAAATCTTCCTATGGTTAGATTGGGAAAAATGAGTATGATTATCACATGTGCAGGGAAGGGCAGGATAGACAGCTGAAGTCATCTCAAAACTCAAGAGAAAAGACGACGACAAGAGGTCACAATTATATTCTAGTATCACACTCCCTTTCACAGAGATCTGATATATTCAGTTTGTTCTTGTATGGTGCTTAGGGAAGTTCTAATTAAGGGAAGAAAGAATTTTGACACATGTGAAGCAGAGATCAATATTTAGCACTATAATCAGCAATTCGTGATGGTTTGACAATGTCACTATACACATTGTAACTATCCATTATTCTCTGAAAAGGGAGCCAGGCGGAGGCTACTAGGCTTACTGCAAGCTATCATGAATCACATAAAGCAGTGCCTCATTCACTTCTATTTGTCTTGCTTTTCATCTTCATTCATCCTTATAAAGAAGGCTGTACTGCCACCAGCCTTGAAAGCCACCATGCCTCTGAACTACAATAAAAAGGAAAACAGCTACTAAAAATGTCTGTTGCAAAAAACACAACAGCCTCTTTCTATGTACCGCTGCATATTTTCTACACTTTAACATACATAGAACCATATAACATTGACACATTTGTTTGCATTTGGGAACAGAGTGTTCCAATATTTGAAATATTACAGACTTGATTAAGCAACCTTGCTGTTTAGTAGCCAAAACCAAAAATTCTCTCCTATAACAACTAATACAGAGACAAGGGAAGTGATTTTAAGGCTCTGAGCCTTCAGTGAATGGGATTTTTGGACTGACTTGTATAGCAGACTTGTAAAATGATGTAGAAATAAAAGAAAAATGGAGCGCAAGAACAAGCTTCCACTAGTAATTTAAGGAGTGAATTACCCTGTTTATCAGCTGGACTATAAGAAAAAATTGATTCATAAATAAAAGCAGCCTGGTTTTGCTGTTGGGTGGTCCTATTCATTGTTTGTAAGTACTTGAATAATCACTAGGTATTAGTTAAAATATCTGGGAAATCTGAAAATGTAACCTGTTTTATTGCAAATTAATGTTCTGAAAGTTTGTATTTCAATGTATTATTCACTATTCATCATCTATTATTCTTAAGTTTCAAAAAAAAAATTGGGTTATTCAGTCAGGAAGCAATAGAACGGCCATGTAACTTAGTGACTAGTCACACACCATGAATACTGAATCATGAGAACTCCTGAACTAAAAATTCTCCAAACTATTTAACTTTACATACAGATAATAAAAACATGAGCAGACATGCCCATTTCACAGACAATAATAATATGGCACACAGTCTTTCATGGGAGTTTGAGAGTGCTGTACCATTTTGGATGACATCTGATATAACTGACAGTAAGATGATACAATAAAATGACATTTTCTACTAATTTAAATTGAAGACATAATGTTAAAGTAAAAGTTTAAATGTAAAACTAAACATGTTTTTCCAGAATTCATAATAGAAAACTTTCACTGGCTCATTTCTAACAGCAGGCCGACATAAGGATATATATAATTTTGCATTTTTGGCAGTAATCAGCTGTTTACTTTAAAAGCTATTGTAATATGTATATTATTTATATTTTCAGTCCAGCACTTGAAATGGTTTTTTTTACTTGTAATGATTTCTTCCTCAAATACTTGAAAAACATTCTCATGTTTAATTTCTGAATTCTTAATTAGCTAAAGGTGATTTTAAGAGTTTTGTTTTATTTTTACTGTGGAAACATTTTTTTTTTTTTGTTAAGGATGCAAATGTGAACTCTGCTAACTTAAAGAAATAAATACTGTGTAATATGTAATGGAATAATTTGAGTCCATTTAACATAAAGAACATTATTTCAAACATTTCTCATAACATTATCAGTCATGCAACGTGCATTGTATTACTGTAGGTGGAAGTGAAAAAGAGCTGGTGTCCTGCATTCCAGATTGTCATCTGATTCTCACTGCTCTATTGCTGTTAGAGGGCCCAATCGAGCAAGGCGCTGAGTGCATCCTGAGTGCCTGCCACTGCCATTAACTTCAGCAGGAGCTTAAGGCACTCAGTACCTTGCAAAATTGGGCCCTAAGTGAGATGCTGACACAGACTCTCATCCTGACTATCCCAAGTAGCACTAATTAAGGGCTGTCCAACTGTGCTTTCTGTTGAGCAGTTTGCTCTGGTGGGTGACAGGAAACAGCCTGGGATCTGTCTGCAGAATGACATAACAAAGAAGTAAAAAAAAAAATCGGGTGGGCTGGAATGAAGTGCTAAACTAGATCTAACTTGCATATTTTGTTATAAATGTATAGTCTGAGATTAAGCACTGTGCTTGCTATGTCATGGCTTTCATTGTACATTTATCAAAGCTCTTCTGGTGACTATAAGTGATAATTAGACAGGAGCATAAATTAATAAGGCACTTGAAACAATACTCCCTTTGTTAGGTTATCAATAAATCTTCCTTTTTCAAAAATGGTGGTCATTGTTGTTCCCTAACTTGTAAACTGTGACATATAACACATTTTAACAGCCATAGGGCAGTTCACTTGGGTACAATGAGGGATGCTAGTGTATTCACACACATAGATTAACTAAAAAAAAGGCTGATCCGAACAATGAGACTTGGAGAGACAGTAACCCAAAGTTTACATTACTTTATGATGTCCTCCTGTAGTGTAGAAAAGCAGCATCTTTTCACAGGATTCTGTGAACACTGAGAGAGACACCCTAAGTGTTTCCTAATGCAGGCCTAGATCAGGTTGTCATCCTGTGACATGACATCAGATTTAAAAGCACAACAAAATGTAGAAATGTTTTGCTGAAAGCCCAAAGCAATAATGTCTCCTGGATGCTCCTGTGTGCCTAATAAATACTGTCTGACCTGAGATAGTACTGTCCTTTTACAGGGTATCATTTAATTGCAAACCAAAGATCAAAGGTCTTTAACTCTTTAACCAAATTCCAATGTCTGCCAAATTCAATAGCTGTCATTTCTTTAGAAAAAAGACAGTGTAATATGTGTGTTCTGATCTAATTATATAGAAAAAGACACAATTTACATACTGTTTATTTAGTTAAGTCCCTAAAATCAATACCTTTGTCTGTAGCTCTTTTATTTAAAATACATCATGACATTGCAAACTACAATATAAATGAATTTTTCTAAACCACACATGTTGTTAATTTTTTTATTGCACATTTTTTAAAAAGTTTGAATCATAGCATTTAATAGATCAACTTAAATGTATTTTAATATTGAATTACTAAAGAATGTTAAGTTTTACATTCTAAAATTATAAATATTGTTTTGAAAGGTCAGTCATTTTCCCAAGACTTATTTACCAAATGGAGAACATATTTCAGACTACACCAATACAAGGAAACTGCTCATGCTGAATAGTAAGAAAAACAAATGTACTTTCTTTAAACTGCTTTTCAAGAGAAAAGAGAGTGATATATCTGCCTTGGGCAACAAGCCTCTGAACAAAAATTTCAATATGCAGCAGCAATATTTCAGAAAAACAGAGTCCACTTTTGATAGGAAATTTAAATAATTAATATTTATATATAGGTTTAAGAGTAATTTTCTGCATGTCAAGAGAATAAACAATGTTTTATTGATGTTATTTGAGCCTTATCCAAATATCCTTACTAAGGGTAATCCCTCAATGAAGTGAGTGGGAGTTTTGCCTGATGAAGGAACTCCTCCTTCTGTTGTAATTTGCTGCATCTAGACTGGCATGATTTTCCCGCAAATGCTTTTAACGGAAAAGTTTTTCCGTTAAAAGCATTTGCGGAAAAGAGCGTCTGGATTGGCACGGATGCTTTTGCGCAAAAGCATCCGTGCCAATCTAGACGCGGTTTTGCGCAAGAAAGCTCCTGTGGCCATTTTCACCATTGGGGCTTTTTTGCGCAAAACAGTTTTTACCTGTCTACACTCGCCCTCTTGCGCAAAAGCATTTGCGCAAGAGGGCTTTTTCCCGAGCGGGAGCGTTAGTGTATTTGCGCAAGAACACTGACAATCATACATTAGATCATCAGTGTTCTTGCGCAAATTCAAGCGGCCAGTGTAGAGAGCTGGCAAGTTTTTGCGCAAAAGCGGCTGCACCCCATTGTGCAGACGCACCCATTGTGTTTGCTGTAGTGACTTGTTTTGGAACATTTCATTGAAATGCAAAGCAAATTAATAGCTTCATAAAATTTATTTCTGTAATCATTTCTGTGTGTGCTTGAAAGTTAAATATTTATTATTTGATAGTCCTTTGGAATGATGCCCTCTCCTCATATCTCTTTTGGCATGTAACCATGTTAGGTCCCATTCCTATAATCAGAGCAATATATTGACTTCACTGCACTTCACTTCTCTGTAGGAACGGAGGCCCATTAATTTGCATCAAACTGTATGATCAGGGTCTTAGCAAGGCAGAGTCATGGTTATGAGTGAAACTTCCCTTAGAGGTTAGAGATAGTGATTAAGGGCAGTTAGGTTTTGGGTGCTTTCAATGCAGGTGGAAGTAGGGGGTACACACATCAAATATAATCAGATCTGAAGTAAAAATTCCTTTGTTTTGCCTTGTGCATTCTGGTAAATTAGGTAAATTCTTTTAGGAATGAAAGTGGTAATGTTACAAAATCTACCTTCTCTTCATTCCCAGGAATTCCCCATAGTTCTGCCAGTTCATCTTAGTCCTGACCTACATCAGCCTTACTACCCTGGTTCCAGACTGCTTCTGAACAGAGTTTGCCAATCATGCTGAATAGAATTAAGTATTTTTTCAGTTTCCAGAGAGGAGAGGCTAATGCCTTAACACAATCTACTCCAGATCAAAACCAAAGAGTAAAAGCTTAGAATTATTTATTTTTGGCTAGATTCCTCTAGATCATATCCTAACACAATTGCGATCTAGCTTGTTCCCCTGTGCTTCTTGTAGATGAAGCTCTACAACAGTGTTTCTCAAACTGTGCTGCGTGGAGCCCCAGGGCTCTGCGAGACATCTCCAGGGGCTCCGCGAGGTTGACAAACTGGAAACATCGATAGGTACAACACATACAATCAGTGGACCGCTGGGGCTCTGCATAAATTTTTACGCATGTAAAGGGCTCCGGAGCCCAAAAAGTTTGAGAACCGCTGCTCTACAAAATGGGTAATGAATTCTAGCTCTTAGGAAGCCCAAATCACACCTAGTTGCCTTTAGAAAGCTTGTTTTCATCCTGTATCCAAAACACACAGCAATGACTTCCCTTGGGCCAGCTGTGTGTCACTCCCTTTAGAAGTCTGATCATCCTGCTCTGCAGCTTTTTGGGAGATAAGAGCACTGTTTCTACAGCACCCTTAACCCCTTTCCAATTTAGGGAGTGAAAGCCTAAATTAGGGTTCATATCTAGGTCTCCTGCATAGCAACATGTAACATGACTGCCAGGCTAGTAATGAAATGTGTGTCTTTATTGGTGAGTATCTGGGTATCTTGTTTATCTCTTTGCAGCTGTGTAAACTTTTAACATGTACCTTTTTTGTCTTTTGCTTGGATGACTTTATGCCCTTGTCCCCTGAAACCTTAAATACTAAACCCACTGACTGCACTGAAATGGTTGGTAAGGGCAGAGCTGATCATCTGAATGCTTTTTCTGCTGCTGATCTTAGTTGACAAGTTGCTCATATAACTCCAATAAAAGGCAGCTGCTTCTAAAGAACTTTAACTGATTACCCTTTCTCCCCTCTTCCCCTTATAGAAAATGCCAGCAATCTTTAAGGCCTCAGGTATTTTTGCCCCGAGGCTCTCCTAAACACCTCTAAGCACCCTCAATAATGCTTAACAGACAGAATTAGGGAACTGCTGCTGTTGGTACATAGACATGTATTGGTAAAATACATCCTTTTTATAAAACGAATGTGTGTGTATATTGTGTGATGCCCTGGTTATCAAGGCTTTTCTTACCTGCCGGGCTCTGCATTTTGTTATTGGATGTTTCAGCTCATTTCTCTGGAGTCTTCTGTAGCTTAATTGCTGAATTAGCTCTTGCTGCTTGATCTGCAGAAGCAAAGCATTGTCACATGATTTCACAATGCCAACCAATTTGATTGAAAACTCTGTAAGAAACGGAACAACTTCAGTAACTTCACATTTGAGCAGGGCCATTTATAGGCCCCTACACAGTAATATTAAATTGCTGCCCCTACTGCTGGACAGCAGCAGGGAGGGAGGGATGATGTTTTAGAGATGTGATTTTTATAATCTTCAGCAACACACTAATAAATGTTTTTAAAACAAATTTTAAACTACGGTCCTGTAGACTAACACAGTAAATTCAGAAACTGACAGTATATATCTGGGGTTGGCAAATGTCTGTTAAATGGTTTCATTACCACTTGAATGGCCCTTTCACAGGTTTAATGTTCTGCTAATAGGTCTGGCAGGCTTTTCCACTTTTAAGTTAACTAGATCTCTCTGAAGGAAGCAGAGCCACAGAAGAGGAATAGGAAGAGACAGCAGGTTGGAGATTAAGACCCAGTGGTGCTCCAAATGTTTAGGTGCCAACTCTACTGCATATTCTGCATAAGGGTAAAGATGGCTCTGAATTTGAATCCTTGTTTGTTTAAAGTAATATTTTTCATGACAGGACCTCACTGTCTTTCTACTTTTTAAAATTCTTGCTTTTGCAATGAATGCAAACTTTAAAATGTTATTGTGTTATTAAAACTGCTTATGAATTGTTTTAATTAGTACTCCATTTTATAGTAGAATGTTATTAATACAAGGACAGCTATTTGAAGAAGTAACATAATTTCTTTCCCATATTCTGTGTTTGTGACGTGCTATTGATATTAGAAAAGTGGCTTCTACAACATGTTCACCTTTAACCTGTGATCAACCCCCATCTTCCAGAGATGTATGTGATTACATAGAGAATGGTGAAGAACTGGGAAATTTATTTGTTTTCCTCTCTAATCACAAGGGTTTCCTCGTAATCAAGGAAGACAGCAACACCATTTGCCAAAAAACTTTACTCTAAATTCTCTTTGCTGATAATATTTAATGAGAGTAGTGGCAATTGCAAGAATGACGGCTGAGTAGTGGTTTCCCATTCCAGCATCTGTTTCTAGTCACTCATAGCATTGTTGAAGTTTTCATCATTAGAATTAAAATATTCCTATCAAAATTAAACAAAATGTATTTTTTAAATTTCTTTTCATCTAAAAAAGCTGTTACAAACTTTTTCTTTTAGCAGCGTTCCAAAGCCAAAATTGGTAGTGTAAAAAGTTATTTGTCATATAACCATCATTGAGTGCCCTTCAGTGTTCTGTTTTTGATTCAACAGTTATGAGACTCATCTGCTGTGTGTACATTGTACATTTTCTCCATGTTTTTCCCTAAGTGTGCAGTTAAGGAAAGCTGCTTGCATATGCATAGCTGGGTAAGTTGTTTAAGTGGTGAAGAATGTGCTGAAATGTACATATGACATACACAAAAAGCTTCTGTATGTATATTATAAGGTGAGAGAGGATTAGGGAATGCGTCTTTGGACTTTTGTACCAGCTTAGCTTTAAACAGTTTGAGTAATTCCATTGAAGTCACTGGCACTAACTCAATTTTTGCAGTATTACAGCTGTTGTTGAATAGTTGGGAAGCAGTTCTTACGCATTTTAGGAGCTTGTTTCTATAGACTAAGAACCTTGTAGTGTTGTCTTGACAAGAAGTTTCAGATGATGCACTTCACATGTGATGTTGTATTATCACTTCCCCCCTCCCCCCACAGTCAACAAAGCCCTGGTATTGGGGTTGTTGGGAGTACAGCATGCCACAACCCATATTTTGGGTCTATGTCCTTCCTGGTTGGTCTAGTCCCCAACTGAGAAGACCCCTGTTCTTTTGCTGTTGGTGATTATCAAAGGCTTTCCTTAAGAAGATGCTGACTTTGATAAAGCCTTTTTGCGACAGTTACTCCTGGAAACCATTACTTGATGTGATAATCTGGCCAGCTATCCTCCAGTATGTATTTTCCATTTTTGGTTAAGATTATTACTGAGAAGGCCATGATATGAGAACTCTCAGAGCATCTGCATACTTCAGTTCTCTTTGACTTTTTATCATTCTGAGTACAGAGCTGGATATGCATGGAGACTGCATTCTTGTAGTTGCTGGTCTTCTGGTGATGGATGAAGACTGGAAGTGCAGGGTGATATTGCTGGATTTATCAGCTGTTGTTTTGGCTGTAAACCCTAATGGGAGTAGGCAGCTATCCTTCAGAGGCATTGTTTTCCTGTTTTGAAGAAATCTCAGGGGGTAGTTAGGAGCAGCTGCGTTTCTGCCCTCAGAAGTCTGTCTTATGAAGTACTAGAGGATTTATCCAGTGTTGTTTGGATCCTTATCTTTAAAAAGTTTTGTTTTTCTTCATTTAAATAATTGCTTGGAGGGTGGGGTGGGGGGCTGAGGATGAAGGGTTCATTATGCAGGCTGTTCCAGGGTGGGAGGACTCCCCCCACTACAGCATCTTGGAGCCAGGTGAGAAGCGCCAGTCAATGGCTGCTGTAGCGGGCACAGTTGGGGGGCGGGGTGCATGTCCCCCAACTTGGGGACAGACAGACACACAGATAAACTTTCTAAAATAGATAGTTGAATAGCTGTCTCTTTATCCACCCTTGCAGACCCAATGGGGTTAGAGCTGTCCTGGTCAGCATCTCTGACTCCTTGTGCCCTTCCTCCCTATGTTCATTCTACATATAATTTTCCCACCAACCAGACCCCTCCCTTTCCATTTTATGAGAAACAATCAAATTCAACACACATCTCATTATCCTGGCACAACCAAACCCTAACCTGGCTTTAAGTTATGGTAAGAGGAAGCTATATACCAAATTTGGTGGTCTTATGTTTAGAAGGAGTTTTTGAAGCAGACAGATGGACAGACAGACATGGACAGACAGACATGCACATTTCTAAAGTATATAGTAAGACATGTAAGTAGACTATAGAGTTCCATCTTCTTCCTCCTTTAGTTAGTCTACGAATTGAGCCATTAAGGGGTTTGGTAATGAGACATTGGGCTAGAGTATTTTCAGTAGGCTGATAACTGGAGCTGGGCAGGAGAATCCCATGAGAATTTTTGAGACTTCAAAGAATTTTCTGACTCTGAAGGGCGGGGGGGGAAGGGGAGAGAGGAGGGACTGGACAACTGAAAAACTTTTGTGGACTACAAATCTGAAATAAATATTCAAATCAGGTAAATCAAAATGTTTCACTTCTATTTCAAAAGCTTTTGTTTTAGTTTTGACCTTTTTGATTTTCAAAACCTTTTTTCCTATAAACTAACTGGAATTTCAAAATAAATATGTTTTGACCTGAAAAACTAAACTCCCTTCCCAAAAAAGGTGGACAAAATGAGACATTTTAAAATTTTCAAAATGGGAAATTTGTCAAAACTGACCCTTTCACAGCTCCATTGAAGGCCAAATCCTGTCCTATATCAGTTTCTTTTTTGGGCTGATCAGGATGGTGAAAAGGTGAATTGAGGCTGCCATGACAGCTGTTGACACTTTCCCCTCTAGCATAGAGGAATTTATACGCAGCTCTACATCAGTGCTGCTTGAACTCTGAGGTTGCTCTAACTTGTGCTAAGAGTAAAGTGGATAGAGTTGAAGAAGCAATCAGAAAACATGTCAATAATTATAGATACTACTGTAATTAAGAGTGCATGTACTTTGTTAGTAGAATTCGCTATATTGGATACTGTTGGATATACAACTGCTATTAAATGATTGTGTGGCAGGAATGACCCGAATGGCTTTTTTCCATCTGTCTGACCAGGATTGCTGTGTCTATTTCTTTAAGAGTTATGCCTTTCTATTATAACCCCATGCCTTTTACAGTTCAAAATCAGATTATTGAAGTACCTTAAATCCATTTGAAACAACAAGATGGTTCAGAATGCAGTAGCTTGCTTGTTAAGAAGAGCTTCCTAATGTGAGCACATGACACCAGGGCGTTGTGATCTTTGTTGGCCATCTGGTGGTTTCTGCATAGAGCTGAAAGTAATAGCTTGGGAATCAATCTTTGTTCTCGAAAGAACCAGTGATCAGTATTGGCTTAAACGAGAGATTTGCTGGTGCTGTGTTCTCCATGAGGGGCTCTTGATTTTGGAACTCAGTTGCCCAGACCCTCTCCAATCTGAAATCCATAAACTTTGTTAAATTCATGGCACTGAAGGCATCTAGTAGATCCCAGATGTTATGATGATAGAGGCTATATAAATACTTGTATTGATAGACATTGTTTGTGGCAAGCCCTTGAAGACCAGCCCAGTCTACTCTGGGAGCTGCATCTGCTGGCTGTGCCCCCTAGAAGAGTGATGACCACAGGCAGAAGTGATCCCTGCCTACAAGGCCTCCGAATATGGGGGTGGCAGAGTGAGGGCATCTGTCTTCAGCAATTAAAATCTAGGGGGACACATGACTGATCTAGGGGAGCATGTGACTCCACATGCCACCCATCTCACATCACCAGTGATTGCTGGTGTCTTACTGTGCTGTGTATCACTTTGCCCAGTCTCTGGTAGAGCTTCTGCCACTAGTTAGAATGTAGCCCAAAGTGTTCAAGAGAGTAAGAGTGAAAATCTGCTGACGTGTCATCCAACTAAATTGAGGTTAGTTAATTGCCTCTCTCTCTCTGAATTTTAGCTTAAGAAAGCTGTGCAGCTGGTTGAAAAGAAAATGTATAGTACATGAGTAATGACATTTATTAAAATATGCATAATTGAAAACAATTAATTTATTAAAAACTCTAGTTATTATAGACCATTGTAAATTGTGAAAATAGCTTAATTGAAAAAATATTAAAAGATGCACTTTTCTGAAGAATAAGAAGTTGCTGTTCCGTTCCTTTTTTGATAACATGCAACTGTAATTTAAAACTATATAGCTGTGTATACATGCAGGAGGGAAGAGTTATGGTTGTACATTGACTGTCATTTCCTGACTTTTGGGTCTTTACCCATGCAGGCAAGTAGTAGGTGATTCACCTGTGTCAGAGGGAAGTGAGAAAGGGTTAAACAATCTTGTGGGGATCCAGATTCAAAAGCCCTTGGAATGATAGGTTTAATAATGATTTTAGATAGCAGAGTAATCTAGTTGAGCTTCCTTAAGTTGCCAAAAGAATTTGTGCTTTCTTTTAAATATGTGGTGCCTAATCAGGAAAAATCACAGTTAAAGATTAAGGGTCTGATTCACTTCTGACTGTATCTCCTTATAACTTCGCTGACTTCTAAAAAGTTATTCCTGATTTATATTGGTTGTGGAAGAGAATTGGGCCCCAAACATCCATAATTTAGTTTTCTAGCCCTGTTTTTCCTAGGGCCCGTAGGGAGTTATTCTTCTGGGAAACACAAAAGAAAACCTTTTGATTGATTTGTGTGTATTGGCAGAATTACTGTAATTGCATCAAATGACATAATTGGCGTAAATAGGAGTAATGATGTCATTACCATGTGTGATTGTGACATTTAACAATGTAATTAAAATGTATAATGACATCGTAAAAGTCCTTATTAAAGTATGAGAGAAGCAGCTCTGGAGGTGGACAGAGCTTGATTTTAAAAATTCAATGTCACTGTCATTCTTTCATGTTCTTTTCAAAACAGCTAAAGCAATTAGGTCACATCAAAGCTGATTTTTAAAAACAAAGGGCCTAATCCTGCAAATCCTTTCTCTACTGGGCAGACTGTACGCACACAGATAATCCCATTGATTTCAAGGGGACTACTCACATGAGTAAACTACTCATGTGAAATATGTATGTTTCATCTCAAACCTTGTTCTACATTATTCATGCAGTAGCATTAGTTTGCTGTCTCTAACACACACAATGGTCAACTTGATTGTATTTCTTATTTTGTTCTTAAATCCCCAATTCAAGGAATTTGTATGCCAAGTATCAATCAGGATCAAATTATGTCTATGTTAAATAATCTGTTGGGCACATTAAAATCTCAGTTTTCAAACAAGGATGTCATTATATGTCACACAAATCCTACATTTAGATGCTTATATTAGCACTTATCTTGGATATTCATGTATCCAATGCCTGTCTGAATATCCAGATGCAGAGTTTGATCATCCTACTTAAGTGCCCCATCCTGGAAAACTGAGTTATTTGTTAGACATTTCATGAGCAGGACAACATGTTGGTATTGTATCAGGCTTCCAGCTCCATATGTGGCCTTGCATCATCGTGTCTTTTCAGTATTTCTTGATATTTATGTCATACATATTCAGCTAACCTTTGTGTTAACTAGCACCCCGATCTTATCTCCTCTGAATTTTTCAAATAATCACTTGTAGATTTAACTATACAATACCTACTGACTTTAATATGTGTTTTATGGCTAAATCCCTGTGTACCACTAAAAAGTGTTTTTATATGGCATGTGTTAAACAGAATAAAGATGATGGAAAGTATATGAAAGTGCTGGGTTCATTGTTAAAAGAACATTGTCTTATTTTGATTACAACCCAGCCTTTAATTATGGTATAATAACAACACTGTATTTAAAAGGATATTATTCACTAAATAAAACTCCTCACTTCTTTCCCCAAATGTTGCTCTACATAGCACTGTACCTGAAACAGCAAAAAAAGTTTGCTATTTTTCATTTTATTTACTTTATGCATTTGACAGCTTTACTGTGTTAACTTTTTTGTCTTTTTCCAATGTATATTTAGCTTATTACTTTATTAGTCAATTTCTCCTTTATGTAGATTACAGTACAACAAAAATTGGTATTGAAACACAGGGCTGGGTGTTTGACCTAAATCTCCTGTGAACTGTTTTATATATTTTAAACTGACTAAATTTCAAGTTAGTGTCCCTTTACATGTTTCAATAATTCATAATTTCAACTGGTCTTTGTGCTAGATCACCAAAGTTGTGTTGTATGCTTGATTTTTTTTTTAAATCCCAGATCTCTATAAAATGATGGCATTCTCGTTTGATGAATCGTCTAGTTTCATTAGTAAAGCAAAAAATGGGGATAGTTTTTGTATATAAATCAATTTTTTGTCTTTGCTTGTATAAACTATGGAATTTGAAAGCAAATACAATTAAGGGAGGAGATACAAAATACCTGCCTCCCAGGGTGGTGGTGGAATAGGTAGTGAATCTGTTCTGTTAGGTTCAATACTAGTTTGATGTTCAGCTTTATTTCTCTAGATTTCTGTGAAATCGTATCACTAGCATGCAGAATTGGTTTTCCAGGGATATTGGCTATGAATAAACAGTACAATATGTTTACATTTGTTCACCATTTAGTAACCTCAGTTAAACTTCTAAATGATTTTTTTTTCTGAAAACGCTTTAAGTGAAAACTTGAGATCTAAAATTCAAACTGGAACCCTAAATCATTGGAAAGGTAACTGAAAGTTAAGCTGTTGAATGTTTTAGTTTGTAGATGCAGTGGTTACGGGTCTCTGCACATGTGCATATACCAACACCAAGACACTCTTTTTGTGTTTGAGGAGGAGGGGATGTTATGTTCAAGAGCTCTTTTCAGCAGGCTAAATCAGTCCTCGAGATCAGGTGAGAACTGTTTTTTATGCCTCTCAGTCACTAAACCATGATTCCTACTAGAAAAACAAGCAGACTCATAATATTGTGAGCCAGACTTTCCCACTCTATCATGTTCAGGAGTACTTTACTCCATGTACAAATTGTCATGCTGATAAGTATTTACTCCCAAGAATAGTCTCATTCATTTCAATGCGATTGCAGGCACAAGTAAAATTTTCCACAATATCACCCAATATGCCCTACTTATGGAGTAAGGTGCTACTCAGCAAGAGTAAGGCTGGCCGAATCTGGCCTTGCAGTTATGTTAAACTTCTGCAAAATGAAACAAGTTTATGTGGTTGTTTTGTTTTATGTTTGTAGGTGCACATCTGAATGGTTTTGTATCCTCCCCTTCGTTTCTTGAAACTCATTTAAAATCACTAAATTTCAGCTAGTTTCATGTTAAAACAATGTAAAAATGCATATTACAGTTTTGCATTGAAAATAATGTAAAATGTGGGCTCAGATAAAATGCCTAGGGGAGATAAGAATGGCCATACTGGGTCAGGCAAAAAATCCATCCAGCCCAGTATCCTGTCTGCCAACAGTGGCCAATGCCAAGTGCCCCAGAGGGAGTAAACCGAACAGGTAATGATCAAGCCATCCATCAGACAAACAGAAACTAGGGACACCATTCCTTACCCATCCTGGCTAATAGCCATTAATGGACTTAACCTCCATTAATGTATCTAGTTCTCTTTTAAACCCTGTTATAGTCCTAGCCTTCACAACCTCCTCAGGCAAGGAGTTTCACAAGTTGACTGTGCACTGTGTGAAGAACAACTTCCTTTTATTTGTTTTAAATCTGTTGCCCATTAATTGGTGCTCCCCTAGTTCTTATATTATGGGAACAAATAAATAACTTTTCCTTATTTACTTTCTCCATACCACTCATGATTTTATATACCTCTATCATATCCCCCCTTAGTGTCCTCTTTTCCAAGCTGAAAAGTCCTAGTTTTTTTTTTAATCTCTCCTCATATGGGACCCGTTCCAAACCCCTAATCATTTTAGTTGCCCATCTCTGAACTTTTTCTAATGCCAGTATATCTTTTTTGAAATGAGGAGACCACATCTGTACGCAGTATTCAAGATGTGGGCATACCATGGATTTGTATAAGGGCAATAAGATATTCTTCGTCTTATTCTCTATCCCTTTTTTAGTGATTCCTAACATCCTGTTTGCTTTTTTGACTGCTGCTGCACACTGTGTGGACAACTTCAGGGAACTATCCACCATGACTCCAAAATCTCTTTCCTGATTAGTTGTAGTTAAATTAGCCCCCATCATATTGTATGTATAGTTGGGGTTATTTTTTCCAATGTGCATTACTTTACATTTATCCATATTACATTTCATTTGCCATTTTGTTGCCCAATCACTTAGGCTACGTCTATATTGTAGCCTTCTTGCGGAAAAGCATATGCAAATGAAGCGCGGCATGGAATATCGCCACGCTTCATTCACACAAGTAATGAGCAGCTGTTTTTGTGCAAGAGGCTTTTGCACAAAAACGAGCAGCGTAGACGGCTCCTTTTTGCACAAAACCCCCCTCTTGCGCAAGAGCCATTCTTCCTCATTTTCCCTGCATGTTGCCCAGGAAGACATGGCACTGGGTAACAGGAGAGAGAGATCATTCCTGGGGGCACAGCCAGACATGGAAGGAGGAGAGGGCCAGGGAAGGAGGGTTGGATCAGTCAGTCACCTCCCTCAACCCCCTGTTTGAGAGACGTGTATGAGAAGGGTGTGTCACTCCCCATGTGATTGTTTGTGGGAGAAGGTATGTGTGCATCACCCTAACCTATGTGAACCCTAACAGTAAATAAAAATAATACAACTACAATAAAACCTGTGTTATCCAGCATGCCCGGTGATTAGGGCGTGCTGGTGACCTAAAAATTCTGGTTATCTGGGGGGGGCGGGAGCTGTGAGGGGTCTAGGGGAGGAGCATGGAAGCTGTGTGGGGCCTGGATGTGGCCTGCTGGGGAGGGGGACCATGAGCCACGGGGGCGGGAGGGGGAGATGCGGCCTGGTGAGGGGATGGAAGATGGGGGCGGAGACAGAGATGGCAGGGGCAGCCTGCCGGGGACAGGAATCACGGGGGGGGGCCTGCCGGGGGTGCAAGGAGTCGCAGGGGGGAGCCGAGATGCTTGTTTCCGGCTGCTGTTTGCCCCTTCCCCATGTACATGCTGCTTGCTCGTCTGAGGAGCATCCCGGCACTTAAAGGGCCAGTTTCCTTTTGTTTTGTTTTGTTTTTTGCTTTTCCCGGTGTCAGAAATTTGCCAGTTTCTACAATTTTCTGGATGCTTAAGTTCCGGATAGTGCAGGTTTTACTGTAGTCAGTATTTTTTAAATGGGATCTTAGTCAACTTTATGTTAATTTGGACATTTGTATGGTGTAGTTCTTATTGCTATTGAACTCATTTGAATATGAGTAATTTTAACAGGTGTCTTGTATTCAGCATAGGGGAAATACGGCCAACCTACATATAAAGTTACATCCCACTATGAATTGTAGACCTGTGTTTAGACTCTGAATCCCTTCACAAGATTTGGGGGTGTTCAGAGCTGAGATTTTGCTTCAGCCTTATCTGCAGTTTTAATGCTCTTCCCCTGCCAACTTTTTTTTTTTTTTTTAATACTTCTTTCTATTTGTTTTTAGACCCTTTTGCTTCAGCCGTTGAATGATGAGCTTTTATTCCGTTGGGTTTCTTTTTTTCTTAGTTCATCACGGAATAGGAAACTAAAAATATTGTCTTTGATACTACTCCTCCTCCCTCTATTTCATCATCCTGAATCATATACACTGTCCATGACTGTATATCACCTGAATTGTACTTTCTTTTTACATATTATTCTTGGATGAGGCCCCATGGTTGAAACATTAAGAGCTTTACTTTCTGTAATTCTTCTGTGATGTCATTACAAACAGAAACTGATGAAGTGCTCCTTGTTTGGTTGATTTTGAAATTTACTCATAGGGTCTGTGCTATTTAGAAATAATATTTAATTATTCTAATTAATCTCATTATTTCAGCTCTGTACATGCAACAAACCTGAAACAACTCTATATTTTATTACTGTCACTTATAAAACTGGAGATTGTTTCTTGTTAGAATTGATGGTTCCTGGGATGAGTGTAATTTGGAAATGATCCAGCTCCAGTGAAGTCAGTAACTGTTTTGCTCATTGATTTCAATGGCAGCAGGATCAGGCCCTTGATTAACTGGAATTGCTAATGTTGAGTGGTTGGTATTGCTCAGACAACAGCCTCTGAGTATGATTAAGTGATCTTATTTTATAACTGAACATTATTGAACCTTACATTTTTGTGTGTGCATATACTTTATTTGTGCTGCACCTAAAGCTTTGGGTTGTGTTTTACCTGTACTGGAAAACTGTCACTTTGAGAAGATTTCATTAGTAATCTTATTGATTTTAAGGGATTAAAACTATTACTTTTTTCTCTTGTGCTCCCTCTAGCTGGTGAACATAGTTCAGTTACATGAGTATTTACTATTCATAAATTATGAGGCAACCTCCGACCACATTGTGAATTATATTCTCACTAATTTAATCATGGAAAATCATTTTCTCACCTAATGTGTTGTTAATAGTGTGTGTTAACACCACATGGGCAATTTCATTTAGAGTGTATGCTTTGTAAGGAGCTTGTATGAGATCCTCTATCTTACTATTTTCTTACACTAAGTAGTGTCATAATTTATTAGAATCAAAATAGTGAGTTTTAAAGCACTTTGAAAATACATATTTCTTCAGTGGACTATGTTGTGTTTCTCGGAATGTATTGCTCAGTACCTTCAGAAAAGCATATGAATAACACAGTAAATGAAATTATTACAGTTCAGCTCAGTATTGAGATCTACTCTTAAAACAAAAAAATCAAACTGAGATTCTAGTGCTGCAATAAGCCCACACAAGCACTGTCTTGCATCCACATGAAGCCCAAGTGAATTCACTGGGGCTCCAGGTGGGTGCAAGCGTCAGCTCATGCAGAGCTCATTGCAGTATTGGGACCCCAAACTGTGTCCTGCGTGTCTCTTCTTTTGTTCTCTTTTCTGAATATTACTGTTTGGTCTTCTCTCAGATTGAGCCTGATACTGTGATGATGTGGACCACCTCTTGCAAAGCGCTAAATGTCCTCAACTCTCCTTGATATCAGTGGGGATTAAAGGTGTTCAGATTTTTAAATGATTGGGCATTTGTGCTATCTTGGTACAACACCAAGGCAATGGAAAAGCATGCAATGTTTACTGTATGTGGCTTGCAGATAAACAATCCTTAGTTTTGTCTGTTGGTTCTGTGTATGGAATACAATTAATGTTTTTGCTGTGTTGTGTCAACACTAGTATAGTGCATCATGCAGTACTCTCCATTTGGATATTATTAAATAGCTCTTTTTTTAAATAAACTGAAATATTGTAAGATATTCTAGTTAAAAGAACCTTAATGGCTCAGGTTTGTGAGATATAGGCACTTTGATTTGTAGGCCATCATTTCAAATCCAGTTGGTAGGAAGTCAAAGCAATTACAATGTCTCTTTGGTGTTCTATGTTTAATCTGTTGGTTTTAGTCTAGCAGGCCTAGTACACATCTTTATTTGTAGTTGCAGCAGAGTCTCCAAGTACTAAGTGGACATGGAGAATAGTAGTGAATGAATAATTTAGAGGTGGTCAAGAATGAGGTATGCTACTCAGGTGGTATGGAACATGATACTGTCTTATGTATAAAGGACTCAGTCTCCAGGAGTGTCCGTTCCATGCCTCTCATAAGTGCCAAATTTGTGTGAATATTTTTTTTAAAGTTTGTTATAGAATAGTCAAATGCATGCTAAGAAATGCTTTTCTAAGTCTTGTGGACATTTTGTGGCCTATTTGAAGCAAATAAATTTACTCATTCCATATCTTGATGAAGAGGTTTCCACAGCTTATAAAACAGCCATCAAGAGTTAGCAGTAATTGTTAGTCATCAACAGTCTCTGCTAGAAGGCCAAAAATTAAATGGATATGGAAAGTGAATTACATTCCCTTCCCAAACCATGCTGCTGGATTTGACTCCTAATAGAGTAGCATGAGTAAGCATGCACAGCTCCTGACTGTGCTTTATGTGGCTTGCAGATAACCAGGAGACCTAAATATCTAAGGCTATCAATCTGGCCCGTTATGAAGCACTAATAGTTCATTAAATGGTAGACAATAAATATACTCTGGTAATAAATTTCAGAGCTCTTTTTTAAAGACAATGGGTGATGGTAAACTACATGCTGACTAAATGTGGTAGAATTAGATAGATGCAAGATTGTGGTCCATTTTGCTGGGCAATAGAAATGCTAAGATTTCCAAACTCAAGCATACAAAGTATTGCAACCCAGTGGAGCTGTGGAGAGCTGCAGATGCACAATATTAATTCACTGCCAAACAAAATAAATTTTACAACACAGAAGGCTCTCTCTAGACTCATTCTTCTGACACTTGGAGGACTAAACTATTTATAAAGATACCCATCACTTGCTGACTTTTCTTCAACAATACCCTGCTATTCTGTCTAAATTTTTTGAAAAAAATTGTGCCTGTTCAGTCAACATCTGACATAACTGTTGAAATCTAGTCACTCATACAGTAGTCAGTCACAGTTTGATAATGTGTCTGTCATCATGTTAAAACAGTCATGCACTGACATATTTTATGGGCACGAACATGTTTTAGAGATGAACAAAAAGGATTGGCCTTTAAAAAGAAGCAAGAGTAGCATTTCCTGTGTGAAAAGACATATAATTTGAAATAATAGTATGTCAATAGTACCTATAGGAAATTGCTGTAAAATGGGAATTTCAGCGTCAGCTTTTAGCTGGGCTATAGTACTGTAACTCTTTCTAAAACAGTGAGCATCTTATATGGGTTGTGGTCCTGAAAATATTTGTTACATAAAGCTAACATAGTTGTTTTTAACATTTCTTTCATTAACAAGACAGCTGAAATTTGGTCAAGATTTGAAGATAACATTGCACAACATTGGTCAGATTCTAATTGAATGCATATTGACTGGTAATATTACATAATTTTAAAAGTGAGTGGCTGAATGGTTGTTTTAGATTAGATGAAAAAGCTGCATTATATGATTATATATATCTAGCTCATACACTGCTTTTTATCTTCATACACAGGATGTGTGGAGATATATATAACACACATTCATATACAAGTTAAGCAACTATATCAATCAAACCACAGAATATTAGAAGTGGATAAACCCTGGTTGTATGGTAGGTCAGCCATTAGTTTAGTGAACAATTAGCAAATTGAAGTACAGAATGGTTAACAAGGAGTGTGCTGCCAGAATGTGATCATTGGAAGTCACGCTGTAATTGTTCGTTCAACTAATTTAGTAAATCCCAAAGCAGCTACACAGTGGTGTTTGTTTAGACTCAGAAACAGTATTATTAGGAAGTTTCATTCATGAGGTTTTAAGCTCTACAATTAAGCCTGTACAAACAGAAGCTGCACTTCTTTTTATAATTTAATCTCCCCCACTTTATTTATGGTTAATATTTTATTTTATTTTATTTTATTTTAAAGAAGAAGATTTTAATTCAAGTGTTTTCTAAATTAATGAGCTGGTCACAGTTATTGTAACTGATATTAAGCAGTTCTTATACCACATCAAAGTTAAAAATAATCACTCACATAAAAAAAACTTTTTTAAAATATGATAGTGAATTGTATTAAGGAAGGCAATTCATTTAAGAGTTTGTTTGATCATTTTAAAACTATTTTAAATATAGTTATGCTATATAATAACTGGCAGTAAACACTGAAATGCATTATGCGCTGATTAGCAAATTTGTCATACAATGTTTGTATTCATGAGGCAATTGTAAGCAGAAGAAACATACCATAGACTACACCCTTATTGCAGTTAGTGTGCTGCTTTGTTCATTAAGCTAATTACTGCTTTTTACATTCCTCCTTTTTATCTAGCTTGTTTCTGGAGCTTGATCCTTTCCCAACCCTGAATTGACTGTTACTGAACAGTTGAAGCTGAACAGGAAGGAATTGCAGGTGTCAACTCACAGTTTACAAATATGACATCTCCTCTGGCATAGCTGGAAATATGAAATATTGATTTATGTGCAGTAAAAGGTCTTATAAAAATGATCACATACACATGAGAGATTAATGCGCTGGAGATCAATAGAAATTTCATTCTTGACGCTAGACTGTCACCTATGGTGAAATGCTAAAATACAGAAATCAATATTATCTATGAAATGTCAAATTTATTATAATTATGAGGATGAAAGCTGGCCAAGTGGCTCCCAAGAGAGAAGGAAGGATAGGTTACTGTGCTGAAGCATCCTTCATGTCCCTTGTTCACTTGCTGCCAATTTGAAAGCAATATTGGTGCAGGGGGTTTTCAGGCATTATGTATCACTGTGTAGTAACAAATTCCTCCTGGAATATTTAACTCTTGAAACTGGCACTAACACAAGTGTCTTCATAGTCAAAAGGCTCAGAACTTTTAGGGATATTGGTAATAGGATAAAATTCAGAGAACATTCCCAACACAGATCATAATCTGGTATATAGACTGCAGTATGTTACTTAGGAAAATTGAGTTTTTTAGGTTTGTAAGATTAGTAAAATCCTCGTGCAGTTTTACTCAAGCTCATGTTATGTTCATAGTACTTAGGAGTTGAAAGAAAATGTAATTATCTATTAGCAGTCTTCCCCTTTTCTAGAGCCTTAGCTATTACCTTGATTTTTTTTAAAATTGCCTTTCAATACTCACGGCTATGCAGCAATTCTTTGAAAGCATTCTTATGAGTTTGTGGCAGCCCACCAGCCTCATGTATCAAGATTAATAAAAGTTTACCAAAAAGTAACACAGTTAAAATTTTATGGGGAGAGCCCTGCAAATCCACAGATCATAGAATCATAGGGTTGGAAGAGACCTCAAGAGGTAATGGAGTCCAACCCCGTGCTAAAAGTAGGACCAATCCCAACTAAATCATCCCAGCCAGCGTTTTGTCAAGCAGGGACTTAAAAATCTCTAGGGAGTAGATTCCACCATCACCCTAGATAACCCATTCCAGTCCTTCACTATCCTCCTACTGAAATAGGTTTTTTTTTTCTAAAATCCAACTTAGATCTCCCCCACTGTAACTTGTGTCCATTGCTCATCTTTCTGTCATCTGTCAAGACTGAGAACAGCCTCTCTCCATCCTCTTTGGACCCTCCTTCAGGCAGTTGAAGGCTGCTATCAAATCCACCCTCACTCTTCTGTAGACTAAATAAGCCCAAATCCCTCAGCCTGTCCTCATAAATTATGTGCCCCAGTCACCATTAATTTTTGTTGCCCTCCACTGGATTCTCTGTAATTCATTCACATCCTTTCTGTGATGGGAGGCACCAGAATTGGGCACAGTACTCCAGATGTGGCCGAATAAAGGGGAATAATTACTTCCCTAGATATGCTGGCAATGCTCCTACTAATGTATCCCAACATGCAGTTAGCCTTCTTGGCCAAAAGGGCACACTGTTGACTCCTATCCTGATTCTCAGCCACTGTAATTCCCAGATCCTTTTCTGCTGAACTGCTACTTAGCCAGTTGGTCTCCAGCCTGTCACAGTATTTGGGATTCTTTCATTCCAAGTGCAACTTGTCCTTGTTGAACCCCATCAGATTTCTTTTGGCCCAATCCTCCAATTTGTCTAGGTCACTCTGGACCCTATCCCTAACCTCCAGTGTATCTACCTTCCCCCTAGCTTAGTGTCATCTTTGAATTTGCTGAGGGTGCAATCAATCCCCTCATCCAGGTCATTAATAAAGATATTGAACAAATCCAGCCCCCGAACCGACCCTTGGGGCACTCCACTTGATACTGACAGTCAACAAGACATTGAGCTGTTGATCACTACGTCTTGAGCCCAAAGATCTAGCCAGCTTTCTGTCTATCTTGCAGTCTATTTATTCAATCTATACTACTTTAACTTGTTGGCAAGAATACTGTGGGAGACAGAATCAAAGCTTTCCTTAAGTCCGGGTATATCATGTCCACAGCCTTCCCCATATCCACAAAGCCAGTTACTTTGTTGTGGAAGGCAATCAGGTTGGTCAGGCATGACTTGCCCTTAGTGCACCCATGTTGACTATATCTGCTTTATATCCATGGCTCTTTTTTTTTTTTTTTTTTTTTTATAATACGGATGCAGCTGAAGATACACATTTTGTGTCATTAGAACTTTTCAAATTTGTGGATGTCCACTTTATATCTCTGGGTATTCACATCTGTGGATGTGGATGCGAATATCTACAGATAATTTTTGCAGATGTGGATGCCAATTATGTGTCTGCACAGGCCTCTATCTGAGCCAATGTGAAAACAATTGAAATAAAGCAGTTTTTAAAAAAAAGAAATCAGATTTAAGAGGGAAAACTCTCCCTATAAGTATTCACAAAAATATCTGTAAAACCTTAGTAAGGAGCCTCTTACCAGTATTGCATTTGTTTGATATTTCGGGAGATGGCGGCCGTGATACCACACAATAATGCTTCTGGAGATTCAATCTTTATGCAGTTACACCATATCCGGCTTTGATAATATAGAAAGGAGTAATAATAAAGAGAGGACTAGTGTTGAGGTGAACTTTCAGCTTGTGACTGTGCAAGACCCCTGGTACTGCTTAAAAGTGGCTAAGTCTAAATATGGGTAGTTACGTTCTGCCTGCCAGGTTGTTTCTGTAATTTCTGTTGCAGAAGTTGTTAATTTCCCATCCTAAGTGCTGTTTAAAAGGGACCAGATAGGCTGCCTTCAGGCCTACGCATGGGTGCATTTTCAGTTGTGGATAAAGTTTTATACACTATACTGTACAGTGCCTTTTCTGCTTTTGAGGTGCATTGTATACATTAATTTAATTTAGTAACCGGTGACATTCATGCTGTTAGGAGATTCCTTTTCCTCCTTTGAGTTAGGAGATTTACTTGGCATCTAAGAACTTGACAAGACTGAACCTGCCATGGAGCTCAACTCCCCCATGGACAGGATGCCTCTGATACAGAGGCAGCAGTGTGGGGTGGCAGGCAGCTGGTCTGAGTGGGGAGCTGGTTTTTAAATAGAGGCAGCAGCATGGGGGGTGGCATGGAACTCCCCGGGAGTGGCACTGGGAGCGCACTGGCTGCCCGCCCTGCCCCTGGGGACCATCAAATAGTCATGTAACTCCTAAGATTTCATGTGGTTACATGACTATTCGGTTACCCACATAAACTCATGATACTAGAGATGTTAGATATTGGGTAACACCCTTTCATCAGATGAGTTGGAGTGGAAATAACAGAATACAAATAACAGCAGAAGTACCTGTCAATTGTTGCAATGTGTTAATGAAGCTAATTAAGTGGCCTTAATGTGTCCTATTCATAGCTTTTGATGTGAAAACACAGGTGTTAAAAGCAGGGGAAATTGGCTTTGTAGTGTGTTAACCAGTTAATGTCTTTAGTCAAGCCCCGGGGTAACAGTGTCAAATTTGTAGATGAATGCCAGTTCTACAGTCTCTTTTTATAAATGGGTGGTAAAATTCCTTTGTAGAAGAAAGGCTACTTTTAAATTAGAGCAGTGTTTCCCAATTTTATTTGGCTGAGGAACCCTTTTCAGAATTTCAAGGAACCCCTAGGTTTGTCAAAAAAAAAAAAAAAAGGGGGGGGGGAGAGGGACCCACCAATTCATGAAAATCCCCACCAATGCATGAAAATCACATTCCTTCCCCAAGACCCCCCCAACCCCTTCCTTGAGGCCTCATCCTCTCTGTTCCCCTCCTCTCCATCACTTGCTATCCCCAGCCCTTATATACTCACTATGTTGAGACAGGAGGTGTGGGGTGGGAATGAGGGATTTGGGTGTGGGAAGGGGTGAGAAGTACAAGCTCTGGGAGGGAATTTGGATGCAGGAGAAGGGGATGTTGGCTCAGGGAGGGGGCTCCAGGCTCGGGAGTGTTGGGCTCAGGTGGAAGGTTGGGGTGCTGAGCAAGCCATGGGCTTGTGGATGTGAGGGTGCAGGAGTTTGGGCTGGATATTTGAGGGACTCAGGGCAAGAAGGTTGTGAGTATGATGGGCTCAGGACACAGATTTATGATGTGTGGATGGTGCAGGAGTGTTGTGGCAGAAGACTGAGGATGTGGGGATGCAGGAGTTTGGGGATGTAAGAGGCTCAGGACAGGGGGTTCCAGTGTATGATAGGCTCAGATTTGGGGGCAGGTGGTGCAGGAGTGTTATGATGCTAAGTGAGATGGGGGTTTGGCCCCAATTGGGGGCTTGTTGGCCAGGCTTCATTTTTACATAAAATATTATGTCAAACTCAAAGGCTGTGTCTACATTGGCACCCTTTTCCGGAAAAGGGATGCTAATGAGACAAGTCGGAATTGCAAATGCAGCGGGGATTTAAATTTTCCCCGCGGCATTTGCATGAACATGGCTGCCGCTTTTTTCCAGCTCGGGGCTTTGATGGAAAAAAGCGCCAGTCTAGACGCGGCTCTTGCGGAAAATAAAGCCTTTTCCGGAAGATCCCCTTATTCCTGATCCCTTATCCCTTATTCCTCCTCTGCTGTCCTGACTCCTGCCCTTCTCACTGCCCTCAGCCCTCCTGCAACCTGCCCCCCTCCACCAGCCCTTCTCTCCTCCCTGTGCCCACTCCTCCAGTAGCCCCACTCTGATCATGTGAGCTACCCCTCCTCATCCCTTCTTCTAACACCTCCCTCTACAAACCTGCCCTGCATCTCTCCTCTGGTGCTGGTCCCTCCCCTGCAAGTGTCTGCCCTTCTGCTTCACCCCCAGAATCCCCTGGCACTTGCACCTTCTCTTACTCCTGCACCCTCCTGTTGCCTCCCCCTTCCCTCACTGCCCCTACCTCCTTTGCCCTTTTTTCCCTGATGCCCACCCCCTCACCACCCTCTGCCCCCGTTCCCCTCATGCCCCTGTGCCCTCACACATGACTTGCTCCATCCCGGCCTTCTCATGCCCACCCCTTCTTTCAAGCCTTCTCCCAGCACCTCCTCCTCCCCTCTAGCCCCCCAATGCCCTTACCCTCTCCCCTCCCAACATCACCCTGTCCCCTCCCACTGACACCTCCTCCTGCCTTTTCCTCATTGTCTGCACTTGGCCCCCTGGCATTTGTCTCTCCTCTACCCTGTCCCTTTGGTGCCTTCCCCTCTCTTCCCCCTCCCCCTCCGCACAAGCCCCGTCCTCTCCCAGCCCTTCCCCTTCCTCTACCTTCTGCCTTTCACTTTGCGGGGCTGGAGTCTGTGCTCCGTCCCGGGACTCGGAACCCGCAACTCAGCTGCGCAGCGCAGCGCAGTGCCCAGCAGTTTTAAAATCCCAGGCTGTGACGTCACGTCACGCCCGGATGTCTCCCCGCCCACCGGTTTGAGCACGCCACGCAGGGCAACAGCAGCCGGCAAGGGGGAGCTCAGTGAAGTTTGTGCACGACGGGCCAGGGCCGGGGCCGGGGCCGGGGCCGGGGCCGGGGCCGGGGCTGGGGCTGGGGCCGGGGCCGGGGGAGAGACGCTCTGGGGCCGGGGTGGGAGGATGTGTGGGGGGGCCGGGGCCCACTCCAGCTCCAAATATTGGTAGAGCATGGGCACCACAAGCCCATACAACTCGCCGCCCATGCCTCTGTTGGCTAGCCGTCTCTCTCTCTCTTTCAGAGGGGGCCGGGGAGTGCCGGCTCCTCACGGAACCCCTCGTTTTGCTTTGCGGAACCCCAGGGTTCCCCGGAGCACCAATTGGGAAACACTGAATTAGAGGATGTGCCATTGCATGAGCAACTCTAATTTGTGGCTTATGTGGTTAGAATCATAGAATCATAGAATACTAGGACTGGAAGGGACCTCGAGAAGTCATCGAGTCCAGTCCCCTGCCCCCATGGCAGGACCATGGTTAGGTCCCGTGATGGTGTTGCTTGTATAGATATGAGGACAGAGTTGGCAATGGGGTTTGTTGCAGGGCTAGGCTCCTGGGTGAGTGTTTCTGAGATGTGGTGTGTGGCTGCTGGAAAGGATTTGCTTCAGGTTGGGAGGTTGTCAGGTCAGTCCTTGCCTATAATCTCCCAAGGTCTGTAAGAGTGAGGGATCATTTTCCAGGATAGGTTGTAGATTGTCAATGATGCTCTGGAAGGTTTAAGCTGGGGTCTGTAGGTGATGAGCAATGCTGTTTTGTTGTTTTCCTTGTTGGGCCTGTCTTGGAGTAGCTGACTTCATCTAATGTGATATATGCTATCAAGTGCCAGAAATACCCCTCTGCCATGTATATTGGCCAAACTGGACAGTCTCTGTGATAAAGGATAAATGGACACAAATCAGACATCAGAAATGGTAACATACACAAACCTGTAGGGCAGCGTTTCCCAAACTATGGGCCGTGGCCTGGTAACGGGCCATGGGAAAAAAATACCAGGCCTCAGTGTGGCTGCCGGGAGGGGAACAGAGCAGGGCGGGCTGGGAGGAGGTGTGTGTGTATGGGTGGGGGGGAAACCGGCCACCGGGAAGCAGGGTTGGGGGCAGCAGGGCTGTCCCGCGGAGATGTGGGGGCTGGCGGCCGGCAGAAGCAGGGTTGGGGCAGCAGGGCTGTCCCGCGCGGAGATGGGGGGGGAGGGGCTGGTGGCCAGCGGAAGCAGGGTTGGGGTAGTGGGGCTGTCCGGCGGAGATCGGGGAGGGCAGGTGGCAGAACCAGGGCTGAACAGGAGGTGGGGGGGCTGGCCAGGGGAGATCAGGAGGAGGAGGACTGGAGAACCACCCTCTGGAAGCAGGGCTGGCCTGGGGCAGTGGGCTGGCCAGAGGATGGGGCGAGGGGAGGGGCGGGGCTGGACGGGGGAGAGCAGGAGGAGGAGGACGGGAGAACCAGCTGCCAGAAGCAGGGCTGGACGGGGGCAGCAGGGCTGGACTGGAGAGATCGGGGTGGGGGGGGTGGGGCGGGACTGACCCGGGCACATGCAGACCCGGGTATACGAGTGAGTCTGGCCCCGGGGATTCCATTTTGCCCCCCATACCCTCCTTCGAGTAGTTGTGAACTGCCTGGCTGGTAGACACACTCACGCAGTCTGAGCACGTCTACCAGCCAAGCAGTTTGCAGCTAAGGACTGATACACCTAATAATAATAAAACTTACCCAATTAGAAAATACCGGACATTTTATATGTCCGGTATTTTCTCAATTTGTTTCCCGGACAGAAGCCTCAAATACCGGACTGCCCGGTACAAAACTGGACACCTGGCAACCCTACCCCTCCTTGCACCCTCCCTCTTAGCCAGATACTCTATCCCCAATCTGCTCCTGCCCCTGCCTACTGGAGTGCCCATGCGGCACCGGGTCCCCCAAGCCCTGGCCTAGGCTGGACAGAGGATGCAGCCGGGTGAAACACTGAAAATTTATTCATTTTTAATTCTTTTTTTATATGTGTTTATATTTTTGTACTGCAAAAAACAGTACTGAAAAAAAAAACGGGTTCCAACTAAAGTAAAAAGTTTGGGAAACCCTGATCAAGCCAGCTTTCTGTCCATCTTACAGTCCATTTATCCAATCCATATTCCCTTAACTTGCTGGCAAGAATATTGTGGGTGACTGTATCAAAAGCTTTGCTAACGCTGGCTCTGGGGCTTTGGGAGGACCAGAAACAAGTTAGTTGAATATTCATCATTTGCTTAATGAATATGTAAATATGCAAATTACTGTTACCGGTCCTCCAAAAGCTCATGAATGGATTTACTGGTCCCCGTGTCAAAAAGTTTGGGAACCCCTGCTGTAGGGGCACATTTTAACCTACCTGGACACTCAATTGTGGATTTAGAAGTAGCCATTTTTATACAAAGGAATTTCACCACCCAGTTAGAGAGAGAGAGAGAGAGACTGCAGAACTGGCATTCATCTACAAATTTGACACTGTTACCCTGGGCTTGAATAAAGACATTAACTGGTTAACATACTACAAAGTTGATTTCCACTTCTTTAACATCTGCATTTTTATATCAAAAACTATGAATGGGACACATCTAGCCCACTTATTTAGCTTCATTATCATGGGTAAAATAATTGACAGGTGGTACTTATACTTTTATTCATATTGAATTAAGAAAATAAGAACGGCCGTACTGGGTCAGACCAAAGGTCCATCCAGCCCAGTACCCTGTCTGCCGACAGTGGCCAATGCCAGGTGTCCCAGAGGGAGTGAATCAAACAGGTAATGATCAAGTGATCTCTCTCCTGCCATCCATCTCCACCCTCTGACAAACAGAGGCTAGGGACACCATTCCTTACCCATACTGGCTAATAGCTATTAATGGACTTAACCTCCATGAATTTATCTAGTTCTCTTTTAAACCCTGTTATAGTCCTAGCCTTCACAACCTCCTCAGGCAATTCTGATATTTCCACTTAGACTCTTCTGATGAAGTGGATCTTACCCACGAAAGCTCATGATACTATATATTTTTGTTAGTCTATAAGGTGCCACAGGATTATTTCTTCCTTTAACATTGATTATTTTAGCTTTCCTGGTTGAAATAGGGTTAGCCTATTTCAAATTAATTGTTTACTAAACAAATCCCTTCTATTTTCCTTTTCTGTCTGGCTTTTCTTTCATTTAATTAATGTCTTATACTTGCATATCACGTGAGCTCAAATACCTTTGCAGTATTTCTCCCAGTAACCCTTCAGTATTTTCTACACCTCTGTAAAATCTCCTCCTTTTTAAACATTACAGGTAGCATTCTCTAATCTTTCCAAATAACTATTGCATATGAATCTTTTATTCATCTTTCGGACTTCTGCTTACAGTATGTTATCTGTTGAAGTAATAGCCTTTAGATGATAAGGTGACCAGAATCACACTGTCATTATAATGGAGCCTTGGTTATTATCACCTATTATTTCTGATAGGGAAATTTCTCTTGATTTATCAATATTTCCTTTGCTGATCTATGTCAAGTGCTGTTATGCTCTTTGCAAAGTTTCTTAGCTGTTTATTCATCCAGAGTTGCCTTCTGCACATGACCACAGAAAATAATTCTTGGTTCTTGTTTCCTTCCTTAAATTAATTATTGTGCATTTATATCAATTTACGATTTGTCATCTCTGAATTTATCAAAGACATTCTGATTATTTTACCTCTTTCAAATTTATGTATTGACCACTGCCTTCTTTTGGACACAATACACTGCTTTTGTGTTATTAACATACATTTAGTCACTTTCCTTTTGTATGCTGTTTCATTATTATTTATTTGTCTGTCTAGTTGGATTGTATATGCTTCAGGACAGAGGACTTATATTCTTATCTCTCTGTAAAGTGACATGCCTACCATAAGTAATAACAAAGATCAGAATTTCATGGTAGGTCCATGTGTTTGTAGCAGATCAAATAGAACCACAATCCAAGAAGTCCCTGAGGTGTGGGTCCTATTATAATCTTCCAAGCTACAAAGCCAATTCTCTATACTAAGCATATTACATATTGCTGTGTATGTGTTCTCCTGCATGGGATCTTAATTGCATTGAATTCAGAACTCCTAGTGGGTTGATAGATCTCATTGTAGAACTATGTTTATCTGGGTACAGCTAGACTACACTGTTTTTACATTTTGTGTAGCTTTTTCCGATTCTTTTCTCAGAAGAGGCTTTTCCGACATTTGGCCCATCTAGACTGGGCCAAATGTTGGGAAAAAACCCTCTTTCGGAAGCCCCCTTATTCCTCGTGGAACGAGGAATACAGGGGTTTCCGAAAAAACGTGTTTGCTCTTCTGCAAAAAGAGCAGAAGAGCAAATGCATTCCCTGGATGTGGAACAATTCTTGGTATCCTGGAAAAACTGTGTAGTCTAGCCATACCCTCCATGATGCGGATGATACTTTTTTTATCCTTTTTGGGCAGTAGATGATTTGACTGACCAAATCCTGGTTGTATCCTGACAAACATGATTTTGAGGGTGAGAAAGGGAAAGCAAGTGTTTAAAAAAGGTTAACAGTAGCTAGAAGGTGAAAGTCTCACCTGAGCAATGCTAGTTTGCATGTACACACAACTTCTTTCATCCAAATATTTGAAAGCTCTTTATAAACACTAATAAATGTAGCCTTTAGCAGAGACTATTGCCCCCATTTTACACAGCAGAAAGAGATTATGCCCAACATTTATAGGAATGGCCTCTGATTTTTGAATGCCTGTTGTTGAGTATCGCATCTGAGACCTCTTAGGCCTGATACTCAGAGATACTAGGCACCCGCAGCTTCAGCTGAAATCAAGGTGAGTTGTGGATGCCCCAGACAGCTGAAAATCAGGCACTATGTGTTTCAAAGTGGGCATCCAAAATCAGAGGCCACTTGTAAAAAGATTTGACCTTGGTGACTTGTGCCAAGGGCATAGGAAACCTATACCAGGCACAGGAATAAATTCCACATCTTTCCCACCATTATTTTAACATTAAGCTTTTTTCTTCTCCATATAATTGATATGGAAAAGAAACATTCTGAAATAAAAACACTTACCTTGATAGGCAAGCTATGCTGACTGATTATATGTGCATGTCCTAAAATTCATTAGTAGGTATCTATTGATGCAGATTACAACAGAATGGACTAACAGATCATTAGAGTGAAATAAAAAGAATTCTCTGTCACCTTTAATTGCTAAATAACTTATTGATCGTACATCATTAGTTTTGTAATACTGTATCCCTCTGCTTTTTTCAGAGCCCTTGCATTTAAATGTATTGCCATCTTAAAAAAGGATTACACAACGTTGGCTGAGGTTTGTAACACAGACATGCGTATGTATGCACACATGCACATTTTTTACTTTGGGGGGGTGGTATAAATGGGAGAGGGAGAAAAAGAATTTTTTTATTACGCTGTAGCATTTATACAATTTTTCTAAATAAAGATTTGGGAGATTTTCCATCCTTTTCTAGCTTCTTTAACCGCTTTGGCTACTTGAGGAACAGACAACCTTAAAGTTAATACTTAATGCAACACAGTTTAAGAGATAGTCATTTCTTGCAGTCAGGTCTCAATTAAGAGATAAAAGACAAAAAGTGTAAAGCACTTGATAAAGCTAAGAATACAAGGACCAGCATGGAAGTGCTTGAAGCTGTCCATAGCGATAACTGGATAGTCAGCTGGAATCTTCTTGAAATGAAGTGGGTGCTCTAACTTATCAAATTCCACATATGGGGAAATTACTGGTGCCCACAGGGGTGATTAACACTAACACAGTGGGTCAGAAACAAGCTGGGATAAAGGTGAAAACTGTATCTGACTATCAACACCAAATACATCCATTTAGAGAAAGATAGCAATGTCTCTCCCTCCCCCCTATATCTTCAGTTGTGCAGGTTGTCAGCATAGTCACAGAGTAGAAGCTGCAAATATAGTGTTCTGTATAATGCGCAAATTGCAGTGCACATTAAAATGTAATCTATTTTAATAAGTCATATTAAGATTACATTTTAGATAATTGTGTTGATCTTGTACAACAAATATTTGCCCTGATATATATTCATTCTCTCTCTTTTTAAATTACAACTACTAACACTACAAGAAAAAGCAACACAGCCATTTGAATGGTGTTATGAAACAAGATCAACAAAGCCTAGAAATTTAAAGGTAGAATTGATGGATTGCCTGTGAGTCACTCCATTGTGCCCAAGATTCCTGAAATAACAATGCATGTTGGTCTCATTTTATCTCGGGGGTAACTCCATTAGCTTCAGGAGACCTCTTTATAACTGAATTTGGCCCATTAAGAAAGCAGGATCAAGAAGTCATACCTGCTGTAAGCAGGCACTCCTCCATTGATATCAAATTCAATTATTTGTTTTCACTTTTCCCTTAACTTTGCTTAAATCATCTTTCTACTAGATGACTAGAAGATAGTTAATGTAACACTGACTTTTAAAAAAGACTCCAGAGATGATCCTAGCAATTACAAACTGGTAACCCTAACTTCAGTACCAGGCAAATATTTTGGAATGAGATTTACCTAGTGTTGCCCAGGTCCTTAACTCAAATAAGTTTTGTTTTTCATCATTTAAATGGTTGTGGGGTGGGGCTGGGGGTTAGGGGTTTGGTATGCAGGCTGCCATGGGAGAGAGGACAACCTAGCCCTCTCTTTCTGCAGCAGCTAGGTGATAAGCGCCTGTCCATAGGCATTGCATTTGCTGTGGACATAGCTGGGGGAGGAGTGCACATCTGTCTGTCTGGGGGACACTCTCTCTCTCTCTGAAATATATAGTATGTAGAAGTCCCTTTCTCCACCTCTCCCCCAGGCTGACCCAGTGGGTTAGAGCTGTCCTGGTCCCCATCTTTCCCCTTGCTGCCCCCATGTAGTCATTCTACAGTGTAACTGTACCGCCTATCAGATCCCCTCCGTTTCAATTGTATAAGGAAATGAATTTCAGGCACATCCCATTATCTCAGTACAACCAAACCTCTGACCTTGCTTTACGTTATGATAAAGGGAAGCTGCATACCAAATTTGGTGGTCCTAGCTCTTACCATTTAGAAGAGTTCTTGAACAAACGGACTCACGGATGGACAGATGTACACCTTTCTAAAATATATATAGTAAGATTATAGTGAAAACAGAATTATCAGACATACATATAACAGGGAAGAGTCAACATGATTTTTGTAAAGGGAAACCATGCCTCACCTGTCTATTAGAATTATTTGAGGGTGTCATCAAACATGTAGATAAGGATGATCCAGTTAGTGTAGTGTAATTGGACTTTCATAAATCCTTTGACATGGTCCTACACCAAAGCTCTGAAGTGAAGTAAGCAGTCATGGGATAAGAGAGAGGGTCCTCTCGTGGATCAGTAACTGGTTAAAGTCTGGGGGGGGGAAACGTTAGGAATAAGGGTGTCAGTTTTCATATGGGAGAGATGTGGGGTTTTCCAAGTATCTGTACTGTATCCAGTACTGTTCAACATACTCATAAATAATCAGGAAAAGGGGTAAAAAGTGAGGTGGTGAAGTTTGCAGACAATATAAGATTATTCAAGGTAAGTCCAAAGGTGACTGCAAAGAGTTACCCTGGTGTCTGTGGAGCAGGAAATCTCTCTTTGCTATAATGACAAGTCTGGTGGCACCTTAAAGACTAATACATATATTCTTCCCTAATACATTTGTTAGTCTTTAAGATGTCACTGGACTCCTTGTTGTTTTTTGGCGAAACAGACTAACACAGCTACTCTTCTGAAACCTGTGTCTTTACTATATATTAGAACAGTGCTTCGTGCAAGAGGGCTGAGGGCTCTAGATGCTGCTGCTACTATACAAGTAAATAAAATAATGGAGTTGCATCCATTCACACTAGAACTGAAGTGAGCCTGTGTTGTCTCTTAACTGTAAAGTATTCCTGTCAGAGATTGGTTTATGTAAATGGCTATTCCCTTTGTGAGAAAGAAAATCCTTCATGAAATACAATAGAATTATGAAGTACTGGCCCCACCCAAAGCACTATAAAGGCACTGCTCTAGTTCCTTACACTTCTGATGTGCCTTCAGTCTGCTTTTGTAAAAGTGAAGCTGGAAGCTACTGTCTCATGTAATATAGAAAGAATAGTTTTCTATACTTCTGCACAGCAATAATCCTCATTAATTCCAAGATCCAATTCAAATAAAATAAGACTATATACTCTCTCCTCCCTTTTAGCTATTGTGTATGACCCATTAAAAGAAAAATAAAATTTTGTTCATACAGAAAAATTGTGATAGATATATGAGAGAGACATAAAGGAGTTTGACAGCTGAAGTTAGAATCCTCCCCTCTCTATGGGAAGGAAGATTGTAATTTTATATATTGTCTATTTCTAACATTAAGTGGTCATTGGCTTTAGTTCTAATTCTACATGTACATGTACAGATGGTCCTGAACCAAATCTCAGAATCCAACCCACCCCTCTTTCCCTCTATAAATCGGGAGATATCTGATCAGTATAGCTTGGATCCATCTTTAATCCTTAGGAGGGAAATTTTCTTCTCCCCCACAACTGCATCAAAGCTCAGAGGTAGCAAAATCAGTACAAGTTGGACCTCCCTGGTCCAGCACCCTAAGGACCCTACTGGTCCCGGACAAAGGAGTTTTCTGGATCAGGGAGGTCACGGGGGTGGAGGGGCACCAGCCTTCCCTGCTGGGCTCTGCTCCCCAGCCTCCCAGGCCCTCAATCTGCAGCAGCCCCATTGTTTTGCTGACCTTGTGGCAACCCCATCAGAGCTCCTGCCTTGTGGTAGCCCCACCACCCTCCTGGAGCTCCCAGCAGCCCTGCTGGCTGCGGGCTCCACTGTCCTGTGAGCTTTGACCGCCCCTCCACTGGCTTACCTGCCCTGCTAGCTGTGGGCTCTGTTTCCCCACAGGGTCTGCTATCCCAATGGCCCTGCTGGCTGGCTCCGTTCTGAACCTCAGGCAGCCTCTGCCACTGGGGCTCTATAGTCCCACGGCATCCCTGGTCTAGATTTTGCCAGGCCAGATTGTCCTGGACCACAGAGGTTCAACCTGTCGTGTTAAAATCCTGAGTACTGCATCCTTTGTGCACACCCTTGAAGGGCTCCCTCTGTGGTGTGAAGGTGCCATGGCTGGGTGGGCTAAAAGTGGAATAAAGTTGTGGTGATAGTCTCACCTCGGGAAGATTTTCTAGTCATTCCTCTCTACGAATTGAGTGCACAAGAGTGTCAGATTGTAGTCATGGATCTAGGGTCACTCTGTGATGTGTTTGGGAGGAACCTCTGTGTCAAAAGTTTGGCTTCTCCGGTATGGCACACAGAATAGAATTTTGCCTTTGTAGACTATTACTTTCTTGAACCAATAGTTTTGAAGGTTAATTTATTAGGAAACCAAAGCATCTTCTCTAAGCTCAAATCAGGAAATTCACAGCTAACACCAAACTGTAGTATAATACTCAGCCTTTAACTTACCTTTTCTTGCCAAAGTAAAATAGGGTGGGGTGTCAGGGAAGGCTGTGAGGTCACTTATGTTGTGTAGTTTGCTTCAATATCTGTTGACTCAAGAGGTTAGACTGAGGATAGTGCTGGTACAATATTCAGTTCTGAACTTCCTTAATTTTCTGTGTGGGAGTCAAATCTTTAGCAAGCATATGTGTTGCATATGTGGTTTACTCATTTGAATCACTAATTTTTCCGGTGGTTGCTGAATAGCAGCAGTTGATATCTAAAACATTACATTTAAAATATATTTAAAATGTATAGAAAATACATAGCATGCTAATATTCTAGAATAGTGGTCCAGATCAGTAGTTCTAAATGTTGTTACTCATGTGTTTTTGGCCATTTTAAAAGGGGCAGTCCTGTATTTAAGCCCTCCTGAAGGTGTTCCGAGTTGTTCATAAAACTGTCCCATATTTTCTATCTCCCCCTATTAGAACTGGTGGGTCCTGCTGCTGTCCAGATCCATGCTGGCCTGCTGCCCTCCACCAGTGGTGAGGGGAGGTGTGGGTTGGGGGCAGTTACCGACAATGGGAGTGCGTGTGCCAGGTTGGCTGCAGTGTGAAAATGCACCATGTGGGGACGACTACTCCCCTGCTGATCTGTCAGTGCATCCTCAGTAGCAGGGCACTGGCCCTTTTCCCATTTCCAGTTTGTGTGCTGTAAACTGCAGCAGCTGGTGAGTGCAGGCAGGCACCAGGTGGTGGCTGGTTACATGTCGTCTCTGCTGCACAGTCATCGGCCATGTATATGCTCTCCCCTTGCTGTTCTCTCCCTGCCTCACCCCTGCTGCTTTTTCATGTCCCGCCCCACAGCTGGGTGCATCCCACTGCCAGAGCTGTGTAGAGAACCATCTCTTGGTTGGAGTGTTTAGCTCACCATAACCTGACTGGCAGACTCCTTCCTTCCCCCAATGTGTCTGGCTGGGCTGGCACCCTGGGAAAACCCAAGACCCTCTGGCCTGGGGAATTGGCTAGTTGGTGCTGAGACCTGTATGTGCCAAAGCCCCACACAGTGCTGGCATGGGAAGCCTCAGCTAAACTGTGGAGGGGAAGCCATTTCCAGCCTGTTCATGCCCTGATCCTGCAGGCTCCACAACAGCCACTGGGGCAGGAGTTGAGCACTGTCTTCACCCGCCCAGCCCCTTTCCCCTGATCCTGTTGCAAGGGCAAGTGGGGTTGCTCCATTTCCTGAACACCATCCTCTGCTGAGCCACCGCTCTAGCCAGTTTGCTGAAGCCCTGGCTGTCAAGTTCTCTGGGCCCTGGTGCCCAATGCACCTTAGGGCTTAACCCCTTCCTACCTATGTTATGACTGGGGCGAGAGGGAAGGAGGGGGGGCAGGAGTTGGGTTTGTTGGTGGCCCGCAGAAACCTGGAGGTGTTAGCCGCCTTTCGACACTGTGTGGACAGGAAGGAACAAGTTGCTTCCAGCCACAGAGGGTGGGAGTGGGAGGGAAGGGAAGGAGGAGAAGACTGTAAAGACATGGGCTAGGTAATCCTTTCCTTTGCTACTGGAAGCGGCTCTCTTCCCTCCAGCACAGTACCAGCAGGCTGCTGTTGGTGACATTGTTCTGTGAACCGTGGCAGAAATCTTTGGGGGTCATGTAATCCTGTATACCCCCATGTGTTACCTCGGGAAAATGTGAGTGTCAGGTACCAGGAGAAGTGGGTCTGTCAAAGGGGCCCAGTCAGGCCTGGAGGGCAGAAATACCAGGCAGGGAGGGTTGGGGCCTGTGTGAGAGAGGAATATGGAAATGTGCGTGTCACCTCTCCCCATGTATCTGGGATGTGCGTGTCATCCCTCCCTGTGTGAACCCTAAAGCTTTAAAGAGAAGTGTGATGGGGTGCACACTCCCCACACTGAGCTGAAGAGGGTTAACCCAGCCCTGAGGGCTGCAAAAGTCTCACCCCCTTTGCCTTACTGGTTATGCTTGAGCTGCACAGCTATAAAAGGGATCAGCTCAGCTCAGTTGGGACTGGTGGCCAGAGGAAGAGGATGTGCATTGCCAGTTCTAGGCAAACTGCAGTGACAACCCATACACTGAGGCGCTACCACGCAGGCTGGAGACCAGATGCTCCCAGAGACCTCACAACTTCCTGAGCTAAGCAGGAGCAGACAGATCCCAGACAAAAGGAGGGGAGATGGAGATCCTCGATGGTGACTGTAGCAGGAAGCAGCCCTGGGAAGGCGATGGCTATTTGGTGAGTGAGCCGACACCGGGGCATCAGCATGTTTCAAACAGAGCTTTCCATGCAGAGTCAGTGGCTAGAGCAGGGGTGGCCAACCAGTTAGGGTATGTCTACACTGCCACCCTAGTTCTAACTAGGGTGGCTAATGTAGTCATTCGAACTCGCAAATGAAGCCCGGGATTAAAATATCCCGGGCTTTATTTGCATGTTCCTGAGCGCCGCCATTTTTAAATGCCCGGTAGTTCGAACTCCCTGCCCGCGGCTACACACGGCATGGACTACGTAGTTCGAATTAAAGCTCCTAATTCGAACTACTGTTACTTCTTATTGCAGGAGGAGTAACTGTAGTTTGAATTAGGAGCTTTAATTCGAACTACCTAGCCCGTGCCGCGTGTAGCCATGGGCAGGGAGTTGGAACTACCGGGCATTTAAAAATGGCGGCGCTGGGAACATGTAAATAAAGCCCGGATATTTTAATCCCGGGCTTCATTTGCGAGTTCGAATGACTACATTAGCCACCCTAGTTCGAACTAGGGTGGCAGTGTAGACATACCCTTAGAGACTAAGAGCCAAAATAGCTGTGGATAGAGTGTAAAGAGCCATGTATTATATAGATATATAAAAATTAATATATAGTACACAAAATGTAATGATAAAAATAACATTACAGGATGTTTAGGATAAAAATAATAAAAAAGTCTCTAGTCACTTAAAAAATTCACGGCCAGACCATAGATCTTCAGAGAACTTGACAAGGAACAAACATCAAATTAAAAAAAACAAAACCTTTTGAAAATATAGTAATATTCTCACACTAAAAATAAGTATCCCCCCCATGTATTTTAAATTTAACACTACTGCCCTATTAAGTCTTGTGAGTTTTTTAAAATTAAACTGAACTGAGAAATAAATTAGCACAATTTGAAGTGCCTGTTTCACTCCAGCTTGTTGATCTCTGATATGCTTTCCTCTCTCTTCTTTTTTTTTTTTTTTTTTTTACTTATGAAGATTATGGCTTTTTTTTTATAGTTCTAAAAATTCAGGTCTGTCCCAGACTGCAAATATGAGAGCTTCAAAAACAATAAGGGAGAGACTCATATCTCAGAATAATTGCTTCAGCCTGGCAAACAATAGCCTTTGAATTTTCTTTAAAGAAACACAGTGTAAACCTGGTACCTGCTGATTCTTTTTTTTGCTCTGGAATTGAAATATGACGTTTGAGTTGGCTGCCTTATACTGCATCCATGAAGACTTTGAGTTTAAGGTGCTTCAGTCTCCTCACTCTAACCCAATGTTTCTCCCCTTCCCCAGAGCCAGGCACCCCCCACACCCATCCACTCTAACTCAATGCCCCTCCTCCTCCCCCAGAGCCAGGCACCTCCAGCTTCTCCTGCTGTAACCCAATGCCAGGGTCTCACCGCAGCCACACGCTTGTCCCTCCAGGTGCTGGGGTGCGTTTTCAGAGACACCGTGAGCAGTCCGGGAGCGCAGCTCTGAACTAGCAAGAGCTGTATTTCTTTGAGCAAAGAGCTGCATGTGGCTCAGCCACCCATGGGCTAGAGAAAACCACTGACAGGGCCAGGGGCTGGAGTCCAGTGGAGAGGGAGGGCCTGGACTCTCTGCCGAGAGAGGTAAACCATTCCCCTATCTCCCATCCCTTGAGAGGGGACTGCATGACCCCATGAGTAGGAGGGAGTCATTGACTCTGACTATTGAACTTCACTGCCCTCTGAATAAGGGAAAGTTATAGACTGTGGCCATTGGGCTATCCTAACTCACAAGTAGGGGCAAATTATGGACTGTAGCCGTTGGGCTACCCTGCCTGTGGACTAAGGTTTTTTTTTACTGACTTTGGTGCGTAGGTCAATCCATTGTAAAACTGTGAGAAGGGCTATAGACAAGGACTGGGAAGTGAAAGTGAAGAATTCACAGGAGCACCAGAAGCCGGATGGGTGCCCATGGGTCATCTCTCCATCTGCATCACAATAAGGTAAATAAAAAGAATCCAACTATGCAGTATTTGTTTTTAATGGGGGACTCAATCAACTTGATGTTAATTTGAATGTTTATACTGCATAGTTCTGATTGCTTCTGAACCTGTTTGAATGTGAATAATTTTATGAGATGTCCCATATTCAGCACAGGGAAATATGGTCACCCTAAGCATTAAGGAATCATACATATGGTAGCCCAATGTCTGTGACTCTGTAACGCTGAAATGCTGGCTGTTCCCTCTGGGTGGCGCTGTTGCCTGAGTCACATCCTTCACCTCCCACTGTGGTGCTCGGCTGACTTCTGCGCCACTCAGCCAGGCTGCCGTGGGGGATCAAGCGGCGCAAGTGGCCTTTTGGGCGCTGCGGTCTCCATGCAGCATGGGGGTGCTGCATGGGGAGCGCAGAGCCCAAATGACCGCTTGCTCCCCTGCAGCGGCCAGGCTGAGCAGCGCAGAAGTCAGCTGAGCGCCACGGCGGGAGGGGAAGGGGGGCGGGGCAGTGACGTACACAGCCAGGGGGCCGGGTCTGGCCATGTACATCACTGCCCTGCCCCCCTTCGTGCCCCCCTTCACCTCCTGCCGTTGCGCTCAGCTGACTTCTGCGCCACTCAGCCGGGCCGCCGCGTGGGAGCCCAAATGGCCACTTGCTCTGCTTGCTCCCCTGCGGCGGCCCAGAAGAGCGGCGCAGAAGTCAGCAGAGCGCCACGGTGGGAGGCAAAGGGGGGTGGGGCGGTGACATGCGGCGTGACAGCGGCTACAGGCCCCACCCCCTGGCCGTGAACATCACTGTCCCACCCACCTTTGCTTCCCACAGTGGCGCTCTGCTGACTTCTGCACCACTCAGCCGGGCCGTCGCATGGGAGCAAGTGGCGCAAGTGACTCTTTGGGCTCTGCGCTCCCCATGCAGCACGGGGAGAGGCAGGAGGGGGAGGAGAAGAGAAAGAGAGAGACGGAGAAAGAGGCAGGAGGCGGAGTTAAGCTGAGAGAGAGAGGGGGAGGCAGTAGGAGGAGGAGAGAGAGGGGGAGATGGAGTGAGAGACCGGAGGCTCAGGAGAGAAGACCGACGTAGAGGAGAGACCTGAAAATCCCGTCTTATGGCGGGCTAATTGGCTAGTTCTACAATAATGTCTATTTTATCCTGGCTGGCAAAAAGTAATTTTTAGGTACTGGTTATTGAAATGTTGGCACATTTCTTTGTGGTGCTCTTTTGTATCTGTCTTTATTTCTCCACATGCAAAAAAATATGGGAGCAATCTGAATATAATGTTATATTTGAGAAATTAAGCATCCAGAAGTCAAGATGTTTGATGAATGTTGACAACCTGATTTTGGACTTAATTTCTTATATGTAACATTGCATCATTAACCCCACTATCCCTGCTTTAAAATTTTCTTTGTAATTAGCTGGAGCTGGATGAAGAATCATAGAATACTAGGACTGGAAGGGACCTCGAGAGGTCATCGAGTCCAGTCCCCTTCCCTCATGGCAGGACCGAATACTGTCTAGACCATCCCTGATAGACATTTATCTAACCTACTCTTAAATATCTCCAGAGATGGAGATTCCACAACCTCCCTGGGCAATTTATTCCAGTGTTTGACTACCCTGACAGTTAGGAACTTTTTCCTAATGTCCAACCTAAACCTCTCTTGCTGCAGCTTAAGCCTATTGCTTCTCGTTCTATCCTCAGAGGCCAAGATGAACAAGTTTTCTCCTCCTCCTTATGACACCCTTTAGATACCTGAAAACTGCTATCATGTCCCCTCTCAATCTTCTCTTTTCTAAACTAAACAAACCCAATTCTTTCAGCCTTCCTTCATAGGTCATGTTCTCTAGACCTTTAATCATTCTTCTTGCTCTTCTCTGGACCTTCTCCAAATTCTCCACATCCTTCTTGAAATGCGGTGCCCAGAACTGGACACAATACTCCAACTGAGGCCTAACCAGCACAGAGTAGAGCGGAAGAATGACTTCTCGTGTCTTGCTCACAACACACCTGTTAATGCATCCCAGAATCATGTTTGCTTTTTTTGCAACAGCATCACACTGCTGACTCATATTCAGGTTGTGGTCCACTATAACCCCTCCATCCCTTTCTGCCATACTTCTTCCCAGACAGTCGCTTCCCATTCTGTATGTGTGAAACTGATTGTTCCTTCCTAAGTGGAGCACTTTGCATTTGTCTTTATTAAACTTCATCCTCCTGTTTACCTCAGACCATTTCTCCAATTTGTCCAGATCATTTTGAATTATGACCCTATCCTCCAGATTAGTCGCAACCCCTCCCATCTTCGTATCATCTGCAAACTTAATAAGCGTACTTTCTATGCCAATATCTAAATCGTTGTTGAAGATATTGAACAGAGCTGGTCCCAAAACAGACCCCTGCGGAACCCCGCTTGTTATACCTTTCCAGCAGGATTGTGAACCATTAATAAGTACTCTCTGAGTATGGTTATCCAGCCAGTTATGCACCCACCTTATAGTAACCCCATCTAAGTTGTATTTGCCTAGTTTATTGATAAGAATATCATGCGAGACCATATCATACGCCTTACTAAAGTCTAGGTATACCACATCCACCGCTTCTCCCTTATCCACAAGACTCGTTATCCTATCAAGGAAAGCTATCAGATTGGTTTGCCACGATTTGTTCTTTACAAATCCATGCTGGCTGTTCCCTATCACTTTGCCACCTTCCAAGTGTTTACAGATGATTTCCTTAATTACTTGCTCCATTATCTTCCCTGGCACAGAAGTTAAGCTAACTGGTCTGTAGTTTCCTGGGTTGTTCTTATTTCCTTTTATAAATGGGCACTATATTTGCCCTTTTCCAGTCTTCTGGAATCTCTCCTGTCTCCCATGATTTTCCAAAGATGATAGCTAGAGGCTCAGATACCTCCTCTATCAGCTCCTTGAGTATTCTAGGATGCATTTCATCAGGCCCTGGTGACTTGCAGGCATCTAACTTTTCTAGGTGATTTTTAACTTGTTCTTTTTTTATTTTATCTTCTAAACCTACCCCCTTCCCACTAGCATTCACTATGTTAGGCATTCCTTCAGACTTCTCGGTAAAGACCGAAACAAAGAAGTCATTAAGCATCTAGTCATTAAACATCTAGAAAAGAGAGGGTGGCAGACTTTCTACACTGTTGTCCCAACACGATGCCATTGTGTAGCAATGAAATGTTACGATTGGATTTTTATGGAATAATCTATTACATTAGGCCTCATAATTACTCAGCACTCAATGTAAGTGTTAAGTTTAGCTGGAGTTGGTGTTTGGGGACATAGTGTCCCCTCCCCCTATAAAAAGGGCAAAACATGCTTAAGCAGAAGGCTGTAATACATGATAACTTGCAGTAACATGCTGAGTAAGCCAATGGTGAATCAAGGTGATAGGTGTCAAGAAAAGTGGTAGGAAGCTTGTGATCTGAGCTGGGTGAATCCAAGAAATCTTTTTGGTATTACTTCAGACATTAGTGAAACTGTTCAGGGTAGTTGCCCATCAAGGATGTTATTACCCAATAAGTCCATTTGCCATTCAACTTATTGATGCCTCCAGTCACACTATTCATCCCTCCAAATGTACTCCTATCCACTTATATGTCCCCATATCTTTTCACCACTGCAGTACCAACAATGCTGAAAGCAAGGGAAAGGGCAGGGCACTGTCTAGAGGCTTTTTATATCCAGCAGGCAGGAGGTAGAGCCCAGGGGCTATTCTGGGATTAGCCCATGTCCTCATCCAACAAAAAGTGTGGTGAAATAGGAGCCCCCTTTCCCTTCAACTGGCCAATTAGTCCAACATGCTCAGTCCTCCAGCTTGGATTTTCCGTGCTCCCCTAGCCTTGCTATAGTCTCTGATTATCTCCTTACTTATCCACCAATAACTCCCCATTTTCTCTCCAAGACCCTTCTTCCTTTGAAGATCTGATTATGGAAAGTGGCAGCTCTGAAAGGCAGCCTATGGCATTCCAGCAACTATTACATTGACATTTGCTTCCATTATGCTGCGTGAGACACAGGTTATTGACTGTATAACATTTTAATTGTGGGGCCATTGGAGTCCAGAGAGAAGTAATTAGGCCAGCTGGTGATGTGTCCAGAGAGTGGAGTGGCAGGAAGGGAATGGACCTCTAAAGTGATGAGTGGTGTAATAGAGGGGAAAGTGAAACTGAAGCCCTCTTGAATAGTGCCAGGTAAGGGAAGCTGCTGACAAGATGATTTCAGGATGAAACGCCAAAACAATTTCCAAGTTACTTATTTGAACTAAACCCCTCCGAAGAATATAAACCTCCTAATGAGAACATCAGGATTTGGGTATTTACTAATACCTGACAATAAATCTTGAAGTGTCAAGTTCTTGTAATCCACACAATCCAAACACAGATGGTTTAAAAGCGTCAGAGGGTTAGCTGAGTTAGTCTGTAACTGGAAAAACTTAAAGAACAACAAATAGTCTTGCAGCACCTTAGAGACTAACAAAACATGTACATGTTTTCATCTGAAGAAGTGGGTTGTGCCCAAGAAAGCTCACGATACCATCTACATGTTTTGTTAGTCTTGACAGATTGTTTACTTACATCTAACAGTTGCCTATATCAAGAGAGCATATATAGTAATGAGTAGCCGAATGCACAAGTGCTATTCAGTGTGCTCAATACTTGATTAGTTAGCATAGATACATGGTAGGGGTGTACAGTTATCTGTGTTTACTATGTCCACATAGTTTGTGGGAACAACTTCATCACCAGCCTTTGAAAGTGTCTCAGTAATTCAAGGATCCCTGTTATTGGAACTCATCACCACCCATTGCAGGAAGTGTCAAGTATGCAGTTGTCCCTGATGGCAGAACTCAGCGAGAGGAGTCATGTAACTGAATTAGCCATATAAATGGTCTTTTGGATAGGTGTCATGGCCTAATAATTAGTCTGAGACCTGAGTTCTTTTCCTGATACTGCTGTTGTTTGACCTTGAGTTAAAAATATAACTTATCTGAGCCTCAATAAAATGGGGGTAATAATTCTCATCTTTACTGTACTTTCCATAAAGTCCGTTGAGATCTTCTGGTGAATTCACGAAAAGAACTGAGTTAATCTGTCAGGTGCTGAGCACAATGAAGTCAATAGGAATTACAGATATTCAATTCCAATATGAATTTTGCCTAATGTTGTTGATTATTATCATATGACTGGTTGCAACGTGTGATATAGATTGCAGGGCTTCTAGGTGTGTCTCAAACCTCGGACCAGACCAACATTCAACTTGGAAGGTTGTTTCTTTAACTTGTATACTCTTTTTATACTCTTTGGTTTTAAAACTATTCCCCAGCACATGGAGAAAATAGTCATTTAGTATTTTTTTAAAGCTAATCTTCCAAGGTAAAGAGAAATTATAGTACATTGCTGTATCTTAATTATGTTTATTATTTCAAACAATGTGGACTGGTACTTCTGACATCACAACAAATACAGCAATCTACACAAGCTTTTTTTCCTTTTCTTGTTCTTTCTTGTTTTTGTTTATTTTTAAGCATAGGATAGAAAGACAATTGGAATTCCAGTGCCTGTTTGAAAGCATGTCACAACTCAAGTTAAGCAGGTGGCAGGGTGAAATATAAAAGACTTGCTAAACAAAGAACTTTTGTTTCCTGGTTTGTGCCCGCAGGGACGGCGGTGGGGGGCGGAGGGGCGGTGGCATTGAGAGGAATTATGAAAGCAAAGCAGAAACTTGATAGGCAAAGAGCAGACACAATTTTTAAATGAAGTGTTTTCATGTTTATTAAAAGCTATGCAAATGAATTACAATTTACAAATAAAACCAGGCCGTCTTCGGCAATGCTTAAAAATGTTACAAATAATAAAAAACAATATACTGTTTAACAGCTTGGTATTCATTATGGCCTGGTATGCACTGTATTTGATCATACTCATCAATTGGCTAACCTTGGTGAGACTGCAAGCTTTTTTCTCAATGTGTGAAATAATGTACAAATAATTTCATTTTCTGAATGATAAAATATTTTTCGGTTGTGTTTGCAAGTGTAATGAAAATGTGGGGGAAGCTTGGGGATGACTCACTGTTTTAAGTTGTTAGTGCCAAAATCAGAAACCTTAGTTTTATATTCTTTCCAAATAACCTAATACACAAATCCCTAACTGCACAGTGATCTGCAATGTTGGAGCCACACCATTTAAGCAATAAGTACCCCTTGCATTTCTGAAATTAATAAAGTTACTTTGAGCCTCAAATGTCACTTATTTGCTTTCCTATTTTCATAGGTGATTTCACTAAGCAGAAGCACTTGCTAATCCTACGTTCACATAGATAGAAGGTCAAAGTTGGTCAGTGAGCCAAGAAATACCATATCAGGGTTTCTTTCCTCTCCAATTGAAAGAGGTATAAATTGTGGAATTAGTGTATTGATTGAAGGCTACAACTTCAAGCAATCAGTTTTTCTGGCTTGACAAGATTATTTTATCCTACTTTTCTTTTATTATTATGTGTTGTATTTGAGTCATCCTTCAGGCAGATGAAGTGACAGCTTGATTTAACTCAATAAAATCCACCAGTTAGGAAACCTACTGAGCCGAACAAAAGATGAAAACGACTGCAAGGGGAAGGTGCACAGTTAGTGTAAGCAAGCATAGCACTCTGAAAGAAGAAAATATTAACTGAAATTATGCTCTAATCAATGCATTTCTATGGAAACTTGGGAGAAATTTGTAAGACCTTCTTGCTGGGCCAGTAAGCAGATAATGCCATCTTTCTTTATTTAAAAAAAATCTACCCCCCCAATCTTTAAAATGAGCCAATATGTACTGAAAACAACATTTTCATAATGGCTGTGCTTTAGTCTAATTGCAGCAAGTCAGATAGTATTGTTTTCTTGGCATGCTCGGAAAGAAAATGCTAAACCCTGGATTTCTGATATCTTGGTAATTAAAACAATTGTTTATGTATTGTACCTTTTGTTACTGACTCTTTGCTTTCCTATAGCTTAACAAACTGACAGTCTGTCTCTTAATAGATACAAGATATTTTAACATGAGAGTAATATTTCTGGGGCTACTCCTGTGTGTGTGTGCAATATGTGAGGGAGAAGGAGGAGATAGGGACAAATTGGGCATAGGGAATTCTTCCTACTTGCATGCATGCTAGCTCAGCACCTGCTTCTTGAGTGTCATTAGCCCAAAGCAGGGCGTGTCAGCACCACAACTGAAGATAGACCCTCCCTGAGGGGGGTATGTGTTTGGGTGCAGAAGGGAGGTGGGACACGGTGCCAGCCTCTGCTGCACAGGGATGATTGAGACCAGTGGAGGAAGAGCACTTGCTGTGTATCCTTAAAGAGTAGTTTTTTTGTCCCCTTTTGTGAACACTACCTCCTCATCTTCAGAAATGTTATGCCTGCCTGTGATCTCTGTAGGCAGTGTCTCTCTGGGGACTATTTGTCCCTCTACACATTTGCATAACAGTTTCTGGCTGTAAAAGTTAGTCTAACTCTTATTGTTTGAATAACTTTCCTGGGGGTAATACGGGGTCATTTCACAAATGATCTGTGAGTTTATCCCAGTGGTTCCCAAACTTTTCAGCATCATGCCCCCCTTTTTGATTTTTGAAAAACCCTCATGCCCTCCCCTCAGCAAAACTTGTTGAGCACGCCCCCCAGTTTGGGAACCCATGGTTTATCCCATGACCCAGATGCAAAGGTTGCCTGTTTTTCTAATCATGAGGCGAGGAGCGGTGGTGTCCGCCACCAGGCTGTAAATTGGGAAGGCCACTTGCTTGCGTCACATCCAAGTGCACTTGCACAGAGTCAGTGCAATGTGTCTATAAAGACTCATTTTACCTGTCACTGAAATGCAGGAGCCTTTAGGAAGGATTGCAGGGGGCTGTTTAAAGGCTCATTCTGCCAGCTGCTGAGCATTCTAATCCTGGTCCAATGAAGTGCTTCAAGCAGAAGGTTAACTTTAAAACATGTGCGTAATCTTCATGACCTCAAATCCTTAAGAACCCAAGAAATACTTTATAATACCCTAGGACAAGAGGTGAAGAGGAATACTGTAGCTAATTGAAACAATAGGGGGATTTTAGGTAGGCAGAATGTAACTACCTGTATTTGATTTTTGCCGGAACACCAGACTAAACTGCCCCAATCTTACAAAATGTGATATAGGGTCTTTCATAATCACAAGTGATCTAGAGGAACTGCTACTTTAAAATATATGCATGTGTTGCATAATATCTGATCTATTTTATCTATCTGTGTAAATCCACTTCTAATTAGCATCTCTGCATCTTGAAATATATCCTTGTAGCTGAGAAATTAGAACTAAACAGAAATTTTCATTATATTCTATCTTTACATGAATGACTTTTAAAAAAAAAATCATATTTTAAAACTTTTTGGCTATGTCTAGACTGCGCTTTATTTTCGAAAGAGGATATGCACATTCCACGGGAATGTGCATATCTTCTTCTTATCTCACTTTCGAAAGTGGGTCTTTCGAAAGTGAAAGTAGTCTGGACGTATTTTTTTTCTGAGAAAAAACACCTTTTTTCGAAAGAAACCGCACTTCCTTAAAAAATGAGGTTTACCCGGTTTTTTGAAAAAAGGGGTTTTTTTTCAGGAAAAAAAGCATCCAGACTACTTTCACTTTCAAAAGACCCACTTTCGAAAGTGAGATAGGAAGAAGATATGCAAATTTCTGTGGAATTTGCATATCCTCTTTTCGAAAATAAAGCGTAGTTTAGACGTACCTTGTGTGATTAAGTCGTAGGGACAAAATAACACAGTAAAGGACTAGATATGTCTTCTAAATACCTTGCTGGATCAGAACCTTAATTATTAAATACTTTGTTGAAATGAGAGCTAAATAAATAAACTCACTCTCTTTTTATGTGCATGGGTAACAAGCAAGTACTAAGAAGTGGTACTGGAAAGACACATCACGAGCTAAAGGGTAACAAATTTGCTTTAGTGAATCAGCTGGAATCTCATTGGTTATCTCTGTGTTGGCATGTATCTCTGGACAACCTTGTGAATGAATTTGACTCAGTGCATGCTGCTGAATTGCAGTGGCATTGCACTGTCCACCCTGTATTGTTGGATATTGTGGTGGGCATAATTAGAAAAAAAGTATTCAAGTAAAACAAAGTCAGAAAATGTTATTTAGACACAATAAGATAAGAGAGTTTGAGACAATTAGTTTTTTTTATCCCATTAGAAACTAATACTACATCATGCTTCCAGTGAAGGCCACTAAATAGCTTCCTAATATTGAATTAACTGGATTATTCACTTGGTCATTTTCTCCCTTACTGTGTTGGTACTTCTTACCATCCTGCTACCAGCAGGTTAATGTGATTGCTTTCCAGTGGGATTATGAAAATAGTTACTTCCAGTTGGCTTTATTTCACTTAGAAATAATGGCTCTAGTAACTGTGGCCTGCCCGCTTCTGTGGCTGACATCAGAGAGTAGCAGGTAAGATAGTGTGTGTTGCAAATGTAGCATTTTGTGCTTCTTTCCACTAGCTATTAGCAAAGTGCACATGGTATAATAAATCATAATTGTGGTACACATCACATTCAGCAGGCTTTTCCAGGCTGCTGGTAGGTTCCTTAGCAATTGGACCTTGATTTCCTTTGGGATCATGTTACTGTTTGGGATATATATCTATATCTATATCTCACAATTATAGATATATAAAATTTGGCACTTCACTCATCCTATTTAGAGCTTTTAGAAAACAGAAATAAGCCAAACTCTAACTGTTAGCAGAATATCAGTATCTCACTCCTTCCTGACTAGCAGGAAAATGAAATTATTCCACAAGTTAGACTCAGAAGAACAATGAGGTTATGTTTTTTTATAAAGAACAATAAGGGGAGGGGAAATTTGCTAGGAATGCTTTTGGCCTAGGGTATCTCATTGCCCAGGAGACCCTAAGAAAAACATCTCACAACTAGCAACTTTATGGCATAAAAGCTACAACTTTAATAAGTAACAATAAACATTGCAGTGTAAGTGATAAATAACAAAAGCTGCTGTAATATGATAATTGGTGGAAAGTGTGGTCTTTAAAACCAATGAAGACTATAGCAAAGTGCTTAAGCCACCCTTTGTTTATCTGACACCTAGGGCAGGAATGACCTATTTAAATCAGTCTCAGAGGGTAGTCGTGTTAGTCTGTAGCACCTTAGGGCATGTATACATTAGGAAACGATTTTGAAATAACTCCCAAAATAACTATTTTGAAACAGCGCATCCACACTACAAGGCACCATCAAAATAGTGCAGAATTATTTCAAACTAGTGCATCCACACTGACTGTAGCATGCATTGCATTTAAAGCCCCTACAAGCACTCCAGAGAGGGCACCAAGAAAGCAGTCGCTTCCTGTAGCTTCTTGTTGAGGTTAGCAGGGGGTGGGAAGCTAGGGGGCAGGGAGCTGAGGGAGGTGGAGGTGGGAAGGTGGCTGGTGGTCTGCTCCATACACATGGCCATGTGCTCTATGACTGATGTTATTGAGGAGCACATGGCTTCGTGTTGGCATGATAGCTGCTCCCACATGGCCTTCCTCAGATCCCAGTCAGCCCAGTGCTCCTTGTGGTTGGTGGCCCACTCCTGATCAAAGCTCCAGAGGCGGGACTGGAGGCTTTCCATCTGTTCCCACAGGTCCTTTTCCACCTGTGGATCTCGTGCCAATGGCATCTGAGGTGGGGGACATACTATGCTTGCAACTGAGCCAGCTGTGGGGGGGAAAAAGTGACAAGGGCAGTCATCCCAGGAGACACTGTGTATGAAGCCTAGCCCTAATCTCTGAGCCAACACTGAAGGTCTCAGTTCAGACATCGGAATCGACGATGATGGGATGGGGGGAGGTGACCAGCCCCCCTCCCGAGATGGCATCCATCTGCTCATAATATGCGGTGCTGCCCCAAGCAGGAACTTTGCTCCCTGGCCTTTGTGTAGGCCTGTTGGAGTGCCTTAATTTTTATTCAGACCTGGTCCAGGGTCCTGGTGTGCCCTTTGTCTGCGAGGCTGGCAGCCCTTGGGGCATAGACCTCAGCATTGCACCGCTTTATGTGGAGATCCTGGATGATCTAGATGGTGCCTGGTCCTGCCATGAGGGCAGGAGACTGAACTTGATGACCTCTTGAGGTCCCTTCCATTTCTAGTGTTCTATGATTCTATGTTGATCTCCTCGCTGGGGATGTTAAATATCGGTTAATTGAATACTTGATTAACCTCATGAATTCTTATCGTTAAGTCAACTATTCTATAGTTCCCGGGGCTGGCAGCCGGTGTGCTCCAGCCCCATGCCCAGGGAGCCCCCTCCCACCTTGCACTGCTGCATCTCTATCAGAGGCAGCAGCGTGGGGTGCCAGGTGGGTGCTGGTCTGTTAGGGGAGCCTATTGTCCTGCGCTGCTGCCTCTAATAGAGATTCAGCACTACGGGATGGGTGGAAGGGGGTTCCCTGGGAGTGGGGCTGAGGCGAGCCGAAACTCAGCCAGGCTGCTTGCCTGCCTGGCTTCTAATACACTTTAAATGCAGAACCACAGTGGGGGGGTAGGTTCTGGACATGGCTCAAACTGGGACTGAGCCAGGCTGTTGGCTAGCCTTCTAAAACTGTACTGGCAAGGGCTTGGGAGAAATGCGAGTAATCTATAGCATTGACCTATAAGCTTTTGCTTATCAGTTGATTGGTTAATCAACTACACTATTACATCCGTACTCCTTGACCCAGACCTCGATGAGATCCAGGCCCTCTGCACCAGTCCAGGCTGGTGCCCTCTTTTGGCCCTGGCCAGGGGCATCAGAGGGTGTTGAGGGCATTCTGGTAGCTGAGGGGGTTACAGAGAGAGTGATGGCTGCTCAAATGCAGGGTGCTGTATAGCACAGGGCTAGCAAGGCTCACTTAGTGCCCCAAGCCCTTTCCCTTCTGCCTGAAGCTTTAAAGTCTGCAGGAGAAGGGGAGCAGTTGTCAGGGGTGTGACCAGAGTGGCCACAAGGGCAGCGGTGAGAGGCCTCTGGAGGCCAATTATTTTGAAATAACAGCAGCTGAGCATCCACGCTAATGCTATTTTGAAATAATTTAGAAATAAGCATTATTCCTCGTGACAAGCAGGAGTTATTTCGAAATAACAAGCCCGTTATTATGAAATAATGGGCTTGGTAGTGTGGATGCTTCACTTGTTATTTCAAAATAACTCCCTAGTGTAGACCAGGGATCAGAGAGTAATAAAAAATGTAGATGGTATCATGAGTGTTCATGAGCACAACTCACTTCTTCAGATGATGTGTGGAGCACATGGCACAGAATTCTGAAGAAGTGGGTTGTGCCTACAAAAACTCATGATACCATCTACATTTTTGTTAGTCTCTAAGGTGCTACAAGACCCCTTGTTTTTTAGGTGTTTCTATTTAAACTATTCACTTCTTCCACACCTAGATGATTGGCTTGGACTCGGTCAAGATTTTACCACAAAGGGATTAGAGCAGCCTCTGAGCATTACCTTGTCATGTCTGCCAAAGGAGATCACTTTCCTGTGGCAATGACTGACCTCAGGCTTCTCAGTTAATGACCCACCCTCCAATCCTGGCCCTCATATAAAGGCTACTAATTAATCTAGTAACGAACTTGGCAGAGCACCGTTTTAGTCCACTCAAATACATAGGTCGTTCAGAGGAGAAAACATTGCTACAGTTGCAGTGAATCATAGAATCCTAGGGCTGGAAGAGACTTCAGGAGGTCATCGAGTCCAGACCCCTGCCCAAAGCAGAACCAATCCCAACTAAACCATCCCAGCCAGGGCTTTGTCAAGCCAAGACTTTAAAACCTCTACAGATGGAGATTCCACCACCTCCTTAGGTAACCCATCCCAGTACTTCACCATCTTCCTAGCGAAATAGTTTTTCCTAATATCCAACCTAGACCTCCCACACTGTAACTTGAGACCATTGCTTCTGCCACTACTGAGAACAGCCTCTCTCCATCCTCTTTGCTAATGTAAAATGACTTAACATTTTCATGGTGGGAGAGTGTAGCTCAGTCCTCTTAGTCAATCAGAGAACTGCTCGGGATCTCATGGTCTAGCACACCTAAGTTGGGAGACAGCTCATTGCTGCACTCTGTATGTTTTGAGGTGGGGTTTGCATAGGCCGAAAGCCAACTTCTCTCTGTTACTCATAAACTACTCCATGGGCTTCAGTTTGTATAAAATAAGGTAAAATTTGATCCATACCTTTGGCAAGTGAAGAATCCCTTTTCAAGGCTTATTTAATCCTCTCTCTTCCAAACCTTAGTAAACACACACACATGACCCTTATTTGGGTGAGAAACACAAAACTGAAATTGTCCTGGGTAATTAATTTATCTCCTGGTGAGAAGTTATTTTTCAGAACCCATGCCAGTTGTGAACAGTTTCTAATTTTCTTACTGCTATTTAGGAGAACAATCTCCTCCTGGGTTCTTAGGATAAAATTTTTGATGTGCTAAACATAATTAAGTGCTTACCTTTGGTAGAATCGTTAATATTGTGTCTTGTATATAATCGGTGAGTCCTGTGCCTGTGGAAAGATGTTACTTGGCTCTAATAATAATACTTTCAAATCAGCTGCATAACATTCACGTAGCACCTGTAACTTTAATGCAAATGATTTGTGGTTTCCTTGCATGTTTGAATATGTTTATCATTAAGGTGATGTAAAAGCATGAAAAGGACATCTTACAGTTAAGAGTTCAGAGGAAAGACTAGATTGCTGCGTGACTTCTGAAATCATAGCTTGTAATATTAAGGAGCTTTACAGCCATACATTAATAGCTGTGTGTAATTTTTCCCCACCCAACACTTCTTTACCATTTAAAGTTGTTTTCGTCTTTTTGTCAGAAGTGCACATACCATCATGATCTCTTTAAACTGCAGTTTGGTAAATGACTTGTTTAAATGTAAGGCAAAGGGATAGTTAATAAGTATAGTTTTCTAGTACTTCCTCAGCTGTCATTTACTTTGACTAAATTTATTTAAACTACTTTAACCTTTCTGAGAGAGGCCAAGAGATGTTTAGAAGAATAATATGTGTCTGACATTCTAGTTTACCAAAAGGACACCATCATTCTGTAGTGCATCTGTTAAAAATAAGCAAAGACAAAATCTTTGTCGTTATTTTCTGATTAATTTCAAAAGAGCAGATGGAAATTCGGCCAATAAAGGGATTAAAAAGTGTCTTACAAAAGTAAGCACCAAACCCATTGACTAGTCAATTTGCCAAGGTGTGCTGAGGTCCCTTTATGTTCAGGCAAAAGAAGGATAGTCAGCACATTAGTAACCAAGAACATACTTGTTGGGATTCTTTCTGTCCTGTGATGTCCATCCTTGTCGGGACCCCCATACTAATGGGATACTCCCACATACACTGTAATGCAATGTCACTGTTACTCTGGAATCCTGCTGGAACTAGACATGTAGACATAGCCTATACTACAGGCTTCTTGCGCTTGAGAGTGTCCACACTATTCGACGCTGTCCCGCATATAAAAGCCACCCAGAACTGGTTCTAGTCAGTTTAGAGGTCACCAGTTGCTCTTGAGTGCTGTTGCTGGAGCTCTCCAGAGACACGCGCTTAAAGGGACCCTCTTGGACAGCCGCTTCTCTGTTTCTGCTGCCTGCTTGCAAGCCTCTTTGGCAAAGCAAAGCTTCTGCAGTACCTGCTGTTTGCCCTTTGCCTTTTGGAGCCAACACAGCTTTTTCCTTTTGCTGTTTGCCATGGAGCCCAAACTGCCCCTGGGCATGCGACGGCCCCACACGGTCATGCTGCAGTTCCTGCAGCACTTGATCCCAGCAGCCTACTTGCTGCAGTTGGATGTGGACACTGAACTGCTTCTTGTGTCCCTCTGCGTGGCTGTGGCTGCTCCAGTCTGGCTGCCACACCCCATCATACCCAGGAGGGTCTGGAAGCTGGAGACCAGTTCGGACTGGTGGGACCGGCTGGTCATGGAGCGGTGGGATGACCAGCAATGGCTGCACAACTTTCATATGTGCAAGGCCATCTTCCTCAAGCTCTGTGGCTGGCTCACTCCCGCCCTCCAGAGATGCGACACACACCTGCGGCCCGCCATCCCTGTCCAGAAGCGCATCACTATTGCCCTCTGGAAGCTGGCCACCCCAGACAGCTACCACTCCATGGCCAACCAGTTTGGTGTGGGGAAGTCCACCGTCTGGGTCATCCTGATGCAGGTAAGGAGCTCGCGGGCTACAGTCTGTGCCCGAACGGGGGGTGTGGAGGGTGCTGGATAAGGGGGACCCTCAGAAAAGGAGGAGCTGGGGATTGTATGGGGTGGACTGGCAGTGGGGGGAAAGGCCTGGCCCCTGGGGGCTTGTACAGTCCCACCCTCACACAGCCCTGCTGCCGGGGGGTAAGGGGAGGGAGCATGGGCTTGTAGGGGCTGGCTCCTGGGAGGTTGAGGGGACAGAGGAGGGGAAGGGGATGGGCACCTTCTAAGGGCTCATGCAACCGCTCTTTCATCCTCTGTTCTGTGTGTTTCTTTGTCTCCTCCTGCAGGTCATCCAGGCCATCAGTTCCCTGCTGCTGCACAGAGTCATTTGGCTCCAAAACCTGGAGGCAACCATGGGCGGATTTGCAGCCCTAAGGTTCCCCAACTGTGGGGGAGCCATCGACGGCACGCACATCCTCATCCGGGCCCCGGAACATCAAGGGCTACTTCTCAGTAGTCCTCCAGGCCCCACCGGGGCCACTTTACAGACATGTATGTGGGGTGGTCGGGCTGCACACGATGCCCAAGTTTTCAGGAATTCCAGCCTGTGCACCAAGCTGGAGGTGGGCACCTTTTTCCCCCGCCTGGACTTTGTGGTGGTTGAGCACAACATGCCAGTGTGCATAGTGGGGGATGTGGCATACCCACTCATGCCCTGGCTAATGAAGCCTTACACCAGCCACCTGGATCTCAGCCAGGACTTGTTCAATGCCCACCTCAACCAAGCCTGGATGCAGGTCAAGTGTGCCTTCGGGTGTGTCAAGGGACGGTTCCACTGCCTCCTCACCCGTCTGGATATCAGGGAGCACAATATCCCCAAGGTGGTGGCAGAGTGCTGTGTGCTCCACAATATTGTGGAGTGCAAGGGGGAGGCCTTCCTCCTGGGGTGGGTGGCAGAGGCTGGCCACAAGGGCCGTGTGTTTCAGCAGCCCCAGACTGCTGCCACCCGCCAGGCCCATCAGTTGTGGGTGTGCATCCAGGAGGCCCTGAGGGAGAGGTTTTCTGAGGCCCACCAGTAATTCTCCCAAGGGCCTCCCCAACAGGGGCGTCTGCCTTTCCGCTCTCTCCTTCCCCCGCTCAGCCCCTTCCCTTGCCCCTTCCCTGACCTCCCAATTAACATGTTTGGTTTGAAAACAAAATGAGTCCGTTTTTATTAAACGTAAAGAGAAGGAGGCAGGAGGTGGGGGGATGTCTGGACTGAGAGGGGGGTTCAGGTCTGGGAGGGTTAGGGGGGCAACCTGCTCTGCCACCTTGTGTGCAGGGACGTGTTTGGGGTTGGGTGGATCTGGGGACTTGAAAAGGTTGGGCAGGAGGCAGCTACAGCTGGGTCAGGGTTGGCGGGGCAGGAGGGGGCCATAGGCATCACTTGGGGAGGGGGAAGGGGAGGGAAGGGGAGGGAAGGGAGGGAGCAGGGGAAGGGAAGGGAGCAGGGAATGGAGGGAGCCATGGGGAAGGAAGGGAGCAGAGGCATGGCATGAGGAGGAAGGAGAGGCATGGCAGTGAGGGCAGATGGATGGGCAAGGGCCATAGGAGGCGGGCAGGGGGGTAGAAGTCAGGAGCAGCGGCATCGGGTGGGTGAACCCCCGTGCGGGAGTTCCCCCGTGTGGGACAAGATGTTGCAAATGTGACATCATCTCTGTCCATGCACGCTCCTGCCATTCAAGGTCTGCTTTGAGCCTGCGCAACAGGGTGTCATGGATCTTGTGCATGACGCCAACATGTTGCTGTATGAGCTCCTCCCCAGGCCTGGCCCATCTGTGGCTCCCCCAGACTCTGGCAGGTGGCTGTGACAGTGGTGTGGCTGGGCCCTCCGTCCTGGCTGGTCTGGCTGTGGAGAACACAGAAAAGGGAGATGCCGTCAGTCCTGCCTGCACACACATTCCCTGAGGCCATGCCCTCTTGTGTGAGCGGCGACTGCATCAGTCCGCAGCCCACAGGAAGTGGATGTCTCGGATACAAGGCCATGTGTGGTGTGCATAGCACACCCTGTGTCACAGGGGCCCTGAGGTGGCCAAAGGACCGTGCTGCCCTCTCTCTCCCCCCTGGACACACATACCATGGCCAGGCAGGCAAGGGAAGTGTAAGACCTCAGTGGATCCCCTCATGGGCAGCAGAGGAGCTGTGAGCAGCTTGGCCCTCCCGGGGGGGGGGGTGCACACGGTTGCGGCTCGCTGGGCTATCATTGGGAGCGGCTGCTGCTTCTCACGTGCAGGCATGCCCATGTGCTGTATGCAGCACTCCGGGGGGGGGGTGTGTGTGGTGGGGGGGTTGTGCCTGCGTCCTTGTGGATAGCCTGCTTCCAGCTGGCTGTGCCCCCCTCCCCTCCCAGGGGCAAGACTCATGTGGCCAGGCATGAGGATGGCAGCAGGATCCCGGGCACATTGAGGGGCTGGCTGCTGTGGATGCGTGCTGCACCCTACCGCTGCATGTGGGTGCACATGCCCAGACTGCAGCAGCATGTGCTGGCCTAGCAGCCTGCGTGACACTGTGCCCCCCTGCCCCTGTGGGGCCACCTCCCCCACCAACATACCTGAAGATTCCTCCCAAGTCTCCTCGGAGGCCTGAGAGATGTCCAGGCTGGCAGGGACTGGCTCCAGGGACAGAGTGATGGTCCCATTGTCCTGGTCATCGTCATCCTCCTCCTCCATCGGGGGCTGGACCTGCCCCTCCGGGTCAGGGACAGGCTCCTGGCACTGGACTACTGGCTGCTCCAGTCCGGAGTTCACCACAATAGAGGGGGAAGAGGGTTCCTCCCCAAGGATGTGGTGGAGCTCCCTATTGTACGGGCAGGTATGGAGTCCTGCCCCTGAGTGCCCTCTCTGTTCCCTGGCCTTTACGTACCCCTGATGGAGCTCCTTCACCTTTGCCTGGACTTGCTCCATGGTCCGGGCAGGGTGACCTCGCTTCACCAGGGATACGGCCATGTGGGAGTAGATCTCTGCATTCCTCCTCTTGGCCCGGTGGTCCTGCAGGTGGTACTCCTCACCTCACAACTTGAGGAAGGTGGTGATTTCTGGGCCACTCCAGATGGGGGCACGCCTTTCCTGTGACCTCTGCAGCTGGTCCTTGAAAGGGCCAGGGCGTGGTCTCGGGGAGCTTGGCGAGAGGCCATTTGTGGCTGAAGCAGAGCAGCATGGTGAAAGCACCTGCTCTGGGCAAACGTCTAGCCACAAGGCTTGTGCAGGGTGCCTGTGGCTTTAAAGGCGGCCAGCAGACAGGAACAATAGAGTTCTGATTGACTTGGCTGGAGTGGCCCAGTGGCCACCATTTTTTTTCTCCCTGGAGGACAATTCTTCGCAAAAACCCCTCCGGAGCAACCACACATGCCTTTCTGCACAGGAGCTGTAGCGTAAAAAGGAGTTATGCCTCATAGAAGGAGGTATACCTACACCGCAAAAAGCCCTTTGTTCTGCCATTTTACTGTCAATTTACTTGTGCAAAAGTACACTTGAGATGTGGACACTCCACCGCTTTTTGCGCAAAATTGGTAATTTTTGCGGAAAAACCTTGTAGTGTAGATGTAGCCACAGAGGATAAAGATACACAATGGTTTTTGTATTTCACAATTTTCTATTATTCTTTTATTACTGTGTGGTTTCATCAATTTTATTATTGTTGCATGAAAGAGAGCCCTGGCAAATGGAATATGCCTAAAGTAGATAGGTATCTGGAAGTGATGAAGAAGAGAACACTTGGGCATTCAGTTTGTAGGATAGTCATTTCTGCAATAACACTGACTAATAACTTGGTTAATGTCTTTAATTAGGCTAGAGACTTTTTTTGGTTAACTTCAGGGATGAAAGTGAGGGTGTGTCTAGACTACAGGGTTTTGTCAACAAAAGTGGACTTTTGTCGACAAAACTATCCCTGCGTCTACACTACCGCTGAGTTCTGTCGACATAACATCGACAGAACTCAGCAGTTTTGTCGACGGGGGTAAACCTCATTTTACGAGGCATAACGCCTTTGTCAACAGAGTTCTGTCGACAAAAAGGGCAGTCTGGACGCGGGGGTTTCTTTTGTCGACAGAAAAATACCTCCAAGGAAACCCCCTGCTGGACAGTCCTTCTTCAGGAAAAACCTCTTCTTGTTCCTGTCTGTAGCCATGTTTTAAAGGCACAGACATCCCTGGCAGGCATTGTGACAGGAAGCTAGCCATGGAGGAAGCCTGTCAGCACAGAGCTCTCCCAGCTTCACCTGCACGTGGCCATGTGTGCAGCTCCAGAGCCACGAGGCCCCCAAGGACCTTTGAGGGAGCCAGCCCTGGTGCCCACAGCTGAGAAAAAGAGAGCCCCAGCCTGGTCAGGGCCAGAGGTCCTGACACTGCTTGAACTGTGGGGGGAGGAGGAAGCGGTCCAGGCCCTGCACACCCGGCGCAGGAACGCAAACATCTACGGCCGCATGGCTCAGGGGCTGGCCGATAAAGGGCACCACCCAAGGACACTGCAACAAGTCCAGGCGAAAGTCAAAGAGCTTCGGCAGGGATACGTAAAGGCCCGAGAGCAGAGCTCAACTTCAGGTGCAGCCCCGGTGCACTGCGCCTATTATAATGAGCTGGACCACATCCTGGGAGGCCAGGAACCTATGTCTTCACCGGTGCTCGTGCAGACAGGGTTGCACACACCGGTGCAGCAGAGCCGGCAGGAGGTCCCCAGGGAAGATGTAGAGGAGGAGGAGCAGACGGAGGACACCCTGCCCTGACTCTGCGGCCTGTCCCGGAGACCCAGGAAGCCTCGCAGGCATCCTCCGACGCTGGTGAAGGAACATCAGGTGAGTGCAATCAGGGTCACAGACACAGAACAGGGGAGATGGGAGCAGAGAGGATGCAGAGCAATGTTCACGTCTTGGTCCTCCTGGACAGCTTGCATCTCTCTGTACATGTGCAAGCAGGCGGGCAGGTGGTGGGTATGTGGGTGGGGGCCATGGGAGACCCAAGGCGCTGCAGGCCCCTGTCCTACTGTGGCTGCACACTGATCTGGCCTGGACTGCCACGGTGGAGGGGGGGAAGATGTAGGATGTAGGGGGTGGAGGTGGACATTGTCCTAGCCACAACGGGGCCCCTGTGCAGCCGAGGCGGCTGGCAGGGCCAGACGTGGCCTACCAGTAACAACATTCCCATCCCTTGTTGTAAGGACTTGTGTGTGAATTGCTAACACTGATCGGTTCTCCCTCTTCTCCTCCACAGCCGGACCTGCTGCTGCTGACCGCCGAGCAACACCTGTGCCACCACCCACCCGGTCCCACAGCACCCGCAGGCATTGGAGGGCCTACAACGACCTCCTGAGGAGGCATGTGGAGGTGATGGAGAACATTGAGGGGACCATGGCCAAAATGCAGGAGACCATGGCCGAAAGAGCCAGGGAGGAGGCTCGCTGGCATACTCGCCTGCTTGAGGACTTCCTCCCGCAGTGGAGCACAATGTGTGCCACCGTCCGGGAGGCCCTGGGTGTGCCAGGTCCTCTCCCCCTGGGGACTCCTCCTGTCCATCCAGCTCCAGCCCCCTCTGGCCCCCCTTCCTCTCCCTCAGCCCCCTCTAACCCCCCCTCCTCTCCCTCAGCCCCTGCCACCCCTCCAGCCCTGCCCCCCCCTTCCCCATGCTAGAGCAGAGTCATCTTCAGCCCCAACTCGAGCCCGAGGATGGCAGGGTCCACGGACAAGAGATGGCAAAGCCTTGCGGCCCAGGCGATACCGTCATTACCCTTAAGTTGTCTGCCCTCCCTCCCTTCCTCCCTCCAGGTTGAAATCCACCCTCCCTCCCTCTCTCCCTCCAGGTTGAAATCCACCCTCCCTCCCTTCCTCCCTCCAGGTTGAAATCCACCCTCCCTCCCTCTTTCCCTCCAGGTTGAAATCCCCCCTCCTACCACAGTTATAAACACAGGTTAATAGTTCCAAAAAAAGTTTATTTTTTAACAGTTGTTGAACAGTACTATGTTTTATAACAGTTCCTAATTCTAACTTTACTTGTTAATAAACATTATATTTTTCATATTTAACATGATGTGTGTGTCTTAACTGCTTGGAGGCTGATGCAGGGATGGATTATGGGAGGGAAGGTTTTGGGATGGGGGGGCCCTGGGCCACAGACCCCATTGCGGATACCTTGGGGAGTCATTGGGCTCCAGCTGAGAAGCGCTCACGCAGAGCCTCCTGGATGCGAACCCCCGCATGATGGGCTTGGCGAACGGCAGCTGTCCGAGGCTGCACAAACCGCCTCCCCTCCACTTCAGCCATTGGCCCCCAACCTGGGAGGAAGGCCTCCCCTTTGCTCTCCACCAGGTTGTGGAGGATGCAACATGCTGCCACCACCTCTGGGATATTGTGTTCCCCCATGTCAAGGTGAGTTAGCAGACACCTAAACCTTCCCTTCAGCCAGCCAAATGTGCATTCCACCTGTAAACGTGCGCGTGTCAGGTGCGCGTTAAACACTTCCCTGCTCGTGGTCAGATGCCCTGTGTATGGCTTCATAAGCCAGGGCATGAGGGGGTATGCCGCATCGGCCACAACGCAGACCGGCATCTCTACGTCCCCAATAGCAAAGGTTCGCTGGGGGAAGAAGGTTCCTGTCTGTAGCCTTTCGTACAGGTGTGAATTGCGGAAGATCCGAGCATCATGTGCCTGGCCCGACCACCCCACTCAAAGGTCCGTAAATAGTCCACGGTGGTCAACCAGGGCCTGCAGCACAATGGAAAAGTACCCTTTTCTGTTGATATACCGGGCGGCTCGATGGGGTGGTGCACGGATGGGAATGTGAGTTCCATCAAGCCCTCCTCCGCAGTTTGGGAATCCCAGCCCTGCAAAACCGGCCATGATGGTGTCTAGGTCTCCGAGGCGGACAATCCGATTCAGCAGCTGTGAGTTGATGGCCCTCACCACCTGCAAAAATAGACACATACAAACAGACACAGAATATGAAGTAAGAGGGGTTGCCCAAGTCCTTGGGAGACTGTCCCCCGCCAAGACCCCAGTATCCCCCCCCCCCAGGGATTGCTCCCAGTAGTATGATGGTGTAAGGCACAGGAACCCTCCACCACCTCCCCTCCATTGCCCCCCACCCACCCTTTTTCTGTTACAGTCCCCTTACGGACTGCCCCCCCCCTCCACCCCCAAGGGCCTTACCTCCATCAACACAGCACCAACAGTAGATCTCCCCACACCAAACTGGTGTCCCACTGACCGGTAGCTATCAGGAGTGGCCAGCTTCCAGAGGGCAATAGCTACCCTCTTCTCCAGCGGGATGGCAGGGCGCAGGTGGGTGTCCTGTCGTTGCAGGGTGGGGGCAAGCCAGTAGCAGAGCTCCAGGAAGGTGGACTTCCGCATCCTGAAGTTTCGGAGCCAAGCCTGATCATCCCACTGCTCCATTACGAGCCGGTCCCACCAGTCCGTACTTGTTTCCATCCTCCAAAATCGCCTCTCCGGGAAAAAGTTCGGAGGCAGGAACAGTGCTACAGCATCCTGAAGGAGGGGCTCCAGTCTGGGCTCAGGATCTGGACCAGGGATTAACAGCATGAAAGGCTCATGAAGTTGCAGCAGCATTTGAAGCACCGTGGAGTGGGGCCAGCACCTGCCCAGAGGAAGCTCTTGCTCCATGGCAAACAAAGGTTTGGAAAAACCTTCCAGAAAAAAGAACAAACCCACACTGCTGTGCTGTGCCAGGAAGCAGGGCACTCCAAGCAAGCACTGCAGAACCTTTGCTGTCCCTCTAGGAGGTAAGCAAGGCAGCTGCAGCAGCAGAGCAACGGCTAGTCGGTCCCTTTTAGCATGCGTCTCTGCAAAAGGCAGGCAGCAGCACCAGGAAGTACATGCTGCCCCTGTGACCTGGCAGAAGCAGTTCCGGGTACTTTCTTCTGTCGACAGAGCGTCCTGCAGTCTGGACGCTCTCTGTCGACAAAGCAAATAGTTTTGTCTATCTGCTTGATGTAGTCTAGACGCTCTTTGTCGACAGAAGTTTTGTCGACAAAACTTCTGTCGACAAAAGCCTGTAGTCTAGACGTACCCTAACTTAAATTTCTTACAGGTACTGTCCTATCACAACCCTCCCTCCCCTTTGGGGTGCTGGGTTTGGGTGGGGGGATGCGATAGGACAATACTGCTATGTCACATCCGACTAAATGTGAACTTATTCCATCTGCCAAAAAGGAAAAACTGAAGACGATTTGTAATGTACAATATTGTGAATGTAAAATATATGTAATTAAAGCAATAACTCTGATATTCTGTTATTAATGCAATTTCATTCCTATATGAGTGTGTGTGGAGGCTTAGGACAGGAAGCTGAGGGTGTGCTGAGATCAGGGCAGGGTGTGTGTGTGTGTGTGGGGGTGCAGGATAGGGGTGGAGTGCCGGAGGCTAAGGGCAGGGGGTTGGCTCTGTGTGTGTGTGTGTGTGTGTGTATGGGGGGCGGGGTTCAGGGCAGGGGATAGCGGTGTATGTGTGTGAGATGCAGGAGTCAGGGCTGGGGATTGTGTGTGGGGGAGTCGTCTTTGTTTTGGAGAACTCAAGACAAATAAGACTCCTGTAAGGGGCTTAGTAATCTGAAACGGTTGAAAGCTTTAAAGAGCATGTTCTGGGCAGGCTCTTGCCAGAGTGGCACTGGGTGCACCCCCTCACTTTCACCTTTGGTTAAATTTAAGATGGGGATGCAACTATTGTCTCTTTTATTAGATAATTTTAATTAGAGTATCCTGGGCTCAAAACCTTTTCTCTTAATGGATATTTCCCGTTTTTAGGAACTTAGTCATAAATCTTGTTCTCTCACTGCTGGAATTGTGCATCTTTTTTGTTTACTCTCTCAGTTGTTCTGGAACAATCCCCCAAGCTCAGCTGTGCCCAGAGAACAGCAAGCACAAAAGTGAAGAATCACATGTGGTATGTTTTTTCAGTCTTAAGAGTTACTGGAAAAAAATCAGGTAAATTCAATTAAATTTTCACTATTTTTCTTGTGTTTGGGGAAGATTTTGGATGTGCCTCATAATAAAAATAGGGAGAAGTGGGCAAGGGAAAGGAAGGATGCTGTTGTGTTTCTGGGGAGAGTCAATGAGTTTATTGTGCATCACACTTACAACCAACAGAACTGGCAATCTGGATAGCCTGGAGGTGCTCCTCCAAGTGAAAATCGTGTCTTTCTATAAAAATCCATATGCTATTCTATATCTTATCTTATCTAGATTAGAAGAAGATATGTAAGAAAATAAATAAACATATAGTTACTAGGGGCTGCTTCAATTTGTCTTTGGCTATAAATTAGACAAATGTGTGGTGTTGAATTACAAAAGAAAACTAACAACCCGTAAATGCTTATTACTGCTGATAGTATTGTCCCAAAGAAAGACAAGATAAAAGTTTGAAAGCTTGTCCAGCTGGTAAAAGATTATCTCATCTGCCTTCTCCATTATTGCAGATAGCAGAAACAATTTGCCTAATAACGATGCAACTAGTAGTATATATTGCAGGGATAGGAAACCTAAGGCCTAAGGACCAGATGTGGCCCCTGAGGCTCGGGACTCCCTCTAGCATTGGGGAGCCCGTGCTGGTGCTTTGCTTCCCCCCCCCACACCAGCCTTCTCTGGAGCTGGAGCACACAAAATCTACTAGCCAGGGTTCCCCTAGGCTCTAGTGTGTGAGTGTGTCTTTCTCCTTCTCAGTCAGGGGCTGCATCAGTAAGGGTTTGATTTGGGTGGTTGTTTTGGTTTTTTTTTGCTTCTTACTTGTGTGCGGCCCCTGACTGATTTTTTTCTGTATATCAGCAGCCCCCAGTGCAAAAAAGGTTCCCCACCCTGATATATCAGAATATCATACAAGAAGCTCTTGGTGACCTTGAAAATTGGAGTAATAGAAATGGAATTAAATTAATAGTGTAAAATGCACTATTAAATGCATTTAGAGACTAATAAGAATTTTTGCTATAATTTTTGCTTATCAGTTGGAAGTGACAGAGGAGAAGGATCTGGGTGTGTTGTCTTATCACAGGATGGCTATGAGCTGCCAATGTGATGTGGCTGTGAAAAATGCTAATACAATCTTAGGATATATTTGGCAAGATATCTGTGATGAAGAGGGAAGTGTTAGCGCCATTATACAAGGCACTGGTGAGACTTCATCTGGAATACCATGTGCAGTTCCGGTCTCCCATATATTGGATGAATACAGACCTGAACAGGTGCAGAGAAGGGCTACTAAGATGATCAGAGGAATGCAACCGACCTTACGAGAGGAGACTCAAGGAGCTTGGCTTGTTTAGCTTAACCAAAGGTGGAGGGGAGATACAATTACACTCTAAATCACGAGTAGGGAGCCTTTTTTGGGTTGAGGGCTGCTGACCAACAGAAAAATCCATTGGGAGCCGCGCACAAGTGAGAAGCAAAACACCAAAAAACCAAAACCAAAACCTCACTGATGGTGTCTCCTGACTGAGAAGAAGAAAGTCGCTCTCTACATTCCCCTCACACACTAGAGCCTCAGGGAGCTCAAGCTAACAGGTGTTGTGTGCTCCAGCCTCATGATCAGGTGGCAGTGGGGAGGGGTTGGAGCACCAGCACAGGCTCCCAAATTCTGGGAGGGGAGTCCTGAGCCTCAAGATCCAGATCCAGGCAAGCTGGAGGCTGCATCTGGCCCCTGGACCTGAGGTTCCCCACCTCTGCACTAAATATATCAGAGGGATCAATACCCGGGTGGGAGAGGAGTTAAGCACCAAGAAACAAGAACAAATGTATATAAACTGCTCATCAACAAGTTTAGGATTGAAATTGGATGAGAATTTTTAACCACCATAGGAGTGAGGTTCTGGAACAGCCTTGTAAGGGCAAAAGTGCAGAAGGAAAACCTAACAGACTTCAAGACTGAGTTTGGTAAGTTTATGGAACTGATGGCTGTATGAAACTTCTTACAATGGCATGTAGCTGATCTGTGACTGATAGCAATAGATATCTCCAGTGGCTGGTGATGGGGCACTAGATGGAAGGGTTCTGAGTTTCTACCGAAAATTCTTTCACAGATGTCTATTTGCTGAGTCACGATTAAATGCTTACAGTCCAATTGAGCACCATATTTGGGGTTGGGGAGAAGTTTTCCCTGGGTCAGATTAGCAGGGACCCTGGAGGTTTGGGGGTTTTGCCAGCCACTGTATTGGTCATTTGCAGGTGTAAGCTAGTGTAAATGTTGATGTCTCTGTAATTTGAAGTCTTTACAGATCTGAGGACATTAGTAACTCAGCCAGAGTTTATAGGTCTATTACTGGAATGGGTGGGTGAGGTTCTGTGATATGCAGCATGCAAGAGACTTAGATTAGATGATCATAAGAGTCCCTTCTGGCCTTTAAGTCTATGAGTCTAGAGGCACTGAGAGCAGAGACAGATAATAAATGTCAGAATAATAGTGTATATTCCTTCCTGCTAAGTGGACTACATCAAAGGTCTTCAAACTTTGTTCATAATGAGATTGTCCCATGGACCACCAGCCTCCCCATTCATAACTGAGCAGATCATCTCTCCCTCTTAACTTATATAACTGTGGTCACCAAAAAGTAGATCGGGATCTACCGATAGATCTTGAACCATCTGACAGATGATCCTGACTGGTTTAGCCAGGAAGCTATGAAGCGCTGACACTTCAGTTGCCCTTCCATCCACTGTCATGCTGCTCCTGTCCTCTACCTTGGAGCTGCCCCCCCGGGGGCCTCCTGCTTGCTGTGCAGGGTGTGGGAGAGAGAAGGGGGGGCAGTGATGTCAGGGTGTCCCTCCTCCCCCCACTTCTGTACCCGATCTCCACACAGAGAGAAGGGGATGGAGGGAGCTTGGCAATGCAAATCTGTCACTTTCACATACTGTGCGTGCCTCTGTCATTCTCACAAACACCAATTGTCCTTCTCTCATCTCCGGACCCAACACATACATGAGGGGTGGTTGTTACTACTTTTACTGCTCGCAAAGTGTGTTATGTTTGTTTTTTGACTGGTCTGTGCATTTCATAATTTTCATTTCTTTCTTGCGCTTAAATTTAATTATTTGAGTAGAGAGTTCTAAAATGCCTAACCTGTTGTGGCTGGAGTCATTATCCCTATGGTAATTGCTGTTCCTGGACGTGGCTGTCATGTCCCTGCAGCCCTTGAGAAAGGGAGAGCAGGGAGTCTCCACATGCTATCCTTGCCTGCAGACACCACTCCTGCAGCTCCCATTGATCAGTAATGGGGAGCCATAGCCAGTATAAGCTGTGGACTAGGTGCCTGTGGATGAGGGGCACATGGTGCCATGGAGCCATTGCTGTACATGTCAGCTGCTTTCAGGAGTGGGGCAGGAGTAAGCCTTCTTTAACTCTACTGCTCTACCACCCGGAAGCAGTCTCAGTTAAACGGTGCCCAGCCAGAGCCTGCTTCCTGAACCTCCTCTTATACCCAGCCTTCTGCCCCAGACGTGAGTCCCCCTGCACTCAAACTCCTTCCCAGAGCTTGCACCCTGAAACCCCTCCTAGACCCCAATCCCCCACCCTAGGCTAAGACCAGAGGCCCCTCCCACCCTCCAAACCCTTGACCCAAGACCAGAGCCTGCACCCCAAATTCCTACCCCAGCCTGGTGAAAGTGAGGGAGGATGGGAGAGGAAGGGGGATGGAGTGAGCAGGGTGAGGCCTTGGAGCAGGGGTGGGGCCCAGAGAAGGGGTGGGAAGGAAGTGGGGCAAGGGTATTTGGGTTTGAGGTAGATCTTACATTGCACTTAAATTGAAAAAGTGATCTTGTGGTTAAAAAGGTTGGAGACCACTGGTATATAATATTTCTTATAGTGTTTGGTACATGGAAAAAATCTTTAGTTTTAACTTCTTTTAATGCAGTTTAACAGATGGAAACAGGAAGGAATGGACACTGTGTGACTAGCTACATTTTCTTGGACATCAGCAAATGCTTTACAGATCACAAATTAGACACTTCTGGATTAAAATCCCACATCTGTGTTCCTGCCTCCAATTTTGATTGTACTGTATTTCTTGGGCAAGAAGTTTTATTTTCATTTCTTTTATAACATTCAAAAGTCACAATGATGTCAAAGGCACATATCTTATCCCTCACAAACATTCACATTATTATTATTATTTATTTGTACAGTATAACTGCTGTAGTGCATTTGTTTATATGGTGAACAGTTCACAAGATTCTGCTTTTAACACTGTACCTCAGTGAAACAATAATCCTGATCTACTCTAAAATCTGTGGCCCGAAGGCATCATTGCAATGTATACATCATTTCATACTAAAGTAAGACTTCATCATGTGGTCTGCTTTCTCACTAATAAATGCAAAAGTTTATATAATTTATAATTACATGACAAAAATTAGATAGAATAACACGTGTCTGTTCTTTGTGCTGTGCAATCTGTCTCCCTGATGTAGTGATATTTTCCTTTAGCATATAAAGGCTTTGCTGTCTTAGAATATATAAATGGCTAGCTAGCAGGTGTTTGAGTTTGTGCAGAGAAAATGAGTGGGATTTTCAGACTGTTTTGTGGAAATGAGATTGTGTGTCTAGGACACATGACACAGCACTCTCTCTTCAAGCATTAATGTTTCATTATTGTTAATGTTTCATTATTGTTAATGTAGAGAGAAATTCTTAAAGACCCAAATGGAAATTTGGAGTCCACCCAAATTTAGGTACCTAACATGAGTTTTATTTTTTTGAAAATATATTGTAGCAACTTGAGGTGCCGTATGTATATGCAGCAACTATTTGTCCTATGAGCTGTATAAATACACCAGTAGGCACAGTCTCTGTGTCCAAGAGTTTACAATCTAAATTGAATAACATATAACAAATGATGGACAGGAACACAGCTGTATGTAGACCTCAGGAGGTCATCGAGTCTAGCCCCCTGCCCAAAGCAGGACCAACCCTAACTAAATCATCCCAGCCAGGACTTTGTCAAGCTGGGATTTAAAAACCTTTAAGGTTGGAGATTCTACCACCTCCCTAGGTAACCCATTCCAGTGCTTCACCACCCTCCTAGTTTTTCCTAATATCCAACCTCAAACTCTCCCACTGCAATGTATATTTTGTAATGTACTTTTAATCGTATACATATACTATATTTATGTACATGTTGATCTGTGTACACACACACAAACACTTACATATATATATATTATGGCCATGAGTAAAAGTTCATTTTCATTATGGGAAATACTACAGGCTTCAGAGATGTACCCTATATGTATAATAGAATACTAATAGAATAATATTAACTTTGTAAGTAAATCTTGTGTGTGTGTGTGCATGCCTGTGTATGTGCACACTCATGCACACAGACAATGCTTTGTAATCATATAAATTGGGGGTGTTATAATGCAGATAATTGTGTAAATGTGTAGCTGCTGAAAAACTTAGTGGTTATATGCACCCACAGCTGGCTCCCTGGGAGCTGGTGTGTGCCGCTCTTAGAAAGCCGGCTGCCACTCCACGCTGCTGCCTCTGATACAGAGGCAGCAACATGAGGCAGGAGCTGGCTTTTAAAGTGGCTCCCCATGAGTACTGGCTCTCGCCTGCTTACCTGCACTACTTCCTTTGATACATGATGCTGTGCTGCTGCCTCCAGGCACACATTGGCTGCCATCCTGCGCTGTTGCCTCTGTATCAGCATGATCTGTATCAGAGGCAGAGCCTGTGTGTAACTGAACATTAACCAATAAGCTGAGCCTTATCGGTTACCCATTTACATGGTTCTACTCACTCATTTATTTTCCCAGCTCCCCTTAGCCTAGTCATCCAGCGTCAACTGATTTCTTGTTGGCACTATGGAAGAAGGCTTTCTTGAAGAGATTTGAAGGTGGTAATGGTAGTCTTAGGCATAAGCCTAAGCCCAAGACCCAGTGGCTTGTTTACATAGGCAGTTTCTTGCACATGGAGTTGTAGCTCCTTGGCTGGTGGGCAGTGAATATGCTGCAGTAATAGTGTATACAGTTTAGGGAGAGTGTTCTATGCATTGAAGAAAGTGGCATAGAAGAAAATGCAAAGATATTTGTGGGAGAAGTGGATAAGTGGGGTCAAGATTTATGTCATTTGTGAAGCAGAGATGGAAAGGATTATGTCATGAGGGGCAAAAGTGGATAAGTAGGATGGGAATGGATAGTGAAGAACCTTGGAGGTTGACAAGAAGGATGAATGTGATATAGTGAATGAGAGGAAGCCAATGAGTTGATGTGGTAAGAGTCATTGACAAGGAAGATGATCTTAGGAGTTGTAAAGATTAATGGTGATGCAAGTGTCTAGAAGCCCAGAGAACAAAAGTAGGTTGATTAATCAAGGTGAAAAAATGATGAGGATGTAGAGAAGCATTTTATCATAAGAACATAAGAACGGCCCTACTAGGTCAGACCAAACTCCATCTAGCATAGTATTTTCTTTTCTGACGATGGCCAATGTGAGATACCTCAGAGGTAATGGAGAAAACAAGTAATCATCAAGTGATCCAAGTGACAAACAGAGGCTAGGAATAACATCCCTGCCCATCCTAGCTAACAGCTATTGATGGACATATCCTCAATGAATTTATCCTGCTCTTTTTAAAATCCTGTTATAGTCTTGGGCGTCACAACATCCTCTGGCAAGGAGTTTCACAGGTTGACTGTGCCTTGTGTGAAGAAATGCCTCCTTTTGTTAGTTTTAAACATACTACCTATTAATTTCATTTGGTGACTCCTACTTCTTGTGTTATAGGAAGGAGTAGATAACTTATCTTTATTCACTTATCCACTCCAATCATGATTTTATGGACCTCAATCACATCCCCCTTAGCTATCTCTTCCAAGTAAAACCTCCCAGTCTTATTAATATCTGTTTATATGGCAGCCAGTCCACGCCCCTGATAATTTTTGTTTTTTCTGAACTTTTTCCAGTGTCAAGATACCTTTTTTGAGAGAGATGCTATAGAATGATGTGCAACTGTGCACATCTGTGTTCTCAGTTATAAAATAATTTAAATATTGGACCTAATCCTGGAACAAAACCTTGTCAACCCTCAGGATAATAACTGAAAATACATAAGTAATCAATATAAAATAGAATACACAATATAAAAATCATGCTGCACTACACACTACTGTACTTCAAATAATTAGCAGTAACAATAGTTCCTGCCTATATGCACTTCTCTCAGTAAGCAAATCACAAGACTAGAATATAAAGGAGGAAGTTGCAGGACCAAAATCCTGAACAATGAACTTGGAACAGGTCTAGTGATAGAGATGAAATTATAGAACTTAAGAGAATGAGAACCTCTCCATAGGTTTCATGTCATCCTGTGGAATACTGGATAATTTTCTATTGAATTCTGGAGTATATGTAAATGCTATCATCTATTAAATACTATACAATTTTTTCCATAAGGTGGTAGGACAGCCAGTTAGTATCACTGTTATTGCAACAAGACTTGAAAAATGTGAAAGTTTTTAAATGCAATGGAGAAACCGCAGAAAGAGAGTACACAACAGAGAACAAACTTATTAAAATGGGATAGAAAGATACTTCTGGTTCTTTTACTGTTGACCAGAAATGCAAAGACACCATTTATTTTTAAACCCTAATGCTTGAATCACTTCTTCTAGTGTTTTAACACAGAGCAGTAATTTACCAGGTACTGAGCAACACTGTATCTAGCCCAGTCTAGTTCAATCAAAACAGTCTCTCATTCAACTTTAGTAGGAGGGGGGAGTGCAAGAGTTAGAAGTTCAAGCACTGAGATATTAGAGAGAATTAGTAGGATGTGTGCAATATCTATTGAACTACTACTTAGTGATGAATGGGAAGTCAAAAACTTGTATTCCAGACATACAGAGCCAGCTGTGTGTGTGTTGTGACAGACAGTGCATTTCTTTTTGTTCAATGGCATTTGTTTTTTATGCTTATTAGGGTTTGGTGAACTGGTTCAGATAAAAAAGAATTGGCCGAAACCTTTGGCCAAAACTTGAGAAGGGGATAATTTACAGATTGTATTATAAACTCGCTTCTTGTGGTCATTGCAGAGGAAAGCTTTGAATCAGGTAGCAGGCTGTCTTTTTAGGAGGCATCTTATTGCATGCTTACCTGATCTAATGTGTCTAACCACTATAGGACTTTGGGAAATCAACCACTAGGGGACTTTGAGAGATCAATTCTCCTCCCCCAATCTTAGTGCTTCTTTAGGAAGTAGCCAAATGGTCCACCTCCCAATTCATGGCCCCTTCATGAAAACAAAAAAACTGACTAAGTTTGTCCATAGCCCTGCTTTTAAGCATAAGAACATCAGAATAGTTATATTGGATCAGACCAATGGGCCATCTAGTCCAGTATCCTATCTACTGAGAGTGGCTGATGACAGATGCTTCAGAGCAGTGGTCCCCAAACTTTTGAGGGTCATGGCCCCTTCACCCTCCCTTGGAGCCAGGGGCTGGAGTACAGCTGTGGCTCTGAGAAGAGGGAGGATATGGACTGGAGTAAGGAGGCTAAGAGTGGGTCTCAGGACAGGGATAGACCTGTGGCCAGGAGCTGAGGCTGGGGTGGGGGCAGGAGCGGAGCCACACTGAGACTGGGGATGGGATGGGCTGGGCATGGGGCTGGGAGCTGGGAAAGTGACTGGGAGCTGAGGCAAAGTAGAGCTGGGGGTAGAGTGGGGCTGAATGCCTCCTCAATATGCTCCATTAATGTTCTTCCCTGCCCCCTGGGAGCACACCAAAGTGTGGGGCCCTCTGCTTTATTCAGAATGATGATTCTCATATTAAGGCAAGAAGGAATTTCACATTTTCAAAGTTGTTAGTATCTCTCTGGGTCCTATGGCAATGTAGGATTCTCAGGCAGATGTTTCAAAAAAGAGGGAATGAAGGCTGAATAGACTACTTTGCTGCTATCTGGAGAGAATTATGTAAAATAAGGGCAATAACTCCAGTGTAATAAATACATGAGACATAGGAGTGCTGATAAGATAAGAGAGTATTCTTCATTTCCAGTCAACTGACTCAGGATTACAAAAGGTTAAGACCTCCAGGGGCTACTGTTGAACCACTTATTTTCCTTTCCACCCCGTGACAGCATAATGGAGATGAAGACTGGGGTTGTGTTTGCAGAGGGGGAATTTTGTAGGGAGGGAGACAGCTGGGTATGGTGGGTGAGGTATTGGGGAAAAGAGGGTGATTTGTGTAATTTCAGTATGTTTCAAACATGCATTTCCTGTGCTGATGAGAAAACGTTCACAGGTCTGCACATTTATCTGAACTGCCCTGCTAACTCTGCAAATGGGGCTGAAAATATTGTGAGAACAGGCTTTCTTGAGAAATTTCACAATTTTTTGTTGCCGTCAGGCAATAGCATGCAGATGACTGCACCGCACCTGAAGTGGAGAGGCGGACGTTGTCCAGGTTTGCTGAAGGAAGGTAGCAGTGCTTTACAGTGGGCAGGGGACTGGACCGAGGAGGAGGAGGTCAGAAACTGCTGTGTTGGTGGTCAGCTTTGTGGTGCTGACTCACCTCCGGAAATGAGGGCAGCAGGCATTAAAAGTGTAACCCTGGGCACTGGAAGCCCTTTTTCCATGCAGCAGGCAAGGCAGATACCACTCTCCATTTCTTAGAGGGGTGAATATCAGGTTGGGTTAGGACTTTCTGTGGGCATTGTGCTAGTTGTGCCTTCGTAGGGGAGAGGAGGTGCAGGAAAGAAATTTTCCCCTTACCACCATATTGTCTTTGGTGAAGTGGTTCCTACCCCACTTTTCCCACAGTGAGTGCCAGGTAAGACCTGTTATGGGAGGAGAAAAGTGGTTGGGCTATATGTTGCAACTTATAAGTGTGGGGAGAACATCCAGTGGAGGAACTCCATAGGCAAGGCATCCAGAGATCCGATAAATGGACTGGTAATAAACTTCAAAAGGAAGTGCTTGTTAATGGAATGAGATAGGGTTCGAGGCTCCTATGATTGGTTCAGCAGCGAGCCAACCCCTCATTCTTATAGCCCACCTTAACCTTCCTATGAGTGGGTGGGTGGATGGTAAGGTCCAAGCTTTGGGACCTGGATGGAAAATAACGGAGGCTGGTGCAAACCCTGACTTATTTTTTGAATGAACATGGAATTGCCTCAATTGTACACTTTTATTAGCCGGATGGTCTAAGATATCTAATAATAAAGGTTGTGGCCTATTTAAATCCAGATCAAGTTTCTTCTATCCTTTTTCTGGTATAGCTGGACAATATTTTTCTTTTCTGTAATTCAGCAGTTTTGCATCTAGCCATAGCCCAACAGTGCAGAAAAAACAAACAAACAAAAAACAAAACCCAAAACCAGCAAGAGTGAAAAACAAGTAAACTCTTTCAGAAACTCAAAAGAGGTTCAGTTTGAGTTTTGGGGGAAAGTTTGGGTCAATTTTTTATCTGAACCATTTTGTTTCTATCTAACCTGCATATATGCATGCTTATTGGCATCATACTAATCCTTCAAACACATCACTAATGCTACACTCTGTATTTAATTTTGAAGAAACTCAGAATGGGGTTTTAGCTCCCAGATTAATTTTTGCTGGTTTATGCGGGGGCAAGTTTTGTCTTTGCCATCACTGGTGAGTAGCAGGTGTTCTGAGTCACTCCATGTTTCATTTGTTCATTTTATTGTCTGTCCTCTTATATGGTTGTAAAGGGAATTTGTCCAAGGCTTTGGAGTTATTGAGTCAAATAGTTCCTGTGGTAATGCATTATACCCTGGTTTACCCACTTGTCATTTTATGTAATGTGGCCAAAGTGTACACGTAACATATCTTGAATATATTTCAACCCTATGTGTGAAAAATGTGTGGATTTAATGAAGCTACTTTCATATGACTTACATTTTCTTGATTTTTTTTTTTTAAATCTCTACTGATAACATGAACTGGTAAGTTTTTCGTTATTAATCTTCAGAAAATGTCTCTTATCCTTATTGTTTACTCTGTAACATAGGTGTGCATAGCTCCTTTCAGACATGGTTGGACTCATGATCCCTTCTCTGAAGATTTTAGCTATGGTGTGAACCCTGCACATGGCTCAGTATTGAACCTCCACTGACCTTGGCAAGCCAGCCCATGCAGAGCCAATATGGGGTCATGTCCCTGGAGTCAGATGAGATACAAATGAATGATAAGCCAGGAAAGTTGGAGGGGACCGGGGGGAGAGTATGTGGGTTACTAAAGCAAATCAGTTTGTTATGCAGCTATCTTAATGGTTTCACATATTTAAAATGTTATGGCTCATAAACTCAAGTGGTTTACAAATGTGTTTTCAGAGTGAGGGAAGGGACTGACTACAGGAGAATCATATAGGAAACATTTACCCAAATTTTCATCCTACCATTTTAATTTCACACACTTAAATGTCCATTGCTGACACTCCAACCTAAGCAGAAACTCTGAAAAAGGGAAAAAATGGGATTGGGCTCTTTGTTTCCCAACAGCCATCCAAGTTGAACAGAGGCACCAGGAGCTGCCTGGGAAGCATAAACCAGTTAATTTGTCATGATAAATGTGCACAAATTTTGAATTGGAAACTTCTAGTTTTGAAGACAATGGTTTGGAATGTGTCTTTTTTCCCTTTAAAATATTGCCTCATTTCCTGGGGTGGGGGAGTCCATTTTCAACCAAAAGCATTGTGGACATGGCAAACTTTTTGCAAAATGTGCTGCTTTTCATGTTCATAATGAAATGCAATCCTCCTTCTCAAAATTAAAAGTATTCAGGCTTCTTGTGGTAAATCATTTGTATGCATCTATATCGTTGCTGAGGCATACTGGTAGCAGCCTTGTGACATGGGAGGATCAATGGACAATGGATTTCCTGAGTTTAGGGTACTCCCATAGATTTATCAGGCTGTGTTGTTTAGTTTCCCTGTATTCATCATAGTGGAAGTGATCTTTCTAGCCTGGGGGTTTTCACTGCTTCATGATCCCCTTCTAAGAGCAAAAATTATGACATGACTCCAAGTTGGGAGACCAAAGCCTGAGCCCTGCCACCCAGGGCTGAAGCCTTTGGACTTGCGCCCCAGCAAGTCTGTTAGCCTGGTGACCCCACTACAATGGGGTTGTGGCTCACTTCGGAGTCCTGACCCACAGTTTGAGAACCACTGTTCTAGCCATTTCCATGTACATTTTTTTATGTATATAAAACAATACATTGTTACCACCTCAAAACAGCCCTGCAGAAAACTATTGGTACCCAGAAAAGCAATGGCAGTAGCAAAGGGATGAGCTTAATTCTCCATTACCTCAGTGATGTATTAACTGTCTTAGTTATATCTGTTTAAATGTTTGGCATAAAGAAGGAAAACTATCTAAAAAGCAAACATTCAGTTGAGTTGAGTTTATGTAAACCTTGGGTCATTCAACCCAAGTGTGGGTCTCTCTCTCAGTTGAGCTTGTGTCAGGAATAAGTTTCAGCTATTATCTTTATAGTCAGTTATACCTTTATTTCAACCAAAGTTCCACACATTCCTGTTTATTGCCCTTTGAAAGCTATTTGAACAACAGAACCCTACAGACAATTGTATACAAGAAAGCAACTGATCACTAAACCTACCTTCACAGATCCAGTAACATTGCAGACACACCAAGAAATCAGTTATCTACAGTCAGGTACTCAGATATCACAGAATACGTTCTAAGAAAGTACAGAATACGTACAGGCCACCCACATACCTGCTTCAATACAGAAATAAAGTCCCCTTGGACTGCACACCCTTAGTTGTCACCCAGCACACCGTACACCGTATTAGTAAGCAATTACAACCCATACTTCATGTGGACCACATCCTGAAAGAAGTCTTTCCCAAATCCCTGGCTCTGTCCTTCAGACAGCCCCCAGCCCCCCAAACCTCTCCAAACCTCTCCACAGAAGCTTCCCTGAGACCAGGAAACACCAACTTAAGAGTGGTGAGGAGTCCTGTGGCACCTTATAGACTAACCGAAGTGTTGGAGCATAAGCTTTCGTGGGCAAAGACCCACTTCGTCTTTGCCCACGAAAGCTTATGCTCCAACACTTTGGTTAGTCTATAAGGTGCCACAGGACTCCTCGACGCTTTTGCAGATTCAGACTAACACGGCTACCTCTCTGATACTCAACTTAAGAGTAGCGCCAGAACAGCAGATGCCGAACACAGGGCCGGACTGAGGGGTGGGCGAGCTGGGCAGCTGCCTGGGGTGCCAACCGATGGGGGGCACCTGATGGCAGCTGTAAGGGGTGCGCGGCGTCCCTTATAGCTGCCATCAGGCACCGTGCACCTGGCTCCCGCAGCGCCGGCCAGCAGTGCCTTTTCCCCCATGGCCGCAGAACCCTGCACGGCCTGGCGTGCGTGCCAGCAGTGATGGCCAGGCCGGGCTGGGCAGCGCATGTGCTGTGCGCCCCGGAGGCAGGCCCGCGCACCCTGGGGGGCGGGCCCGCACATGCACCGTGCGCCCGGGGGCGGCGCTGCGCACCCGGGCCCGGGGTGCCAAAATGGCTCGGGCCGGCCCTGGCCGAACCTGTAGATATATTGCCACAGCTATGATGACCAATGCACTCTACAATACACCTTTCATGATCTATGGGTATTACACATGCCTATCACTGTACCTTATCCAGTGCACTAGATGCGCCAACAACTGTATAGGTGAAATTTGCACAGGAAAATAAGACAAAACCACATCATGCTGTGGGTGAACATTTTTTTACAAAACTATCACTCTATATCTGAATCTCTGTCTTCCTTCTCAGAGGAAATCTGCATACCACCTGGAAAAGACAAGCCTGGGAACTTAAATTCATAATTTTGCTAAAGACTGAAAATCATGGACTGAATAGAAACACTTGAATTATGACTAGTTACAATAATCTATAATTTACTAACAATCCCCACCTCAACCTGTCTTTTCCCCCCTTTTCTTCCTATGACTGAAAGAGTATTAAAGGACCACTTCAACTGAATGATCTTTGAAAATATGTTTACTTGTGCTAAAAAATCTGTTCCACCTTGTGCTTAGCTGAGCTGTTTGGAGTATGGTTCCCAAACCTGAGTGCATCTGCTGTATAAGCTCAAAAATGTCTCTCTCACTAACAGAAGTTAAGTTGGTCCAATAAAAGATATTATCACACTCACATTGTCTCTCTAGTTTCCTAAGGATCTCATTTGCAGAGCTAATTATGTATACAACAAGCAACAATTGCTTCTATAAAAATAGGCAGAAGCAACTTTAGAAGAGATAGTCTGAACTGCTAGAATATGAATCCATTATTTTGTTGGAGCCATATTCAAAGGCTGACTTTGATTGTGAGTGGGGACTTGGGGTCTGGCTAGCTCCTAAGTCTCTATCTGAATCATAAAATTGCTAGGCGTTCTGGTGTGTTTGAAATGCTACTCAGTATAGGCTCAGAATTTAAATACCAAGGATGTTGCAGCTTAGTAGTGTGGTGTACTGACAGAGTTTGTGAGTGCGTGTTGGAGACAGCATGTTGGGATAGGAGGTCTGGTCTACACAAAGTTTTTGTACTGGTATAACTTTCTCAGGGATGTGATTTTTTTTTTTTAACTAATATAGTTACACTAGTTCAAACCATACTGTGGACACTAACATAAATGTGCCCATTACTGGTATAGCTTATTTTCCTTCCCCTAAAGCAGTGGTTCTCAAACTTTTTGGGCTCCGGAGCCCTTTACATGCGTAAAAATTTATGCGGAGCCCCAGCGATCCACTGATTGTATGTGTTGTACCTATCGATGTTTCCAGTTTGTCAACCTCACCCCTGAAGATGTCTCGCCAAGCCCTGGGGCTCCACAGAGCACAGTTTGTGAAACACTGCCCTAAAGAAATAACCCATACTTATATAAGCACGTTTATACTGAAATAACTGCGTCCACATTTGGAGTGGCTATATCGCTTTTACAAGTTGTGTGTGCGACAAGCCATTGGACAGGGTCTTCTTGAAGTGTGCTTAGCTTTATACAAGCCTATTAATTCCTCACTTCGGAACATAAGAAAAGGCTATAAAATAAAGCCATCCACCTGTGAAGCGACCCTAAAGGAACTGTGTTTGAATATAGTGTCGAGGAAAGTGCAATTGATAACAGTCCGTGAAAAGTTTCCTTGTTTTTTTTTTTTTTTTTTAAAGGCTAAACTGAATTAATATATTTTAAGAGATGTGAGGTTTTGTTAAAGATGTGGACACAAAATGGCAAGAATAAAAGAATTCAAACTTAGGATCATTACTTGGTCTTTAAACTATACTTTCACTTCTGCCCCTCTCTGCCCCCACGGTATTATGAATTAAGGAGAGAAAGTCAGCTGTGCCTTTGGATTTCCTTGCAGTTGTCAGTTTGTGTCACAGACTTAGTATTATTTAAATGTACTTTTTTGTATTTAATATTCATATCCAGGTATTGAAGCTGTAATTTCTGTTAGTAAAAGTGACATTTCTTAAAGTTCATTATTTTTTCACACAGAAATCGCAGGCATTTTAAAAAAGCCCAGACTTTAAATAATAGAATGACAGTGTCTTCAGGCTAACAGCCGCCCCTGTGATTTGTCATTTTAATACTTGAATAGTTGGGAGAGAGAAGTTTGATAATACCTGGGTCATTTAGCCTGACTTCTTGGAAACTACAGCTATCAAAATCACTGTGTCTTAGTGGCTTCATAGAGACTTTTGCATCCAATGGAAACCCTGTGGACTATTTTTCTTGACATTTTTGCCTGGCATTTTCAAGCCATAGTGCACTATATAAACCTCTGTCAAATTTATCCTCAATTTTGATGTCACAAAAATGTAAACCACTGGCATGCACATAGTTAAGTGACTTACTGATGGACTAGGACCACCAGAATGTGTCACTGTCACATATATAGTATTTTGCGAATAAAATATGTGGGTAACTCAGATAAGTCAGTTCACATGAATTGTGGTCTTTGGGAGTTGCCACAATATAAATATTTGTTATTAATACTTTGCATCTTCGAGAGGGAAGGAGAAAAGTCAGATAATTGGAGAGGTGGAAGACAAATGCAAGAAGCTTGCACATTATCTTCCCCCTCCCCCCCCAAACCCTCCAAAACGTATACAGAACTGTGATACTTCCTGTATGCAATACTTTGTAGTACTCTACTGTATAGTCCTTACCTACTTTCAGATAATACTTTTTCCTTTTCCCTTCCTTCAAGGAATGTTGCTGTTTTCCTATTCATATTTTTCTTTCTTCAGGATGAACATCTAAGTACCCAGTACCTGCAATGGTGATCACTTACTAAGATTGCTACTTGCAGATTTCTGTGGGTGCAAATTTTGCCTGAAAAATAGACTGCCCTTCTGCAAATTTACCCTAGCATTACTTTGGAAAAATAATGAAAATGTGATAGGTTTGTATGTTTGAGAAATAGTTTGTTGGGAAATTAATTATAGCATGATATCTACCATAATTCACAAAGTCCATAAGGACATCACAAATATAATTTTTGCTCTATACTTGATGCTTATGGTATTCGATAGCTTTTTGAATAACAAAATAAATCCTTATTCCTGTTCAAAATTTACTTTTTTAACTTTACCTTTATTTTCTCTGTAACTTAGTGTTTGCTCTCATCTGTTGTATGCAGGTTATGCAACTTTAAGAATATAAACCCTTCCATTATAATGTGTGACTTAGTGTCTAAGCTCTTTTATATTTTCCCTTTCAGAAAGCAATTAGTCAGGTAAATAATCTCCTTAACCACTAATAAACCAATTTGAAGTGTTCAGAACATGATTGCTTGCCCACTACTTCAAAAATAATATAATTAAGAATATGTGCTGGTAAATTGTTGTGATCTGTAATGCTGTGCTTTTCTATTACATTAAAATATGAAAGTAAATGTACCTTTTGGCAAGATTTAGAAGAAAATTAAGGGTAAAGTTTCTAATAAGGTATTATCGCTCCTTACCTTTTTAAGTCCTTATGTCCCAAAAGCTTGTCTATACTTACTGGATGATTGACACTATAGAGATTTATCTTCTGGGTTTCAATTTAGTGGGTCTAACAAGGACCCAATAAATCAAATGCTGAGGACACCCCTGTCAGCTCCGATATTCCTCGGAGTTGAGAGAAGTAAGGGAAGTCAACAGGAGAATACCTCCCATCAACCTCCTGCTGTGAGGCCACCCCAGAAAATTGATGTAAGGTACGTTGGCTCCACCTACGCAATTCTTGTAGCTGGAGTTGCATATCTTACATCAAATTTCTCCCTCTGAGGGTACACCCGGCCTCAGCCAGAGCACATGTTTTAGTCTTGGTTTCAATATAAAACAGTGACTTACTACTGTACTACTGAGTAGTAGTGGAAAAAGCCGCAGCACCTAGCTAGGAGAACTTTCAGTGTATGTGTGTGTCAGTTCATACACAATACACACTGGCTGTGTCTAGACTGGCAAGTTTTTCCAGAAAATCAGCTGCTTTTCTGGAAAAACTTGCCAGCTGTCTACACTGGCCGCTTGAATTTCCGCAAGAACACTGACGATCTCATGTAAGATTGTCAGTGTTCTTGCGGAAATACTATGCTGCTCCCGTTCAGGCAAAAGTCCTTTTGCGCAAAAGGGCCAGTGTAGACAGCTCAGATTTGTTTTGCGCAAAAAAGCCCCGATAGCGAAAATGGCGATCAGGGCTTTTTTGCGCAAAAGAGCGTCTAGATTGGCACGGACGCTTTTCCGCAAAAAGTGCTTTTGCGGAAAAGCATCTGTGCCAATCTAGACGCTCTTTTCCGCAAATGCTTTTAGCGGAAAACTTTTCCGTTAAAAGCATTTGCGGAAAATCATGCCAGTCTAGACGTAGCCATTGTGTGTGTGTGTGTGTGTGTGTGTGTGTGTGTGTGTGTGTGTGTATTCATTTTGTTCTCCACCCATTCACTTTACTCTACCTTTCCAGCTCTTTGATGGGCATGCTCAGGGAAGGAATTCATTTCCTTCATTGCTGGCATTAGTACACCTTCAGAGAGGTCCAGCTGTGTGGCAATATTTACTACTTGCCTACCCTGTCTCTTCCTGAATTGTTGATGTTTTCTTCTTTTGTTTCTTCCTTTCTGCACTAACTTGTCTCCCTTGGGCATTTTTGGCCTCTAGTTCCTAAAGGAAACGACATCACTCTTGATTCTATTTGTTCTGCTTTGTCCTTGGTTGCTTTCCACATTACTACCATTTCTAATAATGAACTCTCTCAGATCACTGTCAAGTAGCTTCCATCTTGAAAAACCGATGTTTGATATCTCAGAGAGATAGCCATGTTAGTCTGTAACTTTAAAAAGAACAAGTGGTCCTGTGGCATTTTAGGCCACATCTCCATTTACCAGAGGTTTGAAGCTCTGCCAGTTGATCTTCTGGGATTTGATTTAGCGGGTCTAATAAGGACCCGCTAAATCAAATGCTAAGGGTACCCCCATCAGTGCCAGTACTCCTCACTGCTATGAGGAGTAAGGAAAGTCAATGGGAGAATTTCTCCCGTCAACCTCCTGCTGTGGAGATGGTGTCAAGCTCAGCTTAAGGTACGTCGACTCCAGCTATGTTATTTACATAGCTGAAGTCGCATACATTCAGCTGACCTCCCCCCTTCCCCACAGTGTAGACCTGGACTTAGAGACTAACAAAAATATATAGAATAATGAACTTTTGTGGGTAAAACCCACTTCATCATATGAATAGGAGTGGAAATAACAGAAGTCTCTCTCTTACATGTATATATAAAAATGCATAAGAAGTAGGTTGGATGTATCCCATGCATAGCTTTTGATGTGGAAATGCAGAAGTTAAGGGCAGGAGAAATAGGTTTTGTAATGAGTCAACCAGTTAATTGCTTTGTTTAAGCCCAGGATAATGATGTCATATCTGTACATGAATTCCAGTTCTCCAGTCTCTCCCTGTAATTGGTTAGTGAAATTCCTCTCTAGAAGAATGGCTCCTTTTAACTCCATGACTGAGTGACCAGGCAGGTTAAAATGTTCCCTTACAGGTTTATGTGTGTTATCATTCCTGATGTCTGATTTCTGTTCATTTATCCTTTGTTGCAGAGACCTTCTGGTTTGCCAATATACATGGCAGAAGGGCATTGCTGGCTCTTGATGGCATATATCACAGTATGAGCCCCAATGTTGTGGCTTATGTGGTTAGGTCCTGTGATGGTGTTGCTTGTATAGAAATGATGACAGAGTTGGCAATGGGGTTTGTTGTAGTGGTAGGTTCCTGGGTGAGGGTTTCTGAGGTGTGATGTGTAGCAAATCCTTCCTATTCAACCTGGAAAGGATTTGCTTCAGGTTGTTGGGTTGTCTGTAGGCAAGGGTTGGCCTGTCTCCCAAGTAGTTGGAGCAGCTGGTTCTGGAACCCACAAGGATAAAGGCTATTCTTGATTTAGTCCTAAGTAGAGCACAGGATCTGGTCCAAGGGGTAAATATAACTGGACTACTTGGAAATAGTGAGCATAATGTAATAAAATGTAACATCTCTTGGTAGGAAAAAAACCTCAGCACCCCAACACTATGGCATTTAATTTCAGAAAGGGGAACTACCCAAAAATGAGGAGTTTAGTTAAAAACTAATTAAAAGGTATAGTGACAAAAGTAAAATCCCTGCAAGCAGCATGGAAAATTTTCAAAGACACCATAATGGAGGCTCAACTTTTAAATGTATACCCCAAATTAAAAAACAAAGTATAAAAATATAAGGAAAGCCAACAAGGAGTTTGAAGAATTGCTAGCCAACCCCAAAAAGTAATAGCAAAATGTTTTTTAAGTACATCAGAAGCAGGAAGCCTGTTAAACAACCAGTGGAGCCACTGGATCATTGAGATGCCAAAGGAGCACTCAGAGACGATAAGGTAATTGTGGAGAAACTAAATGAATTCTTTGCTTCGGTCTTCATGGCTGAGGACATTAGGGAGATTCCCAAAACCTGAGTCATTCTTTTTAGGTGACAATTCTGAGGAATTTTCCCAGATTGAGGTCTCATTAGAAGAGGTTTTGGAACAAATTGATACACTTAATGGTAACAAATCACCAGGACCAGATGGCATTCACCCAAGAGTTCTGAAAGAATTCAAATATGAAATTGCGGAACTATTAATTGTGGTTTGTAACCTATCCTTTAAATCAGCTTTGGTACCTAAGGACTGGAAGATAGCTAGTGTGATGCCAATATTTAAAAAGGGCTCTAGAGGTGTTCCTGGCATTTACAGATCCGTAAGTCTAATGTCAGTACCGGGCAAATTAGTTGAAACTATAATAAAGAATAGAATTTTCAGACACACAGTTTGAACATAATTTGTTGGGGAAAAGTCAACATGGTTTCTGTAAAGGGAATCATGCCTTACTAATCTACTAGATTTTTTTGAGAGCATTAACAAACATGTGGACAAGGAGGATCCAGTAGATATAGTGTACTTAGATTTCTAGATCTCTCACCAAAGGCTCTTAAGTAAAGTTAGTTGTTATGGGATAAGAGTAAAGGTCCTTTCATAGATTGATAACTGGTTAAAAGACAGGAAACAAAGGGTAGGAGTAAATGGTAAGTTTTCAGAATGGAGAGAGGTAACTAGTGGTGTCCCCCAAGGTCCGTACTGGGACCAGTCCTATTCAACCTGTTTATAAATGATCTGGAAAAAGGGGTAAACAGTGAAGTGGCAAAATTTGCAGTTGATCCTAAACTGTTCAAAACCATAGCAGACTGTGAAGAACTTCAAAAAGATTTCTTAAACCAGGTGACTGGGCAACAAAATGGCAAATAAAATTTAATGTTTATAAATGTAAAGTAATGAACATTGGAAAAAATAATCCCACCTATACATACAATATGATGGGGACTAATTTAGGTATCACTACTCAGGAGAGAGATCTTGGAGTCATTGTGGATAGTTCTCTGAAAACATCCACTAAGTGTGCAGTGGCAGTCAATAAACAAACAGTGTTAGGAATCATTAAAAAGGGATAGAGAATTAGACAGAGAACATCTTACTGCTGCTAAATAAAACCATGGTATGTCCACATCTTGAATACTGCGTACAGATGTGGTCATGTTATCTCAAAAGAGATATATAGGCATTAGAAAAGGTTCAGAGAAGGGCAACAAAAATAATTAGGGATTTGGAACGGGTTAAAATGAAGAGAGATTAAAAGGAGTTGGACTTTTCATCTTAGAAAAGAGGAGACTAAGGGGGATATGATGGAGGTCTATAAAATCATGACTGGTGTGGAAAAAGTGAATAAGGAAAAGTTATTGTTCCCATAACATAAGAACTAGGGGTCACCAAAAGAAATTAATAGGTAGCGGGTTTAAAACAAACAATAGGAAGTTTTTCTTCATGCAGAGCATGGTCAGCCTCTGGAACTCCTTGCTAGAGGAGGTTCTGAAGACCAGGACTTTAACAGAGTTCAAGAAAGAACTAGATAAATTCAGGGAGGTTAGATCCATTAATGGCTACTAGCCAGGATGGGTAGGAATGGTGTCCCTAAACTCTGTCAGAGCCTGGGAATGGGTGACTGTAGAGGGATTGCTTGAAGATTACCTTTAGTACTCACTCTCTATGGGGCATCTGGCATTGGCCACTGTCAGAAGACAGGATACTGGGCTAGATGGACCTTTGGTCTGACCCAGTATGGTCATTCTTATGTGATCATTTTTCAGAATAGGCTCTAAATTGCCATTGATGTGCTGGAGGGGTTTAAGCTGGGGGTTGTAGGTGATGGTCAGTGGTGCTCTGTTATTTTTCTTTCTGGGCTGGTCTTGAAGTAGTTGACTTCTGGATACTTGTCTGACTCTCTTGGCCTGTTTCCCCACTTCCTCAGGTGGGTATTTAAGTTGTAATGATGCCTAATAAAACTCTTGTAGGTGTTTGTCTCTGTGGGATTGGAGCAAATCTGGTTGTATCTTAGGGCATATCTGTAGATGATTAATTGTGTGATGTGTACTGGATGGAAGCTGGAGGCAGGTAGGTAAGAATAGCTGTCAATATGTTTCTGGTATAGGGTGGTGACCATCATTTATTTCTACTGTAGCATCAAGGAAGTGAATCTCTTGTGTGGACTGGTCCAGGGTGAGGTTGATAGTGGGGTGGAAATTGTTGAAATCCCCATGGAATTCTTCAAGGATCATCTTCCTATGGTTCCATATGATGAAGATGTCATCAATGTCACATAAGTCAAGGAAGAATGCTAGGGGACGAGAGCTGAGGAAATGTTTGAGGTCAGCCATAAAAATGTTGGTATATTGTGGGGGCATGTGGGTGCCCAAAGTAGTGCCTCTGACTTGAACATCTAAATTTGTCTCTGAATTGGACATGCTAACTATTACCCTCAGTATATCTTACCTCAGGAAACAGCCTTCCCTCATGTCCTCAGTATCCTCTGTCAGGACAATATCATTTAATTGTGTTCAGACTGAGGTTTGTTATCAAACCTCAAATCACAGAAATGCTTCTTCTCAAAGTAGTTAACAACCTTTCAGTTTGGAGGGTGGCTCCTTCTTATTGTCATTGCAGCCTTCAGCATAGACTAATACATTCTCCTGGACCTAGTGCCTTTTGTTAAAGGATTACTTGATTAATTTGTCCATTTGTATAATTATTTGAAAAAATAAAGTACTAGGCATATGGTAACTATAGTCCCTATTTTATATATATTTTAATAATTCTTAAAGATATATGGTCAGGTTAGAATAATATATGTCATTTTAAAGCAATCCCTTACACACAGACACCTTACAGACAGTGTGGTGATTATTTGAGTAGAAAAAATAACTTCAGAAATCTGCTATGCACCCTTTATCATGTGTTTGATTTCCACACTTGATTCATCTTGTATGATGAAAATAGTCCACTTCCATTTTTGTTTGAAGACTAGATAGTTTCTCTTTCTGGTTGTTGTGCTACAATATTTCAAACTGTGAACAGTTGAGCTTGAATATTGATATCCAAACAAAAAAACTGCTTTCATTCATCTCTTCTATATTGGAGGTTGGATGCATATAGTATGGCCACTTCTGCCTTTCTGGGCTTTAGCTACACTGAATGGGCTACAACATTGAACTGTACTAACATTGAAAAAATTTCACGGGCAAAACACACTTATTCAAATGAGATAGAGCTATCTGGCATCAGTACATCTTCAGAGAGGTCAGTGAATTTCCTGTATCTGAAGGAGTTGAGACACAAAGGCCTTCCTTAAGTTCTAGGGTTCTGAGACTTTGCAACAATGAAAACATTGAGCATGGTCTTCAGTGTTTACAATGAACTAGTGAATGTGATATTTGTTGATGAATCTATTTCATGAACTTCTTCACTTGTCTTTATTAATGGTGTTACATGTGTTGTCTGCCTTTCTTGCCTTTTTATTGGCTGCAAACATTTATTGGAATAGCCACTAGATCAAATACTTCCCACTTTCTTTCAAAATTCTTCTTGTTAAGATATTCCCTGATGTTCGCTAACTGTACATCATTTCCCAAATCTATTATAAAGTTTCTTTAAAAATGCACACCTCATTTAAAACAATGAGGAGTCCTGTGACACCTTTAGTCTTTAAGGTGCTACAGAACTCCTTGTTGTTTTTTGTTGAAGCAGACTAATACTACCACCCCTCTGAAATTTGACACCTCACTTAAAATTGGCAAACCATTTGGCTCCTTTTAATATAGGTACCATTAACAAAGCATTAAAGTGTGTGCTTACTGCATGTGCTGAATTGAGCAGTAGTCTGAAAGAGGAGGAATCCTGTACAGTTCTCACATACAGGGGCGAAGTGGACAGGGGAGTTTGAGAGGGAGTGCAAGAGATCCTGTCACTAAACGGGCCTCCAGCTGAGTGAAGTTTTCTTGACTCTTTGAATTTTGATTGTGATTTCAGTTACTGTGGCAGTTGGGATTATGTGTCTGGGAGTGTTTGATCTTTTGTTCCCTTGATTGCCTTTGATCAGCTTCACTTAGCCGTGGGATCAGCCTTCCCCTGTGTGGCTACGAGGGGGTAGGCCTGACATAGGGCAATGGGCTTTAAAAAGCCAGAGGCAAAGTGATGAGGGAGTAAAGCAGACAAGGGGCTACAGACCAGGGCATTTGAGAGGGAATTTGACAGAGGGAGTCCTAATATGGTTAGGAAGACCCACAACACCTGTGCTGGCACTACTTTTGTTGCCTCTGCCTGTGCCATTAGCAAGACAGACCACCTGACCACGGATGCCTCTACCTAGATCCTGGTGTGGTTTTGAAGGGACTGTGGCTTGCAATTCCCACTTACTGAAATCAAGGCTGGGGAGACCATCCAGTGTGAAAGATGCCTGCTAGTGGAATCTTTCAGGCAGCCGGTGGAGAGCTACAGGAGGAGGTGGCTAGGTTGAGAAGCATTTGAATCCATGAGGAATTCCTGGAGAGTATTCCTATGGAGACAGCTGAGGCTGAGGAAGCTACCCCACTACAAAAGACTGCTGATACACCACTGGTGGAGAAGGAGATGGCTCAGGGGGAACACTGGAAGCTGGTCACTTCTGGCAGCAGGCAGTGCTCCACCCCTGCTCCCAACCCTCCCACAGTGGTACAGGAGAACCGTTATGCTGTTCTGGATATGGGAGATAAGGAATCACCCCCTAGAGCAGAAGAGGAGACGCTCTTGTGTATCCCCAAGGCTAGGAGGTCTTCAGCCACCACTGCGAGAAGGAAATGTAGGGTAATGATGGTCAGAGACTGTCTTCTGTGGAGGATGGAGGCACCCATCTATTGCCCTGACATGTCATCTCGGGAGGTATGCTGCCTGCCAGGGGCCCATGTCCGAGATGTTATGGAGGCATTGTTAAGGATTATCCGGCCCTCTGACTACTACCCCATGCTACTCATCCATGAGTAGCTTTAAATGAGGTTCAACAGGGGCAGGTGACTAGTGCTCACAGGTAAGTGAAAAACATTGAGACGTGGGACATGGGTCAGAAATGGGAGGGAGCATGTGCTATAATAGCAGAGATAAAGGAGGGACAGGGCAGAGCTGGGAGGCAAAATGAAATCAGTATCTTAGATGACTGTATTCAAATGCAAGAAGTATGAGGAATAAGCAGGAAGAACTTGAAGTGCTAATAAATGAACAAAACTATGACATAGTTGGTATCACAGAGACCTGGTGGGATAATACACACAATTGGAATATTGGTATAGAAGGGTAAAGCTTACTCAGGAAGTATAGGTGGGGAAAAAATGGGGGAGGTGTTGCCTTATATATTAAAAATGTATACACTTGGACTGACGGAGAGATGAACGTAGGGGACAGACTTGTTGAGAGTCTCTGGGATAGGTTAAAAGAGGTAAAAAACAAGGGTGATGTCATGGTAGGGATCTACTTACATACCATCAACTCAGGCAGAAGAGGTGGATGAGGCTTTTTTAAAAAATAACTCTCAAAATCATCCAAAGTGCAGAATTTGGTGGTAATGGGGGACTTCAACTATCCAGACATATGTTGGGAAACTAACACAGCAGGGCACAGATTATCCAGTAAGTTCTAAGACTGTACTGGAGACAGTTTTTTATTTCAGAAGGTTGAGAAAGCTCCTGGGGGGGTGGGGTTCTAGATTTGATTTTAATAAATAGGGAGGAACTGGTTGAAAATTTGAAAGTGGAAGGCAACTTGGGTGAAAGTGATCATGAAATCATAGAGTTCATGATACTAAGGAATGGTAGAAGGGAGAACATCAAAATAGAGACAATGGATTTCAGAAAGGCAGATTTTATTAAACTCAGAGAGCTGGTAGTAAAGGTCCCATGGGAAGCAAGACTAAGAGGAAAAACAACTGAAGAGAGTTGGCAGTTTTTCAAAGGGACATTATTAAGGGCCTAAAAGCAAACTATTCTGCTGTGTAGGAAAGATAGAAAATATGGCAAAAGACCGCCTTGGCTTAACCAGGAGATCTTGCATGATCTAAAAATAAAAAAGGAGTCATATAAAAAATGGAAACTAGGACAAATTAAAAAGGATGAATATAGGCAAACAACACAGGAATGCAGGGGCAAGATTAGAAAGGCAAAGACACAAAACAAGCTCAAATTAGCTACAGGCATAAAGGGAAACAAGAAGACATTCTATAAATATCTTAGAAGCAAGAGGAAGACCAAGGACAGGGTAGGCCCATTGCTCAGTGAGGAGGGAGAAACTTGAGGAGACCCATTGCTCAGTGAGGAGGAAACTTGGAAATGGCAGAGATGCTTAATGACTTCTTTGTTTCGGTCTTCACCAAGAAGTCTGGTGAAGGAATGCCTAACATAGTGAATGCTAGAAGATAAAATAAAGAAAAAAGAACAAGTAAAAAATCACTTAGAAAAGTTAGATGTCTGCAAGTCACCAGGCCTGATGAAATGCATCCTAGAATACTCAAGGAGCTGATAGAGGAGGTATCTGAGCCTTTAGCTATCATCTTTGGAAAATCATGGAAGACGGGAGAGATTCCAGAAGACTGGAAAAGGGCAAATATAGTGCCCATTTATAAAATGGGAAATAAGAACAACCCAGGAAACTACAGACCAGTCAGTTTAACTTCTGTGCCAGGAAAGATAATGGAGCAGGTAATTAATGAATTCATCTGCAAACACCTGGAAGATAATAAGGTGATAGGGAACAGCATGGATTTGTAAAGAACAAATCATGTCAAACCAATCTGATAGCTTTTTTTGATAGGATATCAACTTTGTGGATAAGGGAGAAGGGGTGGACGTGGTATATGTAGACTTCAGTAAGGCATTTGACATAGTCTTATATGACCTTCTTATCAATAAACAAGGCAAATACAACTAAGATGGGTGCCTAACTGGCTGGATTACCGTTCTCAGTGTTTATTTATTAATGGTTCATAGTCATGTTGAAAGGACATAACAAATGAGGTTCCGTAGGAGTCTGTTTTGGAACTGGTTCTGTTCTATATCTTCATCAACGATTTAGATGATGGCATAGAGAGTATGGTTATTAAAGTTGCAGTAAGCAAGCTGGGAGGGGCTGCAACTGCTTTGGAGGATAGGGTCATAATTCAAAATGATCTGAACAAACTGGAGAAATTGTCTAAGGTAAATAGGATGAAGTTTAATAAGGACAAATGCAAAGTGCTCCACTTAGGAAGGAACAATCCGTTTCACACATACAGAATGGGAAGTGACTATCTAGGAAGGAATACTGTAGAAAGAGATTTAGGGATCATAGTGGATGAGAAGTTAAACATGAGCCAACAGTATGACACTATTGCAAAAAAAGAAAACATGATTCTGGGATGTATTAACAGGAGTGTTGTGAGCAAGACACAAGAAGTTATTCTTCTGCTCTACTCTGTGCTGATTAGGCCTCGATTGGAGTATTGTGTCCAGTTCTGGGCACCACATTTCAAGAAAGATGTGAAGAAATTGGAAAAGGTCCAGAGAAGAGTAACAAAAATGATTAAAGGTCTAGAAAACGTGAGCTATGAGGTAAGGCTGAAGGAATTTGGCTTGTTTAGTTTGGAAAAGAGAAGACTGAATGTACATTTAGACTGGCGACTACCTTTGGTATCCTGGAAAAACTCCGCCGCATCCAGCGAACATGTTTACTCTTGGGGAGACCTGTATACCTCTTTCTACAAGGAAGAAGGGCTCTGCTGAAAGAGGAGGCTTTTCCACCATTTGGCCCCGTCTAGACGGGGCCAAATGGTGGAAAAGTCTCTTTTGGAAAAGCAATCGGAAAAAGCTACTCAAATTATGGAGCGCAATTTGTGTAGCTTTTTCCAATAAAAGAGTGTAGTCTAGACCTAGCCTGAGAGGGAACATCTAGCGGTTTTCAGGTCTCTATAAGGGTGTCACAAGGAGGAGGGGGGGAAAATTGTTGTCCTTGGCCTCTGATGAAAGAAGAAGAAATGGGCTTAAACTGCAGCAAAGGAGGTTTAGGTTGGACATTAGGAAAAACTTCCTAACTGTCAGGGTGATTAAACACTGGAATAAATTGCTTAGGAAGGTTTCGGAATCTCCGTCATTGGAGATATTTAAGAGCAGGTTAGATAGACATCTTTCAGGGATGATCTACATGGTACTTGGTCCTGCTGTAAGGGCAGGGAACTGGACTTGATGACCTCTTGAAGTAAGTTCTAGTGGTCTCTTAAGGTCTCTTCCAGTTCTAGTATTCTTTGATTCTAGTATTCTATGATTCATGAATTTAGTTCCTACCAATTTGTTTGTCAGCATAAGTGAATGGATGATGAGATAATGTGAGTACGATATGGACATTATAAACAAGTTGTACATCTCACTTTTCCAAGTTTGACAGACCTAAGTCAGCAGCCTGCCACACTCTGGTGGAAGGCAGGTATACAGGGCACTGGATAAGTGGTTTTTTCTTCCCAGAGTAAACTACTAGAGCCTGCTGCACTAAAATGAAGGCAGGAAAATACCTGGGGCTAATTAACTAGATTGCTCCCTCAGGCAAGTCACTCAACACATGCAGCCAATTACAACCAGTGGAGTTGCTTTAAAAGGCCTCGCCTGGGTAAGGAGCAGGGAAGACAAAGAGTGATGGACTGGAAGGAGAAAAGAGGAACAAGAAGAAGCTGTGTGTGAGCAAGGAACTGGTTAACAGGTACCAGAGTAAGACATTTTTTAGGGGTTGTTTGGGGAAGTGGCCTGGGAAAAAGCTGCCAAACCTTGCCTACTGCTGCTACGTTAGGGTCCCTGTACCAGAACCCGGAGTAGTGGGTGGGTCTGGGTTCACCCCAAATCTTCCTCCATGCCAACACAGAGCCTGTCCCAAGAAGGACTATGAGGGGTTTTCACCCCAAAACCATGGACTAGCTTGTGATGAGTAGGGCTCACTAAGCTGTGAACCATGTCTCCTTTAAAGAGAAAGGGGTTATGTATAGGACCACAGTGAGTCCCTGAGGCTAATATTATCCACCAGTAGTGAGAGACTCATGGGGCATGGCCAAAACTTTGCCACACAAGACAGAAACAATATTGTTTATTAAAGTAGGGAATGGCATGCAGGACTTTCAAGTTCTGATCCCAGCTTTACCACTGACTTAGTGTGTGGCCTTGAACAAATCACTTAAATTTTGTGCTTCAGTTTATCCATCTATAATCCATCTATAATACTCCACCTTCCTCACAGTTGGGGAGTGTGGAGCTTAATCATCTAATGTATCTAAAGTGCTTTGAGGATTTGAATGAAAGATGCTATTAAAATTCAATTATTTACTGTTTACGATGTGTTTTTCACAGTCATACTCCATCTGGTACAGTACCAGAAAATGTGAAGAAATTTAAAAGTTAATACAGGTTGGACCTCGCTAGTTTGGCACCCTTGGGACCTGACTGGTCCTGAACGAGGGGATTTGCTGGACCAGGGAAGGTCCCTCCCCATGCTGCCACTAGACTAGGTCTCCAGCCTGCTCCCACTGCTGCGTCAGCCCCCCGGTACTCTCCCTGGCCCCACTACTGCTGAGGTCAGAGTGCCACAGCCAGAGCTGGGCAGTCAGGGCAGAGCTCTGCAGCCGGCAGGCTCCGTGGCTGGAGCCGGAGCTCTGTGGCCAGGGCATAGGAACGGGGCCAGAGCTCCGTGGCCTGGGTCAGAGCTTCCTGGCTGCTGCTGGGGATGGAGTTCCCTGGCCGCCGGAGCCACAATGCGGCTGGAGCTCCGCAGCCAGAGTCCGGGCCGGAGCTCCCTAGCCAGAGCTCTCCGGCTGTTGAAGCCAGGAAATTCTGCTGGGGCCAAAACTCCCCATCATGCCATCTGTCCTCCATCCCTCCCCGCCCCACTCTGGGCTCCTGGCTGAGTTGCCGGTGCCCATTGTGGCATTCCTGCCCCGCCGCCAGAGCTCCCTCTTCCTGGACTCTGTGGTCCAGGTACATCTGTGGTCCATGCCGGACCATGGATGTTACCGGATCAGGGAGTCCTGGTTAAGGTAGGTACAACCTGTAGTAAGACTGAAACATTAGTTTAGAAATAAGGGACCACAACTCTATTGATGTTGAGTTGCAATCTCTTACTTCAAGTCTGAATATGACACCTCTATTTCTGATCAATCCTGTCTTAATCCATTTTGTGTCTTTTAAGAAAAAGGATTTTTTTTACATTTAGTTGCATTTAAAAATCTTTTATGAAGCTTTATAGAGAACTGTTATTTACCTGCAAAACAGGAATGGCTCAAGGCTAAATATGTATTTAAGATCATATACACACGTATTTAGGATTAGTGAATTATATATTTAGGCAATTTAATGGGATATTATTTTGCTGATCAAATATGTATTTTGGCAAGCATGGTGTATGTGTAAATTTGGTTTTGCATCTAGTTTTTCCGTGTTCTTTAAAAACATATTTGGAACCTAATTTGCCATGTCCCAGGAAGATGGTTGATTGTATTGTATACATTCTTCCTGATGGGCCATATTAACTATAAGCTGTTGTGGTTTCTTGAGTTAATTCTGATTTTACACAAGAATATTACATTCACATACTACTGTAAAGCATTTTCAAAAAGATGGTTGAAAAAAATGAACTATACACTTTTTCAAAATCACATTTCTAAGTGAAATATTTTAAATTTATTCTCCCCACAGCTCCCCATAATTCCTAAGAAGGCCATATGGGAAGGAGCTATTTTCTTTACTCATCTAAAGTGGCAAGGAGTGCCAAAATCATGACTTCTTGCATTGGTATCAGTGCTAATTGTATGGGCAAATTCCTACACATGCAGTTCTAAAAATGGTCTGTTAATTAATGTCCTACAGTATTGTGGTGTGAAAAACAGCAAAGCTATTTTTGAGTTTCAGAAGTACAGAAAACGTGAGGAATGAATATTAAATTATGTTCAAGCTATAGAAAAAAATGGTCAAATGCGAAAGATGGAGTCTGAAACTAGATGTGCCAGCTTGAGCAATGTGGAAAAATCATAAAGCTGGTTAAACTGGGGGGAAAGTCTTATTTTTGTGAAATTGTATTCTTTAGCTCTGAAAATGCCTTTCTCACCTAAGGTGAGAGAGTGTGTGATAGTCAGAATGAATACAATCCTAAAAATTCCATTTTTTGAGACTTCTAAAGATAGGCTTTAGAAAGTATTTTTGGGAAGTTCTATGGCCTACCTTATATAGGATGTCAGACTAGATCGGGGTCAGCAACCTTTTCAAAGTGGCATGCCAAGATTTAACCCTCCTGCCCTGGGCCATGCCATTCTCCCGGGAGGGGAGTGGAGCTCTCCACCACATGCCCCATAGACCACCTGTGGCAATGCAAAACTTTCCGTGGACTATCAGTTGCTAATGGAAACTCACTGTTAATTACATAATTATGCCCAAGCCATTTTGCTAATGATGCAGCTGGGGAGAACGGTTTAATTTAAATTATGAAACAGATTAAGCGTTTTAACTTTCTCATGTTAGTTTATCAAACTTCATTTTACATAAAATACTAATTTATGTCCAACACAAAAGGTATCAATGTTTTATTTATGGCAGAGGTGGGGAACCTTTTTTGAGTTGGGGGTCACTGACCCACAGAAAAATCAGTTGGGGGTCACACAAGTGAGATGCAAAAAAATGCCTCCAAAAAACCCCAACCCTCACTGATGTGGCCCCCAACTGAGACATTCCACTCTTCTGGTGCTCCAGCCCCATGGGGTGAGGGGAAGGGGCAGGGAGGACTATGTTCAGGGCTTCCCTTAGGCCAGATTTACTTTTCTGGAGTTAGTGGATTTTGTAGACCCCCTTAGGCTCTGAGGTGGGAACAAAAATGTGGGGGTCAGTGTTCAGGACAGGGCTGCCAGCAAGTGGGATAGGGACGCAGGACGGAGTGAGGAGGGCAGGGTTTGGAAGGGAGTTTGGCAGCAGGAGAGGGTGTGAGTGTACAAGAGGGAGCTTGGGGGCAAGAGGGGCAGTAACACAGAAAAGGTGAGAATACAGGCAATTAGCTAGTTGGGGAGGGAGGAAAAGAAGTGGGGAGTAAAGGAAAGTGCAGCTTCTGCAAAGTAATATTGTATTCCCCCCCACATCTTCCCTCTGCTCCAGCCTCACTCCCTCCTCACCCCCATGATCCCTCCCCCCAGACTGATCCCCTGCATTGCCCCAGAGCCCTCAATGCAACCCCTGCCCCCACATCACTGTGCCCCCAGTGCACTCACCAGCAGGGCTGGGAGGAGGAGAGGTAGGGTGGGGGGCAAAGTCTCTTCCCTGCCCAGCCCAGCCCTTTTTCTGCAGGCTGCAGATCCTGGGCTGGGGCAGGCAAAGCCCAGGACTGGCTCCTGCCCGGTTGAGCATAGAGGGTCTCGCTGACCCTGCACACAGACCACAGGGAGCAGCCCAGGCCCCAGCATGCCACATGTGCCGGTTACCCAGTCCTTGCTCTGCAGAGCAGGCCCTGCCCCACCCCCTCTCGAAGCAGGAATCCTGTAGCCAGGAAAAGCGGGGGGGGGAAGTTAACCTCTTAGCTCCCAGGAGCTGCACGCCCAGGATGGGTGGGGGCAGCCCCAGGGATGCACTTGTGCCTCTCCCGTCCTCCCCCCCCCCACCCAGCAGGAAGCCAGAGATGTTGCTCCAGCTGCAGCTGGGTGGCTGAGGCTGGAACTGCTGCGTAGAGGGAGGGGTGGGGTTGAGCTCCCACCCCGCATGCCATGGGAAATTGGCTCATGTGCCACAGGTTGCCAACCCTGGACTAGATAATCACAATGATTCCATTTGTCCTTTTGTCCTTGGAATGTGACTCTGAGGCTCAGGACTTAGCTAGCTGTTTCTGTTTGCCTACAGGCCTACATGCATTTGTCTGGTTAGGATTTCCTAAAACCAGGTTGTTCTATACTGAGGAGATGCTCTATTTCCCTGGTCAATTATCAGTGTGGTGCACATATGGGTGAAAATAGCAGGAGCAGAATGCATTTCTGGACTCTGTTCACCTTAAGCCAGCTGGAAGAAAACACAGTCTGAGGTCTTTGTTTCTGATTTAATAGTGAAATGGGGACCACTGTGAAATCAATAGCAGAGTTGTTGACTCGAGTCCCACGACTTGAACTCAAGTCCGACTTAAGTTGCCTAGGTGACTCGACTTGAAACTCGACTCGGGTTCATTGTTTGTGACTTGAGACTCGACACTTGCTAATTTTGTTAAATTTGTGACTTGAGACTTGAACTGTAGTGACTTGAGACTCGACTTGGACTTGACAATGACGACTTGAAGACAACATTGACATAGTACTAGCTTCTGATTTAACCATTGGTGCAGGTTTGCATATAGATTCTTTAGGTGATCTGCAATCCAAATGAAATAGCCAGAATAGTGTATTAAAAATCCCTTTCTACCTAGTTCAGCACTTCAGATTGTCTCAAAAATAAATTGAAAGAACAGGAAGGAGGCCACTGAACCTCTCCTGAATGAAATATTTCTACAAAGGGGTGTTTGGCTCACTTTGCAACCCTTAAAACAAGGCCCTGGTGATCATGAGCTGAACTGAAATTGTGGATTCCTCTCACATGATAGGAAGGGATGACATGTAGGATTGATAGATTTTCTGTCATGGCTTGCTAAATATCTTGTGATGTTTCTTAAGCAATCAGGTCCCCAAGAACTTGGTAGAATTAGAACTACATCCTCCCTTTTCACGTCTAGTTTCCAAATAAATTGATGACCATCGGCATTTCCAAGTCCCTTTATAAGAGAAATCTACACAAGTGATCAGCACTTAATAGGTACCTCTTTAAGTTGGGAAGTGCGATACACAGCTTGTGAAGATGCACTCATGTTAGGTCTGCTCGAGCTAGTGCAGTAAAAATAGCAGTGTAGCCAGGATAGTATGGACAGTGACAGGGGGTCTGGACAGGTATATGCTCGGGCAGCTAGTCTGATCCACCCCCAGTGTTATCATCTACACTGTTGTTGATAGTGCCTGAGGTTGAGCAAAGCTAGTGTGTGGTATGTCTATGCAAGCTGGTAATCAAACCTCCTAACTCCTCAAATAGTGAGGAGACACAGTTTAATTATCACTTATAAATATCTATAAGTGAAATGACGAGGAAATTGGCAAGTCTCAGAGGGGTAGCCATGTTAGTGTGTATCTGTAAAAACAACAAGGAGTCCTGTGGCACTGTAAAAACATCATATATCTAATGAAGTAGTTTTTACCCATGAAAGCTTATTCCCAAATAAATCTGTTAGGTTATGTCTACACTTGCAGCCTAATTCGAACTAGGGCTGCAAATGTAGGCATTCGGAATTGCAAATCAAGCCCGGGATTTAAATATCCCGGCAGATTTGCATCTTCCGCCGGGCGCCATTTTTGAAATTTACAAGCCGAAGTAACTGCCACGCGTCTGCAGCAGTGAAACGGACGTTGGAAATAAAGCCTAGTTTGAACTACCTGTTAAACCTCATTGCAGGAGGAATAACAGGTAGTTCAAACTAGGCTTTATTTCAACGCCGTTTCACTGCCGCTGTAGACGCGGCAGTTACTTCGGCTTGTAAATTTCAAAAATGTCGCCGTTGAAGATGCAAATCAAGCCGGGATATTTAAATCCCGGCTTGATTTGTATTCGACGCCTACATTTGCAGCCCTAGTTCGAATTAGGCTGCAAGTGTAGACATACCCTTAGTCTTTAAGATGCCATAGGATTCTTCATTTTAAGGAACTTGGCTGGGATCAGAGCACTCACATATTATTGTGTTCGGTTAATGAAATCAATTGCTCACCCTTAAGTAGGACCATCGTCTCCCATTTATTCAGCAATTGGCACGAAAAGACTGAGGGAAGGGTACCTGTATGAACAATCCTATCTTACCCACAACAGCAGGTTAGAAATAGGCTTGTTCAACAGAGTTGGCTCTCATAGTCAACATCACCCAGGTATTTTGTGGAAAAACTAATTTTTCTGAATAGGGATCTCCCAAGAAAGAGGTCAGAACAGCTAGTCATGGGGAAGGAGCTGTTTGCAAACATTGTCTGGGAGTGCTGAAGATTTCCTACCTCAGTTAACATAGATTCCAGCATGTTGTGTTGGCTGCTCTGTCCTGCCAGTACATTCATGGTAAAGTGGAATTTGAAGCACAGGACTGTGTGTTTAAGAAGAATGAAGCAGAAGAGGTCTTGTAGTCATTTGATGAGTGCCTGAGGCGAACTGACATGAAACCCAGAGCTGATGGGGGAACGCCATCAGTGGTTGACTTACCAGGTTCTTATTTGACCTACTAAATCAAACCCCGGAAAATTGATCTCCGGAGCCCAATATCAAAGACTGCAGATCAAGCATTTCTGGCTTGTCAGTATTTGGCACTGTGGGTCCCTCCAGATATTCAAATGCCTCACTGGTGTTTTTTTTTTTTTGCTGTCTAAAGGGAAGCTGGTGGTGTTCTCTCTGGTCCCATCTTCTCTGGATCTCAGCACCTACTGCTAGCATCAATGGGAGTAGCCCCCCATCGATGAGAGGATGCTAATTCACCTTTGGACTCAGAGGTTGACTTATATGTTTCAGTCTTGTACCCCTCAATCCCCTATGAGGGCTTACTACCACTGGTACCCATTAGAGGGCCCATCTTCCTTGGCCAGTAGGAATCTAGGGCTTGAAAGCAGTTGACTCCAGGGCTTTACCACGGCTGTTTGGGAACCCTTGAGGGTTTCTGCCTGCCTTCAAGTTGTCCCTTTGCCCTCTCCACTTGGCTTCATCAAGTAGATGTCAAGACTCATGTCACCAAGTACAGCGGGAGGCCATGCCCATTATTAGGTGTGGTATTAAATAGAAGGACATTGCTCTGGTAAATCTTCCCTTAGAAATGCCCGTTCAAGGCTCTACCACAGCTAATTTCAGTTTCTTCTTCTGATGAGGAAGTGATTCCAGAAGGTTCCTCCCACCCCCCTGCAAACTTGAGAGAACCTAGGAAGAATGGCTTTCTTCCTGGCTTGTCCATGTTGTAATATTACATGGATACTCTCTATCAAATATCACTCCTCTCTCGTATACTGATGAGTTTTAGCATGGCTATTCTAGTCAAGATGGAGGCATTCCTGGTGAATGGCTGAAAAATGGAAATATATGTTGGCCAAGTGATGGACATAAATAGGTGAAACCTCAGGAAGTTACATGCTTCAGTCTGAGTAAATATCTGTAAGCATAATTTCTTATGTAAGCTTCTCGACTTTGAAAGCTTGGGCTGAAAATCTTCTAAGAACAAGTATTGTTCTGGAGATTTTGGTTCTTTTACTGTACAGCTTATCCAGAAATACAGTGAGAAAAGCCTGTCTTCTAGAGGATAGGCACTTCCATTTCCAAGCTTGCCTCATAATGCCAGCCAGAGAATCACAGAAGTATATAAAATATAGTATGTGGGGGAATTTAGTCAAGACAAAGTTACATATAATTTTTGGTTTCCAAACATTATGTGCAAAAAGAAGTTTCAGGAGTAAGGGTACAGGAAAGGAGTAATATGCAACAAACTGGCAAAAAAATAAATCACGATTCTTTTGTGAAACCTTTATAAAAGGCAGTTTACCCAGTTATTGTTGCAAAAGGTATTTCTGGTACTGTATGTCTAAAGTTGCATTCTGAGAGATCTCCAGAGCAGAATAAGGTACCCAGAGGATTTCACAAAGGGAGGAAAAAACCATTTTTCTACTATACCTTCTTTTCACCTCTTTCTCTGGATTTCCCCCACTCAAGTTGGGGTAACTCAATTTTGATTTATGGTGACCCTTAAAACAATGGGGCTGCATCTAGACTGGCAAGATTTTGCGCAAAAGCAGCCACTTTTGCACAAAAACTTGCCAGCTGTCTACACTGGCCGCTTGAATTTGCGCAAAAGCACTGACCTTGTAATGTACAAAATCAGTGCTTCTTGCGCAAATACTTTCACGCTCCTGCTCGGGAAAAAGCCCTCTTGCGCAAGAATACTTGTGCAAGAGGGCCAGTGTAGACATGTGTTTTACAGCAAAAAGCCCGATGGCTAAAATGGTGATCGGGGCTTTCTTGCGCAAAATCGCGTCTAGACTGGCCACGGATGCTTTTGCGCAAAAGCACTTTTTGCGCAAAAGCATCTCTGCCAATCTAGACGTGCTTTTGTGGAAATACTTTTAACGGAAAAGTTTTTCCGTTAAAAGTATTTCCGCAAAATCATGCCAGTCTAGACGCAGCCTGGCTGTTTAGCCCATATGGCAGAGAATAAGTTGCAGATTCAATAACGAGATATCAGCCTAATTATGATTTGATGCTGTCCAGATAATGCAAAACAGGTTTCATATTTACTTACTCAGATTATTATTCTCTTGCTATGTATACAATAGTATTTTTATCTACAATTGACATTGCAGGGATGCCATCATAATGTGTGTCTGTGAACTACACTGTCTAAACATCTTAAATGCTTCTAATATAAATACAGAAGAACTCCATGTACCAATTATCAAAATAACTTGAACGTTTTTTTTCTGATTTTAACTACATTTTCCTGCACTTAGATAAACAATGAAACTAATTTGAATGCCATAAAAAGATTTGCACGTAATAAGATGATCTGGGAACTTTGCCAGTTGACAGAAATAAAAAGAAAACTGTCGGGGGGGGGGGTGGTAGAGCCCCATACAAACACATGTACACATGTAAACCTTTCACTAGATTTGGATCCTAAGAAACAACCCTATTGGAAATTTCTAGCTTGAAACTTGTTAAAAGATGAAAATCTGGAGAAGGAATTAGAGAACAGATGGGAAAAATTAAACTGAGATGCTTTAAAATAGAGGAGAGTAGAAAATACTAGTGAAGAAGCTGACAATTTCAAGATTGTTATTTCTTAATTATTTTGTATTACCATATTGTAACACAGACCCCACTGTACTATGCACTGTATAAGAAGAAACATTCCTTTCCCCCAAAGAATGTACATATTTAATAGTCAACACTAACATTGGGTGGAATGGGAAAAGGGAGCATAGAAAGGTGAAGAGATTTGCCCACGTTGATACAGCCAGTCAGTGGCAGAAGTAGGGACAGAACTCAGCTGGTCTTAGTCTTAGTTTTGTGCCCTGTCCATTGTATCTCCTTGCTTGAAGTACAATCCTTTTGTAGACAGAATTCCTGTAGTCTTTTTTTATGTAGGGATTGAGGACTAGGCCTTGAATAACTTCTACATTTAAAAGGACTGCTCACAAAACTGGGTGACTGGGCAACAAAATAGCAGATGAAATTCGGTTTGGTAAATGCAAAGTAATGCCCATTGGAAAACATAATCACAACCATACGTATACAATGATGGGGGTCTAAATTAGTTGTTACGACTCCAGAAAGAGGTCTTGGAGTTATTTGTGAATAGTTCTGTTACCATCCATTCAATGTGCAGTGGCAGTCAAAAAAGTAAACAGAATGTGGGGACTCATTAAGAAAAGGATAGTTAATAAAAAAAATATATTATTTCTATATAAATACATGATATGCCCACATTTGGAATACCGTCTGCAGATCTAATTTCCCCATGTCAAAAAAGAGATATTGGAATTGGGAAAGGTTCAGAAATGGGCAACAAAAATGATTAGCGGTTTGGAACAGCTGCCAGGTATGGAGATTGGGACTTTTCAGCTTGGAAAAACAATGACTAAGAGGGGATATAATAGTAGTCTATAAAATCATGACTGGTGCAAGAAAGTAAATAAGGAAAAGTTATTTATTTGTTCCCAGAACACAAGAAGCAGGGGGTCACCAAATGAAGTTAATAGCCAGGATGGTCAGGGATAGTGTCAGAAGCTGCGAGTGGGAAATATGGGTTGGATTATCTGGTTATTACCTCTTCTGTTCATTCCCTCTGGGGCACCTGGTATCGGCCAGTGTCAGAAGAAAGGGTAGTGGGCTAAATGGACCTTTGATCTGATTCAGTATGGCTCTTCTTATGATTTCACTTGAAAAATAAGCAAAATGTAATGCAAAAGGGAAGCTAACATCTTCCTCTTTTATATTAGAAAGTGGCATTATGTCTTGCTCTGTGGCAACTAGAACTCATTGTGCAAAAGAGAAGAGGGTATTTCCCACAAGACAGAGGCTATGTAGAATTATGTTGCTGAGGTCATGTTTTTCCTCTATATAAAAACAAATAAAAAAGAAAAGCAGATTTATTGGTGAGGAAACTAAATAAATGAATGCTCCAAAAAGAGTTAGGTAAATCCTTATGAAGAGTTATTGAAGGCATAGAATAGGGATTCCCAGGAATCAGTCTTTCCACATATCTGACATTGTCCCGGACCCTCATCTTTAACATGCTTAACTTTGTGCATTATAAGTAGTCCTGTTGATTTCAGTGGGACTACTCTGTGTGCTAAAGCACATACATAAGTTTGCACTTTTAAGGCCTTAACTTCTAAGGCTCACCTGATCAGGTAGCTGAGGCAAAACGTAGTTATAGAGTGATTTCAAACTATTTTGTATTCAGACTAAAACATGGTGATGAGGTAGGTGTGCACTCCACAGTCACGTTGAAGGGATTCGTGTAGGGCCAGATGGACCAATTAACCTATTAGTCTGCAAACTGGGGGAACATTTTGGTAGAGCAAAGCCCTAATGAAGGGAAGCTGACTTATGCTGGAACAGATGGGGGTTTTATAAATCAGGGAAATGGTGGTAGAAAGGAGGCTGCAGGGAGAAGCGCTTCAGACAGTCTCCCTGGGATGAAGCAGAGAAGGGGACTTGAACCTAAAAGCGTTTTCCTAGCAGACCCAGAAGATGTGGCTTTTCTAGAGCCTGGGATAAGCAACATAGGAGGCAGTTCAGGGAAGTGGCAGGAAGGTTTGTGCTACTGCAAACCTGAGCTGCTGGAGAAAGGGCTAGAATCCAATATAAAGGGCTGACCAGGCTTCCCCTGCCATTCCCTGAATGTGTGGCAGAGTCAGGGCAGTGAACTTGAAGGCTCTCTGGGACTGTTTGTCACTGAGAGAGGTTCACCCAGGACAGTGGACTTAAGTACTTCCTGACATGGTATGGACAATTTTGATAGGGTGTGGGGAGTGTGATTTGGCTGGAGGGTTAAGCCACAAAGACAAGGTATAATGAGAAGAGGGTGTCCAGTTGGTAGAGCAAATCTCCAGATACCGCTCAGGAGGAGATGCTTCGGTAGTGACAGAGGAAGAATAGTTTATGTATGTGGTTGTTTGAGCCATTATACTGTTGCAATATGTATTCATTGTCTTGTAAAACCTGAGACTCTTTGGAACAAAGACAAGACAGTTCCCAAAGTTCTGGTATGAAAATGAAAGGGATTTTTTTCAAGTCACTGCAGTTACATGCAATGCTCCGTGACTATACAAACACAACACTATCCCTGCAAATATGGAATGATGATATAAAGTATGAGCCACATAGTGTGCTGACAACAGAAACAAGAGCCCCACAATGGCATAACTACAGGAGTACAAGAGGTGGTGCTATTGTGCCAGGGCCTACAAAGTTATGGGGGCCCAGCCAGATATGATTTTGATTGCGAATCCAGAAGTACAAAGAGACTCTCTCTGTGTGTGTGTGTGTGTGTGTGTGTGTGTGTGTGTGTGTGTGCGCGCACATGTGCACCCACCATCTTTGGTTTGGGCATTTAGGGGGATTGCACCCCATCTGGTACAGTGGATGGGACACAGGCATCGGGGAGCCTGTATAGCCACTGCATGGAGATGGTAATTAGATTGTACATATGGATTACCCCAGTGGATGGAAACCAGATGTTTGTCAATTGGGGATGGCTGGGGGTCTGTGCTGCTCTTGCAGCAGGCTGTAGCCATGGAGGGCACTCAGAACTACCTGCAAATGTCTATGTCTTCATGCTTCTGCCAGCCCAGCAGCATGGCTGCTGGACGTGCTGAGCACCCGCTAATTTTTCCCTATGGGTACTCTTGCTCCAGAGCATCCATGGAGTCAGCGCCCATGGATGGATGATTTGATTGAGTCAGGTGGAAATGAGGTCTGGACTGGAGGAAGCTGGAAGGGGGGTTGAGAGAGAGCCACAGGCAACTGAATCAAAACTAAAGTGGAGTGAGGAGGGACTATGGGGAGATCTGGGGCAGGGCGGGGGGTTCTGTAGAGGACTGTTGGGGTGGGGGTGGGGGTGCGGAAATGGAGGGATGCCTAAGCAAGAGCTGGAGAACAGGAAGGCAGGACTGGGATGGGAGATAGTTCCTCTTCCTGCTGATCTGGATTGATGGTGTGTGGGGCAGGGCTAGATTGAGGATAGTGCACTATGGATGTTGTGGCTCAGAAACACTTGGGATAGCTGCCCAAGCTCAGTCCCAGTGGGTTGGGTGCACTTGAAAGCCCACACTGCTATTTTTCATTCACTCAAGCCAAGCTAGCACAAGTTTATCTTCTTCGAGAGATGTCCCCATGGGTGCTCCACATTAGGTCAGTGCGCTGCCGCTGAGCCTCAGAGCGGAGATTTCATAGCAGTGTCCCTGGGGCCATGCACCAGCAATCATGCACTGTTAGGCTGCAGGCATCGGGCATGCGCAAGCCCCTCCCCCCACTCCTCGATTCCTTCTCTACTGCCTCCAGCTACAGACAGACTCAGCAGTGCTCCCTAGCTTCTTTGCGTCTACATGATTATACTTTTTAAAACCAGTTAAATTAATTATAATAGTTAATTAGTTAGTGAATTTTTAAATAGTTAATTACTTTGTTAGTTAAAAAAAAGAGAAGAAAAGAAAGAAATCTTAATTAGTATAAGGGGTTTTCTTCTTTTTCTCCCAGTTAATCCCTCCCTGCAGTCTCTGACTGCTTACGCAGGCATGCCTGGATCACCTGGCTTTAAACACTGCACCTCATGTAAAGAGCATATTCCGCTTTCAGATGGTCACTCACAATGCGTCCGCTGCCTTGGAGAGCAGTATATCTTTCAGCAATGCCCTCACTGCACAAAGCTAAAATTGCGGGTGTGGAAAGACAGAGACCTCCTACTCAAATTATTTTTATTAGAAAACTCGCTAAGACCAGCCTCCAATCCGGGTCAACAGCCCGAGGAACTCAAGCAGTGGGGATCCAAAAAGCTCATCAAAAAAGCGAGCCTCCTCAGCACTTCAAGGGGCTATGACACCGAAACGGCCATCCCCCTCATGGCCACTGGCATCTCTAGAGCCCCCAGGAGAGACAATCAGTGAGCATGCTCTAAATTGCACTCTGAGGTGACGGGCTTCAAGTTGACTGCTTCTTTGGCTGCAGCACCATCTGGCAATGATATGATCTTGCTGACACAGCACGAGAGTGCGGCACTGACTACGTTCACAGGCACCTCAGCTTCCACTACAGCGGTGCCCGATGCGCCACAATTGCCCTCAGCACCGGGGCATGATTCGGCGCCTCAGCCTCTGTGCCCCCCACTACGGCACCAGCAACACCGATTGGGCACTACACTCAACACAGAGACTTATTAGTCTCATCCACTTTTAACTCACCATTTTTACAACTTGAGTGCTCTCTCCCTATGTTAACATCACAGAGATCACTCTCTCAGGAAAGATTTTTATCTGAATCTTATGACGACTTCTCTAGGGTTTTTTTTTTTAACCAGATAATTCTCCTTACACATCTCAGAGTATTTACTCTCTCAGATTTGGCAATATGCCTCTGTATTATGGCAATCCCTGGGTACCTCCACCTGAGCCTTACCCATATTGGCAATACTAGAACAAATGGCAATCTTACCAGAAACACCAGCAGGGCCTGAAGCAGCACAGAATGCAATACTCCCCCTCCAAACAAATACAGAAAGGGTCCCATTCTCACAGGAGGCTGTGACTTCTCCTGACCAAAGGACCCCCCTTCAGTGGATAGAGGATTTCTGGCCCAGCATCAATGACTTCAGACGATGCTACACGTTTCCAAGAAGTTTTTAAACGTGTAGCTGCTGAATTAAATATTCCTCTCCAGGAGGTTGTGGAAAATCAACACAACCTAACAGACATACTGCACTCGGTAACACCATCAAAGATAGCATTGCCAATTAATCCAGCAATAATGGAACCGGCAAGGATGCTGTGGCAAACACCGGCATGAATCTCTTCTACGGCTAAGAGAATTGATAAGAAATATTATGTCCCACCCAAGGGTTCAGAATTCTTTTTTTCTCACCCACCACCTACTTCTCTCGTGGTGGAGGCTGCACAACAAAAATCGAAGCAGCAACAATACTGGTCTACTCCATCAGACTGTGATAGCAAAAGGCTCGATGCATTCAGGAGCAAAATATATACGTCTTCTACTTTACAATTTTGCATTTCGAATTACTCAGTTTTATTGAGCAAATACAATTACAGAAATTACACCAAACTGAATGACTTTGTTGTAGACATTCCTGAGACTAAGAGGCAACAATACATAGCATTGATATCCGAAGGTCACACGATTTCAAGAACAGCATTACAGGCCACCTTAGACACTGCTGACATAGCTGCACGTTCAACAGCAGCATTGGTAGTAATGAGAAGGGCATCATGGTTTAGCTCCACTCCATTCCCCAGGGAGATTTAATCTACAATAGAAGATCTGCCCTTCGATGGCCAGAAGCTGTTTGCAGCAACACCAACGAAATTCTCCACTCCAAGAAGGACTCCAGAATAATGCTGTGATCTCTGGGGATCCACAACCAAGCACCTAGAAGAAGGCAATATAGGTATCAGCCCTATCTGAGACCTCAATACCCTCCATATACACAACACTACAATAAATAAGACCACCAGTAGTAGAACAGTGGCGGGGCCAGAAACCAACGACATCGCCCTTCCTCTACCAATTCCCAACAGTCACAGCAGTCCAAGCAAATTTGATCATCAGGTCAAGGGTCTGGATGCTGTCGACCCAAGCAAATCTCTTCCATCACTGATTGTTGCCTTTCTTCAACAACTGGTATAATCTCTGATAGATGGGTCCTGCAGATAATCAAAAAAGGCAACCTTATTCCCTTTGTGTCCATACCCTCTCTCCTTCCCCTTCCCCTTCCCCGTCCCTCTTCAGGGACCACTCTCATGAGAGCCTCCTTCAACAAGAAGTAGAGCACCTCTTACACATTGGGGTGATTGAACCAGTCCCCACACATTTTAGAGGCAAGGGTTCTACTCCCATTACTTGACAGAAAAAAGATTGGGGAGTTGGAGGCCCATCCTGGACTTTCGAGCACTCAATAAATTCATACAGAAACAAAAATTCAAGATGGTAACACTTACTACCATATTACCGGCATTGGAAAAGGATGACTGGTTCTCATCCCTCGACTTCCAAGATGCATACTTTCACACCCTGCTTACAGGCATTTTCTTCATTTTTGTTGTGGATTCTCAACACTACCAATACAAAGTGCTTCCTTTTGGACTCCCTATGGCCCCGAGGGTCTTCTCAGAAGTGCTGGCAGTTGTCACAGAGTATCTGAGGAAACAAAGTGTTCTCATATGTCCTTACCTAGATGACTGCCTCCTCAAGTCGCGCTCACCCAACGATTCCTGCTGCTCTCTGTTGGTCGCAAGACACCTAGAGCCTTCAGGTGAATGAAGCCAAATTGACACTCTGTCCTACACAAAAAGATACAGATTATAGGAGCATGAGTCAATTCGACAACGACCACTGCATCCCTACCTACAGACCGTTTTTTCAAAAAATTCTGGCCTTGGTAAATACCTTATGATCCAGCCCCTGCACAACAGCACTCAAATGCCTTCAGCTGTTGGGGCACATGGCAGCGTGCAACTTCGTAGTTGGCAATGCCTGTCTGCACATGAGATGCTTACAGAGCTGGCTGGGACAGATGTACAAACCCAATGTTCATCCGGTATCCAAATCCCTTGCTCTTCCAGGGACGGTAAAGGAATCCTTATGCTGGTGATTGAGCCCAAGGAACCTGTGTTCCGGAGTCTCCTTCCACCCACCAGAACCATCCATCTCCATGACGACAGATGCATCTCGTACAGGATGGGGCACCCATCTATGTCATCATACCTGCCAGGGCCTGTGGTCCAGCACCGACAAGAACTTGCACATAAACGTCCTAGAACTGCAAGCAGTCAGGAATGCATGCGTCAAATTCCTTCCATTCATCACCAACAGATACGTCAGACTGTACATAGACAACGTCGCAGCAATGTTTTACATAAATCATCAGGGCGGAGCCCTATCTCGAGCATTTTGCACAGAGGCCATAGCACTTTGGAACTGGTGCCTGAAGTACAACACAATTTTCACCGCAGTGCATCTTCCCCGTGCCCTGAATACAACAGCAGGTGCACTCAGCAGAGCCCTCCCGTTCAAACATGAGTGGCAAATGAACCTGCACGTATTGGTGGACATCTTCCACCGATGGGGTCACCCTACCATAGACTTGTTTGCCATGTAGTCCAACAGCCAATGCCCTCCATTTTGTTCCAGGGCTGGAATAGGCAAGGGATGCCTTTCTCATCGAATGGACATCTCATCTATTGCACGCGTTTCCTCCAATACCTGTATGGTAGTTCATAAAATAAGGAGGGACAGGGCCCATCTCATACTTATAGCATCAGCATGGCCACGCTAGTCATGGTTTCCCATCCTAGCGGTGATGTCCCATGCCCCACCAATCCACTTATCTTGCATCAGGGATTTCCTTCTTCATCCGGCTCCCACGACGCCCATCTGAACTTCCACTCACTACACTTGAAGGTGTGGCTCCTGGATAGTTCTCTGACCTAGAGTTGACCTGCTCACAGCAAGTACAAATGGTCCTTCTACACAGTAGGTCGCAGAGCACCCGCAAGACTTACCTTCAGAAACGGAAAAGATTCTTGACATGGTGTGCTCATCACCAGCTGGTTCCTTCAACATCCTCCTTACCTACCATCCTTGACTCTCTTCTGTACCTTAAACAAGCGGGCCTCACCATAAGCTACATTAAAGTTCACCTTGTGGCCATTACTATGTTCCACTCTAAGATAGACAACTCATCTATATTTGCTCATCCACTCACCAAGAGATTCTTGAAGGGCCTGCAGGCACTGTATCCAGATATCAATTCACCAATGCAACCGTGGGACCTGAATTTGGTATTGAATGCTCTAACTAGGCTGCCCTTCGAACCAATGGCGACACCTCGTTATTACGCTTGTCCATGAAAACTGTTTTCCTTGTAGTTTATTACCTTGGCCAGATGGATAGGAGAGATCGCAGCCCTAATGGCGGATCCCCCATAAACCACCTTTTTTTAAGACTAGGTGACTTTACGTACCCATCCCAAAATCCTCCCCAAAGTACACTCATCCTTCCATATCAACCAGACAATACATCTTCCCACCTTCTTCCCAAACCACACGCTGACTCTTCCAAGATGAAAATGCATACTCTTGACTCTCTTTTTACCTGCAGTGAATGAAACCATTCTGAGTGTCTCCCAGACTATTGGTTTCAATAGCAAACCACAATAAGGGCCAGGCTGTCTCATCACAGAGACTCTCCCACTGGATCTCGGATTGCATCAAGCTTTGCTATGCACAGTCAGATGTGCTCCCTCCAGATAGCATAACGGCACACTCAACCAGGGCCATGGCTACCTCAATAGCATTCCTCTGTAAAGCATCCATAAGAGACATCTTCACAGCTGCCACGTGGTCCCCTGACCACACATTTGCAAAGCACTACACACTTACGCATGGACCTCTTTCCAACCTGAAACTAGCTAAGGCAGTTCTTTCCACTGCTTTTTTGCCAGATCCCTACCTCCCTAAAGGGAAATTGCTTTGCAGTCACCTAATGTGGAGCACCCATGGGGACATCTCTCTCTTGAAGAGGAGGTTACTCACCTTGATAGTAACTAATGTTCTTCGAGATGAGTGTCCCCGTAGGTGCTCTACAACCCTCCCTTCCTGCCCTCTACTTCAGGATGCTGGCCTTCCCAAGCCATGGTTTCAGGGTAGAGAAGGAACTGAGGAGGGGGGGCTGGCACATGCACGATGCCTGCGGCCTAACAGAACGAGACTGCTGGTGTGTGCCTGTGCGGCCGAGGGACACAGCTATGAAATCTCTGCTCTGAGGTGCGGCAGTGGTGGCGCACTGACCTAATGTGGAGCATCCACGGGGACACTCATCTTGAAGAACGTCAGTTATTATTGAGGTGAGTAACCTCCTTTACCCAGACTGGCTCCCGTTTACAGTGTAGACATACTCTAGTGGATGTTTTAGTGGCATGTCACTAGAAAATCTCATTAAATTTAGTTTTTTCTCCATAGAGATGACTGGAACTAAACATATTGTAAGATTATACAATTATAATTGTAATAATTGATCTCTGTTTGAACTACAAGACTCTGCAACTTTGGTAATATTTTATCTGGCAGTTGACCAATAAAATTAGTCAGAAAGTTACTAAAATGGAAACTGTAGATGCAAAGTCAGTGCTTTGATAGCTGTGGGTTATAGGAATAATATAGATGGTGACCTACATTGCACAAATTGGTTAATTTGTTTTCATCTCTATAACTGTTTTTTTTTTTTTTTAAAGGAATTCCATTTTTTCCCATGGTGTGCTGTCACCTGTAGGTATCTGCCTAGTAGAATTAAAAAGTATTTATTATTCTCTTTTCTAGCTTTGTCCAGATGTTTAGCTACAGGGTAGTGTTACCGCATAGATTAGTGCAGCTGGTTAGGAGATACTGTGCTAAATATGTAGAGCATCTGTGGTTTGTCTAGGGAGGTTGAATTTCAATTAATTAAATGTCCACCTAACTTACAAAAGATCTTTTGCATTTCAGTTAAGCTGACGTGCAGAGCAGGCATAATGTTTATTCTTGCCTTTCAAAATGATGAAACAGATCCTCAGTTTGTGTAAATTGGCATAGCTCCATTGACTTCAATAGTGCTATGCCAGTTTACACCAACTTGAGGATCTGGTCCAACAGGAACAAATCACTTTTTTCTATACCCCCAAATTGTTGTGAATGTGCTGGACAAATAGAAGTGAAATAGAATATTTCACTTAAAAATATCCTCAGGAGGCTATTTAAACTTTGTGTCCTTTTCCAAATATTGCTATAAAATATATTAGTGCTTTCCTAAGAGATTACTTTAAAATTAACAAACTCTAAGCTCTCAAAGAAAATTAGTCAAAGGATTTGTAATTGACTGCATGTGGGATTGGTGTTGGCTTTTATTTATAAAAAATAGAGTTTTAAGAGTAGTCATTCTAACAACATTATACAAACCAAAATTAATCAGACCTGCAACTACAGTATACATTCCTTATGATTGTGTGTGATGTTTAGATGAATATTCTGCCTTAATATTCTGTTAGAAGGTCTTTCATCATTATTCAGACATTTGGAAAATGGAATTTCTGAAAAAGCATTCAAGTACTGAATGTTTGCAAAACTTCCCCAGAATATCAGGAACAAATTACAGATCCTAGTTTATAAATAGTAAGTGATAAATAAGATAACTTGAAAAATATAAAACTAAGATTCAACTTTCTTTGGTAAACTACAAATGTTTTATATATAATATTTTTGTAACATCAGTGGTGTATGTGTCTGATACCTAGGACCAATAGGTTGATTAATTCTGGCTTTAAAACATGCGTGCACACCAATGCTGGTCTGAGCAATGGTTGATCATCTAAATGTGTGAAGAAAACTCATTAAAAGGCTCTCCTTCAGATAGTTTATTTATCCATCTGTTTTAACACTGGGGCAATCCTGTCATTTTACAAAATCATAAGGTGTGTCAGATACTTAAAACTCAGTGAAGGGTTTGCTTCAATTCCCTTGAGACTTTGAAGTTATCAAGACAACTAAACTTGCCCTTTAAGTCATAAGAGAACCTTCCACATGAATTCATAAAAGGATGAGCCAGATCTCAAAATCTTTACATAGTCAAATCTTCTTGTCTTCACTCATTTGCATTGGACATAGCTAGCTACTAGGTGTACATGTTCCATAAAAATCTCCTCAAAAGGATAACCAGTCCTTTTCAGGTTCCTTTAAATAGGTAACAATACCTGTTTTTTTACAAACAGGAGAAATTAAATGTTGTAGCATTTTGCTATTTGAATGACCTACTCAGTGGAATTACAGCAGCAAACTAATCCTTTAGGAGAGATGGCTCTATCAATCTTTGGATTTTTCTAATGTGGAAGCTACTCAATTGCATCTCAGAAATCAGGGAAGTAATTACTCATGCAGACAGCACAAAATGAAAGAAAAAAAATGCAAGTTCTGCTGAGTATCCCTTTTAGAACAAGCAGTGGAACAAGGAAAACAGCCTCTATAATCAGTCAAATTCTTCCACTAATTTTTCAGGTGTTGAAGGCTATAGTGAGGATACATGCTATGAAAGTTAACAAAGCAAAGTGGCTTTAATAGAGGGTTTTTCAAGAGAAAAATGCCTCTTATTAGGCAGACATACTGTTCTCAATGTAGTTCTCTAAGTTATTACTTCATTGTTTAAATAAACTAGTTCTAGGATAAAGGCATGTAGAGATCTCTTCCCATGCATTTTGCTAAAATGTGGTAAGCACATTCACATTACCATAAGGTAATGTGTACCATAATAAGGCCTGATCCTAATGTGGTGCTGAGTGCCCTGAACTCTCATGTGAGTTCAACAGAGTTGAAGGCAATCATCACCCTAGAGGAGAACTCAGCCATTATAACCAATGAGATCTGAATTTTGAGGAATTTTGTTTTGAACTCCCAAGGCTGGGAGTGTCGAGAAGGGTATTAATATAGAAATGCACTGATTAAAAGAAAGATACTGGTAAGGTTACTTGTGAATACTTTTAAAATCTAGAATGTAAGGCCAGATTCTGATACCTTTACTTGGGCAGAAAGTGCTTTCTCACTTCCCTAGAGCTCCTGTAGAAGTAAATGGAACTATTTGTGGAGAGAGAATAAGGATTTCAGAACAGAGTCCTTAATACTACAGTTTAAATTTTAATATTGATCACCAGGAAATGTTGGAATTTAAATGGTTTAAGGGCTAGATCCTCCACTCTGTTTATATCAGTTTAAGAACACAATTTAACCAAACTTTGAAAATGTATTACTGATCTTGCTGAAGTTGATCTGCTTTTCCTAATGGCATACAATTTTTGATGGTCATTGATAAATAAACTTCAGTTTTATTGCTGAAGTTAGCTGAAGATATTCTGAACTTCTGAAAATGTAGTTAGAAATGTGTAGAAGTAGACTCTAATAAATCAGTAAAGTTCCTGAATTCTTTTACAAAATCTGGAGTATTTTGCTAAGAATGCTAAGATCTGTTTAGAAAGGAAGATATCTTAGGTTGGAAAAGGACTTTTCAGGATTACTGAGCGATCAGGTATATTTGAAATTCATTAAGGTGAAAAAAGTGAACAAAAACAGTGGAATAAGAACATCATGGATTACAAGCAGTTGTGTGTTTCTGGAATTTCATTATGGCATATAGAGAAGAAACTGAGATTTAACTGTAGATTAGGGAGAAAGGATTATAGTTTAGATTTGGAGGGTGGTAGTGAAGGGATTTATGTATAAAAATAGTATGAAGAAAGCTGGGACATGCAGTTGTGCATGAGTTTGATATTTTGGAGGTTCTGGGGATGGGTCAGAAGTCAGTCAGATTTCTTAAATGGAGAACATGTGTAGAGGCTGTGAAGATCAGGTCAAGAGATTGAATTGTAGGGTGTAGGAAAAACCAGGATCCCACGTGGATGGTGGATGGACACATCTGGGCAAATTGAACTATAAGGAGTTGCTCAGGAGTTTGTAAACAAATGCATATGGAAGTGTCATGAAATAAATGATAGGAACCATATATTTTATTAATACCATAACATCACACAATATATTAAATTACATTTGGTAAAAAAATATAACGTGCAATACATTTTATGTAACACTTCTGAAGACCTACAGTAGCTATTTCACTTTAGCAAATATTGCTCCTTCAGAGAGTAAAAAGGGGAGACTGCAAAGAGACTGTAAGTTGGTTCTAAAGTAGTGTCAAAAGTAAATAGAGACCATGACTAGTGGGGTCATCAGCCACCATGGGCCCCAGGGCAAGGTTTGTGTGTGGGTCCAGCGGGGCAGGGCTGAGGCTAGTCACCCCTAGTGCTGCCCACCATGCAGCACACCCTCAGCCCTGTGAGCTGAGTGGAGCTGTGGCATGGTGCTCCAGCAGCAATTCAAAGAGGCCCAGAGCTCTAGCCACAGCAGCAGCTGGGAGCTCTGGGCCTCCTGGAATCTCAGGAGCATTGGGACAAATGCCCTCCCCCTCCTCCAGTTGACAGACCAGTCCACGATAGTACATAAAACCCAAGGCATGTAACCATCTCCATATTCACTTTCACCTTTTCCAAAAGGTTTAAAATTTGCACTTAAGGCAGACCAGGCATCCTTAAACAGAGATTAAGCATATATACAAAGGACATATTGTTGGGCCCAACGGGGAGTGATCAATGGCTCGATGTCTGGTTGGCAGTCGGTTTCAAGTGGAGTGCCCCAAGGATCAGTTCTAGGGCCGGTTTTATTCAACAACTTCATTAATGACCTGGATGAGGGGATGGATTGCACCCTCAGCAAGTTTGCGGATGACACTAAGCGAGGGGAAGAGAGAGATACGTTGGAGGGCAGGGATAGGGTCCAGAGTGACCTAGACAGATTAGAGGATTGGGCCAAAAGAAATCTGATGAGGTTCAACAAGGACAAGTGCAGAGTCCTGCACTTGGGATGGAAGAATCCAAAGCATTGTTACAGGCTGGGGACCGACTGGCTAGGTAGCAGTTCAGCAGAAAAGGACCTGGGGATTACAGTGGATGAGAAGCTGGATATGAGTCAACAGTGTGCCCTTGTAGCCAAGAAGGCTAATGGCATATTAGGGTGCATTAGGATGAGCATTGCCCGCAGATATAGAGAAATGATTATTCCCCTTTATTCGGCACTAATGAGGCCATATCTGGAATATTGCATCCAATTCCTCCCCCCACTACAGAAAGAATTTGGATGCATTGGAGAGGGTCTAGTGGAGGGCAAACAAAATGATTAGGGGGCTGGAGCACATGACCTATGAGGAGATGCTGAGGGATTTGGTCTTATTTAGTCTGCAGAAGAGAAGAGTGAGGGGGGGATTTAATAGCAGACTTCAACTTCCTGAAGGGAGGTTCCAAAGACGATGGAGAGAGGCTTTTCACAATAGTGACGGATAGCAGAACAAAGAGCAACTCAAGTTACAGTGGGGGAGGTCTAGCTTGGATATTAGGAAAAACTATTTCACTAGAAGGGTGGTGAAGTACTGGAATGGGTTACCTAGGTTACCTACCATCCCTAGAGGTTTTTAAGTCTCGGCTTGACAAAACCCTGGCTGGGATGATTTAGTTTGGGTTGGTCCTGCTTTGCACAGGGGGCTGGACTCGATGACCTCCTGAGGTCTCTTCCAGCCCTATGATTCTATGACAGCATTACAATTTTGCAATGACCAACAATGGATAAAAGACTTTTATTAATGCCGTTGTTTGCATGTTGTTTGATGCATGGTAGGTTTCTTCAAAAGTATATTAAGTCAGAAGTCTTAGTATTAAAACAAAAAGGAATACTTGTGAGACAGCACAAGGTAACAGGGCTGTTTTCAACTGTGCATCTTCCCGTTAAATTAGAAATTAAAGGGTCATTTCTGAATAGCTCTGAGGACCCAGAGCGTCTATTACATACATTAAGCCAGCTGTTAATATAGAGGTGAAAGTACATTCCATATTTTAACATAATAATTTACATAGCACAGATCCTAAATTTTATGGGACCCCGTATATTTGTGGAATTGTTGATCATGACATTTGAAAATACTGCTTTAACAATTATTTAAATACAGAGGGCCAGATTCTTAGCTTAGCTAAGCACAGCAATGAAGCAATTAGCACAACTTCACTGACTTCAGTAGATCAATATTAACTTACACCAGCTCAGGATCTGGTCCTGAAAGGTTACAAAAATATGCAGAAACAAATGCAACCGGCTTTGTGTTCTGATCTGACATTTACACTTGTGATGAAGCTTAGGGACAATTTCACATTACAGCAAGAATTTCTGGAGGCACACAATACAGATAATGACTGATCAATCCATTTTATTTTTAAGCAATATTAAGGAAACAATTACAGGAATATAACAATTCTTAATTTACTAGTTCCCTTGGGAGATGTTACCTGAGTTACTGTCTCACTGCCAAATTCTCAAATACAAGGTCTCAGTGTTACGTCTCCTATTTCAGAGATCCCCAACCAAGTTACCTGTAGTTGGCTCCTGCTGTTCTCTCCAGGAACTCACTCCCCACAGTGTCCCTAGTCTAGTCTGGCTCCTCTTATGAGGACTATGATCTATTCCTTATTGTCCCTGGGTATCCCCAGTCTGTACTTTTCTTAGGACAGAAAAAAAAATTCCTAGCTCAGCTATTTGCAGTGGCTTCTTTACCAGAATGTTATGCAAAGCCCCCTTATACTGCCCATTGCCTGCTTTTCCTTTGCAGGACTCAAAAATCAGCCTCTACTACTTCAAAAGTTGAGCATTGATAAAGCAGAAGCGATGTGATAAGTATAGCAAATACAAGATACATACTGAAATAATCTTGTGATTGGTGAATGGTAGTTGTCATTTCTGAAGACTAATGAGCGCTTGGTAGCATTATTGGCCACGGAGGCCTTAACATACCCGAGCAATGTGTTTTTTCTCATTTTTAGTCATTCTGTTAATCCCTTAATTCTCTCTCCCTAGGAAAGTTTGGCTGGATAGGGTTAATAGATGAATGACAGATCTCCAAGCAAAACATGGATGCTGCAGGAAGTGCTACTCTTATTTCAGAACTAATACTCTTCTTTCTGAATCCATGCTGCCCAAAGATGGTGCTAGAATACACAGTGCTGATAGAGGTGTTGTCTTGTGAATGAAATAGAAAACAAAGGTTCAGACCATAAAACACACACTTTCTACAAGCATAGGGATATTCAAATGTATGGTCAAATTCTAACTTAAGCACACCCACCTAAGCTACTCCTGTGTTTTCATTTGGGGATGGCTTGCCTCTTCACTTTCTGTCCTAAATGGTTACTGTGTGTAGTGAAAAAGTTATTGCAGTTCCCTGTATATACCTTACCTAGCTCACAGGGTGTTTTAAGCCTTAATTATTCAATATTTGTGAAGTACTTTGAGATCTTCAGATGAAAGACACCATAGAAGTGCAAAGTATTTTTATTACCATTTTCTCAGAGAGAGCATCAGAGAGGGAAGCTTAATCTGATAACATTAAAAGCCTGGTGTGCTTGCCAAGCTTTAATATGATCTGCTAAACTCAATATTCGTGGGGTGTCTCTGAGTTCATGCTACCGTAGTTCCATGTAGATATCATTCATGTTCACTTCTTGTTATATATAGTTAAAACTCCTCTTACAACAATATTTCACCATCAAGAACTATGGAGGGGAAAACATTTTCACTGACACTTTTAATTTCTCCTGATCTTTGTCTGTTTCGCTGCATCCATGAAAGTATTCAGATTGAGTGGTGTATTTCTAAGGCTTGGGATAAGTACAAATTTTATTTTTAAAGTATCATAACCCTCCTCAAGTTGTTCTAAAACAAACATTTATTAATTATAGATGTGCATAGACCCCTCATCTAAGTAGTGCTGTTCGGGTACATCTACACAGCAAGGCTAAGTCGAATTAAGTTATGCAATTTAATAGCTTAATAGTTGAAATAGCTTAACTCGGCTTTAGGTGCTATCTTGACAGCAGGAAATTGAAGAAAGAACACTCTTCCTTTGACTTCCTTTACTCCTTGTAAAATGAGGGTTACAGGAGTCGGAGTAAGAAGCCCTCCAGCTCGACATTATTTTGAAATAAAGGCTTGTAGTTTAGACTCTCTCTTTGTTATTTTGGAATAACATCACTTATTCTAAAATAATGCTGCTGTGTAGGCACTGCCTTGGAGAGCTATAGTCTTCCTTTGTAAGTAATACATACAGCATGTGAATATGTAAACAAAACACACTGTTTTATTACATAAAAGCTAAACAAATGCAAATAATTTCATAGAATTCCTTGAGAAACCAGATTAACAAACAAGGATCAATGTTTAAAACCTAATGTTCTGTTAAGAAAGATCACCTCTTTAGCACTTTTGTGTTTAACACATACGTGCTTCAATATATTTGATTGGGACATTAATAAAACCTTACTGCTTATATTAGCATCCACTTGTATAAAACAATTAATACTAAAGAGGAAGCCAAGCACCGTACATTCATTAATCATTAATACAAAACCAGAAAAAATTAAGCAATTCTGGAAAATGATAATTTTGGTAAAACAGGAAAATCAGAACATTTATCCATATGTATATAAAAAGTAAGAGAAAAAATATCCAGAGGCAATATGCTTGTAGGGGAATCCTCTATCCCCAATCACATTCAAATCTTGGTTATGCTCTGTGTGTTGGTAAAAGATTCATGTCTTCATTATAATGATCTATGGTGTATTTAAGAGATTGGTCATGTTTAAAAGTGTTTGTTTATTTTTAAAGAACATTGCATATTTACTGTTTCAGATTTTTTTTTAGATTGATCACATATCGGAGGAAGCAAACATAGAGGAAAGCAAAATGCCCCCAATGCTTTAACAAAAAGCCTTTATTTAGCTAAAGGATACTTGGCATGCAAACAATCCATGATGTGGTTCCTTTTGTGTTTTAAATAAATGCATTAGAAAAAGGCTTTTACTTTTCTTCATTCTGATTTAAGTTGCACAGTGTCAAAACTGAATCTATACCTTTTCTTTTTTGCTGGTAAAACTAATGCACATTTTCTTAGCTAGAGTCTCAGCAAATCTAATTTTTAGCATCTTCATCCCAGAAAACCGTGTACAACCTAAAAAACAATGGACTCCAACATATCTTTATGCTTTTTAATATTACACCTATAATTCATTTTCAATTTTGCATTATATTTTAAAATCCCAGTCTTCTCATTTCCAGAACCAAACCAGTAAAAACACTTTCCTTGCCCATAGATTGATCTGTCACGCCCCTCTATATTTATCAATTTGACTTTGGCAGAGTTCTGAACAGGTTTGTGCTGATGACAGTGCTATATGCTCACTGCCCATCATTGCTGTGTCTGATGGTTGCCCTCCTTGAATTCAGTGGCAAAACTCACACTGAGTTCAGTTGAAGTAGCATTGGGCTTTTGGGGTCTTTTGCTTTTCTGCAGCATCTTTATTTCTGCAATTTCAATTAGATCAGGAGCTGAGAAGCTTAATGATGTTTGACTTGGTGATTTTACTTAAGACGGTTATCACTGAGGTAAATCCATTGACACAGATTCACAGACGTTTTAATGCAGCAAGGACCATCATGATCATCCAGTCTCACCTCCTGCATGTTGCAAACCACAGAACCTAAGGTGATGAGGTGTTTGACTTTTGACTTGGTATTGGGGTCGTAGTGACTCTGGTCAGCACTGCTGATTTGCTGTCTGGTTGGTGGCGCTGTGCAGTGGGGCTGGCAGGGTCCCTCCTAGCCTCTGTGCTGTGCAGTCCCTGGGAAGCAGCCGGTATGTTCCCCCTCCAGCTCCTACACCTAGGGGCAGACAGGAGGCTCTGCACATTGCCCCCATCCTAAGCGCTGCCCCCGCTGTTCCAAATGTCTGGGAACCATGGCACCTCCTGGCTACCCCTCTACATAGGAGCTGGAGGGGGACATGTCATTGCTTCCTGGAGCTTCTTGGGGTAAGCGCCACCCAGAGTCTGCACCCCTGACTCTCAGGCCTCTAGCCCAGCCCCGATCCCTCCTGCCATCTGAACTCCTCAACCCTTGCCTGGAGCACCCTCTTACATCCCGACTCCCCTCATCCCAAGTCCAACCACAGAGTCTACCCCTCTAGCCAGAGCCCTCGCCCCCACATATCGTAATCTGCTGCCCCAGCCCTGATCTGCCTCCTGCTCTCCAAACCTCTCAATCCCAACTCAGAGTCCCCACCTGCAATCCAAACCCCTCATCCATGTCCCCACTCCTGAAGCTCACTCTCCCATGCGCATCCTCTCCTACACCCCAACTCCCTAAGACAGCCTTGTGAAAATGAATGCATGAGAGAGAGTGGGGAGAGCAAGTGATGGGGGGGCATGAGCAGTGGGTGAACACACCTTTTGGGGAGGCTGGATCCCAGCCCCATCCTTTCTGACTGAGGCCTCACCCCTTCTGCCCCCCCTTGCCCTCCAGAGATTGGAGCAGACCTGCAGCTGCCAGCACTGCTCCTTCTCCCCCCACACTGGTCTCCCAATATGGGCAGGCAGGAGTGAGGCTGAGGCACTCCCAGTGCTGGGGGGAGAGCAGGTGGCTGGTATGGCTGGAGCGTCTCCACCCCCAGAGCAGGGAGAGTGCCATGGCTGGAGTGTCCCCAGCCCCAATGCGAGGTGGGTGGATGGCATGGCCAGAGTACCCCCCAGCCCTAGCGCTGGAGTTGCCCTCCAAGCACCAGAAGGGCAAGTGGTGCAGCACGGCCCCACCTCATAGAATTCTAGAACACTAGAACTTACTTTGAGAGGTCATCAAGTCCTGTTCCCTGCCCTTACAGCAGGACCAAGCACCATGTAGACCATCCCTGGTAGATGTCTATCTAACCTGCTCTTAAATATCTTCAGTGATGGAGATTCCACAACCTCCCTAGGCAATTTATTCCAGTGTTTAACCACCTGACAGTTAGGAAGATTTTCCTGGTGTTCAACCTAAACCTCCCTTTCTGCAATTTAAGCCCATTGCTTCCTGTCTCAAGGGTACTTGTGTGCACCACAGCACCCAGCCTGCTTTCCTCAGTCTCTGGCACAAAGAGAACAGAAGGCAGGAGGAAGTCTGGGAGTGGAGCATGGGTGGGGCCACGTCAGGCAGTTTGGGAAAGGCAGAGTGTTCCCATGCTTATGATACCATTGCCCATGGAGAGGGAATTGGAGTGAGTGGGAGTGGGGCAAGAGTATTTGGTTTTGTGCAAGTAGAACGTTGGCATCCCAAAGAGAACCTCACCCTCAACCCCACTCCTGTAATAGATCCATAACCTCTGTCTGAATTACTGAAGTCCTCAAATCTTGATTTAAAGATTTCAATTTGTGGAAAATTCACGATTTACTCTAGTTCAGCCCCATGCTGCAAAGGAAGGCAACGCCACCACAGTTTCTGCTAATTTGACCTGGGGAAAATCCCTTAGTGACCCCAAAAATGGTGATCAGTTGACTTCTGAGAATGTGGGTGAGACATCCTGGGATATAATTCATTTGTAATAACTCAGAGCCTGCCCCATCTAGTGGCCCATCTCTGGTAGTTGGAGATACTTACTGTTAGCAGTTGCAGATGGGCTGTGTTCCACTGTAGGCAATCCCATCGTACCATCCTCTTCACTCCTCTGATGCTAAGAGGCCTCAATCTAATTTCAAGCCTAATCTTGTTGATGGTCAGTTTATATCCATTTGTTCTTGTGCCAACATTGGCCCTTTATTTTAAAGAATTCCTCTCCCTCTCTGGTATTTGTTCTTCTCATGTATTTATAGAAAGTAATCACATCTCACCTCAGCCTTCATTTTGTTAGGTTAAACAAACTAAGCTCCTTAAGTCTCATAAGGTCGGTTTTCCATTCCTTTAGTAATCTTAGTAGCCCTTCTCTGCATTTATTTCAGTTGAAAGGCACTTTTTTAACATAAGAGATTAGAATTGCACACAGTATTCCAGATGAAATTTCACTAGCGCCATGTACATTGGAGTAGTAAAGAGTCCAATAAATGAACAGTCCCATTGCCCTCACTAGGGTCTGTAGCCCTGGCTCTGGGCTCCTTAAATGCAGGCCTTTGTTAGGGCTCTCAAGTAAGCCCTGGTCCCTTCTTGGGATTTATGCCATTCTGGCTGAAAAAGGAACCTGGACCACTGCTCCAGGTTCTGACCCAGAGACCCTATGAACAACAACTACATACTATTTGAATTCAGAAGCTGCAGAGGGGAGCCGAGTTAGTCTGTACAGGATAAACTTAAAAAACAGTAAATGGTCTGGTAGCACTTTATAGATTAATAGAACATATAGATGGTATCATGAGCTTTTGTGGGCACATCCCTCTTCAGCTGACCAGAGTTTTATATTAGTCTGTAAAGTGCTACCAGTCCATTTGTTGTTTTTTATTTGATTTCAGTTTGTTGCTGCTACTTCCCTGTTCCTCTTTCTACTTGGCCACTTCCAGCATCACCATTACCTCAAATTTAAGGTTCTTACGTCCACTCTCTCCTTACAAACCCAGCTTAAGCAAATGTAGACAGAAACAAGCTGTGTTTGTCCCTTAAGCTGCTTTGACTAGTGAGGAGCACCCTTTGTTACCTCTCTTGTCCCAGATAGGAACTGACCTTCTGAATCCCTGAATTCATCTCAGCTTTTCATCTCAGCCTGCTGGACTGTGATTGATTGGCTGCTTAGGGTTTAACTAGTATCTTACTCACCTTCCAACTCTTGTATTAACCCTAACTTCTCCAACGGAACTGATAATTTCCCATGTGGAGCTGTATCAGATATTTTACTGAAATCCAGGTATAGAATCATAGAATACTAGAATCTGTCAGGAAGTTTTTCCTATTGTCCAACCTAAATCTCCCTTGCGGTTCTATCATCAGAGGTCAAGGAGAACAGTTTTTCTCTCGCCTCCTTGCAACATCCTTTTAGGTACTGGAAAACAGTTATCATGTCCCCATATCACTTTTCTCTTTTCCAAACTTAACAAACCCAGTTCTTTCAGTCTCCCCTCATAGGTCATGTGTTCTAGACATCATTTTTGTTACTCTTCTCTCGCCCGCTCCAATTTTTCCACATCTTTCTTGAAATGTGGTGCCCAGAACTGGACACAGTATTCCAGCTGAGGCCTAATCAGCACAGAGTGGAGTGGAAGAATTACTTCTCATGTCTTGCTCACAACACTCCTGTTAATTAGGTTGATTGCATTTCCTGTTCCCTTCTCAAAGGAAGAGATCAGGGTGGTCTGGTGTGATTTGTTTTTAGTAAAATCACATATTTTATTCCAGTTGTTTACCTCTGTGTCTTTAATTATTCTCTGTTTCAAACTTTTTCTAAGACCTTGCAGGCAAATGAGGTCAAACTAATAGACCAAGATCATTTCTCCCTCACTTTTTTAAAAAAAGGTGCTATATTTGCAATTCTGCAGTGGTTGGGTATGTCACCGAATTTATGGATTAATTTATAATCTTTGCTATTGGGGTTTCAGTTTCATTTGCCAGTTCTTTTATTACTCTTGGATTGAGAGTATGTGAAATTCCGTTTGGTCCCAGGAAGCTGTTTGAGTTTGGCCTCCACGGTGGATGTGATAATTTCTATTTCCATATTCTTGTTTGTGTTAGCTACCCTGCCCCTGACTTCAAGCTCCTCATTATCCTTGTTAAAAACTGAGCCAAAGTATTTGTTTAGATGGTGGGCCATACCTAGATTATCTTTATCTCCACTTTATACTAAGTGTTTAGCAGTCCCAATTCTTCTTTCCTTATCTTCTTTTTTTATTGATATGGCTAAAGAACCTTTTATTATTGGTTTCAATTATCTAGGAATATCTGGGCCCATTATTAGTAGCTTTTGTTCTCCATAAATATCTGGGAAATTAAAATCTCCCATAATCAGAATTCCATTTTGTTTAATTAAAAATTAGAGGACTCTCTTTGTAACCAAATCAAATCCTATAGTAGTGTCTATAGTAGACCCCAAACACTGCCCTAGTGGAGCCTCTGTTGTCATTCTTTTCCCTAAAGATTACTTTTTTTCCCATTTAATCACTTCTAATTTCTTTAGTCTACCTCATTGTTAATATACGATGTTACTCCACCATCTTCACCTTTCTGTCTCTCCCAAGCAGCATATACATTAACTAGCTGTATTTCCATCACAACTGCTATCCCCACATGTTTCAATTATTCCTATAATATCTGGTTTTGCCTCCTGCAGTAGTAGTTATAGAACTTCCATTTTGTTACCTAGTCTCCTTGCAATCATGTATTGGCCTTACCTAGATTCCTTGCGAGATTAGGTGCAGTCATTTTATTGCCAGTATCACCTACATGACTGTTACTGTCATTGGTATTGGCACTTTATTTAATCTTGTTACTTATTTTCCTCTCCTCAGGTCCACTGACAGCGTGGGAGGGGGACAAAGGTGGTAGTTGCCCCAGGATGCTGAGTGGCTCTGAGGCTGGCATGACGGTGCATGCTTTGTTCCAGGCAGCTGGCTGTCCTGTCCCTTCTGGAACACAGAACCATCCCCCAGAGGACCATGCAGGCTCTTGGCTCCCATGCCTACCCTCTGTTGTTCCTTTCTCCATTACTATATCTATTTTTATTTTCTGCCTATTCAATATTAGACTCAAATGTAAAGATTACACAAGCATCTCCCAGCTATGTCCCCTAATTTGAGTTTAAAGCTCTTTTAATTAGTTGCACCAGCCTCGGTTCCAGAAGTCTGTTACCCTCCCTCTTCACATTGAGTCCATCCAATGAGAACAGTCCTCTGTGAGTACTGTGGTCAGACATTCTATAGAACTGTTTCTGTTTGTGCCATCAAGATCAGTTCCTCTGGCCTTATCTAAATTTTGTTATTCTGATGTCTCCAACCTTGGAGTAGTGCTTTGCTGCTCTGAAACTGTTAGACTTCCCTATTTTGTGGATGAATTTGAGGCCTTTTGCGTAAATTCAGACCGCACCTTAATTGCTCTATTGAATTAAAGGCCTAGGATTTTTCCTGCCTGTATAAGACGGTAGGCAGCTTTACAATGGCCATATAGATTAGAGATCCATTCGGTGGCAGTAGGCTTATGGAGGGTCAGGGAGATGGGTTTGTTACACTCATCATCCCCCTGACACCATAAGGAATCTTCCTAAAAAGATAGTATAGCCTAAGCCTGTAACTTCACTTCCACAGAGCCCTTCAGTACTGCATGTCACTATCCATTTAGAGAGAGAGAGAGAACCCAGCAGGGAAGGCCTTGTCAACACATTTCTGGGGCTATTCCTATAGGGGAGATCTTCAGGACGCTCTCAGGGTCTGGCCATGGCTAGCTTGTGTGCACTGGTCAGCTGCTAAGTTTTGGTCAGGAGACAAGTGACTGGGTCTGAATGCCAGGAAGTCAGGGTCAGGCACCAAATTTCAAGCAGAGTTGGGGTCAGGCTGGGTCAGGATTCTAGGAAGTCAAAGTTAGGCAAGCAGATAGCAAAACTGAGGACAAACCAGGGTCAGGAGCCAGAATCTAGAGACTACAGTAAGTGGAGTCTGGACCATTCAGGCAGGCAGGGAGTCTGCATTCTTTTTCAGATGATTCCCCAAGATGGGTTCCTGGCTTCAATACTAACATCAGCCAATTAGGGTATGTCTCCACTACAAGGATATTTCGAAATAAGTTATTTCAAAATAATAACTCCCCAAATAACTATTTTGAAATAGCATGTCCACATTATGGGAAAGAAAGCCACAAAGTTAGTCTGAGGCAGTCTCCCCTAATGTGGATGTGCTACCTCAATTTAGAGCCCCAGGAAGCACTGAGGAGTAATTACTTTGAATGGCCCTGGGGAGGAGCTATTTTGAAAAAAGCATTATTACTCATGAAATGATGGTTTATTATTTTGAAATTAGAAGCCCGTTATTTAGAAATAATTTTGAAATTACGGGCTTGCTCTGTGGACGCTCGCCTTGCTATTTTGAAATAAGGGGAATTATTTCAAAAGAATGCTGAAGTGTAGACATGCCCTTACTGGGCTCTGAGGGGTTACCACTCAGGCTCTGCTGGGCAGTACTTCCTGTACAGCCTAGCTTCAAAGTTCTCCAGAATAAAGCTGGCTAAAGCTTCCATTGTAGTTGTGGAAGCATTAGTGGTCCAGAACCTCCAGGTTCTAGTCCCACATGTTCTTACACTATCAGACTGAGCAGAGGCATAGATAGGGCTTCTCTGCAGGTTGTCTTTGCCTCTGTTGTATTCTTGAAATCTGCCAGTTCTGCGGGTCCAAACTCCATATGTATTCCATGTTAGCTTAATCTTCTGGAACTTTTTCTATGGATTTTTATGGATGTTTTGCTTTGACTTACACCTTTCCCATGAGTGTTTCTATGAGAGGAAATGCTCTGGCTCAAAATGGTAATTATAGAAATTCCCTTGTGTTAGGAATTAGTATCATTTTATCACACTTGCATAAATAGCCCTCAGTTACTGAGTTTCTCCTGCTGCCATTTTGAAAACACTGAGAATTGATAATTTCACAGGGATTTGACATACCTCATAAATTGGCCTAGTTGATCTAAGATAGCCCTAAGAGTGTTCTAGTAGATCACAGACTTATATAAGCCCAGCCTGTGTACTGAATTTGTAACCAGGCGGGCTGCACATCTTACTGTGTGTAATGTTTGCAATGAAAAACATGGGTCTAACAAATAGCATCTTTTATATTTTCTGTTTGTGATGCAATACCTTAGGTAACAAAATATAGTGCTCTGTACCACTTTAGTTCTCATCTACAGAGACAATGCACAGCAAGAGGAGGTGTACATCTACAGGCTAAGTCTAGCCTGCCATGCATTGAATGGCTATGTGGACTTGGCTGTAGCACATTATAAGTTCTGTAGGGCATTTTGACATACTATTGTTTCATTTAAACATTTAGTGAATGGCAATAGAGGCCACATGGCTACTTAGTAAATGTCAGGCTAGAGCTCTGTAGATTTGTACCCTGTCTTGCTTTGTGCTAAGTCTCTGTGTAGGCAAGTCTTAGTGTTTTGCCACCTGAGTTATAGTTGCAGAAAGTGAGTCAGATTTACCTCACAACAGTTTCATAGAGTGTTGCCACTTAGAATTCAATAATTGCTCTTGATTTACACCAATGAAAGAAAAATATTTTTCTTTAATTTATTTTACAGAATTCCCCTTAAATGACAAATATATGGAAACCTCTTACTGACCCCGTAACTTCCCTCCACTTCTCCTCAGCATGAAAAGTTTTGTATTTATGACTGTATCCCTCATCTGCCCTTTACCAGATGTTCAATCCATTTTATGTTGCATTTATGTCCATTCCACTTCTTTCCTTTCTTTAGACCTCAATCTCTGTACAAAGACCTTAATCTCTGATGTGGAACATTGTCAAACACTGTCTGAATGCAGGCTATCCACTGCACAGGGACAAAATCAAAGACTTTTTCTAGGAGCAGAGGTATAGCTGGGCATGGAAATGACCATGTTTTGCTTGAAACAAAAGTTTCACTGCAAAATTAGACTATTTCAATACCCTCCCCTACCCAGATAATTTATTTTGGATATTATTGCACATATAGGTACATTTTGTTCTTTTTGGAGTTTGCCATTTATCAATAATATTAAGCTAAATTTTAATTTAGAACAGATATTTGGCTCAGTGTTTAATACTGGTCATGGCTAAGATGGTTGTAAGATCCTATCACTGAACGTGCAACAGAGAAAAGGAAAGCAAGAGGTACTATTGATTACCCTTAAAATTCACAAGGGATGAAACTTGACTATGTGTTATTCGGTCCCAAGTCCATATTTAGGAACCTAAAGAAGTGGCCTACTTCTCAGAATTGCTCACTTTGGTTAGGAGTCATGTTTTTTGCATTACCACATTCTCTTCCTTTCAGGTTTAGTCTTTTGTGTCAGCATATTTCCCTATGAAAAAGTGTGTGGTTTAACTATTTTTAATATTCTTTATTTTTATGGTTTTCTAGACATACACAAATATAAAGCATGCAGAGATAGAACTTGATGGAATAGACAGTGCCATTCTTCAGCAACGTTGGGTGGATGCTTACAGGTTACTTTCTCTTAATTTTAATACTCTTAATTTTTTTTTCAGATGTCCGCTTAGAAAGGAAAGTTAAATTTGTGAGGGATTGAATTAAATAATCCTGTAGTTGTTTTCCTCTTTATCCTAAATTTACCCTTGTTTAGGAAGCAGCATGGTCAAAAGCATAAAGCAAGGAACTTGGTGCTAAGGCTCCTATGGCCATATTCTCAGCTCTGCCCCTCTGTAACCTTGAGAGAGTCATTTAATCTTTTGATGCTTCAGCTTTCACCTGTTTATGAAATGGATACAAAGGGTGTGGTTGGGTACAATCAGCATTTAAGACTTTGAGTGCTTTGGATGAATTGTAAAGAATATTACTAACTGGATTTTCTTCACAGCATTTCCATTCTTTTCCTTCTCCTCTGTGCCTTTTCTGTGTTTTTCTACATTTCGCCTGAACAATAAGGAGAAATATAATAAACAATCCCTTTCACAGGCCTCCACTCCATCATACCCTGATTCCCTTCCCACACGCGCCACCAAACAAAGACAAAACTTTGAGAAGCTGCCTTTTTTCCATGACAGAACAACAAAAATTATGAACCAACAGAAAAAGAGGCAAAGTAGAACATTTTCATTACTCATCGATGAATGGTTCTTTGCAGTATTTCCAGCTAGTTTTTCTTCCACACCTACATGGGTTTGCTTGCTCTCTCTCCAAATCCCCCCTCTTGAGTCTAAATCCTGCTGATCATCAGGGTATTGGTTCAGCCCACAAAACTATGTTACAAGTGGAATTTACCCTTTGACCTTTAGCTCCCCCTCTCCTATGACCAACAAGTATTGTTTTCACTTGTTTTCCTTTTCCCTGGTAAGAGCTGCTTTTGGCTTGTAGAAAACTCTCTTGAGACTGTAGCAGAGGCAAGTTCCTTCTCTTCCCTTTTATGAAATCAAAGAGAAGACAAAATAAGCCATTTTCCCCTTCAAATTCTAAACTTCTCTCCAAAATCCACTCAAAACCCCATTCCAGGCTTTCTTTGTGAGTGAGACTGTACAGTCTGGTAAATGAAAGATGTCTAAGGAACTCCCAAAGTTTGATTTACCTCCCACACCCAGAATTCCAGGGAACAGTAATGCATGACATTTTCTACCTATCTATGTACTTAAATGGCCATCAACATGGTAGTGTTTAAGTGCCTCATAAACCCTAATGGACTCAGTCCTCACAAGATCTCACTGATAAGAGGAAGTACTACTAGACCCTTTTACAGATTGAGGCACAGGATAGATATTGTTCTGGGAATTGAATCTAGATCTCCAGAGTCTAGTGCCCCTAATCACTTTTCTCCTTTTTCTTTCTCCATCACTGGGAAACGTGACTGAGGCATTTACAGTCTCAGCTTTCTTACCCAGTCTCAAAATCTGAGAACAAAGAGGCATTTGAAATTAAAGTGCAGTCAATTTAGAACAGATAAAAGGAAGTGCTTCTTTGCATATCCAGCTGTAGAGTTCACTGCCACAATGGGTCATCAAGTCAGATCCAATGACTGGATTTTAAAAAAAGAGCTTGGATAATTTTGTGGCTGCTAATAAAATTTGTAGCTATACGAGCTAAAGTAATTATAATGGTAATTAAATCTCATGCTTCAAGATATAAACTGATTGTGAGAATCAGGAAAAAATATCCCTCATGTAAAGCAGAATGTGATTGGCTACTGTATTTATATTGCAACATTTACTGGTCATTGGAGGAGTCAGGATCCTGGGATAGATAGATAAATGCTCAGATCTGGTATACTAGCTCTGATCCTCCTATGTTGAACTATTTTAACTAGACAGTGATGCTTAATACAGCTGAATGCCTCCTGCAATGGGAGAATAAGGTACTCACCAGCAATTTGGGGCCTACTGTTTCCTCCCCTTCTGCCTATCCCATTCTTCCCTTTTTAGTCTTTCACAAATATTCTAAGACCTTCACTGCAATTTATTTCCACTTAAAACTTCTGTGGAGTCGCACAATAATGCACTGAAATAGCATGTTGCAATTCTTCTGAAAAATTAGACTGGTCTTCTATAAAGCTGTGTGAAACATTTCACATACAAAGGGGGAAAAAAGTTTGTTTTTTAACCATCACTTTTTGTAATACAGTGGGGAAAAAAGCCTTTTTCATCTGATGTTGTTTTATCAGTGTTGTTCAGGCATCAGAGAGTGGGGGCTGTGGGAAAGAAACTGTAAAGTGAGGAAAAGAATCCACAAAATGAAAGGAAGAATTCAACTAAATGTTAGTGGTCAGCTGGGGATGACAATTTTGCCTGACCCCCTGCACGATGGAATTAGGGAGTGAGGAATGCTGGTAAAAGGGCATTCTCATTCCACACCCCGTGCACAGCTCTAATTGTCAGTCAGAATCTAGCTCTTTGGGAACAGTGTTCCTTGAGCCATGCAATGTCTAACATGCTAACGCACTGTTCAGGGGCCTTGACAACTTGAGTACAATTCCTTTGTGTTCAAAGATGCTTATGATTGGTGTTGAACTAGTTTATAGGTTGTAACAGGACTCGAACCTTTATTATTCTTTTATACTAGTTTGGTCTGAAAAGCAGTGTGAAAAAGTGGCATAGTATCAGAACACCTTTCCCTCCCCCCCTTTTCTTTATTATCCATTGGCAATTAATCTTTTTAGCTGTTTGAAATTTTTAACATCTGAATTTAGTCACATTGGATCAAATGAATGAAATGATTAATAGATGAAAGTATTAACAGGAACATTAATTTTGTTTGCATGAACTTTAATTAATTTACTTGTTAATTTTAACCACAAAGTTCTGTTTTTAGGAATGTTTTACTACATATTTTTGAAGTATGTTTTTTCTTAGCCGTATTAAAAATAAAATAAAACCAGATATCTGGTGTGCTTCCAGAATTGTGTTACTATCAAAGCTAGTTTGGGTACGTCTATGTAGCAATTGTAAGGTATTAGTGCAGCATGTGTAGGAATGTGTGAGTTAGCTCGGATCTAGTTGGCATGCTAAAATTGTTCAGTGAATCGGCATCAGCATGGGTGGTGGCACAGGGTTCCAAACAGACTTGTATTCAGGTCACTAACTTGTGCTCCTGCCTGCACGGCTGTGCTTCATTGCTGTTATTAGTGAATTATCTAGATTAAAACTAGCTCAGATATGCTCACATGTACACCTCCTGATTGTAGTGCAGACATGCTGTAAATTCACACCATGAGATCCATTGTGATTCTACATTATTTTACACACTTGTGTAAAAACATAAAACAGTGGTTTGTGAATCAGACCCTGAGAAGTAAAAAATAGTGGTTAAAATGTTTTAATTAATGTTTTACAAATGAAATAATGTCTCCACTAACTCTTGTGGCATTGCCTGTTGGTAGGGTGCTGTGTGTTATTTTGATTAGCAAAGCACTCAACACTTTAAGTGTAGACTCATACTCAGTTAATTTTTGAACACTAAAAGTAAGAGTTTAAAAATCAGTGGCTTTGACATGGAAGTGCAATGGATTTCAGAAAACCTTAAATGTGAACCAATTAAAAATCATTCTTATCTACCTTTTGGAATTGTGCATGAAAATGAAATATAATTCTGAATCTAATCAAAGCAGATGGCATCAACAGGTGAAAAATAAATGGAATAATGCAATTTGCTATGCTGTATTTTCATGTGCCAATATTGCTGAGTTTATATCTTATTCTAATAGAGAGTTAGCCTGTTTCTTCTTCCTTTTATATCAATTTATTATAGATGATGCTAGCCTGTATTAGCCACTTACTAGATAAATACAAGAAAACTGCTTGCCATTTATTGGTTTATCCATTATCTCAAACATAGGCTAGAGTAGTCTGATTTCAAAGTGACAGCTGGTGGTGTCTTTTCCTGATACATGTTAATCCAGTTTTTATTATGGAAAAATTGCCTGTGCTTTCATACAGCGAAAGGGAGTTACTAAATATAATCACTGAGGAGGGAACCTTAAAATCTCACATGTAAAAGTCTAAAATTGACAATGGGATATTATAGTAGAATAACAGAGGCAGATAATTTATGAACACAGAGCACTGTGCAGTTGTTTTTAAAAATATTGTGCGTTCCCTTTTCCATGTGAAATGTAAATAAAAGCAAGTGGTCAATGTGTCAATCAGTCTCTTTGGGGGTCAATAGTTTTGAGGGAATGGACAATAGGGCACAGAATGTTAGATGCAGCCAATGAGAATCTGGCATAGCCAAGGAAAGGACAGTACTTAAAGGTGCTCCATTACTCCCGTATTCTCTCCAGGCTAGGCTGGTTGCCGCACATTGGTGAGAGCAGTCTAAAGGAACTTTACACCATTGGACCTTCACAAAGTGGCAAGTGTACGCTTTTTTGGACCCAGGGTTCACAAACACAAAGGGACTTAGATGCCTACATCATAGCTTCAGGAACCTAAATCCCAGATTTAGGTACCACTGAGGATCCATAACCCCCGGCTCCTTTGTGATATATTCCTATCGGTGCCTAAACTTGATGCCTACGTTTCTGCTGTAAAGTTCCCTCAGGGCCTACGTTTCTACCTCTGGGCTTGTGTACTGCTGCATCAGGTAGGTGTCTAGGCCCCTATTTCACACCAAGCCCTAGTGCAACCCTTGAAGCAGATGGAGGTAGGAGGGGCAATAACCATCCTTGTTATGGGGCTCAATGTGATAGCCATGCACAGATCATGTCTAACTCCACACAGGGTGGCCAGAGGTGGAAGGAATGAGGGTTGTAGACTAAGTGGTGGGAAAACCCTGTTCAAATGCTCCTCATCGGGCAGAGGGGAATTTGAGTCACATTGCAGGGGTGTGGTCCTAAATCAGTGAGAGGGTTAGAGCTTGATATTGACTGGATCAGCTGGCTCCCTGCCCAACATACTGGCTTTTGTGGATCTCTTTTCCAGGTGCCTGTTTTTCCCCATGCATTGTACAGGGACCCTAAACTCTCAGTTTGTGGATTCTGGTGATTTTTTTCAAGGCACCTACAAGTTAGGCATTGTAACACTTAAATCATTTTGTGGATCCAAGTCCAGGTACCCTCTGATTTAGTGTAAGATTTTTCAGCAAGTATCTGATATTTTTCTGTCATGCCGAAGAATGTCCTGCAGAACAGACGTGAAGAAGTGCTTAATGTCTTTCCTCAACAGTGAGGGATTCTGATCTCACACCCATATGAGTAGACACCTGCACTGAACTAAATAAAGTGATGATAGTGTAAGCCTGAGAACAAGGCCATGAGTAATGAAGGTAGGAATTTGACAATAATAAATATCAAGTTCTGTATTGGAACCATTGCTATTTAAGAGTTTTCAGCCCGATCCTCTCCATCAGTCCCCAAATTCTGACAATCTAGATCCTTCTTGTGTAACAGAAATAGACAGCTCATTGGAATTTTAAGTCCTGTCTGTCAGATAGAAAGGCCACCCAGGTATTTCATTATATTCTAATTAATAATATACCTCTAATAATATTAATGTAATCACTACATAATGTACCAGCATTTCAAATCTCCTGGTAAATATTAGATTTTCTACAAACAAACAAACAAACAAACAAACAAACAAACAAACAAACAAACAAACAAACAAAAACCCATTCTTTTTTCCTCTTTGAAAATACAAGATTTGTATTATTCTAACTATACTAGTCAGTCTTTGATTTAACACACAAATGCCTAGGCTACAAATCTGAATTGTAGGAATGTTAGTGCTTTGTCAGCCATAGTCAGATACACCTACTTAGGCCTATCGGAAAAGCTCTGTCAAAGATTTCACAAAGGATACCCATTCCTCAAATGTGCAATCCAAAAAGCTTTGTGGGCACTTTTTGTTCATCATTTGGAATTAAGACATATTCACAAATGGAAGATAGTGTAATCTAGAGGTTGGAGCATGGAAATGGTAATCGGGATGCCTGGGTTCTGTTCTTGTCTACCTCTGAGCTGCTCTGCTTTGCACGTCATTTACCCTGTTATCAGTGGGAAGACTGATATAAAGTAATAACTGCCTCAAATGGTAGGATTATCTGATTATGTTGTCTCTCTCCTCAGACCCTATGCTGCCAGTACTCCTAGCTATCTTAGAGACACCACTGACTTCCTGAGGAAACTACAGAACTTCAGTAATCTTCCTCAAAACACCATCCTGGCCACCATGCATGTAGAAGTGCTTTATACCAACATTCCACATGATGATGGATTACTAGCTGTCAGGAACACTATCCCTGATGATGCACTACACACCTGGTGACTAAGCTTTGTGACTTTGTTGTCACCCACAACTATTTCCAATTTGGGGACAATTTATATCTTCAAGTCAGCGGCACAGACATGGGTACCCACAGGCTCCACAATATGCCAACATCTTTTTGGCTGACCTCAAACAACGTTTCCTTAGCTCTCATCCCCTAACACCTTTTCTCTACTTATGCTACATTGACAACATCATCATATGGGCCCACGAGAAGGAGACCCATGAAGAATTCCACAGGGATTTCAACAACTTCCACCCCACCATCAACCTTAGCCTGGACCAGTCCACACAGGAGATCCACTACAGTACAATTCAATGACAGCCACATTTCCACCACCTTATACTGGAAACCTACTGACCTTTATACTTCCCTACATGCCTGTAGCTTCCATCCAGGACACATTACCCAATTAATTGCTTACAGCCAGGCCCTAAGATGCAGCCGGATTTGCTCAAATCCCACAAACAGAGACAAACACCTACAGGATCTCTATCAGGAATTCTTAAAACTTAAATACCCACCTGGGGAAGTGAAAAAACAGATTGACAGAGCCAAATGAGTACCCAGGTATCAGCTTCTTTAAGATAGCCCAACAAATGAAATAACAGAACACCGCTAGTCATCACCTACAGCCCCTCCAGTGCATCATTAATATTCTTCAGCCTATCCTGGAAAACAATCCCTCGCTCTCACAGGCCTTGGGAGACAAGCCAATCCTCGCCTACAGACAACCCCCTAGCCTGAAACAAATTCTTTCCAGTAACTACACATCACACCTCAAACATATCACCCAGGAACCTTCCCCTGCAATAAACTGTTGCCAACTCTGTCCACACATCTATACAAGTAACATCATCACAAGACCTAACCACATATGCCACCACATCAAAGGCTCATATAACTGCACATCCTCTAATGTGATCTATGCCATCAAGTGTCTGCAATGCCCCTCTGCCATGTATATTGATTGGCCAAACTGGACAGTCTCTACAACAAAGGACTAATGGACACAAATCAGATATTAGAAATGTAATCACACAGAAACCTGTTGGGGAACATTTTAACTTGTCCGGTACTCATTAATGGATTTAAAAATGGCCATCCTTTTGCAGAGTAATTTCTGGAACCAACTAGAGATAGAAACTGTAGAACTGGCCTTTCATGTGCAAATTTGATACATTTACCCATGGACTGAACAAAGACATTTCCTAGATGGGCCATTATAGTCAACACCCAAATGACATTGAAAGCTAAGTATCGGACACTTACAGCCCACTCTAATAGCCTCATTTAGCATGGATATTTTGACAGGTTTTTCTTCTCCTCCCACACTTCCCTCTTTTTCTGCTTTATATTTGTCACTCTGTGCCATTCATCTGAAGAAGTGGGTTGTGCCCACGAAAGCTCATGATACTATCTATATGTTTTTGCCAGTCTCTAAGGTGCTACAGGGCCACTCATTTTTTAATTTTTACCTCAGATGAGTTTTGTGAGGCTTGATTACATTAATTAATTGCTTGTAAGCATATGCAGTTCTCAGATGAAAAGTTGTATGTAAATGATAGTATGAGGTACATACTCAAGTACTGGTCATCATGTAACTGATCTAAATATAATGGTTTGAGTTTTGTTAAACTATAGTTGAAAATTGAGGGCTATCCTCTGCTTTTTTCACAATCTATGTGATTCTAAACTACTCTTGTGTCTATTGTTTATCACTTGGTAATGTCAATGGGGGCTAAATGCACAGATCAAGATCTACCACTCAAGGTAGAGTTCATCTAAAAACAGAAGGCATTTGTCAGGATCCAACTCTGATTCCACCTACCACAGAACACCATAAAGTAGATTAAAGGGGTCTATGAAGTTGTATACTACGAGTCAAATTCTGCTGTCAGTTGCACCTGTTATTTTTATTGGAGCACCTAAAATATTTGGCAGAATATGTCATAGATGATAACATTTGATTTAATTTTAGATAGCTTGTTGCTGCCATGAAACACCATTTTTCATGCTTACAAGGAAGTATATTACCCTGTGGCATGAACTCTTTATTACAATCCCCCAAACCTACATCTCCAATGTGGCAATTTAACAGCATTGTATTATTAATATAACCAATTTAAAAACATGCCAGATAGTGAAATAAAGAGGTGCTAAATTAGAGATGTGCTAAATTAATATTTAATATTTAAAACAACCATGCCAACCGAGAAAAATCTATCTAAAAGGGCAGAAAGAATTTAGTGAATGAATATAATATATGCTGATTTGTGTCACTGTTCTGTAAAGTGGTACTCTCCTTAAGAATAAAATTAATGGTTCCCCCTGCAGCACACTGCCTACAGGCATGTGTGGGAGACAATATAGGTTTGAGAAATAAAATCCAAACCACTTCTAATCCTAGGTCAGGCCACTGATCTGCAGTTGAAATCTTGTGTGGCTGTTACTCTAGTTTATGGGGTGGAATAATGATTGCTGCCCATCAGTGCTTTCTAGGAAGGGGAATGACTTAATTCATCCCTAACTGGACTGAACAAGGAGATACAGAGGCCATGCCTCGGAGATACAGAGAGCATGGTATACATAAGTGCTCTACCTGTATGTTAGAACAGCTTAGGGCTGTCACATGGCAGTAAATTAAGTTTATTCTCAAAAGATAATTGAAAAAAGAATGAATCTGTATAGGAAATAAATGTGAAAATCCTAAGAATTTAGGAGGTCTCCACCCTATAAAATATGTAGTGCTAGGCAGGGAACAGCCTGCATTTCTTGTGCACACAATGTACACAGAAGCTTTTAGAAACTTTGGGTACTTAAGAACTACAAGATAAGGACATGAATGTAATTACAATTCTAAAAATGTACAGTAATCACACAGTAATTAGTCCTTTGTGAAATAGATAATTTGTTGTAATAAATTTAGAGTTCACAGAGAAGGTATAAAAGAACATTTCAAGTCAGTTTTTACCATTGTTAACAGTTGGGATTTACAAAATATCATAGTTACTTCAAATATTTTTAATCTCCATTTAAGTTAAATTTAGTTATCTTTACCTAATATGTGTTTTGTATATCGGGTACTATTGTGCATAATGAATATGTGATACTTTCTTTAAAGAGAGAAACTATTGTTAATAGAATCTATAAGAATTTAGGCTGGGATTTTAAAGATTATTAGGGGCCCACCTGCTGTTGACATTCAGTGAAATAGTGGCACCTGTTTTATGTACCTTTGAAAAGCTCAGCATTTGATAATCTTAAGTCTGAGATAAAACGTTCAACAAAGTAGGAGGCCCTCCACAATAAATAGACAAACCCACTGATTTTTCTAAAAATTGAAATATCTAAATAACGTTCATGTACTAATTTGTAAAGGTCCAAGGCTGATAATGCATTAGGCTTAGCAAAATGTCCATAAGAGAGTATTATTCTGTGGCCTACTTCATTTATTCAGGGATGGCTGAGTTGTGTTTCATAGGCCCAGTGTAGTTCATGGAGTTAGGTGATTTTTCATATGGCTGGATTTGGTTTACAAGCAGAGATGTGCCAGTTGTAGCTTTTGGTTGTAGAATACAATGCTTTGTCAGCACTTGGGCAGTGGACTAGGCCATGCTTCCATAGTAAACAAAAGAATTTGGCAAATCAGTCATTTGTTCAGCAAAGTTTGAGTGCTTTTATGTTAACTACGTCTGACTATGTTCTCAGCTTTTTCACTGCTCTTCTTTCCTCTTGCATAAGAAAATCAGGTAGAGCCAATAAACTTGGCGATTAATTAAAATACTAGGGCCCAGTCCTGCTCCCATTTAACTGTTGACTTCAGTGGGAGCAGGGGCAGGTTCATTTACTGTAACTCTCTAGAATTGTTATGAGATTTTAAAAAGCTCAACTTTATCCTGAATTTATTGATAATTTTTTAATTAAAGTCGGACGTTATTATTAGAATATAGTTATTCTAGTATCTATTTTCTTCTATTTACTTATAATTTTTTGGGATACTGAAGTCATTATTTGTGAAGAAATAAGTGTTAAGAATATTAGGACATTGTTCCCAAACATTCATAGCTATAGTGATAGAGATGCAGCCGTGTTAGTCTGGTCTAGCTGAAACAAAAGACAGGACTATGCAGGACTTTAAAGACTAACAAGATGGTTTATTAGGTGATGAGCTTTCGTGGGCCAGACCCACTTCCTCAGATCAATATGTGGAAGAAAATTGGCATGACCATATATACCACAGTGATACAATCAAAAAAAGTGAACACATATAAAATTGATGAATCAGATATAAGAACAGAGGAGGGGTAAGGGGGGAAGGTTAGTGTCTATGAGGTAATGACATTAGGGGTGCTTCCCCAATTATCACCCCTAATGTCATTACCTCACAGACACTAACCTTCCCCCCTCACTCCTCCTCTGTTCTTATATCTGATTTGTCAATTTTATATGTGTTCACTTTTTTTTTATTGTATCACTTTGGTATATATGGTCATGCCAATTTTCTTCCACATATTGATCTGAGGAAGTGGGTCTGGCCCACGAAAGCTCATCACCTAATAAACCATCTTGTTAGTCTTTAAAGTGCTGCATAATCCTGTCTTTTGATTCATAGCTATGTTAGCTGGTTCATCATTGCTTAGTATAATGCCTGGTGATGTAGACGCTCTCTGCTTCTTACTCTTTTAATGATAAGCCACAGTGCTGGGTCACATTTATGTGCAATGTGACCTACAATGGATATTTCTGTAGTGCAAACTGAGAACTACTGCACCTTAGTGGACACCCCATTGGTGGTAGCTGGAAATCTTCTGTGTTGAATCCATAGTGCCCTGAAGAGTTTGGGAACCAGTGATTTAAGCATAACTTCGGAAGCATTGGACATTTGCTGGGGATTAATGACTGTCTGGGAGGATCTGGTGGTCCCAAGAGTAGCCTCATGCTGTTAATTCTGAAGGAAATACCCTGTACTAAGGTACTTGTTCCTATTATATGGTAAATGTAGGAAAGAAAGAAAAGCATAGAAAAATGTGCAGAATAACTGTTGTGGGATAGCTATTACTAAATAGCAATTTTGTACTACCTCCCCTTCTGGACCCTCTTACTCCTGATTAAGATGGCTTTGTCTACACTTCTAAAATTAAAGAGCAGCCACAGCAGCACTTTAAAGTGTAAGTGGCCACAGTAGGAGCACTGGTAGAGCGCTCTCCCTGCACTCCATGTAAACTAGTTCTATGAAGGGAGTAACTAACAGCGCTGGGAGCCCAGTTGCTGCACTCGGAACGGAGAGTTGGGGCGGTTCAGAGCCCTGATCCAGAAAGTTGCAGAATGGTAAAGTGGCAGTGTAGACTTAGCCTTTGTGTAGATTAGAGTGAATTAACATAGGATGCACAAAGGTATTCAGTGTGGAATCAGTATCTCCATTTCACACTAACTTTCCTATTAATTTTGCATGTAGACAAGTCCTTAGATGTTAGAATATATTTCAGTGAGAGAAAGGGAGAGAAGGTTGATTGAAGGACTCAGATGATCACCTATGCTTTCTGAAAAGTGACTTGAAATGGAGGCATGGATAGAAAAGAGACGATTTTAATGTGATATATGAAGAATGGACATTCTACTCTTTTGTATTTGGAGCTGATATGATTAGATGGCATAAAATCTTGGACCAGATAGGATGTTTTTATATAGGGGCAGTCTAAAGTAACTTTAAAGTTGGTTTATTCAGTAGTACATGGATTTCTGTAGTATAGGCATAGCTAGTCCTGTGCCCTGCCACTTTCTTAGCTTTGGTGTGGGAGGTGTGGCAAGAGTGCTGCTGTGGTACTTCATATTCCCTTCCTTAACTGCACTGAATAGAGCTCTGATGCAGCTGCTAATTTGGCCGTGGATGTTTTAAAAGTTTTTTTAATTTTTTTCTATTCATTAGTTGACTATTGAAAGCATTTGGGATGCAGTTTGTATGAAAGATGCTAGACAGCATGAAGGCCTGATCCTGCAATCTCTTGTGAGTCTTGCCAGTTTTTACTCACATGAACCGTCCCATTTACTCCTGAGCAGGGCCAGATTAAGACCTTTAGAGGCCCTAAGCACTGAAAAGATTATGGTGCCCCCCATATGTAATTCAAAATAAAAACAATACTATACTGTAAAATCTCTTTTTTTTTTTTTTTTTTTTTGTGCCCCTGCTTTGCTGGTGCCCTAAGCACGTGCTTAGTCTGCCTATTGGGTAATCCAGCCCGGCTCCTGAGTTGAGTAAAGATTACTCACATGACTAAGGGCTTTTCTAACTGAGTCCTAAAGTTGTGAATAGTTAGTTTTTTCATACACAAATATGACACAGAGTATTTAATGTCATTTCTTTAAAACAAAAACTCTAAACCTCAGGAAATATACTGAGAGTCTGATTTCAATGCCCGAAAGTAAGAAAATGGAAACTTAGTTGACCCAAAAGTTGCAGACTTACCTCAAAGTTTCAAAGGCTCCTAATTGAGGCTGATTACATGTATCAGACACACTAAGATACGTCGACACATTGGGGTGAGTTAAGGATGGAGTTTCAGCCTTAACTCTGAATTTCCTGGCTTTTGTGGATTTAACTTTATTTGAACACAGTTTTCAGTGGTTTATTATGGAATTATTTTAGGGTAGAAAGTGGTAGGAAAATAGCTGACACCCTTTCTGCTTCTACTTCCCCTGTTTTTTTAAAAAAAGCTTTATCTTAATTAAAGTTTAATTAAGGATCACATTTGGCAGTACTTTTCACACCGATCTACACCAGCAGATTTTCTAAGGCTTAACTTTATCGTGCAGAAAATCCTCTTTTATTACTCCCAACCTGTTGTAAAAGCTGTTGGCACAGAGCGATGGCTGCTTCATTCAGTGGCCTTGTTTGCCGCTGGAAAAATCCCAAGTCTCTAGAGATAGCACCACAGTGGTTCAATTTAATATCTGTCCTATCACTACAAGACTCTAGCTCATTATTAATGATACTATTCATTAATTTCTTGTTGGGCTGATGTTGTTATTTATTAAAATATTAAAGAAAGCTCCTGAGACACATACATAATGAGGGACACCTCCGTTTCATGAGCTTTACCAGCTGAAAGAATGAATATACTGTAGATTTACCCACACTACCATACTCTCCCTCCCTCATTAGTCCTGCTACATCTCTGAGTGACACTGTAAATTCATTTTGTGCACTGTCCAATCGGAGCATAATACAAATGTGGGGCTTTTTTAATGAGCTATTCCTATGCAAAATGAATTGACTACTGTCTAACTCATCTAATGTGCCTGTATTTTGGGGGAGAACTAAATTGCCTATATTTATATAGGAAATAAATAAAAGTTGACATATTTTTCCCTTTTCAGTCTTGTATTTGGAAAATTTCAACATAATAAATTCTATATTTTAAGAACCCACCACCTTAGTTAACTAAACCCCAGCATGACATTTAAATGTGTGATAGTTGTATTTAAAAAAGCCTCAACAAGCATTTTGTATACTATACCGGGCATTTGATGTGCATTTGCACATGCGTTCAGGTACAGCCCACAGAAATTCTAAGGACACTTGATATATTGCTTACCCTTTTAATATAGAGATATTTTACAACACATGTGCTTCAAACACACTTAAAATATATGCAGTAATATAAAGTAATACTATATATCTCAATACAAACCAGATAAAGTTGTAACCTTTTTAGGAATTGTATCAGAGTTTTGTTTTGATTATCTGAGGGGTTAAAAAAGCCTGCTACTGCTTTTCTCTTTTACTGTTTACTGAATGGACATGATGAAATCTGCATAAGAATTGTAGTGGCATCTGAAGGTAAAGATTTAATTTGTTCTATATGGCGGTTATTTTTACCCCTGTACAAATAATTACTATGGAGAAGAAATACTTCACTGTTTTGAGGGGATTAACTGGGCATAATTGCAGCCTGTTTTGATCCCTCTTTTAATAATGGATCCTCTCAATCCATATCCAGTATAGCAGCTTTGTGTGGATTGAAGGCTAATTTCAAAGCATTTATATATACCTAGAAGGTCTTTGTACTGTGAATTCACAGTCATTTGTTTCTGAAGGGAAAATGCATTACATTTGTTAAAAATATAGGACACAGCATTCTTATTTATATTTAAGGACCAAACTACTGATGTCTAGCACAACAAATTGTAACAATGTAATCACGGAGACACATACAACACTGAATGCATTGATTATATGGTAATAAAATTATTTTAGAGATTAAACTTTTGGAATGCATTGTTGTTAATTTCTGTTCTCCACATGATGAAATATGATCACTGTCATGTCGTGATCTGAAATAAAGTGGACTCCTTTATTTAGTGAAGTCATTTGTGGTATATAACCATGAAGAAGAAAATTATTTCCTCATCAAATATTTATGCCAACAAGCCTAAATAGTCTTCATTGATGCTTACAGGCCATTTATTGAAAATTTAACAACTTGAATATACCTGGAACATTTGTTCTATATTAATGATGTGTTTTTAAATTTAGAAACTCCACTCTCTTGTTTGAAGAGAGTAAATCCTTTTGCACATATGTGGGCTGTGTTCCATGGTACTGGTATGGTCAGGATATATTAATTGCTTTTGACTACCTAACTCAAAGTTGACACTCATTTAGTATGTTTCAGTGTGTACTTCTAGATCTATTTTTTGTGCATTTAATGGAATATTATTATTTTCAGGTAAATGTATTTATATTGTAATCTAAGTGCAATAGATCTATAGATATGAGGTTTCAGAAAACTTGAGTTGGGGATATTTACCTCAGCACTGCACACATGAAATTCAAAGGGAAATATTTTAAAAATAGTTTTATGGAATTTCTATCTTTTACTGCAATTTGATAATTTTATACAATGTGTTAAAATACTGACCACAAGATTACAAAAGAGCATTTACAAAGAGCTAGATTGCAAATGTGTAATTTGCCTTAAAGAAAGGAAAAGTGCATAGCTGCCCTGCCTCAGCAGCAGAATAGAGAGGACTTTGAGAATCACAGATCTCTCTCAGCACCCTGATGGCCCTAGGGACTGCTATTGGCTTATATGAGTAGCAGATTATATCCTCCTTCATCATTGCAGCTGTGCTGGCCAGTGTGTTGGGGAGGCAGAGCCAAGTCTGGTCTATTACCTCCCCCAGTTTGTCTAACCCTTGTGTGGGAGCAGATGTAGTAGCCCCCTAGAAGATGTTCCCTATTTCTGCCCCCTAATATCAAGCACTGGTTGTCACAAAGCATGCCACAGGGGTGTACTGCTTTCATAAGTTTAGGCAAAAGAAGAGGGTTCCATTGTAAAGTGCTTTGACATCTATTGATGAAAAGCACTTAAAGAAAGGTAGGTGGCATTTATTATTATTATTACCAATACTATGTTATTGATGCTGTTTTGTCTTAATATTTTCTCAAATGTTCTTTGTTTTGTGAGTTATATTTTTATGTTGGATTATGAACAGTCATAAAAAAGCTATTTCCTTTTATTTGGTAGACTTTTTAGTCCCAGGTATGGCCCAAAAGTAGCAGTTGTATTTGGAGTTTGGAACTCTGGGGGAAAACATTAGGAGGTAAAAAATTTTCCTCTTAGTTAAGCTGGTAAAAATCTGGAATAACTCCATTGAAGTAAATAGGAATTACTCCAGAGGCCCAGACCATGGAGTCCAGGTGTGCCAAGACCCAGGCCAGGAGAATACCTGGCTGCCTGAGGAAGCCCGCAAGAGGAGGGAATCACTGGGAATTTCACTGGTTAGCTACTGCCCTGCCCATAGCAGAGCCACTACTGACTTCAGCCACTGGGTGATGCTACCCCACACAGAGGATGGTCCAATTTGACTCTGGCTACTAGGCCAGACTGCCCAGCAAAGAAGGCTACTGATTCTGGCCATTAGGCCATGCTTCCACAGGTCAAGAACCACTGTTTTAAATATATAAGGAACCTCCTTGAGGAAGGATTTTCCCACAGTTTTTACCCAAGAAAATAACCAAATAGAATTACTTAGTTTTGACAATTAGCTTTCATGCTCATTGTCTCAAGTGGGAAGGGATATAAAATTTCCATGTTGCACAGCACAAGACTTGCATCCTGGTTGTATACCGTCTTGATTTCTGTTCTTGTTAATAAAGTACAGAAGTGGGGAGGATTAAGGGGAGTTACTGATTGAGAGAATTGGACAGAGTTTTGGTTTTAAATGGATAGGGAAAAAAAGGCAGTTCTGAACAGGGAATGTCTCTTCACTATGAATTGGGTGAAAGAAACACAATTAAAAACTTTATTTTAGAGGAGCTGCCTTATATTTATACTAGTGCTGAACTTGCTCAGTTATCATAAAACCTGCAAATATTTTGGGTAGAAAACCATTTTCTTTCCCTAAATGATTCCTCCTCAGAAAAGTGCTTCATGTCGCAAACATCAGAGGACTCAGATGCAGCATGTGGGTTGCTTTAGTGTGGTGAAAAGGCCCAGCCCCTTCATCATCTGCAGTATTTATAGCCACTGGTAAACCAGGCTGTTTCACATTCAGGATCCCGACATGGCTCGTGAACTGAGGTCTACTGCCCAGTACACTTTGAGCACGGCATTTGTTGGCACAGAGGTAGGACTACAGTATGGCCAATGCCCCAATGTTCAAGAATAATCAATCAGCCACCCAAAAATAAGAAGATGGAAATGAAAATAAAACAGTAATACAGATATCACACTGGGTTCTTTATATTTGCCTTCTAGTGTTTGAACTTTTAGGGTAACTTATCATATTTTCAAGCTTTTTGTCTCACTCATGGGGACTAAAAACTCCTTTTTTTTTTTTTTTTTAAACATGAAAACCTTAGGGCTTATCTTCATTTACCTGGAGATCGATCTTCTGTAGTTTGGGTTAGCAGGTCTAGTAAGGACCTGCTAAATCGACTGCTGATGGCACCCTGTAAACCCTGGTACTCCATCAGGTTGCGAGAGTAAATGAAGTCGGCAGTAAAGCTTCTCCCATTGACCTCCTGCAGTGGGGACACGGAGGAAATTCAAACTAAGGTACGTTGACTCCAGCTATACGTGTCACATAACTGGAGTTGCTTGTCTTAGTTTGATTTTCTCCCATAGTGTAGACCTGGCTTTAGAGTCTTTCATATTTACATAACTCCAGGACCTGGAGCTTTTAAGGAAAACACCAAATATTAAAAAAATCATGATAAGATCATGACAGTTTGCAATGCTGAAACCATAAAGACACAATTATGATTGATCTTATATCAGAGCTGTTTTGCACTCTGAAACTGTCATGATATGTCAAGGTTCAAACTGCAATAATCAGGACAAATCCTGGCAGCAAACAGGTGAAGAGGACAGCCTCTTACTGTGAAACCCAATATCTATTTTCCCTTTCCAGTACATTGGGTATTTGGATATTGAAATAAAAGTTACTGTTTGTTTAATCAGGAATGAACCTTTGTGAATTACCTTATAAAAGTGCAATGCCTGCTCGGTGGTTGTAACAGTCCTTTTTTTTTTTTTTTTTGCTAAAGTCTATCATTATTTAGAATTAAAGCTACTGCCAATTAACTGTTAAAGGTTTTGATCCCAGAAGTTTTTGTGACCTAAATTCCGCTGAAATATGTTGCCAAAATAAATGAGAATGTGATCATTATAACTGGATGTGATTTTCAGTAAACTACAATTGCTTGAGCTCTCTGAGACTCAGTAGGGAGGGTTAATAACTCTTGGAGAGAGGGGGGAAAAAAGAACCCATTTTGTATCTTCTGCAACCTGCAGGACTGTGAAATGTTTCCAAGTGTAATTTTCTTGAAGTTAAAGTTGGGGTTATTAAGGTTCACTTAACAGATAAAGTTTGCCACAATTTTCTTGGTCTCTATGATAAGATGACAAGATTTCTAATTTATAAACCCAGGACAGCATGTTGGGGGCTATGAACCATGTTCAAGGGATGTGTTGAGGTACTTTTAGCTCTTCCCCTTCACATACATACTTATTTACAAAGAAATTCAAAAGCAGTGTGCTTCAACTACAGCACGAACCCATCTGAGCTGTCGGCATTTTTTTTCTGTTTACAAATAGTCAGTGGAATCTGTGTAACCTCTATGAAAAACACAAGGAACTTCAAGTGTTTGCTGACCACCCTCTGGCATCATTAGTTCTAATGGCGTCTTAGTGCTGGTGAGGTGCTTGAAAATACTTTATTTTTATTCTTTACATTTAAATGATCATTCTAATTGAAAGTTCCTGGCTGGCAGTTACATCAGAATAGAAATTAACTGTTTAATATTAATATAAAGAAAGATCATTTTATTATGCAGAATCTGAGAACGTATTATACGTCATTACTGGGTACTTTACAGACAAATAAGATATGGTCCTGTCCCAAATAGCTTACAAAACTTTTCATGAACAAATAACACATGGTAAAGAAACACAATATACACTTCCGCCAGGCTTAGGAGTGGATCACCACAGGTCAGTGGGTCTTGGATATCATAATATCAGGCTACATTATGCAGTTTTTGTCATTCCTTTCCTTCCCTCACCCTTTCCTCGTCCCTCTTCAGGGACCCTTCTCGTGAACTTCTGCTAAGGCAAGAGATGGACTCTAGTCTGACTAGGAACAATCGAACTGGTCTTCCCCCCCCCCCCACACACACACACTTACAAAAGCATGGAATTCTAGGCAAAATGCTTCCTAGCACCAATGCAGCAAAAAGCCAAACTTAGACCTAAGACAACTAAACAAATTAACGAAGTCTCAAAAGTTCAGGATAGTGACTCTGGTAATTATAATTTGTTCATTAGAGGAAGGGGATTGTTTTTCATCCCTAATCCTACACTACTCCTAGTTCCATATAGCTATAAACCCATCTCCTGGGTAATACCTATGAATTACCATAGGTCAAGATAATTTCCAGCTCTGAGTGCTCCACCTTCAGCCTATCCTGGCCACCAAGGGTGTTTTAGAAGTTTCTAATTGCAGCGGTGGCTTACCTTCGGGTATGTCTACACTACAGCGCTAATTCGAACTAATTTAGTTAATTCGAACTAAGCTAATTCGAATTAGTGCATCTAGACCTAAAAACTAATTCGAATTAGCGTTTTGCTTATTCGAAATAGCATGTCCACATTGAGTGGACCCTGAACCGAAGTTAAGGCTGGCCGGAGCTGCTGCCTCAGGCTAGCCGAAGGCTGTGCTTAAAGGGACCTGACCCCCAGCCCGGACAGACAGTTCTCAGGGTTCCCCGCTTGCTTGTCTACCTCAATGAGGGACAGCAAAGCAGTCCTGTCTTGGAGTGCCCTGAGTGCCCACACTCGGCACATCACAGCACTCGGCCATCAGCCCGGCTGCACTTGCTGCAGGCTGCCATCCGGGGGTGTCAATCAGGGGGCTGTCAGGATCCAGGAGGCCCTGCAGGAGAGCTTCCACCCCGAGGAGCCTGCAGAGCCACCCCAGTCCTCTCCATCGGGGGCTTGTGCCCCATTCCTCCTCACCTCCTTCCACTTACCCTCCCTAGCCCCCTTCCTGATGTAAAAATAAAGGACACGTGTGTTCAAAAATAGAAACTCTCTTTATTTAACAAAACTGGGGGGGGGGGGGGATTAACCTTTGGGGAGACTGGGAAAAGGAAGTGGGATAGGGGAAGAGAGAGGGTGGGAGAGGGGAGGGGTAAACCTGGGAGGAGGGAGCTGGAAGGGGGAAGCCAGGGGAAGAAGGAGGAGGGGAAGTATAAAACTATGGTATGCCATATCTTCAGTACTGTGTACAGAAGTGGTCTCCTAACCTCAAAAAAGATATTTTGGCCTTGGAAATGGTTCAGAAAAGGGCAACTAAAATGATTAGGGGTTTGGAACAGGTCCCATATGAAGAGAGGCTAAAGAGACTGGAACTTTTCATCTTAGAAAAGAGGAGACTGAGGGGGGATATGATAGAGGTCTATAAAATCATGAGTGGTGTGGAAAGGGTGAATAAAGAAAAGTTATTCATTAGTTCCCATAATATAAGGACTAGAGGACACCAAATGAAATTAATGGGCAGCAGGTTTAAAACTAATAAGCGGAAGTTCTTCTTCACACAGCACATAGTCAGCCTGTGGAACTCCTTGCCACAGGAGGCTGTGAAGGCTAGAACTATAACAGAGTTTAAAGAGAAGTTAGATAAATTCATGGAGGTTGGGTCCATGGAGTGCTATTAGCCAGGGGTTAGGAATGGTGTCCCTGGCCTCTGTTTGTGGAAGGCTGGAGATGGATGGCACGAGACAAATTGCTTGGTCATTGTCTTCGGTCCATCCTCTCCGGGGTACCTGGTGCTGGCCGCTCTTGGCAGACAGGCTCCTGGGCTAGATGGACTTTTGGTCTGACGCAATACGGCCATTCTTATGTTCTTATGTTCTAAGCTCAGGGCTCAGGGTCGGGGGTCTCACTGGACCAACTTGATTTTCATGCAAACCTGCTCCTGGGTTCGCATGTGGCCTCTGGAGGCCAGGCTGGCAGCCATGCTGCTGTAGACGGCCGCGTTCCTGTGGCTAGTGCGGAGATCTTGGACGTTGGAGGCCTCCCCCCAAACCTCGATGAGGTCCACGATCTCCGCACTAGACCAGGTGGGCGCCCGCCTCTGCGGCCCCGGCAGGCTCTGGGAGCCGCCAACCTGGTCCTGGGAAGAGGCGGAGGGCTGGGTGGCAGCGGGTGGCTGGCTCATGCCGTGCCAGGTGCAGGGTCTGCTGGCTGGGTGCTGGCAGGCTTGCAACTGGCACAAGCACCGTAGCAAGACCGTGCCCCTTTAAGGGCTCCGGGGCCGGGAGGGGGGCAGAAAAGTTTCCCTGGTTTGGCCCAGAGTGGCCACCAGGGCAAACTGAGAAGGTCTAGCCTCCAACTAGTTCAAATTAAGTGGCTACACAGCCCTTAATTCGAACTACTTAATTCGAAATAGGCTTTACTCCTCGTAGAATGAGGTTTACCTAGTTCGAATTAAGCGCTCCACTAGTTCGATTTAAATTCGAACTAGCGGTTTGTATGTGTAGCCCCTATGAAAGTTAATTCGAACTAACGACTGTAGTGTAGACATACCCTTCTGCAAGAAGCAATTTTTGTCATCTTGTATCTTGACTATTGGCTACTCAAAAGTCCACTCTTTCGAGGCAGTGTTATCTTCCATCCAGAATGCCCTTTTTCTGTTTCAAGAATTGGGCCTACAGCTGAATATAAAGGAAACCACACAATTACGGGCACAAAGAACACACTTTAGAGGGGTGTACTCAAACTCCGTGACAGCCAGAGCATACCTGCCTTTTAGACAGATCAGTAACCCGGGCTGGCCCTACCATGAGGCGAACTGAGGCAGCCGCCTCAGGTGCCAAACTATGGGGGGGGGGGAGCACTAGGACCCAGAGTGTAGAAATTGTGTCTGCCGCTGGTGCATATGTAGGTAGCAGAGCAGTACCATGAGAGGAGGAGAACAGGAAGAAGGCACAATTGAGACCTTTCAAAGTTTTGACCAAAGCGAGGGGGCATGTGGGCATCATTTGAGCTCCCCGCCTCAGGTGCCAAAATGTTGTGGGCCAGCCCTGTCAATAACCTTGTCGGGACTGGTAGGGATAATTCAGGAAAGCCCATGGATCACAATAAGGAACTGTCTCCTACTCTTGGGTACGTGGCAGTGTACACCTTTGTGACAATACTGCAAGGCTACACCTCTGCTACTTCCAGAGCTGGCTACAAACTGCCTATTCTCCAATCAGGGATGCCTTTGACAAGTGGATGATGATTTCCTTGCATGTAAAGAACTCTCTAAACTGGTGAAAGAGCAAGTCCACATGTGTGCAGGTATCCCTTTCTGTCTTCATATGCCATCATTGACCTTAATAACCAACTCATTCATGTTAGGATGGGGAGCCCATCTGGACATTGTCCATCTGCCCTGAATCATCTATGAAACCAGTCTCCACATTAACCTTTTGGAGCTCAGGGCAATCAGGAATGTTTGCCTCTGTTTCCTTTCTTTCACCGGAAGCAAAACAATCATGGTTAAGGTGGACAACATGTTCTTCATGTTTTACAACAAGCTAGGATGAGTAAGATCCTTCTCCTTGTCTGCTGAAGCTGTTAGCTGGCACATAACCATTGTATCCAGATCTTAGCAGTGTACTGGAATGCCACAGGAGAGACCCCCAGCAGACACTGTTTCAGGGACAATGAATGAGAGCTGGACACTCAGGTTCTCCATGACATGTTTCAGAGATGGGGACTGCCAGAGAGAAATCTTTTTGCCACTTCCAAGAACTGCAAGTATCATCTCTTCGGTTCAAAACAGAATGCAGGGTCTCTACTTTCTGAAGGATGCCTTCCTTTTACTAGTAAAGAAGAGTCTCTTTTATGCCTTTTCCGTGACACCCATAATTATGATGGTGATGAACGAAGTTGAGGAAGAAATAGCCTCATGGTACGTACCTGGCCAGAGACAAGCTTCATACCCTTACCTGTTTCAACTTTGTCCAGCTGCTGATCAAGCTCCTGACAATTTCTCATCTCCTGTCTCAGGATGTGGGTTGCATGCTTCATTCTATCCTGGCAGTTATATGCTTCAGGGGATCACTGCTGGATAATTCTCAGCAATAGACTGTTCCTGCTTTAGTGAGGGACAGCGGGTATTATTAAACAGTAGCAAGACCTCAACCTACACTAATTACCTGCAGAAATAGAAGAGATTCACCCATTGGTGTGATTGTTGTTACCTCTGACTGGAATTGGTTCTTTTCCCTCAAACAAAATTACATGCTGAATCTAAAGATAGACAAGTTATTTATCACTTCAGTCCAGGTACACGTGACAGCCATATCAAATTACATCTCCTAGTTGAGAGATTCATTGTTTTTGCACACCTAGTAGGGTCCAGATTATTAAAAGGATCTACATAATGTCTTTTCACACATTAGATCACATCCATCCTGGGATCACAACCAAGTTCTGAAGCACCTCACAACACCTTCATTGAAACTTGTGTGCAGACCTGCTGACAGGGGGGAGCAAAGGGGACAGTTGCCCCAGGACCTGGGGTTTCAGCAGAGGCTGAGGCTTGTGGTGGCAACCAGAGCCCTGGGCCCTTGAAATTGCCACATGGGCACTATGCGGTATGCTATGGGAAGCACAAGGGCTGGCTGGCTGGCTGGGGGAGAGGGTGTGGAATGGCACACTCCAGGTGGCACTGAGGGCTGGCTGCCCCAGGCCTTCCCCTTCTGCCTAAGGCTCTGCCCCTTATGGGAGCATAGAGTTGTCCCTCCCTCCTTGCCTATGTTTTGATTTGTTATTTTTTTTCATTTTAAAGCAGAAATGTGAACCCCTTCTGCTACATTTTAAAGTAGTCTGTAGAGAACCAATAAAATAAGCTTATGGCCTGAGTTTTTAATGAATGAATGAGTTGCAATCAGTACAGTCAGAACCTGACTTCAGGAGAAGGAGAGAGACGTGACTATGTTAATATGTTCTAGTTTTTTTTTTTTCTCCTTCCAGAACTGTAATATGTTATCCATACTTAAATTGGTAGGCGGAAATAAATGGAGCCTCTTAGTGAACTCTAATCTTCCTTAGTTGCACATGCCCTAGAGAATGCTCCACTGCTTTTCAGATGATAATAATTACAGCCAAAATGATGTTCTGCAAGCTTCCCTTATCTTAAATTAGGATAAGATTAAGGTCTAAGAATTCTATTTATGTTAGGTTTTTGGAAATAATGGATGTCTGGTTCAGATTTCTTCAGCATTCTAGAATATTTATTTCTTGTTTTACTTCTGTTCTCACTGACCACTCATGCTCTTATCTTTCATGACTGAAAAAAATGGAAAGGTTAAAAATAAAAGAAAGAAATCCAAGTTCCTTAAATTAATATTTTGGTTGATAAGTTTTCATAGTTTATAGATTTAACACTCACAGGTCCCTTTCACAAATGAAACAGATTTGCACAATATTTTAACAAATCCATCAAATATAAAAGAAAACTTTTTTTTTTGCTTGCAAGCCGTCATTTAGTAGTTCTGAACAGTGATAGGAAAATATGTAATGGGTTCAGTTTTTGAAAACATGCCTATAATATAATTGACATTTCATGTTACCCAAACTCTTATGCTTTTATTAATTTAAAATTTTACAAATAAGTGTGTAAAAGTTTCAGAAAGTTATAATAAACAAAAATAGTGCTATTCTCATATACATACTAAAAATAAAGTAGATTGAGAGTGATTTATGTATCAAACTCATTTTTATTCCCTACTTTTCAAAGTCGCAATGCATATGTTTTGTAGCTGTAATTATGATCCTCAGGGTGTGCAAGCCAAAAGGTGGCAGAGTCAGACAAAAAACATTAGGAGATTGATGACATGGTATTTTGCTAATATAATGCAAAATGCACCAACAGATTATGAAGCTTATGTCTACTCATGCTGCTCATGTGATCTAAATTTTGTTTTCTTCCAAACATCTGAACTGATCTCACATTCATCTCAACTGTCTATTGTTAAAAAATGAAGAAAACCCACTAATAAAAATGAAAATAGGAACACAAAATAATCTCACCATCTCTACTCCTGAGATCTTTTTGAAAAGGTTCTCAGGATGTTATTTTTCATCTCCAGATTAGAGATGTGTTCTTATTCATATAGTCTCTTTTGCACACATGATGAGCTAATGCTACCTAAAAAGATAGAGAAGGGAGATTTAAGATTTGCAAAGTACTAACATAATCACAATAATATTCTCACATACTTTGAATCAGACATAGTGCATAATTGCCTACCAATTTCCTTAGGAACAGAGTTCAATAAAAGCAGTTGAAATAGATTTTAAATGAGAGCTAAGTGTTTTTGATAAACTGTAACAAAGTGTAATAAACTTTATCTGCCGCTTATTTCTTATCCATTAATTAGGGGCTTCACAACATAGAAATAAAGACAAGGTGGAACATCCAGAGGAATTAATTTTTTTAAAAATCTCGTCATTATCACTCATTATCATTTCTCTCTATCCATTGTTGACATGAAATAGTGTCAGATCCTGCCCCTTCTTGGTCGGACATCTTGTTCAGCATCATTTCTCTGAGACAGAAGTGCAGCCTTTTGACTCCTCCTAAGCTTTTTCTCACGGCGCTTACCTGTAAATATTGGGCAGTTCTGGCTGGCTTTTCTTCTATTCTGAAGCCCCACAGATCTCTTCAAACCCACTGATTGACTAAATCTCCAACCTTATGCTTTGACAAACCAGTGCTTTTTATTTAATTAGATGAAACCTAATATACATCATAGAAGCTTTCAGTAACTCTTCTAACTTCTTACTCCAAGAGGGAAAAGTCTAAATTTATAAGATCTTGGCAATGCTTCCTTTCCTCACCACAATCTAACTTTCTAGTCTTCTCTGTGATCATGCTCCCTCTATACTCTGGAGTCAACCAATGACAATTATTCAACTTGAACTCTCCACAAAGTTTCAACTGGGCAGTCTGGAGAGAGCTTGCACCCAGGAGTCCAAGCCTTTGTGTCTCCATACACTCAGCAGCATGTGTTCTTTCTGGTCTTCATCCAACAACACACAGACAATGTCCTTTAACAAGCTTTATGTGATACAATTTCAAGTTAATATCATTTCTTCTGTTCTGTGGGCCATCTAACCGAAGAGGATATGTGGGGGATTGGAAGGTGAGATAGAGGGCACCTCATTGTGATTGGAGTGTTGTACTCTCTTCCCCCTTACTTTCTGTCTTAAACACATATTATCTCTGTTTATTCCCTATGTCTCCCTTCTCTGTCCTCTCCTCTTATCAAGGTATCTCCTCCTACCAACCAATAGTTTTAGCTGCTTGCATTAATGATGAAAACCCAGTGACCTTATATACTATGGAGTGTGGCAAAAATAGGAATGAAAAGCTGAATCTTTTTGTGTATATGTCTGTGTTACACACACAAGATACTATATTAAGTGATATGTTTCCAAAACTTCTGTGCATTTTTTTATTTTCTAAAGGGAAAATTGGTAGCAGATTGTGAGTCATAATAAGCTGCAGGTATGCATGATGCCAGAAGAGAATCAGTAAGGAAGCTGATTTGGGATTTCTAGAGATCACTATAGACTACAGTAAATAATAATATCTGATAAAAATCCTGACAGGTTGTCCTTTTATGGTTACTGGAGCATATTCTCTCTGAAGAAATGAGTCTTTGCAGCTTTCATAATACACATATTAATTAAATAGCGGACAATTAGAACTCTGATCAACTCCCCTTGAAGTAAATGGAAACACTGCAATAGGAAGAAGAGTGAAGTTGGGCCCTTATTTCATGTAAGCTATTCTACAAGAGCATTCATGTAGGAAACAAAACAGCAATGAAAGAAATTTACAATTTAGGGTGAAACGCACCATGTAATGACTGCTGCTGAAAGCTGGTGAGTTACAATGGAGCTGGAGCTATCACATGAATCTCCTATTCATTTCGGCAAATCATGAGGGATACCTGCCTCCTGCAAGATCTCATTTCGTACCATCTTGTTTTTCAGTATGTGGTCTTTCAATCAGGGTTAGTCGTATACATGAGCAAAATAAGTTATGAAGTAAGGTGCTAATTTGGCAAATTACGTGCTTGCTTGTTGTCTTCTTCCTGCAGAAAGGACCAATGTAGGGAGGCAATGCCTGGTCTACTTTAATTCAGCAGTGTGAGTCCACATTCTTGTGTGGTGACTTGCAAATCAAAAGGCCAGCCTTGAGTCCAGTAGTTAACCTTGGTGTTGTATGCCTGTAAATTACTTAACATGGTCTTACCTTGAAGATAAGGCCACATCTGGAGTATTACATCCTATTCTGGTCCCCCCATTACAGAAAGGATGCGGGCGCATTGGAGAGGGTCCACCAGAGGGCAATGAAAATGATTAAGGGGCTAGAGCACATGACCTAGAAGGAGAGGCTGAGGGATTTAGGCTTGTTTAGTCTGCAGAAGAGAAGAGTGAGGGGGCGATTTGATAGCAGCCTTTAGCTATCTGAAGGGAGATTCCAAAGAGGATGGAGAGAGACTGTTCTCAGTAGTGACAGATGGCAGAATGAGGAGCAATGGTCTCAAGTTGCAGTGAGGGAGCTCTAGGTTGGATATTAGGAAAAACTATTTCATTAGGGGTATGTCTACACTGCATTCCTCTTTCGAGAGAGGAATGCAAATGCAGAGGAACGAAATTGCAAATGAAGCGCGGATTTGAATTTCCCACACATCATTTGCATAATCGCGTCGTGGCGCTATTTCGAAATACCCTATTTCGAAAAAAGAAACACTGTCTTTAGACGCGTTTATTTAAAAAGAAAACCCTTCTTTCGAAATTACCCCTAAACCTCATTTTATAAGGAGTAAGGGTAATTTTGAAAGAAGGGATTTTTTTCGAAATTACTGCATCTAGACGGCGTTTCTTTTTTCAAAATAGGTTATTTCGAAATAGTGCCCAGACGTGATTATGCAAATGAAGCATGGGAAATTCAATTACACGCTTACTTGCAATTTCATTCCTTTGCATTTGCATTCCTCTCTCGAAAGAGGAATGCAATGTAGACATACCCTAGGAGAGTAGTGAAGTACTGGAATGGGTTACCTAGGGAGGAGGTGGAATCTCCATCCCTAAAGGTTTTTAAGTCCCAGCTTATCAAAGCCCTGGCTGGGATGATTTATTTGGGGTTGGTCCTGCTTTGGGCAGGGGGTTGGACTCAATGACCTTCTGAGATCTCTTCCAATCCTATGATTTTATAATTCTATAAAAAATAATAAAATGTATTTTGTCTTATCTCAGTGTACATGGACATTGATACACAGGGATCAAAGGTGAATAAATAGGCTTTAATGTGCCCGATGTACTTATGCACATTTGGATTCAGGTGTTTCATGCTGTCATCTGGAACATTTTGAGTTTAGTTATAGATTTCCTGGGCTGTCATAACCTCAGTATTCTATTAATGCAGGATTGTCATGGCCTTATTTATTAGATAATAAATTATATTAAAGTTTCAACCAAATAAATTAGTTTTTTAACTTGACACTTTCCACATTTAAGTATTTTTGTGTGTATCTCAAAAAAAAAAAAAAAAAAAAGGGAGAGAGATAGAGACAGGTGTGGAGTAGGAAAAGGAGACGGCAGACAGGTTCGGCCAAGACTGTGAAGAAGTCCAACTGACAGCTGGACACAGAGGAAATTGGTGGGAAAAAGAGGTTGTTGTGCCTGGGAAGGGGAACTGGAAAAATTGTACTATACTTTTGATAAATGGTTTTTGTTCTGCTTGCCTATTTGTGTGTCTGTCTTGTATTTTAGATTGTCAGCTCTTTGGGGGATAGAGTTGTCTTCTGTTCTGTATGAATACAATGCCTAGCACAGTGCCACCACATCAGTTGTTTAGACCTTTAGGCTCTGCCAGAATACAAATTATTAATAGAAGTAATAATAATGAGTGAATCCAAAGTGAAGAACAAACCTTTGGTAACTCTTTTAGCACAGAATCATTACCATCTCCTGTGATGTGCCTGAAAATCAAGAAAATGATAAATGATTTTGCAAGTGTAAACCCACAAGTTCTTAATAGTTAGAGAATGGAACTACCCCAAACTCTCTTTTTCTGTTTCACATATATTTGCACGTGAACACATGTTTCCATGTGCATTTACAAGACTTCTGTGAGCTGATCATAGGTAGAATGTTACCGCTTCCACTAAGGTAGTTCTTTGTGCTTAATAAGAGTGGAGGAACAAATTTCAAGATTTTAACACGTAATTTGCTTACAGAAATTTGCAGACACATGTTTCAGTATTGTAGCTGAACCAGCTTTTTTTCCTGGAAAGAAAATTGCATTGCATTGATGAAGAATGCAACAAAAAGTAAAGTAAAAATGTTAAAATCATATGCTCCCCCTTTTGTAATTTGTGTAACAAAACTGATAAAAAGTATGCTCACCCAGCAGCTTGCAGTGGAAATGTATTCTCCACTTATGGAATGTTTTCCTAAGAATATTTCTGGCAGTCAGCTATGGAGCAATGAAATCATGTGAACAAATCTGCTTGTTATAGGGCCTTCCTCTGACCTCACCTGCACTGTTTTTTCACCATTGTAACAACATTGACTTCAGTCAAATTACTCCTAATTTACATCAATGTAACTGAGATCCAATCACCCCCACATGTTTTTCAGCTGAACACAATCAAGAATTTCTTGCAGTTTTGAAAAAGTGATAATGAAATTGTTGAAAATTGTTGAAAATGATGAAATTTGCACATGTTCGAGTTAAGTCTTCACAGTTTGTATGTGTTCTGAAGCCTTAGGGTAAAAAAGTAAACTGTGTTAATGCCCTTTCCGACCACAGACCATCTAACCTCATTTGACAAGCCACATAATAGAGCTACTTATTTGTGTTGCTATGAGAGTCACATTCCAAATACTTCATCTAATAAAACATTTCCCCTTTTACTCACTGATGACTGTAGTTTGTCCCCTACACCTTTTGCTTTTCTGCTTTTCCCTTAACCTTCCCTCTTGTTTTCAGTCTTTTGGGACTTGCTTTTTGACAGTGCCTCACAAACAGACCTCTGATCTTACTGAGTTAGCAAAACACTGCTGAGCATTTAGCTCAGCACTAGAAGTTATTTCTTCCAATAGCAATATTGCTGTAAACACTGTGTCCCTAACTGAATGGAATGTACTGAGTTGTAGTGGAAGTGTGTAACTGGTAGTTCAGGGACTAGTGGTGGGAATGATCTTATTTAGTATCTGAAAGAGCAAGTTAATGTCTCACTAATGAAATTCTCACAGGAAGCTTACTGTGAAGAGTTTTGTGAGCAGAGAACTAGTGCAAAGGGACCTAGAAAAATTAAGAAATATCAAAATGAAATACGAAAGCAAGCATACATGGGAAAAGTCATTTGAAACAGTGAGAATCAACTGAAGGAGAAACTTGACAAAAAGTAATGGTGGAAGAAACCTTGTAGCGATAGTGGACAGCAAATTAGACATGAGTTTGCAATTATAGCTGCAAAAAGTGAATATAATTTTAGGCTGCGTGTTACAAAGCAGATTTTATTTTAATAGTCCCTCTTGTTTGTCTGTACTTATACCACACCTAAACTATTGCATTTATTTCTGTACAGCTTTAATACTAGAAAATCTTTGTCTTTCCTCCAATTTGGTAGTATATATCAGGAATTAGAGGGACTGGTTTATAAGGAAAGTTTTTTAAATATTGAAATCTGTATTGCTTGCTTAGGCAGTTACAGAACAGGGGTGTGGTGGTGATTGTCAAATATTAAAAAAGGTGTAAACACCAAAGCTAGAGAGAAATGATTTCACATTGTCTTGAAGTTATAACTAGAAATAATGGGATGAAATTAAGAAAGGGAAAAGTTTAAACCGCATATCATATATTTTGACAGTGAGATTGTGGAACTGTCCTGTGGGGAATGATGGAAATTAACTGCTTGGGCCTTTCAAAATTAAACTGAGAAAATATAATGAAAATATACTGAATAGAACAATCTTGGATTGAGAGAGAAATGATAGGATGATGCAGTAAGGCTTTTTCCATCTCTATGATCTAAATATGATTCCATGACCTAACAAGTTGAAATTCAGGGAAACATTTTTCCATAATTGTGGAAGTATAATGATTTTCCCTGGTATTATTGAAAATACGCTTAATTCCATTTCAAATGGGACTTAATAAATGAATGTCCCTTCATAGTATAAAAACATGGAGATTTTCCACCTATTTAGTGGTGTAAGAGCCTCTAGTGTGTTTAACAGAATGCTAAGTTATGTTTACTTTGAATCTTCATTCAAGCAAACCCCCATTTACAGAGTTTTTTTCCTTTTTCAATTAAAATAAACTAATTTACATCAATTGAATATCTGGCCCATTATGAAAACATTGATAGTAACCGGAAGCTCTCATCAGATAAAAATGTTGATATTAAGGAAACCATACGAAACCAAATCACTTGATGTCACTCTCTAGATTTAATAACTTTGGAAGTCTCAGTATTCTTGGGGTTGATTCTGCTTTACTTTACAGTTCCTGTTGGCGAATTGTAATAATTTAATATATGTTGCACGTTTCATCAGAAAAATTTAACACAACTAATTTTCCTAATGACATTTCAAACATATTTAATTATGTTACTAATTATTACTGATTATTTCATTTTTCTTATAATGGAAAGTCTAAGTACCTCCTTTTACCTTCTCCCCAGGTCTGAGTGACAAAACTTGAGGGTGGCAATGATAAAATACTGAGAAGCATTTATAGCCTGTTCCCCATTTTCAATTACAGTGAAGTGTAGCCCTCTGAAATAAAGAATGTAGTTCTCTGGCTTGGACATGTTCTATGAATGTAGGGCTTTTAAGATGTTTCTGTTATGATATTTTTCCCCTAAAAAGCAAAGAAGAAATATTAAAATGTTTGTATATAACACATAGCATAAGCTGCAAAATGATGAAACCGGTATGCACTTACATGAGAACTCATTTATTACAAATAACTGTGTAACATGACTTAAAACATGCAGAGACATCACTCAGGTTCACTAGACACGTTGCTAGTGTGGTTTTGACTGATACGATCTTTGACAAATTGGCATCTTTGTACACGTGGAACCATGTGTCTAGCCACCTTTTTGATATGGCTGTTAAAGTGCTCTGTTAAATTAAAATAAAGGGTGCTTTATTCAAATTTGAAATCTTGCTAATTTTTCAATGCACTTTTCATACATTTCTCACATTTTGGTTGTGGAACATTTTATTGCATTGAATTTAGACATTATATCTTTTATATTCTGTCAAATGCCCTCAGATTTTTTTAAAAACATTATTTGATAGTTCCTGATGCGAGTGTCTTTATTTCTGATTCTGTGCTCAGTTAAATTCCTTTGCAAATCCTCAGTAACATTGCACCCAAAATCTCAATGTCCTTATTTTGGCTAAGAGTTGGATTAGGGCTGCTGCCATTTATTATGGATGAAAACCACATTCAAATTCTTTACATTTGGAGATTAGCCCTGAAGCAAAATCACTATCTGCTCCCAAATCAGAAAACTTTCAAAGCTGATTGTGTGTGTGTGTGTGTGTGTGTGTGTGTACACACACTCAGCATGAGCATATATATAATATACACGCACTACTGCCATTAGATGAAATGATTTTTCTTCAGTTTGCTCAAAGCCAGATTTAAAGTCAGGTCCCAGAGGTAACAGGAAAGTCGATCCCCTAAGCTACTCAGTCATTGTTTGCTTTTTTTACATGTAATATCCTATTTCTAAGCCAGAGTGTAATTTAAAATACAACATGCACTACATAAATATGTCCTTTGGAAATTTTGTAATATGACATTTAATAGAAATTAATTGCATTTATTATCATATTTGTTCTAAACCTCTCCCTCACCCAAACCAAACCATAACAAAAAACAAACCTGAAAAACTGATAAAACTGTCTGGTTATTCAAAAGCTTATACTCAGTCTTATTCTCTTTTTCTATAGTCCCACTATTTTAAATCAATGCTGCTGCAGTAATTCTGCTGAACTCATTTAAAAATATACCCATGGATATATAATTTACAGTAGCATAGTTCACTTGAAGATGAAATCTGAACTTCTCTCATACTAGGTTATGTTTCAATATCACTAAAAAAATACAGATTTTTAGGGAAATCCAAATCAGATTTCTGTATTTATTGTAGAGCTCAGAACAGCAAAGGGTTATTCTAGCCTAGGCATTGTAAGTACAAGCAACAGGACTCCATTGGCTTTAATTTGTCCATGTCTTTCATTTGATACTACCAGTATTAATAGCTTCGCAAGGAAATTCTGCAGTCATTAATCATAATAATTAATCAGATCCAATTATATTGCATATAAATGCGAACAAATTGCTGAAAAAATAATGATCTATCACCAACATGTCACAAGGAAAAAGGGACTAAAATAGTAATTAGAAGCAGGGATTTAGTTGTGTACAAGTATTCTGCAACTGATTTTAACAGTGTGATGATCTGATGATGTAATTAGTGGAAAGTAAGTCTAGTAGGCTTCTGCAGCAGGCTGCCTAATGATTGTGAAACTAGAAAAAAAATGAATATTTGCAGTAGTGACCACTTTTACATTAACCACTACTTTTTTTGTTTCAAACTGTTAAAACGAAGTTTTGCCTTTGTGTACTTTACAAATCTTTAAATGTTACTGCTTCAGAATTTTTGGAAGGCAATGATATTTATTATTTTATGATCACTAATAAAAAGACATAATTTAATAGATATATACAGTAAATGTATGTATTCTATATAAGTAGTGGGTTATACTGATGTTACAACTGTCATTTCTCTGAGCATGAATGTTCATGAATATATATGTAATAATGAAAATGTTAATTATGTTCACTAATGGCTTATGAAATATTTTGTAAAAGGGACTAACATTTTTCACTTTAGTACATCGTGGAACTAACTACTATTTGAAGCAGCTGTTGTTTTTTTCCTCTTTCAATCACACTTGTACATGACACAGGAATTTATTTTGTAGTGTCTGAAACCTGGCCCTCCAACTTAAAAAAAATTCCCTATTAACTGTAAATTAATCTTCAAAACTATTTCAATACATAGCTTTTTTCTTCAATGCAAGTTTTCAGCTGAACTAGCACAGCATAGCTTTACAATGTGTTATATTTTTGTTATGTACACTAGTGATTAGCACACATTTTCTGAGTACTAAAATGTTCTTTTTATTAAACTCCTCCTTCACTTTAAAAATGCTCAGTACTAGTCCAATGGATTACATTTGAAATTGTTAACTGAAGATTGATGAGCATTTTATGATAGATTTGCTACTTGAAAATAAATGTTAAGTTCATCATAGTTTTCAATACTAAGCACTGCACTTTACTGTCTTTGATCTCAATGTTGTGACTACTACAAAGAAATAAAACCTTATCTTACCTTTTCCAGCATCTACTGCAGAAGACCTCAATAATGCATAAGAACATCTGGAAGTACGGTAATTTCAGCTATCAGAGATAAGAATTGACACAGAACAGGTAAACCCTACAAAGTCGTCATGTTGAAATGAGCTGATTAAGGTTTGGTAACATAAAACATCATGTATAGTGTTTTCATGCTTGCTACATCTTGCTATTTCATATAAAAAAGGAATGTCAATTATTTAATCCTTTTCAGTATATTTAATAGGTTGATTAGCTGCAAGCTATATTATATTTTACATAAAGAGACAGAAATGACTGCAAATCTATTGCCATATACATCTATTTAGAGTTAACAGTGAGTTCATAGAAAATACATGGGCATAGTAAACAGGGTTTTGAAATGACAATTTTTTACTGGTTGCAAGTGCTAATTGCTAGTTTCTCAAGGGTATAGAATTAATCACCTGCTAGATTTACAGTCTCTAGGTTGAGACCTGAGGATGGAGGCAATAAGAAAAGCTCTTGAGGGACATATCATATGGTGATTCTAAATATCAGTCTCTATGCATATGTAAATTGGCAACAAAGTTTTTTCAAAGCTCAAGTATGCTAATTTCAAACAGGCAAGACTAAAGCTAGCTTTTAGCAGCTGTTTAACGTCTGCCTGTGGGTGGTAGAGAGAGCTTAAAATACAAGCAAACAGTGGTGCATAAGTAATTAAGCAACATTTTGCTGGGCATAAATAATTCTGTTTATATTGCTCTTTTGAAGAGTATAGAATACAAAATAACAGATCAAGTGCATCTTTGGTCACCAGAGGTTAACTGTTCTTCCTCTTTACCTTTCTTTGGTTTCACATTTTGAGGAAGAATTAACTATGGGTTGCTATTTTGTCATTGGTATATTCAGGAACTTCATTTATCATTAAAGCAAAATAATTCTTTAAAAAAGTTTTTAACATACCATATTTGCAGCTCAGCAGCAGCACTTTCCTGCTACTGTCAAATAATGTACTCTCTAGAATAAACTTTCTTTATAGTATAAAGTATATCAGATGCATACATTTATTATATAGATAGAACTGCTTTTTCACAAGGTTAGTCAAAGTTGATAGAATTATGCTAGATATGTGCTTTTTAAAAAAATTGTAAAAATCAGTGAGTCAACTTAACTATTTTCAAGGTCATAAGGCTGTTGATAGTCCGTAAAACAAAATAGCCTGACTTTTGCAGTTCTTATCATTTAAATTATTACATGCATTAAAATAATAATAAGACAGTTGTCATTATGATAGTCTCATAAAACTAAGAGTTACTAATGTGGCTGAATGCAGAATGCTTGCCTAATTTTGAAAGCTTGAAAAACCAAGTAGAGAGGTTTAAAGAATGTCTTATTTGATTCAATAAAATCCTTGAAATTGACCAGAAGGAAGATGAAAGATTTAACATGATTTGGAAACATCTAGTCTGGAAAAAAGGATTATAGGTACTAACTGTGATAAGAGTCAGGGTTTTAAAACTTGGTTTTGATTAAATGTTAATGGTTTAAGGAATTAACTATTAAAAGAATTAATAGTTAATAAAGGAAGCTTTCAATGGAAGTGTTCTATGTTACTGTAATGAAATAAAATACAAATACATCATTTATACTTAGAACTGTCTCTACTAGTTTGTTATAGCAGAAAGGGCTATTTAGGGAGAGGGAGATGGTATATTCAGAAAGGAGAGGTGTGGGTTACAAAATTGCAGTTAGCATTTGCAAAATTTACTTCACTTCATTGTGTGTAAGTGGAGTTTGCACCTATGCAGAAGTGGCAGGGGGGTTATCCCACTAAACAGCAGGATAAAGCTACAGGTAAGGCTAAACTTCTTTGAAGGCCCTATGCCTCTGAATTGTCTTGTGGCATAGGGCCTGTGTTGCCAAGCGTGAGTTTCCGTGTCAGCGACAGAATCCAACACTTCTCCTATTCAGAGAGGAGGTTACAGAGCAATGGTGGCAACCTGCAGCCTATCGGTGGTCTATGTGTGGCACATGAGACACTTTGTTCACAGTAGCCTATGTGCAGGGTTGCCAGATTCCTCTGGTTTCTATCCGCATAGTTTTTTCCCTACCAGTAGTAACAAAGTGTCACGCACGTGAAGTGAGGTGTGTGCTGATTGCACACAACATTGACTGTGAGAGTTGTGCACTTCCTCTGCATCCAATCAAAGCACTGCTGTGGTTCAATTGGCACACCCTGTAAAGTCTAGGTATGCAAGCGCAGTTAACAAAACTACTGTCTTGATTATGACAAAAAAAGCAAACATGATTCTGGGATGCATTAACAGGTGTGTTGTGAGCAAGACACGAGAAGTCATTCTTCCGCTCTACTCTGTGCTGGTTAGGCTTCAGTTGGAGTATTGTGTCCAGTTCTGGGCACCGCATTTCAAGAAAGATGTGGAGAAATTGGAGAGGGTCCAGAGAAGAGCAAAAAGAATGATTAAAGGTCTAGAGAACATGACCTATGAAGGAAGGCTGAAAGAATTGGGTTTGTTTAGTTTAGAAAAGAGAAGACTGAGGGGGGACATGATAGCTGTTTTCAGGTATCTAAAAGGGTGTCATAAGGAGGAGGGAGAAAACTTTCTTGGCCTCTGAGGATAGCACAAGAAGCAATGGGCTTAAACTGCAGCAAGGGAGGTTTAGGTTGGACATTAGGAAAAAGTTCCTAACTGTCAGGGTAGTTAAACATTGGAATAAATTGCCCAGGGAGATTGTGGAAGCCCCATCTCTGGAGATATTTAAGAGTAGGTTAGATAAATGTCTATCAGGGATGGTCTAGACAGTATTTGGTCCTGCCATGGGGGCAGGGGACTGGACTCGATGACCTCTCGAGGTCCCTTCCAGTCCTAGTATTCTATGATTCTATGATTCTATGAGAATGTTGAGGGCCACTCATGCAGCCTACTCACTAGCATAGGTTGCTCATCACTGTTATAGAGTAAGGACTAAGGAATTGCACTAAGGTGCAGTGCTTTGGAGAATGATTGTCCCTCTCTCTCCTACTTCACAGGTGTACATTCCAAGACTTGTACTACTCCCACAGAAATAATTTGGCTCCAACTTTCTAGTGGAATTTCTCTTTTCTTTCAGGCAAGGCATTCCCTAGCTATGTGCAGGGTCCAGGGTGGAAATGATTTGCCATTCCCTAGGGATGGTTTTGCCTTCAGTATCACCTATCTCTTCCTCTCCATCCTTTTGAACATTTAAAAATAAGTTATTTTCTAAATCACTTACATCTGTTCATTTCAACTGAGCAGACAATGCTCATAATCAGCCTCTCCATTGACCTGGTAGGAGGAGTTACTACCAGACTACTAAGTAAACATTGGGATGAAGAAATAGAGCAAAAGGCTAGAAAAGGCAAGGGCACTGGTTTGAGTTTTGGCATTGGGAACCCCCCCAAATTTAGATTTGGGTTCCGTTTTAACTGACTGTATGGTGTTGGAGGTAGGAATATTGGTTAAAATGGTGTTTGGGTGTTTTGTTGCTTTTGGAATTGTTTTGTAAAATCAAAATCAAGGACAATTCAGGTCCAAGTTCCATTTGATTCAAGTCACCAACTTTCTGGATAGTTTGGATAAAAGGCTCCAATTTTGACCCACCTCTTTTTGGTAATACAGAAATGTCAAATTTTGAGTTGCATATAGCATTCTGGAAGCATAACAATTCCTACCTGTCTAAAAGGAGACTATTTTCATAGAATTGGAAGAAACTTCAATAGATCAGTGGTGCAGTGTCCTGTACTCACGGACTGTGTAATAACTAGGCCATTCCTGACAGATGGTTTTTGAACCTGTTCTTAAAAACCTCCCCAGGCAATTTATTCTAGTGCTTAACCACCCTGATGGGAAGTTTTTCTAGTGGCCAAACTACACCTTCATTTTTGCAATTTAAGACCATTGCTTTGTGTTCTATGCTCAGAGGTTAACAAGAACAGTTTTTCACCCTCCTCCTTCTAACAACCTTTTGAGTTCTTGAAAACTGTTGTTGTATCCCTCCTTAGTTTTCTCTTCTCTAGACTAAATGCAGTTTTTTCAATCTTTCTGCATAGACCATTTATCCTAGCAGTGCCGTAACTAGGTATTTTTGTGCTGGGGCAATATATTAATTATGCATCCCCTCTCCTTAGATTAGAATGTGTCACGTTCTTTACGTTTGCAACTTATTATTTTTACTTATTGTCTCTTTCTGCCCCTGATTATGATGCTGCCCTTGTTACGGCCATGTTTCCTAGGCTTTTAATAATTTTGGACTATCTCCAGTTTGTCTGCAACTTTCCTGAAATGTGATGCTGAGAAATGGACACAGTACTCTAGCTGGGGCCTTATCAACACAGAGTAGAATGAAAGAATTAGTTCTTGCGTCTAGTTTATAGCATTGCTACTAATACAGGATTCTGGTTCTTTGATAGAGTCTTCTGGAGTAGGCATGAGAAGGAGGATCTCATTTAATGAGGGGAAGCTCAAAAAAACACCACCACAACCTACAACAGATTAAGGCTTAGGCAAATTAGATAAGTTTAAGAACTTCTCTTTGTCTGTATGGATGTGGTTGTGGTTATGGTTCACTTAAAGTACAAGCAGAAGATGATCTAATAAAGTAATAGAAATGTTCACTCAATAAACATAATAAAATAACACAACAGAAGACAGAAATAAATGTCCTAGATACTTTGGAAAAGGGAACAAAGCAGACTTTTACTATGACAGTCCCAAGGTATAGTATGTATATTCATATCTGTAGCCCTGAGAGAGCTTGGGTATTTAGTTCTTTTTACTAGTACAGTTGGATCTCCCTGGTCCAGCACTCTTGGACCTGACTGGCCCTGAATAATGGAGTTTGCCAGATCAAGAGAGGTCATACTCTGCAGCTGGCCTCTGGGCTTTCCAGGGGGCCTCCATTCTCCTCATCAAACTCCCCTTCTGGCTGCTGATGCCAGCTGTCAGGTTCCCCTCCCAGCTGCCTACCCTGCTGTTGGCCCCAGTCAGAGAGCAGTGACAGTGGCTGGAGTCCCAGGTCCTTTAAATCATCACTGGAACCCCACGTGGCATGCCCCGAGTGGCTCTGTGCTCTGGAGCAGAGGTGCAGCACGAAACAGTCCAGATGGTGCTAAGGTATGGCTGACTTAGCTCCGTCCCTTCTGCCCAAGGAGCTGCCCCATCTGGAAGGGTGGAGCTGGGCCCTCTACCACCTTGCTCAGTCATTTGGCAAGTCTGTCAGCCTCCTGGATTGTAGTGCACCCCTTATATACCTCCCGGGCTGGAGGAGCCAGGTCTCGCAATTTCCATGGTCTTCTCTTCACATGAAGCTAGGAAGTCTGTCTGGTAGCTGTGTGTCAGCAACAATAATTAAACCATAGTAATTTATGGTTTATTTTGGGGGGGAAGGAGAAGTTGTTGCTATTGTTCATTCAGTTTAAGAGATGATAGTTTGTGATCACAATGATTTCTTGCCCCAGGAGGTCATAACATAATCCTCAATTGTCTGTTTAATAGCTGGGAGTGTTTTTGTTCTCTTGGGAATATCTGAAAGACAGTGAGTTCTTGGTTTACCACAGTGCCTCTTCCCAGTTGACAGACATCAGACTAGTATCTCAAAATCTGGTCTCTGACAAATGGCAAATTAACACAACCACTTATCTCCTTAGAGACTTGCTCATTTTCTTTAGTCGACAGAATTTGAGGCTTATTATCTTTAGAGGGTCTGTTAAAGCAGTAATTAAAAAAAAGGGGAAAAACCATTTGTAATATTTTATCTGCTCCCTTCCTTCTAGCTAGAAAATATTAGTTTTTTCAAACCAGGCAGCTAGCCAAATTTGGGGTCTTCTTGGTTGTTTCCTCTAGGAGAAATTGATGAGTGAGTCAGGTTTCTTGGAATTGTTTGGGTTTATTTAGAAGATTAAATGTTGACAACCCTGTTTTCCTGAACATGGGAGGAATCAAATGCACCACAGTGGGCCCCTGCTCACTGCACCAAGTCATTGCACCAGCACCCTCAGAAATGTGCTCTCTATGCTTTTCTTCACAATCATGCTATAGAACTTGTCAGACTGTGCTGGTGCTTTCCGATTCCCTGGTGCTTCTCCTTGCTGTCTCTTTCCTGACCTTCCACCCGCCCCCATCCCTTTACCTGAAACCATACTCAAGGAAGCCCTCATAATGACCTGGTGTACTTTCCTGGATCTGGACATTTTAACTTTTCAACCAAAGTAAACCTTTGAAAAACTTGTGATTGTTTATTGTCATTAAAAAGACCCAATTACCCACTCAGACTACCAATCGCAGATAAAAACACCCTTTACACCTGCTTAGAAAGTAGGAGGAGTAAATGGCAAATTTAAATACTTGTGGGAGAAAACTCTCAACTTTACAGCTGTGTTTTACTCTCTCATGTATGCATGGGAGTTTCATGCATGGATTAAAGGAACTTCCACATGTATAACTGAGAGCAGAATTTGTCTTTTAATATGCCTTATAGTTTAAAAAAAATCTGTTATCTGCATCTCTCCTTGGAGACAGCACTGGCTCTGGAATACTACATTTAATAGTGAATGTAGAGAACAACATCCTTGAATTGATTTTCATTTTATTTGTTTTTCTTCACACTTTTTTATTGATATTATGTGGGTTTGAATTCACTGGCAGCCATGTTCTTTCATCTTATAGGCACTAATTTGCATATTAACCTAAATGTGGATTGGAGATAACAAATATTTGGCTAGTCCATGAATTTCAGAAATGTTTTCTCTAACACAGGAAAAATATTTTTGCTTAAACTTTTAATTTTTCTTGAGTTTTAAACTAACCTCTGTAAAATTAAAAAAAGGGAATTTCATGTTTCTCTTCTTTTGAAAAGTATTTTACATTTGCTTGAATAAATATTGTCCTATGGAAGAAATCTGATTAAAAGATAGTTCCTGAACACCAACACTATGATGTCTCTAAGAATATTAAGGTATTAAAATACACATCCAATAAGCCAACAGGTGCATCCAGATCATTTTCACCAGTCCTAGAAAGATTTCTTTTTGCTCCAAGTAACCCACACATATAAAAAACCTTTTGAGCTGTCATGCTAGTGTGGCAGAATTTAGTTTTCTTCTGAAGAGCTTACTTGTCCCATGAGTATAAAGACAATAGTACACTATCCAGAAAGCCAATAAATCAATTAGCTTTAACAGCCGGTGTTCAGGAAATGCATTTATTTTCTTCATTGAAAACACAGTTTTTACTTGTAGCCATACTTCATACTGTTAAGGTCAATTTTTCTTGTGAAAATTAAATCCAGTGGCTGAAAAACTGCTCATAAATTTCATACAGTAAAAAAGAAATGTACTTACTATGTAGGATCACAAGTTTGTTTTGTTTGCAATTATCCATCTTTAGCGTAATTGAGATTCAAAACAGCAGCTAATAGTCCAGCGGTGTCAAATTACTACTGCCTGTAACTTTACCTTGTGAAATATCAGTGAGCTTTTCAGTTGCAACACAACTCCTAAAGCTCGGGTCATTTTAGAGCAATTAATTGAAAGAGGTGATTAATAGCTTAATAATGGGTTGTTCTGTGTTTAAAAAGTACAGGGAACACACGTAAGAAAAGAATATGCAATTCTGTATCCCTAAAATGTAATCTATTTGAAAAATAAGTTGTTAGCCTTTCTTACTCTTACTTTAGATGTGTATTTTGAGGCAATGTTTAAATCTATATTTTTAATAAATTGTATGAGTAGTGCATGTCGAGTGAATTCAAGGAGCATAACATGCCTGGCAGCATCTACCAAATATAACACTTAGCATTGATATAATATATACCATCTTCAGAGCTAATAATTTTTCAGTACAACACCTCTGCGATGTAGATGGGTGAATATTAATAACCTCACGTGATGATGTAGTATATCTGGCTTTGCAGCTCCCGACAGGAGGCCCCATAGTCCTACTGCTTCCTGCCCCAAGAAGCAGCAAAATGACAGGAAAGGAACAGTGAAGGCAGGTCCCACAGGTCTGCCAAGAAAGGCCTCATAAAACCTGCCAATCAGAGTCTATAAAGCTCAGATAAAAGGTGCTGCGGGGCTTCAGCAGGTCAGTTCCTGGCTGGGACAAGAGAAATAAGGAAGGGTGCTCCCCTCAGTTTTGTTTTGTTTTGTTTTTTCTGGCCACATTCACATAAGCTGGGTTTGCAGGGAGAGAAAGAACCTTAACCCCGAGGTAAGAGTGATGCTAAAGGGGGCTGAATAGGAAGAGGCCCAGGGAAGAAGCATAAGTGATTGAAAAATCAAAATCAAGCAGTATGTAGCTGCTCTTTTGTAGGGTCCCTGAATTTTAACATGGAGCAGTAGGTGAACTCAGGTTCCCATACTGCCATAGTGGCATAAAATGCATGAAGGGTACAGGGCTTATTTGAGAGCCTGAACAAAACGCTGAACTTCAAGTGTCCAATGCTGAGGCTGAAGATGCTAATGTAGGCAATGGGACTTTTCATTTATTAAACTCTTTAGTATTGTGGAAGGAGTTTGTGACTTGACTGAAGAACCAAGACATGGAAGACCCACCAACATTGGCCAGCAGGCTGCAGAAATGCCAGGGGAGGAAAGAACAGTTAGTACTACACCCAGCTGCAAGGACGTCCTCAAGAGGTGAATGCCTGCCCCATTTCACCCCATATTACAGATGAGAAGTTGAGGCAGAAGTTTGTGCCCGAGGCTGCACAAATCAGTGACAGAAGGAGAACTCCCAACCCTATGTTCATTTCATGCTGCCTTGTAAACCTTAGTGTAACACAAAAATGTAAGGTGCATATCTTTAGGGTTATACAGCTGATGTGATTGTTGACAGGAACTATATTATGAAGGTACTGAACAAAAGGGATAATTCAGACATGAATATAAATGGGAGCTATTTGCTAAATGCTGACAAGGGCCCTATATTACCATGTAAACTTAGGGCTGCAGCAATCTGAAATAGCTGAAGCAACTTTGGTCAAAGGTGGCCACTATTCTAGCTGGCTATTATTCTAGCTAATTAAGTCTGGCAGGCTCAACTCCTTCTGTTCCTTTTCCCACCTTCTACTGGCAAAGTTTGTGCACCCTAGTTAGCTCTGCACAAATCCACTCCACCAGGTGGAGGCAGTTGATCTGTCCTTCACCCTGCTCTGCCTAAGAGAGTGAGATCTGCTTCACCGTCATGTTGTCTGCATTGCCTGGAAGCAGGGGAGGGATAAAAAGATTAGTATTAAGTTTCAAGCAAGGCAGCGGCTATTCTACTGTCTGTGTAATGTCTCTAAGTATCTGTTCTGTGAACGGAATGTTCCAGAAGTCTGAGCTTGGTGCTCATGCGGTTACTAGAACAGTTTCAGCTTTCTTGACAAACTTGACACTTGAGTGTTTGTTAAAACATTGCAATGTGTCAGGAGTTACATCAAACAGACAGAGCACAATTACTTCCTCTATATTCATTGTATTTACAAGACGATTTCACAAAACAAGGCATCAAGTTAGGCAACAATGTGACATTTTCACGTCGCTAGGTCTGCCTAGGAATACCTAATGTGCAAAGAGAAGAGTCTCTCCATTTGGTAGGTACTGCATTATTCTAGGTATATAATGCATTTACATGATGCAGGGGAAAGAAGACTAAGGACATTTGAGCACAAGAATGGTCATACTACGTCACACCAGTTGTCCCTCTAGCCTATTCTCCTGTCTTACAACAGTGGCCAGTACCTGATACTTCAGAGGGAATGAACAGAACAGGGCACCTTTGTCCATAAATTTGATGATTCTCTCAAAGAATTCTATTTGGCTGAAACTCTCGTAAAGAACAGAATGATCACACATATAGATTAATGTAATATGTTGGAGAGGAGTCAACATGGCTTTTGTATAGTGCCTCCAATTTACCGGGTACTGGAGTTAAGCTAATTAGCCTGTGATTGCCAGGATTGTTTGGAGCCTTTTAAAAAATGGGAATTATATTAGCTGATGTCATCAAATCATCTGGTTCAGAAGCTGATTTAAGTGATAGGTTATATACCACAGTTAGTCGGTCTGAAATGTCATATTTGAGCTCTGTAACAGGGTATAGCAGGTCCCTCCATGACCCTGCCTGTGCCTTGCTCTAATAATCACTCAGGGTGTGTTTATACTGCACCGTAAGTCGAAATAAGATATGCAGTTTGAGCTATGCACATTTCGTATCTTATTTCAATGTTATTTCGAAATAGCTTATTTTGAAATCTGGCGCTTTCTACACAACACTTATTTTGAAATAAATCACTATTCTGAAACATCCCTTACTCTTTGTGGAATGAGGTTTACAGAGACTTTGGAATAGTGAGCCCGTTATATTTCGAAATAACAGGCATGCTCAAAGGTCTGGGTGAACAATGATGATAAAAGAGCTTTGTAAAATACAAAGATGTTTAATGCACTGAGTAAGTAAGGTGCATACTGCTGTGAGAAGCTCTATGTTTGTAGAGCTGGTGAATTGTAGCCCCAATCTTTTTGTGACCTGGTACAGAATGAACAGTTAGAATATATGGTATCATTTCAAAAAGGTAACACTAAAAATGAAAGAAAACAAAACAACAAAGATTACAACGATGTAGCAGTCTGGAATCCAGGCTTCCAGTCATGTGGGAGTTTAAAGAAATAATGAAAGTTAAAACAATGCTAAAAATAATGGGATTTAGGATTCAATGCCTCAGGTGGCTTTTTTGAAAATGGGGATAGTAATGCCTTCATATTACATACAACTGAACAGAAGTACAAAGTGGTTAAGTGATTTGCCCAAGGTGACTCAGTGACACTCAGGTATCGCATCCAGGTATCTTGACTCCCGGATTCTAAATCACTAAATTGCACTTTAAGATTGTAAACTTGGATTGCTCGGTTGATCTGTGTTTGGAAGTAGACTTGATTTACCCAGTCAAGATTGATCTGGAGGAAGTCCTTTTAGAATAATTAGAGATAGCTAAGGGCAGCCATTAGTGTCATTTTCAGATAAGCTGCTCTTCTTCTTCTCTCTAGGGTGAAAGCTATTTCCTTCTTTAGCAGCTGAAGTTTTATTTGAGGCTTCACAATTGTCATTAGCATCCATGTAATCTAGAGTTATCGTTCCAAACAGGTTGCTCAGGAAACTCTGAGAAGGTAGTAGCTCGTTTAAGAAAAAATCAGAGTGGGAGAATTAAGAAAAAGCAGGAAAGTAAGAAGATAATATGGTGATAAGGCCAAGCAGAAATAGTTGCAGCTGCTTTTTTTTTTTTTGACATAGTATAGTGAATTGCAGTAATGGTGTAAATACAAAATACATAAAGATATAAAGGCTTGAAGGTGTGAAGAGGCTTAAAGAAAATGGAGAGAATGAGAAGTAGGAGAAGAAGAAATGTAAATGAAAATGTGCAAATTTAGAAAAAAAAGTAAAAAAAAGATTTACTCTCCTGAAGTCAGAAAATATTTAAAACTGAAAACCAAATCATGGTATTTCCCTGTTTTCATTCCCTGTCATTACTCTGCTATATGATAGAATTTCAGTAATATTCTGGAAATTTTGCTTCAGTGTCATTGCATCCTATTGCTGACATTGGAAATAACATACAAAGGTCCAGATCCACACCTGGTGTATGTCAGTGTTGGTCCACTGTCATCAATGGAGCTATTCCGATTTACACTGGCTGAGGAGCTGCCAGAGTATTTTTTACAGTGTTTTCTGTAGTGAAGGAGCATTTTGGAACGAAAGGCCTTTTGCTTAGGTACTGATCAGCAGTGAGGAAGGCAGGAGAGGAAAAAGCCACATTTTCGCTCCAATTAATGTAACTTTTTAGTTGAGTCTTGAGAGGAGCGTTCTTACTCACCCAGAGATGCTAAACCAAAATCTACTGTTGCTAAATTGGGCCATGCAAAAAGAGATGAGACCTGGGGGTGGTTGACTATGTGGAGATTTCCAGATTTGTCATGTAGACTTTTGGAGGGCCTGACACTCTGCATTATTCTTTATTGATGCCTTCTCATCTCTACTTTCGACTCATTACCTCTGAATAGTAAAATTCAAAATTACATAGGTGCTGAGTGGGTCACTTGGATAATTAAATCTGACTGTCACTTTCATTTCATAGAAGCAGCTGTGGTGCAGTGCAGCTAGAACAGGGATGATAAGGAGATTAATCATTGACTTGCTGTTTGACCGTAGTCAAGCTCTTCAGCTTCCATATGCCTCGAACAAACTAACTTCCACCATAAACCAAAATGGGCCATATGTTTTTGCTCACTTGCCTTTGAAAAGCACAGAGAATGTCGTTTTTTAGTGCATGTCTACACTACCAGCTTTGAGGAAACTGTGTGCATATGTCTCCGCAACCTGGAAATTACACCTTCAGCTTAGAGTTTAGACATAGCCTTAGTGTTGTGTGCTTGGAGTGCTATTCAGTAGTAGAAACAAGTAGACAAATTAAAAACTCAGCAATTAAATTGGGCAAGCACTGCCTAAATTCAGAATTTGGCTTTAAGCTGATTTCCCATTAAAGACAGAAAATGACCTGTGTGTGGAAGATAAAAGACAACAGAGACTGTTGAACACTAACGTAATTTGAAGTCTTTCTTAGTGAGATGCTGCATTGAGAGCCATGCACGCACAGATGTACACAGATCCAGTCTCAATCTAACTTTTTATTGACAAACAGGACATTCTCTGACTTGCTATACCTATAGGTATACAATTGGGGGAGTTCTATTACTTACTCCAATAATGTACAGGTTGGACCTCACCAGTCTGGTACCCTGGGGACCTGACTGATCCTGAACGAGGGGATTTGCCGGACCAGGAGAGGTCCCTCCCCTCCTGGCCTGTGCTGTCACTGGGTGAGGGCTCCAGTGTGCCCCCCTTCTGCTCCAGCCCTCTGGGGCTCACTAGATGCCACCGGCCCCGGAATGCCACAGCCAGAGCTCCACAGCTGGGGCAGAAGTCTGTGGCTGCCTGGTTCCGCAGCTGGTGCTGAAGCTGTGCAACCGGGGCAGAGATTCACAGCTGCCTGGCTCTGCAGCTGGTGCTGGAGCTGCAGAGTCAAGGGCTGGGGTGGAGGGCTGGAGCCAGAGCTCTGCTGCTGGGGCCAGAGTTCCCTGGCTGCTGCTGAGGCTAGGGCTGGAGCTTTCCGGCCACTGGAGCCAGAACAGGGACAGAGAGGAGCTCCACATCTGCCACTGGGGCTGGAGATCCCCTCCATGTTTTCCCCCACAACGCACACGGGGTTCCCGGCTGGGTTGGCAATGCCCCGTATGGCGCCCCCAATGGCCCCGCCCTCAGACCTTCCTGTTCCTGGGCTCTGCGGTCCAGGAACATCTGTGGTCCTCACAGTGATGTGTCCTGTGTAAGTAACTTTGTTCAACAAGTGTGTAAATTTTAATATTACACAGACCTGAATGCACAACGCTAAGTATAAACTCAATGCATTGAATAATGAATTGACTGTATAATGGGTATATACAGCCTTCAGCCACCTGAAAACCAATCAATGAACCACCTGGGTGGAGATCACCCTCCCACTGAGGGTTAGCAGAAGAAGAGAGAGACTAAAGATTTCTGCCGTGCAGCAGATAGTGTTGCTGATGTTGATTTTGAAACTATCATAATAAATTAATGAAAGTTAGATGTTAGCTTTGCTAGATATGCTCTCCCTAGGCAGAGCCCAGTGGGGAGGTGGCTCGGGGGCTCCGTTAGGGTCCTTTCCACATCCACTTTCCCTGAAGCGTCTGCAGACCCTGTGCTGTGCTGTGCTGCCCCTCTCGTTAGGGAAGGCTCTCTCCTGCGCGCCCCCAGCCCAGGTGCCGGCCTGGGCTGGATTCAGGCGGGAGGCTTGCCCTGCAGGGGGCTGTCTGGGGCACCCCGTTTTGTCCCCCTTGCACTAGTGTTTCTGCATCAGACTTAACTGTGATTCACCCCCCTTTTTTTTTTGGTCTCAATGAAAGTCTCTTTCCCATGATCTTTCTGTAAGAAGGCATATTGTTTACTGTGGGCTTGCTTCTTACAAAACAAGTGGTGCCTGTCTAGCACTGCCACGAGAAGCATTTTTAAATGTAGTTGGCTAGGTTTTTTTTTCTGATTGTCCTGTTCTGATTTCGTAGGCTGAAGTCCTCTCTTCCAACAGCTGAATAAACTATTCAGTCAAGTCATTGTGGCCATGGTTAAACGTGTGATTCCATTTAACTTAATTCTTGAAATTCTGATGAAGGAAACAATTGAACATTAACACTAGCAACCTGGTATGTGGGACATATTATTTAGCTCTGAAAAGGTCCCATGAAATCTATGCATATTTGCTTTCATGAAAGCCATATATAGCCTTGACTATTCCCAGTGAGAATTGTTACCTTGTCTGGTGCATTTTGTAATATTTGCTGCACAGTACATTTAGACAATTTTTCTATTGGTTTGTCCATGTTTGGCCAGCAAGCATGAGTTCTTGCTGAAGTTTTCATTTTAGCCATCTCTGAGATATCAAATTTTCAGCACTTTTTGCAGCTTTATCAGACTGACTGGCCCTCACACTGCACACAGAAAACATGTCCCTCAAACAGTAGAATGGGAGATAATACAATTGTTTTCAGACTGACATGTGTTCTCACTAACCTCATATTCTCATGATAAGTTAGGATAATCCCTAATTCTTTTCTCTTACTGCAGCATTGCAGAGATGCCCAGTAAAGTCTCTATTTGAGATATGTTAATTAAATCCATTGACTGTATCCTGCAAACTGATGCTAGACTATTCAGTTATATGAATGCTTTGCTCTTCTACAGCCAACTTCATACTGGTTCTTGTTGAGGAACAAAGCCCAGCATTGCAAACATGCAAACGTCATTATGGGAATACCTTTTCTGGGACTGAATAAAGATGTCAGCTTGATAGGCTGTTATTGAGGTAAAAGGTCAACTATATAAATACCAGAGAAATTTCTTAATACCCCCAAGCCAAATGGAGGGGCTCTTTGTCTATTTGCTCATAATTGTTTTCAGCTGATGTTAACAAACGAGATGCAAATACAACTAACTGGTCTTTCGAAGTTGTCAGGCAGAACAGGCTCCATAACTGCTCCTGTGCATCGGGGTTAGCCATTATAAGTCAGTCTCTGGGGAAGTACTAAGTCAGTAGAATTCCTGTCTTCCTTAAATAGTTCTGCACAGGTTAGCTGCTGCTATATTTAATTTTTCGGAAATAGAGCATTCATGATTGTTGCAAATTTTGGAAAAAAAAAAAAGTCTTGTAATTTATTATTATTCTCCTAGAAAATAGGGAAGGGATAGTTCAGTGGTTTCAGCATTGGGCTGTTAAACCCAGGGTTGTGAGGGGCTGTTTAGGGATCTGGGGAAAATCTGTCAGGGATGGTATTTGGTCCTGCCATGAGGGCAGGGGACTGGACTCAATGACCTCTCAAGGTCCTTTCCAGTTCTCTGAGATGGATATATTATTAAATGCAACTATGCAATGTTTGCAGGACTTGAGACATTCTTTACAACAATAATTTTATCATATATCTTAGCTGGGCCCTTTTGATCAACCACATGACTACAGTTCTCAATTTTCTTTGCATTTAACCTTGTTTATTCTTACCCCATAGCATGTCTAGCCTCAGCAACACCAACAATTCCAGGGTTCCCTTTCAGTGGATCTTTGTTATAGCAGAGAAGTGACTACTACTCTATTAAATAGAAACCATCCATTATGGGTCTACACAGTATAGACGTGCTTAAGATTCAGATTTAATTTGATCTGTAAATAAGCATGAGCCAAGTCCATCTCTGTCCACCTGCTAATGTACAATATATAGTAAAAAAGCCTATGTGATCCAGGATTGTCAAGGCTGTTCCCCACTCTGGCACTCTAAGTGCAGAAGGGGCCTGCAAGAGACCTTAAAGACCTTAAAATGTTACAGTTTAAGGGGGTAATTATATGTGCTCAGCACAGAGAAGTCCAAACAAACCCTAAAATAAAGAAAATAACCTGATTGTGTCTGTCTAAATATTTTCTGTTCTACTCACATATCTGTTGTTCCAAGATCTGTTCCTTCCCTAGGTATGGATGTCACTGGATCATGTTTTGCTCCCTAGCTCAGTTCACGTCTCCCAGCTCTGCTCTGGTCAAACGAAGACTGGAATAGGAAGATCACTGCTTCCAATTCCAAAACCCACACTCTGTTTTCATTGGCTCGCCTGCTTCCTACCAACTCACTTCCTGCTTCCTTAGCATTCCTGGAAACTCTCTAGGACCCCACTGTCTATGGTTTTAACCCTTTCACGCAATTTGTTAACTGAATGGTTGGAATGTCCAGAAAAGGATATTACCTTTCCATTTCATCATACTCCCCATTTCCAAGCAGATGGAATATAGATATTTTGTTCCTGCTAAGGAGCTTGAGTACCTCTATTCCCACCTACTCCCCAACTCCCTAGTGGTGGAAGCCATCAACCACTATGAGAGGGAAGGTGAGCTGGAGGCAACCCAGAAAATAAAGACTTGAAGAGACTGAATTTATTTGGACGTAAACTTTATTTGTCCTCCATCCTTCAAGTATGGGTGGCAAATCACCAGGCCTTCATAGCTTGCTATGACATAAACATGTATCAGGCTCCAACGAAATTTGAGCCTTCTCTCCTGGAAGACTTGAAGAAAGAGCTTCAGGCCCTGGTGGAGGGGCAACTAGGATAGCACTCCAGGTTGCTTCGGATGTGGTAGGTGCAGCAGCCCATAATGTGGTGTCGGCTGCCTCCATATGGAGGGCATCCTGGCTGCTTCTCTTCGCTGAGGCAAGCAGTCTATACAGGACCTCCCATTCAAAAGTGCTGCCCTGTTTACAGAGCAGACAGACACTAAGCTGCATGGCTTGAAGGACTGCTGCATCACCCTCCACACACTTAGGCTGTATGCCTCAGGGACTGTGTGCAGAAAGTTTAAACCACACACTCCCCTTACTCAGCCTTCCAATCCCATCAGGACACAGGTAAGGAAAATATGAGGGGTTCAGGAAGAGAAAGGCCAGACCTCAATCTTCCTCCCAGGTGGGATTGTCCCATCCCAAGGATGCATCCAAGTGTCTCTTTTGAGGATACGCTTGAGGATGACATGCCTCTCAGAACACCATGAGATCCATCCCTTGAGGTGTTCTCCCTCCATTTGCACCCCTTCCTCCCTGCATTACTATGAACCATTGTGCCAGCAAGAGTCTGACAGAATTGGTTTGCTACTCTGATGAGCCATGCACTGCTTCCTTCATGGACTTTCCCGCTCTGCCCAGACCTGTTTTCTCAGGACCACGGCCACCTTTTCCACCTGGACCTATAGTTGCTTCACCTCATGGCATGGCTGCTCGATGGCTAAATATGGAGGAATAGTCATACACTGCAGTGGTTCAGCAGGTCCTCTTGGGAAGCCGCTAGCTGTCGACCAGACAGATGTATGTGGCCAAGTGGAGTTACCCTGATGGAGGCTCTATGCTGACCATCCTCGATTATTTTCTCTACTTACAGGAGGGCAAGGTGCTTGTGCACCTAGCAGCAATCTTGGCCTTCCTCCACCGATATAAGGCCAGACTGTGTTTTCACATGACATGACAGTCAGATTCCTGAGGGAACTAACAAGAAGAGATGACTCCATGACTTGGATCTCTGTAGGACCCTCGCTTTCTGCATTGAAAGAACAAATCTGTTCTGTAAGTCGCCTCTACTTTTTTGTTGCTTACATGGAGAGGATGAACGGGCCCCTGGTATCCACACAGTCTCCAACTGGGTAAGCTCATGCATTTGGACATGCTATCAGTTGGTGGGTGTTCAACTGCCCCTGCTCACTAGGGCCCATTCAACCAAAGTGTAAGCCTCCTCTATAGTCTTCTTCATCAGTGTCCCCATACAGGAAATTTGCAAGGCTGTGACGTGGTCCTTAGTGCAAACCTTTGCTTTATACTGTGCCCTGATGCAACAAGCCTGAGAGGATGCGGCCTTCAGAAGAGCTGTGTTGCCGAAAGCTTGTCAGTGAACTCCTCCCACTTCCAGAGACACTGCTTGCAGTTACCTATGTTGAATGGACATTAGCAAGCACGTAAAGAAGAAAAGACAGTTACCTGTATCCATAACTGGTGTTCTTCAAGATGTGTTTTTCATGTCCATTCAGCTTTCCACCCTCCTTCCCCACTATCGGTGTTCTCTAGAAAGAAGGAACTGAAGGTGGAGGGGACTGGAGGCACCCTATATAGCATGGCATGTGTGTGCTCTTCCAGGGGTGCCTGAGCCGGCTTCCCTATCAGTAGTGCTGAGGGAAAATTTTCTCACACTGGTGCATGTGGTGAACACACACACACACACACACACACACACACACACACACACCCCTGCATTGAATGGACCTGAGCAACCCATCTTGAAGAACATCAGTTACGGAAACAGGTAACTAACTGTCTTTTCTGTTTTATGCCTGAAAACACTGTAATATTTAACATGACTCTAAATAACTTTGATAATCCATACAGGAGATAATGGCAGCATATCCTGTTCCATTTTTAAAGGATTCCCAGCCACTTGAAGTTTTCCCAAAATGATATCCATAGATATTTATAGTGACTGTCACTATTGGTAGCATGGTATCTCAACGCACAGTTTTAGTTCTTTTATTCTTTCTGATGTTGTCACAGATTTTCACATACAAACATGTATGTCTAGTACATAAGAACATAAGAACATAAGAACGGCTGTACTGGGTCAGACCAAAGGTCCATCTAGCCCAGTAGCCTGTCTGCCGACAGTGGCCAGCACCAGGTGCCCCAGAGGGGGTGGACCGAAGACAATGATCAAGCGATTTGTCTCCTGCCATCCCTCTCCAGCCTCTGACAAACAGAGGCCAAGGACACCATTTTATCCCCTGGCTAATAGCCTTTTATGGACCTAACCTCCATGAAATTATCTAGCTTCTCTTTAAACTCTGTTATATTCCTAGCCTTCACAGCCTCCTCTGGCAAGGAGTTCCACATGCTGACTACACACTGTGTGAAGAAGAACTTTCTTTTATTAGTTTTAAACCTGCTACCCATTAATTTCATTTGGTGTCCTCTAGTTCTTCTATTTAGGAACTAATACATAACTTTTCTTTATCGGCCCTCTCCACACCACTCATGATTTTATACACCTCTATCATATCCCCCCTCAGTCTCCTCTTTTCTAAACTGAAAAGTCCCAGTCGCTTTAACCTCTCCTCATAAAGTCTTACAGGACTTTATATGCAGTTTTCCGTAGGTACAGCAATAATGTGGTTAAAGGTTTATCCAGCCGCTATGAAGGTATTGAAATTTGTTTGTTCAGTCCAACATTTACTGAATGTAACATTAATTTGATGTGCATCATCCTCATGTTGGAACAATTTCTTTGTGTGCGTTGTGTTGCATTCTGTATTCAGTATCTATACCTTGTGAATATGTCAGGTCAATCTCGCTTAGCAAATATTTCTGTATGGCTTCAATGTGTCTGACCATCACCAAGTGATTCTCCAAAGCATCATCAAAATTAGTTCCAAATTCACAGTGCTGGCATAAATTCTTCTGTTCTTTGTTGGCAAAAGGTTATGGAGATTAATGCCTATATACATATAATGGTTATTTTTAAAATTAATCTCTCTTTGCTTCACTGGTGCTGTGAACACGAGGCAGTCCATAAGATTTACATCCTCTGTAGCTGACAATGGGTACCTTTTTGTTATTGCTCATTATTAGTGTAGCAAAATATTTCAACATTTTATGTATAGAATTCTGAGCTATCATAGCATTCATCATAGGGGTACAGGTGTCAAAAAAATTGGAAAGTATACCTATACTAGGTCAAGTTGGCTACAAGAATTTTAATGAATTCTGCATCTTTTACAAGAATGGGAAAAAATAAACCGTAAGAAAATTTGTAAGAATTTTGATAATTTAAAGAGCTCCATGTCTTATCATTATGCAAGTCACTTGTACAATTTTCTATTTAATTTAACAATATTAAACTAATAAAGAAGTATATTGCATTCTTCACAGCCTTAGGATTAACTTGATGAGTTGAGACACAGAGGCTTTGTCTGCACTGTGGGGTTTTTGCGCAAAAAGCTTTTTGCGGAAGAGATCTTCTTGTGCAAAAGTGTGTCCACACCTCAAAAGTGCATCGCAAAAGCAATGTGCTTTTGTGCAAGAGAGCATCCACACTGCATGTGTGCACCTATGCTTTTTCTGATAGGCTCTTTTTGCACAAGAAACCCCTGCGGAGGTCCACACATGACTTTTGCGCAAGAGCTGTAGCGCAAAAAGGAGTTATTCCTCGTGGGGAAAGGAATAACTCTACTGGCAAAAGCCCTCTGTCCTGTCGATTTACTGTATTTTTTGTGTGTGCAAAAACGCGCTTGAGGTGTGGACATTCCCCTGTTTGTTGCACAAAAACCTTGTGCAAAAAACCTTGTAGTATAGACATAGCCAGAGAGAGAAATAACAGACAAGGCAGTCTGTACCAAAGAACCAATTATTGTAGGCAACGTTTTTAAAAAGTTACAGACACAAACAGTAAAACCTGCCTTTATGTACCTGAAAGTCATGACAGTGATGCTTAAATAGCAAATGAAAAAATGTCTCAGTAAGTTTGGCAGCTTTACAGTGTGATTTTCTTTAAAAAAAAATCATCATTTGGTATCTCCTGTATGTGAGTTACATCTGTAATGCATGATGAAAAGGTAGAAGTTGCATCTATTGCAGACGATATTGAGTATCAGCATTTTGGAAATCAAAAATACAAGACTGGCAGAACTTGCTTAGAAAAAATTCATACTTATTTAAACATCTTGGGCTCATAATTGTTTCACCCAAACATGTTGAGCTTCACTTTTATGTAAAGATAGGGCTCCATTAACATTGATGATAGTACCAATGCTGCTTGTATACTTCTATTTTGTTGGCTAGCATCACAAATACTATCTGAAAAGTTGTGTGAGTGGGGATGCCAAAATACTGTGAATTGAAAGAGGCAGGGAGGGGGAAAGAAAAATGTGATATAAGCACAAAATGGGCCTAGAAGCAGAGGGAAAGGGATTATTATATTGGGGCTCAAGCAGGAGCATGAAGCACATGGTACAATGATAGCAATGTTTTATTAGTTAATCAGTATGGTTAATTAGTTAATTATGTTCCCATAATATAAGAACTAGGGGTCACCAAGTGAAATTAATAGGTAGCAGGTTTAAAACAAACAAAAGGAAGTTTTTCTTCATGCAGCACACAGTCAGCCTGTGGAACTCCTTGCCAGAGGATGATGTGAAGGCTAGGACTTTAACAGGATTCAAAAAAGAGCTAGATGAATTCATGGAGATTAGGTCCTTCAATGGCTCTTAGTCAGGATGAGTAGTAATGGTGTCTTTAGCCTCTGTTTGTCTGGAAATGGATGACAGGAGAGGGGTCATGTGATGATTGCTTGTTTTATTCACTCCCTCTGGGGCATCTGGCATTGGCCACTGTTGGCAGACAGCAGGATACTGGGCTAGATGGACCTTTGGTCTGACTCAGTATGGCCATTTTTATGTTCTTACAGTACTACTCCAGGTATAGTGGTATAGTGGAACTTATAATAATAATTCTTTAAGTCCCTGCCAGATCTGTAATGGGGAAAGAGGATAGAATGTGCAGGATTTTCAGAAGTGTTTATATTTGACCCAGATCTAATCCCATTAAAGCCAACGTTAAACCTCATATTGGCTTCAGCAGGATCAGAGTTAAGTCAGTGTTTAAATGCTCACCTTTACCATATACAGACAGCTGGTGAGTTGCTTCTGGAAGGTAACTACTGGGGCATAGTAGTGAGGCAGCTCTGACTTAGTATGGATGAGAAGCACTCTACGGGGATCAAAGAACAGGTCATGATAATAGATATTTATATCTGTAGGCATTGGGCCTATACACAAGTAGCCAATTCCCCCAGAAAGTGGAGGCTATGTCTCAGTAGCAAAGTGAATCTAAGTTGTCATGACAAGAGGGGCATGCTTGTAGGAATCCACCACAATAAGACAGAAACTGCTTGATGTAAAAGTGAGGCATGAAAACATTCACAAATGGGGAATGGAACTCCTTGCAATTAGGGTCAAATACATCTCTCTCTGATGTTGCTGTAAAGCATCCAGGAAACAGCCACCTGAAATGTTGTACAGCTGGATGAAAACTATTTTGATTTTGTAAGCAGGTTGGCGCAATCATCATGGCACACAAACGCTTAGGGCAGACCCAGGACTTTTTTCCTTGGGTGATTGACTAGTCTGAAATGCTTTAATACAATGTATGGCAGAAAACTGCTGGGCCTGCCTGGATTATTAATGGCAGATATAAGAAGCATCTGGAATGGAGGGAGCTAGTATTTACCCACCAAAGCAAATATTTGATACCTGAGTTATCCAGGGACAGCTGGGGACTGGACATATTTTTGGCTGATTGAGGAGGAAACTCTTAACTCCCTGGGAACCCAGCTGGAGAGGTGGGAGAGGCAGGCAAGCTAATTGCTGGCACTTTCTTGTTACGGATTTCCAATGCAGGTATTTGTTAGAGGTGATATAGTTCCATGACAAACCAGAGTTGGAAGCTGCAGAAAGGCTGTGGTTCCTAATGTCTTGCATAGCAGTGAGACAGCTCCTCCCCCTTTTATCCACCTCCCCCTTAATCATAATACAAAAGGAGAGTGATGGGATCCTAGCAATGGATTGGGATGGGGAGGGATGATGGTGGCCTTCCCAAATAAGTGAAAATGATAAAGAAAAACACAATGGCCTGGGCTGACCGTGTTATTACTGGGTGTTCCCAGTGATGTTAAAGTGTGGAGTAATTAACTCACATTTACTGTATCTTGTCATTCTTCCTGTGTGATGGGGACAATGAGAAAATGGAGCACATGGTGAGGATACGCCAAAGTTATGAACCGGAAGGAATGTGAAATGCTAGAAGAGCACTGAATTGAGATTATAATCTACAGGTTGTGCCCTGATATGGGACAAAATTCATACTCAACCTTCACTTAAGTGACTTCCCATTCACTTACCCAACATACAAGCCATGCATTTACTTCAACATGCGTTTTATGCTGATATCCTCTTTCTGCCCTTCTTTCCTAAATTGAAGACCTGATCCATTTACTTCAGAGGGAGCTGTATTTTACCCTAACTGCAAACAGTCCCATTCCCCATCTATGAATGTTTTCATACCTCACTTTCACATGGAGCAGTTCTGTCTTATTGTGGTGGATTCCTACAAGTCTTTAATGCCATAGAAAAAAACTGGTGGTATATATTTGTTTTCATTGTAGCTTGGCTTCTTTTTGGAGAAGGGATGTGTAAAAATGATGTTGATTATTCTCATGTTTGCTTGCTAAAGCCAGGAATGATATTCCCTATTGTATTTCACCAAGGATTACACATTGCCTTATGCACCCAGAGTTGGAGAATTTAAAAGCAGTGTCTGGTTGGTCCATGCATGTGTCCTGATTCATTTCATAGTTCTGTCTGAGGCAATAAAGGGTGGAAAACTGCTGCATCCCTACTACCTTTTTACTTCCACATAGTTCAGGTTAGAACCTTCAGTGTCCAAACCTCTGAGAGAATTTTATTTCTTTTGACAAATCCCACCTCTCCAATCGGAAGACCTAGAAGTGTGGCCTTAACAAATTTTGTAGCCATGAAAACCATGTCATGGACAGTGAAATCTGACCTCCCCTGTGAAATCTGATTATTGGGGAGGGAGGCTTTTACCATTTTCTGAGCTCCAGCTGGTCCTGGATGAGCTGAGGAGGGGCAGGACTTCTTTCCCTTCAGGGCCTGTCACAAAGTCAGTCAGATCCATATCTATGAACCTCTTCTAGCTGCAGGAAATTCCACAGCTGTGCGGCCTTCAGAGCCCACATTGGCTTTTGCATTTCCTTCTGAGCTGGGCTCCCAGCCAGCAGCCCCAATGTCCTGCACATCATCCTGCCCACCGATGCCCATTCCGAATGTCCCATGTCCCATCTTCCAGTGGTCTGTGCATGCAGACACTAGGAGCAAATGTGAAAAGAATAGCCTTAGAGACAGAAGAGTCAGCATCAAAATCACCCTTGTGATCAATTTTGAAGGAGGGGGCAATTATGTCTACAACTATTTGCCTAAGAACCCAAGCAATTCCCATGCATTATTTAAAAGTGAGTCTGCTTGCATGTTGCTAAACAGGGCTGTCACGAGGGAGGTACAAGGCACTGGGGCAATCTCCACTGCAATGCCCCAGGCCCAGGGCCTGGAGCAACATCCCCCCCCATGCTGCAGGCCCTGCCAATGCTCCACCTTATCTCCTCTCCCTAGCAATATAGCCCAGGGGATTATAGGGGCCTGGCATGGAGGCAGCAGGGTTTGCCTCATCCCCACTCACCATGTGGGCAGCTGGAGCTGGAGTGGCCCAGCAGCCTGCTCTGCTGTGCCCTGCCATACTGCCCTTCTGGCTCACTGTGACTCATTGTGCCTCACTCGGGAACCAGAGTGCCCTGAGGCTGGAGCACTCTGCTTCTCCCCGCCGCTGAGAAGCCACATGCAGCAGAATGGGAGAGGAGGGTGGAGCAGGGCAGAACAGAGCAGGCTGCCAGGCTGCCCCAGCACCCAACACCCATGTGATGAGTGGGGGGGTTGGGGCAGCCACTGCGGGGCCCCCAGAAGTGTGGGACCTGGGGCAGCTGCCCTTATTCATCCTATAGATGGGACGGTTCTATTGCAGTGCACCTTATGCCTTTTTTGCCTACAGGTTGAAAACCAGGGGTCTCTGGTCCAGTGGGTCCATGGATGTTCCAGAACCAGAGTCCCAGTGGAGGGCTGGTGGCAGGGCAGAGTGCTGCCAGCCCAGGGCTGGGAAGCCTGATGGGGCCAGCAGGGGTGGCAGAAGGCTCTGACCAACAGCCAGGCCAGGTCTGAGAGGGGGCACTGGAATGGGGGCCAGAAATGACCTTGCCGCATCTGGGAAAATCCCTCATCTGGGACTGGTCAGGTCCCAAGGATGCTGGACCAGCGAGGTCAACCTGATGCATTATTTTTTGCATAATTCGCCATGTTCTTGTTTGTTACATAGGTTGTCTAAATTCTGCAGTATGTCAAAATACTCTTAGGTATTTTCTGTATCCAAAGGCTGAGTGACATGCATACAATGTACCAATTCCACCAGGTACATCTACCAGACAAGGAAAAAAGGCATGTAAATAGAAATATCAGACTGGTGCCCGAAGTAATGTATCTGCTTTTAAAATAGTATGTACATGCACATATGTGTACCTGTTGATGCCTACTGAAATAGATAGTATTTCTGAGGCAGGTATATACAACATAGTGGAAGGACAGAAATTCACAAATTGATCATAAAATGAATACAAAAATATTTTGTTCTGTTCACTCTCATATGTGGTGCTAATTGTGTTTTCTTTGTGAACTGCCATCAAGAGAGAGAAGGAACTCATATTCTGAACTATACATGTAACATGTCAGAAAATAACCTGTTCCTATGTTCCTTGCATATTCAAATCTGTTTTTCATGCACACACAATTCAGGATCTGGCCTGTAGTTAGCAATATGTACTGATTAATATCAAATATTTTGTCACTGGTTACATATGAATTTGTTTATTAATTACATTATTATAGAACTTGAACTGCAACCAGAATTCTCAGCTTCCCCAAGAATGCAAAAAGAACTGAACATAGTTTTTATGTTTCTGCTATTTCAGCTTGCCATTGATCTATGGTTTATATCGTGGCATCATACGTAAAAAGGTATCATACCTTGCTGTGCTGGTTTAAAGAGAAATTGACACTATTACTGGTCAATGATTAGGGTAGCAGAATGGATAGGCTAATATCAGAGAACCAGGAATCTGCCTCTACATATCCTTTTGGAGACCAAGGGCATCATCCCCCTAGTATATCAGTCCTGTATTTGATCCAAGACTCTAAGCTGTGTCATGCGCTAGGCTGAGATCAAGTATCCAAATTTCCAGACTGGCTGTTCTTCCCATGTGCCTTTTTAGTGCAATGACTCCCAGGCTGTGTCTACACTGGCGCAATCTCACGCAAAAGCAGCCGCTCTTGTGCAAAAACTTGCTGCCTGTCTACACTGGCTGTGTGTTCTTGTGCAAGTAAACTGACGTTCTAACGTATGAAATCAGGGCTTCTTGTGCCAGAACTCTGATGCTCCTGCTCAGGAATAAGCCCTTTTTGTGCAACTGTTCTTGCGCAAGAGGCCAGTGTAGACAGGCAACATGGATTTCTTGTGCAAGAAAGCCCTATGGTAAAAATGGCCATCAGAGCTTTCTTGTGCAAGAGAGCGTCTACACTGGCATGGATGCTCTTGCGCAAAAGCACATCTCTTGCGCAAAAGCACATGCCAGTGTAGACGCTCTCTTGTGGAAGAGTTTTTGCAGAAGAACTCTTCCGCAAAAGAGTTTTTGCGCGTGAGAACGCGCTAGTGTAGACGTAGCCCCCATTGTATAAGGGTCCTGTCTTTTAACTATTACAGCAAGTTAGAGGTTGGGGCTCAATGTCCCATAAAATGCAGAAAGCATTAGTTTGTCCAAGATTGAGCCTATCCTGTCTGCTGCTACCTCATCTGTAAGCCAGGAGAGTGATTTTATTTTAGCTGACATGAAAAATTCAGAAACATATCTAGAATAATGAGTTGCCACAGCTGAATATATGGAAGAATGTCTGTTTTTGGCAAGAACTTTGATGACTCTAAAAATTTGTAGAGAAATTTAAAATCCTTATTGGAGTGAATTGATTAGTGAGATTTAATTTTACTTTTAGCTCTCTGATATTGTTGTAAATATATTTCATCTATAAAGCATAAAAAAGTACATTGATCTGACAGGATATAAATTATTTTCTTTTTGCCACCATGGCTTGAGGGACTTATTTAAAGTCAGTTGTACTATTTTTTGCCCCCAAGATGTGTAATATATATTTTAAGGAAATGTGGATTACTATAAGACACCTATATTATTTGTGTGATTAATATTAGTGTTACAGTGAATGAGGTCTTGTGGTCCAACTTTGCTCTTATAGTGACTTAATCATTTCTCACAACGGCAAAGTCATCTTAATAAAACATTCTACACACCAGTTTGTTTTTCTGCAAATGACAAATGCAACTGTAGTAAGATGTGAATTTTATGTTATTAAATATATAGCATCATAAATTTAATTTACTGTACTACATGTACATTATAACATTATACAGCAGAGCTGAATCTGAATACAAACCCATTTCTCCTAGCTTGTAGGGGCTGAAATGTAAATTGTGGCAAATAGTACATTTAAAGTTCAGTCCTCAGGATAATAATTCTGTAGTTTTGGATATGGAAAGAGATAAGCTTTGTGGAAGTATTACAAATTACAAACATGAAATTTTAACTATATGTGTAATTACTTGATCATACCTGCAAGATAATAACGATGTACAGATTTTCAGCACTTTATTCTGATTTCCTGTTTTGGTTAGTGACAGGTTTGTATTTGTACTTGTACTTCTACAGGAAAATTATGATCTGCAAAATTGAAAGTGATCCAAAATGTGGAAGAACAGAATTAAATTGTACCTGTATGTGTATAAAACAAAAAACATGATACAATCAGTGGTGAAATGGAAATTATTCTTGTACTCTTAGATGAGTGCTGCTTTTTAAATTGTATACTGACAATTGCACTACACTGTGAAAGACCCTTTGTAAAGGCCTGAGTCTCAGGGGTTCTGAGCACTCTCAGCTGATTATCAGGCCGTAAGGGTGAAATCTACCCCGTTCTGAAAGCCTAGGCATCCCTTAAACCTTTTAAATCAATGAGGAGTCCTGTGGCACCTTAGAGACTAGCAGATTTATTTGGGCATCAGCTTTTGTGGGTAAAAACACCTTTGTCAGATGAAGTGTTTTTTACCCATGAAATCTTATGCCCAAATAAATTTGTTAGTCTTTAAGGTGTCACAGGACTCCTTGTTGTTTTTGTAGATACAGACTAACACAGCTACCCCTCTGAGACTTTAAACCTTTTACTGAGGATTAGGTGGGACTTTAATGTGCATATACCTTGTATTGGTCCTCTGTATGGATGAATGGTGCTCTAAATGCATGACTTATATTGAGAGAGAATTTAGTACTTGGCTCCTGTGCTGTTTTTAGCTCTTTTAAGCATGTTTGCTACCTTTTCAGAAGAATAGTAAAATACTGAGTACATCAAAATTTAAATTACTGCAATATGTTTCCTTAAAAGTATTATGTTAGGTAAGTCACAGGACAAGAACATGAAACTAATAAAATGCCGTGTATGTTATTGCTGCATAAAGACACAGTACAATACCTTCTCATTAGTCATGGAATTAGTTTGGGTTTTGTTTTGAGAGAGACACAATGTGCCATCTCAGTGACTGAGTGCACATACAAAAAATGTAATATAATATTCACAAATGTATTGACAACCATAATCATAGATGAACTCTGTCACAGAACATAGCTATGTACTTTCCCCAAACACAGATGTGTTTTACACTGTCCTGAAGGACAACACGTTCAGGCATTGGTGGGATAATGGGAGGGGTGAATTCTAGAGCCAAGGACTGATTTCTGAGAACTATAGGCCTCAACCTCCCTTATCTTTAAATTTGAGCAAGAGCTTCTTAGCTGATCTCTATTGTCATGGTAGCAAACTGGGAGAGGTGAAGCTCTCAGTACTTTGTTGTTTGTTCTTATAGCCAGGAACTGGGAGCCAGGTATCCAAGGTTTTATTCTCAGGTCTGTATTCACATGCTTTGTGATCTCAGGAAGTCATGTGCCTTTTCTGAGTCTCAGTTTACCCATCTGTAACTAGAAACTTACCTGGGGAAATTCTTACCAGGGCTGAATTTGGGCCTGTCAGGGCTAATATTAGTATTACTGAAGGCATGATTTGACTCTTTTATGTGCACTTTTCATAAGACATTCCAAGTCTCAGAGATCACATATCTATGTGGAAACTTTATTTTACACCTAAACATTTTAAGCAAAATATCCTTGTTCTGTTCTATTCACTATTACTATTTTGTTAGCTGCATCCTTAATGTTACACTATGGTGCAACCAATGATATTCAAGAAGGCAGAGTACTGTGGTCACGACCTCTGAAAACAGTTCACATTCTACACCCAGTATGCTTTATGAAAGAACCCCAATAAAATACTGGTATTGATACATAGTAAATATGTATTGTGTATATTATAGTTTTAAAAGTACTTAAAATTACTGTACTCTTAATGGAAGTTGTCTATAGTGAGAGAGAATGATGTTGGTAATTACACTAAATTCAGCTAGGATACGGTGGACAAAAGCTTTAAAAACTTCAGAAACATCAATTAAAGTCCAAGTTCTGTGCAATAAGCATCAAAAATTGATAAAAACTCAAATTTAGGTTTTTAGATTTAGTGTTTAAATCAATCAACTGCAAACAAGATTTAATTAAAGAATATTATTTCAAAGTGTAATTACCTACTGGGATTAGAATGAACCTCTATTGCCCATAATGTTCTCCTACTGTGATCCCACACTGAAAAATGTTGAGTTTTAGATTAATATGCATCTTGTAAGTACAAGTCCTAATCTCAATCTTAAAGGACATTTAAAACACACTTGGAACCTTCTATGCAATCAAGCACAGTGTGACTACAATGTCCACCATGCTAAATTTGTGATTACATTTTTTATGTGCATGATTTAAATCGCTTTAGCAGCCGTCCAGGGAGCATTTTACCCTGCATATTAATTACACAAAGGCTTTGTCATGTGAGGGTCTCAGTGGTCATGGTCTGTAATCCAGCTCATTTGAACTGTGAGTACAGTTTTTGAGCATGCTGTGCACATCAAGCCCAGCTTTAAAGCTAGAATATGCTGAGATGGTTAACAGGTATGGTTCCTGCTTAAGGAATGAATGCCATTTATTTAGTGACATCTGCAAACTAATTGCTTAAAAATCTGAAACTGAAAAAAAAGCATACTCAGGAGGCTGTTATAAATAAACAATGAAATGCAGTAGATGATATTGTATAATTGTCTTGTCTCCAAAAAGCAGCACCTGAATAATATCACTATTAAACAAAAAATCACAATTTGCATATAAAGTAATTATAGAATTTTTTGTTTTCTTTGATTTATTAGTAGTTTTTAATCTGTTAATATATTTTAAACTTTTATTTCTTGTTATTAAGTAGAATATATTTCTCTTCCCTAATTTATCCCAATGTATCCTAATTTATTTGTCTTGGTCGTTTTGTCTGTCTTGGGTTATTTCGATTATTTCTAAACATGCTGGGTAAGTATAAGTTGCTATGTAATCATTATATAAAGCAGAACTGAAACGTTATTTAATCTTGGCACATATTTTTGGTATCATCTTAGAAAACTTTTATAAAAGCTGTATTCTTAGTGGTCTTAAATTATCTATCTTCATTGTATGTGTAAAAGAATAATTATGTTTAATCAACTTAGGACTTTTCATTGCTAAAGGTTCTGTTAGATCATTGAATGCCTTACATGTTTGGATTATAGGGCCAAATACTGCTTGCCTTTTTCATATAAGCAAACCTATTCAAGTCAGTGGAATTCTTGTGTGAGCAAGGGTCTGACTCTTTATTTTAGTCGTTGGCCAGACCAAGAGGTATGTCAATAAAATTTGTGGTGGCTTCAGAGTGTTGCCACCAATACTTGCTGGTGGTCACTATGAATATTCTTCCTAAAATAGTTAATTTTAGGAAAAACAAATAAAATACGCACATATGCATGTCTGAATCTTTATAATTTACTTATGTGGTTTTACTTTTTTTTGCAGGTTCAATAATACAAATAATGTACAGTTGTCTCTATTCTTTACTGGACCTAACCAGAATGGAAACACAAATGAGGTGCTTTGCACGTTCTTGTATTTTTTGTTGTTTCTCTCTCTTTTGTTGCTTTTAAAAAAAAGACTTGCTAGCTGGTAAGTCTGCTGCTATGAAACATGATACTTGTATGTTAATATCACTTTTCACAGCTAGCTACTAAATCTGCTATGAAAAGTGATATTAACAAACATACAAATACCACTTTTCACATCAGATTTACTCCGCTCTAGCAAGCCCAGGGACATATTAAGCTCTGGAAGGGGAGGTGGGTAGGAGGAAGCAGGGGCCAGGTGTGATGGAGGGAGGAATGAGTAAAGGGAACAGAGTCCAAATCCCCATGCCCGGGGAATGGAGCATGAAGTCCTATGGCCATAGTATGTGGCCTGAGCCCCAAACGCTATGGCAGGGGGATGGAGCCCACCATTGCGCAGTTGGAGCCCAATCCCCCAGGGCTGAGGCTGTTGTCCACCACCCCAGGGTTGAATTCCACTCCTACCAACTTGGTAAAGGTAAAGTACTCACAGGCTGCCTGCTCTTCTAACATTGGTGTCTCTGGGGGAGAGGCCACTGCTTTGTGCCCCATCCCTAACTGCCTCCCCTTTCCCCCCTAGTGGCTGTGGCTGCAACAATAGCCTCTGGTGGCTACATTTGACAAATGGGCTAGACTCTCTGCAGTCCATAATCATTTCTCACTCAGGAAAACTCTCACTGAAACCAGATGTGTGAAATCATATAGGCAATAATTATATTATAATAGATATGTAGGACTAGTCAAATAATGAAGGTAGCTTGGGAGCTTCTCTTATCCCAGTCTCTTAACACAAGAACAAGATAAAATTCAATGAACTGAAAAAGTGGGAAATTCAAAACTGTTAAAAATGAATGTTTTTTTAACGTGTGAAGGTAGACTGTGGAACTCACTGTCACAGGAAACCACTGAGGAAAAAAAACTAGCAGGATTTAAAAAGGTATTAGACATTTATATTGATAACATGTATATCCAGAGTTGTCACAATTAGTGCTAACAAACGTATGGAAAGGAAATTGAACCACATGGTTCAGGGCCTAAGTTGATCACAAACTACTAAAAGTCAGCATGAGACCTAACATGGGGAAGATTTTATTCCCCATTACTATGGAGGACTTCTGACATCTTTCTCTGAAGCCTCTGGGCTGGCTATTGTTGGAAACTGGATACCTTACTTAAGTGGACTTCAAATTTGATCCAGTGGAGTGATTCCTGTGTTCCTAAATGAAGAAAATGGTTACAGGATTAGATATATCAGATTTATTTCAATGATATTTGGAAAAAAAAGCTGGTTTTACATGAATATCTAATATGTACTAATCCACTCGTTTATGCATTTAAAAGGTCTCTGGTGTTACATAAGAACATAAGAACGGCCGTACCGGGTCAGACCAAAGGTCCATCTAGCCCAGTATCCTGTCTGCCGACAGTGGCCAGCACCAGGTGCCCCAGAGGGGGTGGACCGAAGACAATGATCAAGCGATTTGTCTCCTGCCATCCCTCTCCAGCCTCTGACAAACAGAGGCCAAGGACACCATTTTATCCCCTGGCTAATAGCCTTTTATGGACCTAACCTCCATGATTACTTCTGGACTGTATGTTGTGTTACTTCTGGACTGTATGTTGCTAACTGTACAAAACTGAAAGGGAAAAGGTACACACATTAAATATTTCCACTCATGACAGTTAACACAGTGTAGATGGTAACCTCATGCTCTACTGACAGTTCACTCACTACATGGCTTCTCTTGAAGAACTAGGATTGTTGTGCTCCCTCCCCCTGGGTGATGTGGTATTGGCCACTGTCAACAGACAGGATACTGGGCTAGATGGACCTTTTGTCTTACCCAGAATGGCTATTCTTATGACTGTGTTGTGATGTTAGAAGGGGAGAAAAAAGGAGGAAGATACTAAAAAAAAATTGCAGCGGATTCTAAATACCAAGAATTATTTTATGCACGTAAGCATATAAAAAATGAAAAAGAAAACTACACTTTCATTCTGGATAGATTGGAAAGGAAGAAAATACACTGTATAGAAATTGGCTCTCAACTGTCCACACTCCTGTACTCCTTTCAGATGTCTGATTTATCTTGCGTACCCACAAGATTCACTTCATTTACAAACCAGTGGCTTGCAAAGCCAGACATAAAAATACAGAAGTGTAACAGCACACTGACACTCAGAAACTGCTTAGTTTCTCATTGTATCATATAATTATAAAATAAATCAATTGGAATGTAAATATTGTGCTTACATTTCAGTGTACGGTGTATATAGAGCAGGATAACCAAAACATATGAAATTTTAATTTGTAATAACTTTGCTAGTGCTTTTTATGGAGCCTATTGTAGAACAGTTGACGTATGCCCTGGAAGACCTCTTTGTGTACCCCAAGCAGGGCTGGATTAAGAAAGGGGCTTTAGGGGCTGTAGCCATTAAAGCCCGTGTGCTGCATTCTGGGCCATCTCTGGCTGGGGAAGTGGGGAGGTGGCTCCACATGCTGTCATTTCTTCTCTCCCTTGCTCCTGAAACTGCCTGGCTGCAACAAGCATTGCATCTGGAAGATTTGTCACAGCACTGCCCTTAACTTCAGGCTTTTCCTCCCCCCAGATCTGATTGGCTAGGAATCATGGCCAATGAGAGCTACAAAGAGTTGTGCCTGCAAGTGCATGCAGGCCATGCTGAGCCACTTTTAATTTTGTTCTCAACATCCCTTTCCCAGGGGGAGGTGGTACCTATTGTCCCTTCGTGACTGTCTCCCTTCCTTGCTGCTGAGATTGTTCCTCTTTCACCACTGGTCCTATCGATTTCCCCCTACCCATTGATACTTGTTGGTGGCATTTTTCTGAGTGTAGCTGAAGTAGCTTTTGATGTAGATCTTTTGCATGAAAATGTGGGGCTTTTCTTTATGAAAAGAGAATAAAATGTAACAAAAATCTGAGATTTCTGTAGATTTGCCATAACATCACTCAGCCGTATAAAGACATAATGATAAAGAGTTTTAGAAATTGCCTGGAACTGGATATCATTCTGAATTTCTCATCTGGAGGCCTATCACAGGGTGTTTGATCAAATAACTGTTGAAATACTTGAGGATTCCTGAATATAAAGGGTTCTGAAAAGATGTAGCTATCCCCGTTAGTAGATATGGCAGTCTTAGTAGGGAAAGTGTATGCTCAGGAGGTCAGAATTCTTTGTGTTTTTGAAATCTATTATTAGTTGAACTAACTACAACAAGTGTCCACCTAGCTTGCTCACTGGGTGTTTGAGTCAACTCTTCTCCACTTCTGATGTCTCCTCCCTTTTCCTTTTGGGGCAACTCAGGGGTCTGGCTGAGGCAGCGCTTCCAACATTTGGCAGAAGCTTAGGACTGGGAGTTTTTCCCCTTTGTGTCCTCTGCCTGGCAGGAAATGCAGAGACTTCAGGTTTTGCTTGCTCATCCTCCTCTTCAGTGCGAGTTTCTCTGAGAATTTTTTTCCCCATGGCTTTGGCAGCTATTCAGCTTCTGGTATTTCAGTCCTTCCTTCATGCTGGCTGTTTGTGGTTGGTGTTGCACTGCTGTGGGCTTTGACCAATATTTTTTGAGGGCATCATTCTTACAAGACGAAAGTGGGCAGTAATTTGTCTTGCAGGTAACATACATGTTAATGTGTCTGTCACAATGTGTGCAGGGGTGTATATTTTCACAATGGAACCTTAGAATTACCAACACCAGATTTATGAACTGACCAGCCAATAGCACACCACATCCGGAACCAAAAATATGCAATCAGGCAGCAGCAGGGGGGAAGAAGGGAAGCAAATACAGTACAATACTATGCTAAACGTAAGCTAGTAATAAAATAAAGGGAAAGCAGAATTTGTCTTTTACATATAAGTTGATCCCTGGGGACCTAAGTGGAGGGGAGGTCAATATTGTCTAATAGCATTACCAACACTTCCACTGCTTTCTGGGCTCTTGGAAGACATTTGGGGTAAACTAGATCTAAATAACAGCACAGAACACTGAGAGCCAGGACTGGTGGCTGTAAACAAACTTTATGGGACTATGAGAAACTTGGCCACATCCATGATAAGTGGATATCCAGCTAACTAAAATCATGCCAGACCACAGATGTTGCCGGACTAGAGAGGTTCAGCCTGTAGTAAAGTTTTAAAGCTGTATTAAGTTAGTATGTAAACTTTTAAAAGAACTACCATGTTTTATTCAGTGTTTCAAATGTTTGATTTGCAAACCACCTCCATTCCTGAGTTTTCATAACTTTGAAGTTCTGTGGAAATTGTAATATTTTGTCTAAATATACGGTCTAGTCAGTTTCCTTCGTCTCTTAGGCCCAGATCCTACAAACACTCATGTGTGACTTCACCTTTATACATGCATGTAGCCTGCTCAGACCAAGTGTGTGAGTATTTGCTGGATAAGAACAAGCCCACAATATCAGTGTAATACAAACTCCTATTGGATAGCTCCCATTGTTGGATTTTGCACTAGCCATGCAAGGTTTGACTCGTTCTATATGCAGTAGGCGCCTGATCCAAAGCCAGTGGAGCAATTTCCCTTGTCTTCAATGGGTTTTGGATCAAGTCCTATATGATAAATACAAATAAAACATATTGTAGGCACTCAGTTAAGACACATTGGGCCATTTTCTGTCCTCAGTTATACTCACTAAATCACTAAGGTTGCACAGGTGTAAACAAGAGCAGAGTTCGGACTATAGCACTGCCAGCACAGTTTACTTTTAAAAATTTTCTCCTTTCTTAAACAAAATGGTTTTTTTTATTTGAAGGTGTGCTACAACACTTTGACGTTAAAATGTCATTTCAGTGCTAGTGTCTTGCCTTATATTTGATAGTGCTTTCTAATATGTTCAATAATGAAATTATGTATGATAATGTATGTACAATAATGAAATTACACACACACACACACACACACACACACACACACACACACATATATGACTTGTGAAGCTATTTTTCTTGAAAATCCACCCTAAATCTGTGGCCTTTTACATTAAATTTTAATCAGTCTTGGATTTTGGAATCTCAGCATAGAACTGTTGATATGGGCCTCCTTTGATGAATTATAAAGGTAAACTTTAATGAACGGTGAATAGGATCACCTTTACTACTTGGGGTAATAGAATAAAAAAGCAAACAAACACATTTTTCTTACTGCCACATGCCTTTCCTTAATAATAAGTTTTGTCTTTTCTGCAGAAATAGATGCTGTATAAAGTCTCATTAAATTAGCTGACTGATGGAATAAATACATAGCCTATGGCACTCCAGTCCATAGTAAACTAAGCAAGGGTCTTGATATCTTAAGAGTTCTGCTTATTTACACATGCCTTGGACTCTTCTCACAGATATGTAAATTATTCTGGTTAAAACTAAATGCTAAAGTCTACACCATTAGTCTTCCACTTCATGATCTCCACATGGGGCTGTTAGAGGGATAATGTACCATACAATACACGGTTTACTTTTAATTAATAGAAAAAAATGTGAAATGAATATTAAATGTAGCTTAATGTGAAAGAAAGCTCAAAGCAGTATGGTTATTTATTTTTTAATTTTTTTAATATTCAGCTTTGCTTCAGCATTAGAAGCTAAAAAATGCTGCAGCAAACTAGAATATCACTAAAGCATTGGAAAAGAATGAGAAACAGGTGAAGGCACTGATAGAACAAGGTCAGTTTTATGCTAATTGAGAAGAAAGGGGGATACCCATCTAGTGGGTATGTGGGGAGTTCTGCTGATAGCCCCAATGAATATTAAAAGGAGGCTCATAAGTCCCTGGGCTCCCTGCTGAAATTGTACCCCACCATGTAATGCATGAATTGAAGAATATGGTATTAAATCTTAATATAAAAACTCTTCAAATAGAAGCATTTAATTAAAACACAAGATCTGTTTGTCTGCACAATAATTCAATGTGTCAAAATTAATGCCTCTGTTTTTAATAAATAGAATTACCAATTCACAAACAGTTTATCACACTGTTCTCAACAACAGAATGGAATTTTAATTATATACCATTATTTATTGCAATGAAATGAGCATGTTTCATAATGTTTGCCAACAGTACAAGTTAGGATTTAAAAAGAAAAGCTCCATTAAATAATGATTTTCTCCAGTGATGTTCCCTTGTCCTATTTAGTTCACCTAGGATCAGGTAAGAATCCCAGAATAAGACAAAGAATATGAACAACTCTGTAGTGGCTTTAGGAGATAACAAAGTGCTCACCGAAGGCACTTATTTGTAAGATTAAAGGGTTTGAACTAAAGCCTGAAATTAGTAACTTTTCATCTCCCTTAACCAAGGCAAGCTGGTGTTTTGTAATAAAATAAAGACCTTGCATTTTAAAATGTCTTCAGCAGTCAGTGAGGGAAGCTAAATGCTACTCATTTTTAAATTATTCATACATTCTTAATTGTGATGTTATCCTTATAAATGATAGTAATGGTACCGTTTAAAGCCTAAAAACCAGCAAGGACCTGCCAGCAAAACAGGTTCATTTAATGCACAGCAGCTGAAAGTTTAATTCAAGGGGATAGATGAGAATGCTCTGCATGCAGAAATACAGTAAGGCACTTGAGTTTTACAAAGGGAGATGAGGGGTCCTGATATGATTGCTGGATGGGAAGGGAAATTCCAGTTCTTGATTTCAGTCCTACACTCCAGGTTTTTTTTTTTTTTTTAAAGCCTGTAAAATTCCATCAAACTTAACTTGGAAGGAGTTGAACTATAAAGAAATGCTGTGTAGCTTTGTTTGGAGGATGCCTTTGTTAAACAACTCTGGTTAAGTAAAAATCCCTTTCCCATGACAGCTTCAGGGGAAAGTAAGGTAGGCAAATGCCTTCTAATCAAAGATACAGTGATCCATGTTTTGCTCTCACACCAGTGTAAACCTCACACTATCAGCATTGTAACTGAGAGCAGATCCATATTTTGTTTTCCTCTTACAACCAAGGAGGAAAATAAAACATGGATCTGCTCTCAGTTACAATCCTGATAGTCTGAGGTTTACCCTGGTGTGAGAGCAAAACATGGACCACTGTATCTTTGATTAGAAGGCAAGTTGTGTTTTTTAAAGGTTTTCATTATGACATTCTTTAGGTTTGATATCTCTGGATCATGTTACTAGCCTTCTTTTTCAGTTGACCTCATATTAAAATAAGGATAGGAGTATGAAAGTTGTGTTAATAAAACTTCAGTGTTAAAGAATAGTTTTATTAATAAGTGTTGTTAAATACTATAGTCCATTGAGGTGAGAGTAGCACAGATGATTGATCACTTGGGGAATTGGTAAGAGAATAAGAACATAAGAACGGCCTTACTGGGTCAGACCAACGGTCCATCTAGCCCAGTATCCTGTCTGCCGACAGTGGCCAATACCAGATGTCACAGAGGGAGGGAATACAACAGGTAATCCTCACGTGATCCCTCCCCTGTCACCTATTTCCATAGAAAAGTATATAAAGTGTTAGCTCACCAGTTCAAATCCACTAGAGATAAACAGAGATTGAGCCCCTTCACTATATGGTTTTAGCCACCATGTGATTTATGTTAGTGCATCTTATTCTGATGTAGATTACAGCAGTGTGAATTGTGCTGCACTAGTGCAAATCATGTCTATTGTAGAAGCTAACACTGATGCAAGTTGCATAGGTGAAATCCCACTGTAGAAAAGGCTTTAAAGTTTTTAACCACCTGAGGGTTGTTTTGTGGCTCTATAAAATGAGGTTTGGTGATCTTAGTCCAGGTCTGAGGGGACAGTCATCCATGTTGCAAAGTCATCTATAATTGTTAGTAATTAGCAATCTCATCAGAGAGACCAAGGTTAGAATGAATCTGGATACTGAACTGCCCTCTTACATTTAGATCAATGCAGAGAAAATTTTGCACTGCTGCTGCCTGTGCTTTAGCTGTTATGTGCATAAATGAAGAGCTTTAGTCTCCAGGGTGCTCATTCCAAGACTCTTCATGAGTAGTAAGTTCACTTAAGGAAGAAAGAGAGAGAAAAAAAGAGTGTGTATACAATTTACAGATGAAATCTTCACCTTTTATTGACCTAGTCATGAATCAAGAAACAGGATTTGAAAAGATTTGGGGGGCAAGTTAACTTAAATAACTAAAACCTAAATTTAGTGCAGACCCAGATGAGAAGATGGTTAAACAAGTGATGTCCCTATTTTAGAATTCAGATAAATGAATACCAGGTAAAAACTATGGTCACCTTTCCACAATGGATAGATTTGAACATTTGTAAATTTAAAAAACCCACAAAGATCACAGCTTTATTTACAGTAAAATATAATACAGATTATTCAATGGAATATGTAAAACACAGTGGTATACAACTTTAAAAAGATGAAAGATTCAGTAAGCCCGTTTCCAAGTCTACTAATGGAACACCCTTGCGTTAGACTTTGCCTTCACAAAGGTAATTTTATTCCTTAATGGTTATTGACGTGGGTCATAATTTGACTTCCTTTTTATTACTTTTTGTATTAATATGTATTCGTAATATCATATGTAATTGTCTGATGATTTGCTCCTACTAGGACCACTTTGTCAAAAAGAGGAATATTATCTTAGTTATCTTCTGTGAATAGAAGAGGCTACTCGCTGCCCATTAGACTGACTTACCATTTTGAAGCTCTGGTTCATTGGAATCTAGGCCAAAGGACTGTTCCTGAGTGATGGAAGAAGTATCCTTTCCTTTTCAAAATAAAATCCAGGAGGGCGATATTTGATGATTAGTCATATATATCACTAGATGCAGTTTTGTTGCTTTACAGATGCTTATGTGCATTATTAAAGAGCCTACCCAATGGACTTTAGTCTAAAGTAAGCGGTGACTATCGCTATTTCTTAACTTTATAAAAGCTTCAAAATATTTCACTGACGTATCAATGCCTGCAGTGAAGTTGTGTTTTCTTATGGGACAGACAGAACTGCAACATTTGGAAGTTCCTTCCTGACTTCTTTGCATCCTTTTAGAGTTCCTACATTTGTTTCACTAAATCTGTTAGGCATCAGCTCCAATTTACTACTACTCCTTGAGAGAACTACCAAAGATTAAAGCTAAATGATCCTCTTAGCCTTGGTCTACACTAGGGAGTTATTTCAAAATAACTGTAAAGGGGTCACTCTCCTGTGTGCACCCCTTTGTGGCTGAGGTCGCATCTGCAGTTTTTGGCCTGGCTGTTCTCTGGGCTGCTAGGGTGGCGATGGGGAGACCCAGGCCCACCCACTCCTCTGGGTCCCAGTCCAGGAACCCTCTAAGTAGCAGTTGCCTACAAAGAGTCTCTAGTGCAGGGGTCAGCAACCTTTCAGAGGTGGAGTGCCAAGATTTGACTTATTCACTTCTATTTACAGGTCCAAGTGCCAGTGATACTTTTTAAAGTCAATAATAGTTCTACTTATAGCAGTTTCGTTAATAAATAAATTAAGATGAAAATCTTACCTTTTAGTGCAGGGGTTGGCAACCTTTCATAAGTGGTGTACCAAGATTTAACTTATTCATGGATCTATGTGCTGGGGAAGGAGAGAGTAGGGGAGGCAAGGGCAGGCTGGGTACAGTGAGCTTATTTTTTGCATTTTAACTTTCTCATGTTAGTTTATCAAACTTCATTTTTAATAAAGTAAAATATTATGTCCAACACTAAGGCTACGTCTACACTACGAGCCTCTTGCGGAAGAGCAAATGCAAATATAGTGCTCATTTGCATATGTTGAACTCTCATTTGCATTTCCTCTCCCTTTTGCACAAGAGGTTTGTGCACAAAGTGCTGTGTAGGCGGTGCCTTTTTGGGCAAAACCCCCCTTTTGTGCAAGAGCCATTCTTCCTCAAAAGAGGAGCCCACCAACATTCTGGGCCCCCCTTATCCTTCCTTGGTTCCAAGGGTGCCAGGTCCACATTGGTTGGGGGAGGGGCTTGAGCCCTCAACCTCTGGAGGCAGGTACCTTATCTACTGCGCCACTGAAGGAGCCTGCCAACCTCCCTATCTTCAGGGCCCCCCTTATCTATCCTATGTCCCAAGGGTGCCAGGGCAGGGCTCAAACCCTTGATATCTGGTTCCAAAGGCAGGAAGGTAATGAGGAAGAACGGCTCTTGTGCAAAAGGGGGGAAGAGGAAATGCAAATAAGAGTGACATATGCAGATGAGCGCTCCATTTGCATTTGCTCTTTCACAAGAGGCTCATAGTGTGCCTAAAGGGTTCAATGTTTTCTTTATTTATGGTAGGGGTTGGGAACCTTTTTTGGGTCGGGGGTCATTAACCCACGGAAAAAATCAGCTGGGGACCATACAAGTGCGAAGCAAAAAAACCTCCTCCAAAACACCCCCAACCCTCACTGATGTGGCCCCCAAAAGCGACACCTCACTCCTCTGGTGCTCCTGCCCCATAGGGCGAGGGGAAGGGACAGGGAGGACTGAGGTTCAGGCCTTCCCATAGGCCGGATTTACTTTTCTGGGGTTCCAGTGGATTTTGTGGACTCCCTTTAAAGCTCTGGGGTGGGGACAAAAATGCAGGGTTCAGTGTGTGGGACAGGGCTGCCAGTGAGTGGGATAGGGATGGGGGTGCAGGATCTGGCAGGAGGTGGGATGTGTGTGTGTGTGGGGGGTGAGGGTGCGAGGTTTGGGTGGGAGGTAGGGAGCAGAAATAGGCTGGGAGTAGGGTGTCTGGCCAGGGGAAAGGGGCAGAAGTAAGGGAGAGGGCAGAAGCTGGCTGGGGGCAGGCTGACTGGCCAGGAGAGGGGGAGATGAGGGAGGGAGTGGGGGTCTGGGCATAAGGGGGTGGGGATCATTCACTTGTTTTCACACCATGTGGCAGGCATGGCACAGGCATGGCAGTGAGTGTGGCTGCAGTGCAGGGTCACCGGTTCGCACAGCAGCCACCGGCACAGGGGGCAGCCAAGCAGGAGTCACCCAGCACCTTGCCCGGTCCCTTGGGGCTGCTGGCTCAGTGCAGCTGGGCCAAGGCAGCAGGCACAGCACCTTCTGGTGCAGGCTGAGTGCCAAGCTCTTGGCCAGCCCCTCGGGCCACAGGCGGGCCAGCCAGGAGGCAGCACTGGAGGCCTCCAGGGCCTTGGCCATGTGGCTGGTGCAGGCCAGCGAGTCTCCCCGATGCAGGCAGAGGCCCCACTCGGGCTGCAGTAGCTCAGCCAGCTGTGAGCCATTGGGCTCCATGCCACCCGCTCCACTTGCTGGCAGCTCCAGGGTGCGGAGGCCCCCCTGGCAGCAGCGGCCTGAAGGAGGAGGCGGCACAGCTGGACCTGGGGCCCTGTGTGGCAGAGGGAGTCCTGTGTGGGGAGGGAAGGAGCCATGCAGTGCACTGTGGTGGCGGGGGGGGCAGGGACTCACCAGCAGCAGTGTGCATCGTAGCTAGCTCAAGGGTGCCTCTGAGCGCAGAGCCACTGTGCGCACAGCCTGCTACTGGCGCCTTCCCCTTCCCCAGCAGTAGGTTAGGCTGCGTGCACCGTAGCTGGCTTGGGGGCACCTCTGAGTGCGCAGCCACTGTGCACACAGCCTAACCTGCTGCTGCACCCTCCCTTTTCCCCAGCAGCAGGTTAGGCTGTGTGCACCACAGCCAACTTGGGGGTACCTCCAAGTGCACAGCCATTGTGCATGCAGCCTGACTTGCTGCTGGGAAAGGGGAAGGGTGCCGGCAGTAGGTTAGGCTGTGCATGCCACTCAAAAATCATCTCGTGTGCCGCTCGTGGCACACGTGCTTGGGGTTGCCCACCCCTGATCTAGTATCTGCTGCTCCCTTGCTCCCTGGGCTGCTTTCCCAAGACGCTGCTCTGTCCAGCTCTGCCTCACAGGGCTTGGAGGCCTTGGCTCTCAATACACACTGTCCCAGGTTTTGTAAAGTTCTGTGGTTAGTTTTTAGCTTCTGGACCTGGGCCTTAACCAGGTCTAAATACAGCTTGCACTTGGAGCTGTCTGGGGGACTGCTATCCTCCCAGTCAGAGCCTAAACGTGGCTAGGTCAAGCTCCAGTGAGGAACTGCTAGTAGCTTCTTTTATATCAGCCTGTTGGGTCCTGATTGACCGTAGCAGAGGCAGCCACTCTATCCTGCTTGAAGGACCTCTCTTCTGCTCTTTTCCCTGAGGTGGGGGTGTGGCAAGGTCTCCAGCCTCCAGCAGGGGGCATTGGGCCTAGTCCACCCTGTCATACCCTCTTATTTCAAAATAATAAGCAGAGCACCCACACTACCAAGGCTTAATTTTGAAATAATAGGCTGGTTATTTTGAAATCTATACTCCTGCTTTCCTCAAAGATTAATCTTATTTCAAAATAGCTATTTCAGGAGTTATTTTGAATTTAGTTATTTCAAAATAATTTCCTAATGTAGACCCACCCTTAGAGGCAAAAGTAGTGAGAAACATGAGGAGGTATCTGTTCTGTAGAGCTTTGTTCGAATGACGGCAGAAATTTTTTTCATGGAGTGCCGGTAAGTTGTTTATAGTTCTAAAAAGATACAGTCAATTATAAAACTTTTGTTTTAAATAGAAATTGCAAATATTAATAATCTAATTTTTAAAAATTACACTGTTTACATACTGTATTTCATTCAGCTTTGACCAAGAAAAATTGATAAACCTGTTTTATTTGATTCCCATGAACTAGAACAAGGCTGCATAGAGGAAGGTGAGCTGATGAGATGTGGGTTGGTTTTCTCATTGCATTATTGGCTTACTTACTGAACTTTGGCAAGCCATAAAATATACCCCTGTTTCACCATTGGTAGAAATGGAATAATGAGGTTCACTCACCTTCGTAAAGTGTATTGAATTTTGTGGAAGAGAGATTTTGATGATGATGATGATGATTGTTTAAAATCCAACTATAAAGTTTTTCCTATAAATTAAATTTAAATTAATGAAGCAATCCTTTAGATGATGGATTTTGTGAAAACCTGTCTACTATGGTAACAGGTGTTTTAAGAAAGTTTGCTTGGTCTGTTTTACAAAACATGCATTTTAGACCTGAATTGAGTTAAAAGGACTTTGTCTGCTAGCAAATAATTTTACTGGATGCTCATATGGCACCTCCCATTTCCCAAGAGGCTTTTAAGAATCAACACCAGGGGCAGTGTGGGCTTTATGGGAAATATTGAGTGCTTTTATCTGCCATTGAGGCTAACTTGAAGATCATCAGCATTGAGGATTTGGCCCTTTTACAATAATGTGTCTATATGAGACTATGCTCTAAAATATGTCTGCTTCCTGGGTAGAGTGCCCAGATAGCAAAGGTGAAAATTCAGGACAGAGGATGAATAGTAATAGGTATCTATATAAGACAAAGTTCCAAATATCAGGTCTGCCCCCCTAAGATCGGGACATTTGGTCACCCTATTCCTGGGCTAGTCATGGAAGCACCTGTTTATCTTTTCCCTCTTCCACGTCATCCGAATTTGACTCAGAATTGTACCTATAATTTTAAAAACTGCATTTTCAGTTAAAAATGTTCTAGAGTTTCAGTTAAAAATGTTCTGCATTTTCAGTTAAAAATGTCCTATCTGCAAAAATTTGATTTGGATCCTGATCTCTATTATTAACCCTACAAAATTTGGCATGCTGGTCCTTGGGTTTTGGTTTGATCCCACCTCTGAAATAAATAGACCAACACCCAGAGTGCCAAGGACTAAAGGGGGTAGATAGGGTGTCTTCTGGATTAATATAGTAGAACTTCACTTCTAGACATTTAAATTCACTTGACAATGAATAGGATGGTCTTCACCTAGCCTCTGTTTCTATACATCACAACATTATTGTGTAACTTAACATAATTCGCCATGATGGGCAACAGAGTACTCCAAGCAGATCTTGAAATGTAGGGATATTGCCATTTAGGATTGAAATATGTTGGCAGAGATTTGGGAAGAAGCTTCCACAGAATCTGATTGCAACTAGCTGAAGCCAATACTGTGATTAGTCACTGCAAATCAAAATTGTATTCAAAATTTAAAAAGAAAAAACAAATCCCAAATGGACTCTTTATTGAAACACTTTATTAGATTATAAAACAAAATTTAAAAATGAACAGTACATGCAGGAGATAATTCCATGTTTTTCAAAAAAACTTCTAAGAGGAATTTATTAATAGTGTTGTGTTGTAGAAATACACATTGCTTTATGGATAATTGCAAACATCAAATTTAATATAATGTAAGCATGGCTTAAAACCCAAAATACATTTATTTACGGATGGGTATGTCCTTGTGCTGTAACCAATGTGGTGAATTCTCAATGGAATTGCTTTTCCTCATTTGATTCAAAGCTTGATTCACAGATAATTTCCTGTATGGGTTATGCCTGAGGGCCTTGGCATTAAAAAATGGAACAGTAGATTAATTTAGCCAACCAATCTTTGTTTTATGTATTTATTTTTCTACATTTATGTGCCTGGTGGACTTCAATTTCTAAACAACAATGCCTGAAACTCTGTCTTCCAATGCATCTTAATACAATTACATGTTTACTTTCCTACAAAATCCCCCCCACAAAATAAACTTCCTTTTCAAACTACCATCTCAACAAAAGAAAAATAAAACAATATAAACCCTACTAACCATAAGAAATATATTTTAAATAATTAAAAATACATGTAAAACTGTTTTGGGGAGAGGTAGAAGCAGTTCATACATGTGGATATAATAACATTTAGGACTTTTATTAAAAAAAACTGTATACACAATTTTAAGTCTTCATCTATAAGGTTTGAAGCAGGAATCCCACTTCTTGCCAGTCATGTCAATTAAAACTAATTACAAGGAGTTGAAAAAAACAAAAACTAAGCACTTATGTTCTCAGTGAGACCAGATTCTGATCTTGTTCATATGGGAATTCCATTGAATTGGAATTTCACCAGTGTAAATGAGATGAAAATCTGTCTCCATAGTCTTCATCTCCCTTGACTCCATATATTAAAGACAGTCGTATAAGTGAAAGTCCATGTTGTGTACTAGAACTGTAATTTTTTTCTATATATAGAAACAATGGATTTAGTAAAAAACCTACAAACAGCAACATCTTTGTTCTTGGGATTAATGATTTATTAAATAACAGTGACATAATTAAATCTACAAATAATAGAGGTATTTGCAAATAAATGGTCCTCGTAGTCTAAAAAAATTATTATTCAGGATGTCTCTCCCCTCTCACAGATGAACTATGAACTAATAGCTCTTTTTTGCATAGTTCACTTGACAAAGAATTGGTAGATTTTCTGTGTAATTTGCTATTATCCTAAAACTCAGAGCAAACCAAAATGCCAACCTCAGTTTTAAAATGTGATATGTTTGAAAATGGAAATTTGACCACTCCAAATAGCAAAATCTTCATTTCTATTAGGATTTTATGAACTGTCTGATTATAGATCAAAAAAATCTTATACTACCCTGTAGCCTGCTACCATGCACTAGGCAAAATGATGAAAACAAAGACAATTATTTGTACTGGGAATGGCATATTTCATTAAATGTTTTATCAGTGAATATAGTCATATTGGAAGCTATTACGTTTTCAAAGCCACAAATCTCATTTAAGCCTTACATTCTCCCTTCCATTCAATGGAGAGCAAATGAGAGTTAAAAGGAATGTATATTTTCCTCAAAGTATTGGGGAGGGGTGCATCAGCAGTTTTGCATCATGATTCCCCATTTCTGGGAGTCCATAGAAATCCATATACATTAACTCAGCACATTTGAGCTTTGAGTGTGTCTCTGTGGGAGAGATAGAAAAGATGTTCTGTGTGCTCCTCTCTGAATTACACGAGATTCTTGCCAGAATAACTAGCAGAAGTTAATGCTGTTAAGATTATTGTTAACACCTGATGGAAAATGTAGGTGCGGTTGCGATGGGGCAGCCAATGGCAGCATGATGCTTTATGGAACAACACTGTGGATTGAAAATAGTCAGAGGAACATCTCTAAGGCTTTGTCTACACTATCTGGGGCATCAGCCTAAGTTAGGCAACATTCACTATGTGAATAACATAGCTGAAGTTGATGTACTTAGTTAGGTCTGCTTATTGCAGTATCTTCGCCACAGTACATCAACAGCTGACACACTCCCATTGACTCTGCCTGCGCTTCTGGTTCTGGTGGAATACTGGAGTCATTGGGCAAGTGCTCAACGACTGATTTATCATATCTATACTAAAGCCCCTCCTTCTGGATTGATTGCTGCCCATCAGTCCAGTAGTGAAGACATGCCCTAAATGGATGATCTGGGAACTTAAAAGTTTGGAAGCGGTATCTTTTTTTGTGAGGCATAAACCTATCTTTGCAATATTTCTGTTGCATGCTTCCTGAAAAGTAATTTATTTAGGATTTCTAGAGTGATCTTTTCCTCCTCCTAGGGCTGTTACAGTGGGAGCATTATGGATGCACTATATTCTCGATGCATGAATAATAAATAGGAATCCATTGTAATTTGGTGCATTTACCTTTTCAATTTCTGACACATTTTCATAGATAACACAGAAATACAGGGCTGGAAGTCTTCTAGTCCATCCCTCTACACTGATCTGCGGGACCATGCATACCTAGACCATCCTGGACCAGATGCTTGTTTAACCTGTTCTTAAAAACCTCAATGGGGGTTGGGATGGGGATTCCACAACCTTTCTTCAACTTATTCCAATAATTAACTAACCTAACAGTTAGAAAGATTTTCCTAACATCTAACCTAAATCTGTGTTGGTGCAAATTAAGCTACTTGTTCTACTGTCAATAGATATGGAGAACAATTGATCAATGTCTCATTACAACGGCACTTCACATATTTGAAGATAGTAGTCAGGTCCCCCTTCTATCTTATTTTCTGAAGACTACACTTGCCTAGTTTTTGTATCCAGTGCTCATAGACCAGGTTTCTAAACCTCCATCATTTTTGCTTCTTTCCTGTAGACTCTTCCATTTTGTCCACATATTTTTTAATGTGGTGCCCAAAATTGGACACATTTATTCTAGATGAAGTTCATTCCAGTGCTGAGTAAAGCAAAATATTTCCCTTCTATGTTCTTTTTATACAACACTCCTGTTAATATACCCCAGAATGACATCAGCCTTTCTTGCAACCACATCATGTTGGTTGATGCTCAATTTGTAACCCCAATAATGCCCAGATCCTCTTCATCAATACTACTGTGCAACCAGTTATTTCCCATTTTGTAGTTGTGCATTTGATTCTTTACTTCTTGAATGTAGAACTTTGCACTTGTCTTTATTAGATTTCAAGCCAATTTTCCAATTTATTAAGGTCCTGTCCTGGCAACACCTCCCAGCCTGGTGTCACCTGCATATTTTACAAGCACACTCACCACTTCAATATTCAAGTCATTAGTGAAAACGATGAATAGTCTCAATACCCAGACAGCTCTCTGTGGAACCCCACTAGCCATGTCCTCCCATTTGACAGTGAACAGCTGAAAAACAACAGAGTATATTTGGTTTTTTTTCAATCAGTTATGCTCCGACTTGATAGTAATTTAATCATTTTGTTGTGTGTAGGACAGTAGCAAGGTTTCAGATGGGAGTGATGGCACAGTGCACACTTGATTAGTATCCATTTTTTATTTTCAGTAAAAATGTGTCTTACCCTGGTCTAGATGCATGTATCTGTATTAACATTCTTAAGGATCTTTTTATAAATTTATTTATTTCCACAGTCACTACTTCTTTTCCTTCATTCTCTTGCACTGCTATCTCTTCTGATTCATAGCCCACAGAACATATCTGAGAATGCACTATTGCCTAAAGCAGTCTGGACAAAACAGAAGCAGCAATTCATAGCAGTGCACTATCTGCACTTGCAAATTTGCAGTACAGCTGACTGAGGTCTCAAAAGGCTCATTTGTAACGTATTCCATCTCTACCCTCCCTAGGGATTGAGCCTGTCTTTGGTGTACAAGTAATGTCATAGTAATGATGCCAAGCCTAGAGGTTAGTATACCTGCAAGCTGTGCAATGGAAACCGCAAAGATTGCTTCAGGATCACTGTACACATCTTTACCAGATTCCAGCATCATGAGCAGACTGCAAAATTATGATGTATGTTAAGGCTGTAGAGACAGAGCAGCAGGAGAACAAAAACCAGTTATGCGCTATGCTTGATACACACCCCACATGCAGCATTTATGCAGAATTGTGTTATAACACAATTGTTCATTTATATGTAGATCTCTTCTTATTGTTGCTCATACTCATGAGGTGCCTAGACTGAACTAATGGGCATAGCTGAAAGCTTTTAATTTATCGGAGCAGGATTTTATCTACTGATTTTTACTTTCAGGATCTGAACAAATTCCATGAAGGCTAAATACATGAATTCAGATTATATTTGATCCAAAGTTAGCATAATAGATATGCAGAGGTATTGATGGGATAGCATTGTGTGTGCAAAATGAAATAGTGTGGGTGGAGGGAAACGTATACACAATGGTAAGAAAAGAGTTTACAACAAACAGCTATGCAAAATAAGTAATTTTAAAATAGTCATAAAGAACGGATGCTGCATCTCTTCTATTGTGACAAACCAATGACTCGCAAGGAATGGTTGCCATTATTTTGTAGGCCATGATCAGTCAACTTAATGGCAAAAGGGGGAAGGAACTCATATGTGCCTCTGTGTGTCAAAGCTGTTTAAACTACGAGAATCAGCATTAGCTCTTAGAAGAATGGGCCAATGACATACAGCTGAGCAGTTGATTACATCCAATAGAAGGAAGCATTATATACACATGTGCACACTTCCTTGCCAGTTGAGCATAGTCTGAAGGAATATGGCAATATTTGTGTTGAGGACCTTCTTATTTTGGATAATATGATTGTTTTATAATCTTTGGTTAGTTCATTGAGGTAGGCAAGCTACTGAAGAAACTGAAGGGAAAAAAATTAAACAAAATTGTAGCTTCTCAAAACACAGGCTCTCTCCTCAGAAGCTCACTGCTAGATGAATAATTAGCAAACACCACATTATTATTTTACCCATACATTGCCACTGGTCAACATGAGGTTTTGATTGAACAAAAATTTTTGTAGGAAATTTCTGCTTTTTGAGAAAAATTTCCAACTTCACCCAAACACCCTAAACACACAAAATTTTGCACTCTGACTGGCTCTCACTGTGCATTGTAGTAACTCCGCAAGAAGTGGGACTGTGATACATCATGGGAGTTGGAGTGCACTGCATTTCCAAATTGAAATTTTCATTTTTTGGCAGAAAATTTTCAGCTTTTGATTTTCACCCAAAATGAAAGTTTTCACAGAACATAGTAACACTATGAAAAAAGATATTGATTTTGAGATGCTAAGCAATATTAGATAGATATCCAGACAGAATAAAATGTTCATGCATCATGTGAAAACATTGGCATAATCTTTATAGGGAAGAAAATTGTTCCACTTACAATAAACTCCAAAATCTGAACCAAAACTAAATGTAAGTGACATGATGTATTCTTGGAAATTGAGGTTTTTTTTTAATTTGGAAAGCATAGTGAAGCACTGCTTTTTAGAGCAAAAAATCTTTATTTTTAAATTTACATTTTACATTTTCTTTTGTGTAACAAACAATACTTTTATAAGAATTTGTTTAATATAATAAAATATCATTTTCCAATGGAGATATCTGTAAAGGAATTTAGCAGCTATAGGATTTAATGATAAACATCTATTTAAAAGCATTGTAGCGATGTTGGATGGGAGTTTAAAAAATATGTAAGGGAGTGAACTAATACATGACTTCCAGTGATTTTTTCAATAGACTAGCTCAGTGTTTCTCAACCTTTTTTTTTTTTTTTAATAAAGGACCCTTTTAAAAAAAAAAAAAAGTACCCCTAATACCTACAGTTTTCAGACACACACAAAAAATTTCTACCATTGCAATACATTTGTTTAAACAATTTAATCATAGCTGAGCAGGCGATGACATTTTTGGGTATAAAAAATACAAAAATAAAGCAGCATTGTAAAACTTTAAACAAAAATTCAGTTTTCTCCAAATTTCAGTTGTTGACGTACCCCCCCTTCCCCAGACTTCTCTCGAGTACCCTTAAGGGTACTCGTACCACTAGTTGAGAAACACTGGACTAGCTCATTGGTTAATCACTGATTTTTTTCTAATGATATTGGAATATAAAGTCTGCATAAAGTGTGGAGCTTAAGTGTAATCAAAATATGCAAACATGATGGTCACACGTTCATCTAGACATAAAGACTGACCAGGTGGTTCTGTGTAGCTCCCAGACTGAGTAAGAAAGCCAGGGTCTTGCTAAATTCTGGTCTATATGGCTATATCTACACAGCAGCGTTATTCTGGAATAACTGACATAGTCCACATCTACACAGCAAGCCATTATTTCAAAATAATGTCGAGCTGGAAGATTTCTTACTCTGGCTCTTGTAATCCTCACTTTACGAGGCGAAAAGGAAGTTGGAGGAAGAATGCTTTAACTCGGACTTCCTGCCGTGTAGACAGTGCCAAAAGCTGAAATAAGCTATTTTGACTTAAGCTATGCAATTGCTGTAGTTCAAGCTGCGTAGCTTATTTGGGCTTTAGCCCTGCTTTGTAGGTGTGCCCTATAAGGCAATGATGGAATGTATTGCTTACTTATGTCTACTCCAATGAAGTAGTGGAATTTTCAGACACATAGCCTTGCTTTTCTAGCCTTATTTTCATGAAGATCTGACTTTCTTCCAGCTGGGATGAACACCTTATTCAGACTAATCTTGACCTAACCTAAATCCTCATCAAAATCTTCAGTGAATTCTGAATATTTTAATATGAAAACTTTAGATGAATTTTTCCCTATTTGTTCTCGTGTATCTTTTTTGTTCAGTTGGACTTGGAAATGCTACAATACTGAGAGGCTGATGTTGTCAATATTTCTGACTTTATAAGTAGGAAGTAACAAATAAGGAGAGAGCTATTTCCTTCCTAGAGCAATTGGCTTTGGGAAAGTGAGAAGATTAGCTTCATTAACTTTTGGGGAGAACCCAGTGAGAAGCTGGCAGTTTGGACATCATCACCGATGTCCAGAGCTGTATAATGTTCCTGCTACATGCTCTGTTGCAGGCAACAACAAGCACTATTTTAGCAAGTGATCCTGGTTTACCCAATGGAATTGCAGGAAAGAAATCCCAAAGGTTAATCTATCCATTATTATAAATATTTATAAATGAATTGGATAAATCATACACTGTAATTATCTAGCTAACTAGTCAAGCCATTAGGATATTAAATAGCACATATCAGAATTCATTTTGTTCCTCACTAGACTGATATTGTTATGAAACAGCTGAGCAGTGCTTGTGAGCCTTTATTGGAATTCCAAAGGTAGAGTCAGACAGGAACTTTTTTCTCCAAAATGTGCTATTTTTTAAAATTATGATAATTCAGATTACCTCAGTCTTATTAACACAGGCTAAGTAAAACAATGATACCATAAGCTCTCCAGGAATCAGGCCATTTATTAATGCCCCTTGAGTCCAACATGGATCTACTGTATGTTAGAACTCCAAACCCAAACTAAACAGAATACTTTATCAAAGCTAAAATTTAGTTCAGACTTGAAGATCCATCAAACCTTTCATTTTTATTCTGTGTTGTATGTCTTGTGGTGGTTGATTTTAAAGTTAATATTTACTTAAAATAAAGCCAAAATGCAATTGATTGTATAATTTAACTTCTTAGTAGTTCTCTGACATCAGTAGTTGCTGCTAACAAATTTCACATTTGCTTCAGAACTCTTTACAAATAATTTTACAACAAATATGACTGAAATCGGTGATGACTTGTCCTTATTACTAAAATATTTTCACAAATGGAATTTTGGTAAAAAGTAGATATTACAGATCTCTTGGGATTGCTTTAAAGTTCCAAGCATGGAGACATTGCAAATTTCCACTTTTATATTAAGAAACAATTAAGAAACAGATTTAGAAAAATAACCCTTACCTGAGCAATCAATAAATCCATAGATACTGAATTAGAAATATTTTATGCTCTGATTTATTTTTAACCATTTATACTTGTACTCTTTTGCATATCAGTTAATTTGAACAATGAAAACTAGACTGATAAGTCATATACTTTCAATTCCACTCAAACAGATATGTTGTATCAGGTTTCGTATCACTGCAGGGGAATGTTTAGATTTAAAACTACAATAAATAACCTCTTTTTCTCATTGGACATCTCTTCCATTGGTAAGGGAATCTGGCAAATGTAGGATTGGTAGAGATGGAGAAATCATGTCATTTCCATGGAACCCCATGGTTAGTATCTCACAATCAGCAGGGTTCTTTGGATTGTGAAGAGTAGCTGAGATGCAAGAAGAGTGAGCTAGAGCATGAACTCTCTTCTGAACTGTCTCCCTCTGTCATGGGGTCGAGCACTCACTGCCTCAGCACCTCCTGCTGGTTGCTCCAGGGAATTAATTCTCTAGTCCACAGGGTGCCTTCTTCTGGCTGGTGTCTCTCCCATCCTCACACCACGCATTGTTCTCCAACCTCAGCATCCTCTTCAGGACACTGCCCTCTGGCAGCCCCCACTACAGTAGTCTCTTGTCCCCCTTGTGGGAGGTGTTATCAGCAGTCCTTCATTTAGGGCCTCCCACTGTGGCCAACTGCAGCTTCAGTCTAGCCCCTCATTTCAGGAGCAAGCCACAGTCCTTCCAGGCCACACAACAATGGTGGCTAGACATGGTGCAAGGAGTCTCTGGGTCCTGACCTAGGGACTCACTGGCAGCAGCCTTTTCCTGCTCTCGTCTGCTCTCCTTTACTGCCTCTCATTCCCTGGGCCACTTCCCCAGTGACTTCACACACCCTCATGGCTCTTATATCAAGGCCACAGCCTGGAAGATGTCACACTGGTGTCTCTCTCTGCTCTCCTGAGTCTGCCCAGCACTGCTGTCTCTAGGTGCATCTTTCTCACTGCAGGGAGCTATCCCTTCCCTCTTGCTGGTCAGGACCTAACTAACTCTCACTGTGGGGCAGCTCCTTATATACAGGGCTACCCCAGCAAGCCACCCTCTGGTTGGCTCTTTAAAAGCTTCTCCTTGATTGGCCAGGGCTTTGTGCAGGCTCCCTCCTGCTTGCTTTAACCCCTTCTTACCAGTGTAGGGCAGTTGCCCCAACGCACACACACATACGCACAAAATATACTGGAAATACATGATTAAGACAGCCATGTTATCACCATCTTTCTTAGTTTTCCTTCTATATTCTGAATGCCTTCTTGAAGAAAGAATCATAAGAACAGCCATACCAAGTCAGACCAATGAACCATCTACCCAGTATCCTGTCTTCCGACTGTGGTTTATGCCAGGTGCTTTAGAGGGAATGAACAGAACAGGTAATCAAGTGATCCATCTTGTTGCCCATTCCTAGCATCTGATAAATAGAGGCTAGGGACACTTCAGAGTATGGTTTTGCATCCCTGTCCATCCTGGCTAATAACCATTGCTGGACCTATCATTCATGAACTTAATCTAATTATTTTCTGAACCCTGTCTTCGTCTTCACAATATTGTCTTGGTCTTCACAATATCCTCTGCCAAAGAGTTCCACAGATTTACTGTGCATCATATGAAGAAATTCCCCTTTTTGTTTGTTTTAAACCTACTGCTTGTTAAATTTCATTTGGTTGCCCCTAGCTCCTGTGTTATGAGAAGGAGAAAATAACACTTCCTTATTTACTTTCTCTATAGCAGTCATGATTTTATAGACCTCTATCATACCCCTCCTTAGTCTCTTTTTCAAGCTGAAAAGTCCCAGTTTCATTAATCTCTCATCACATGGAAGCTGTTCCATATCCCTAATCATTTTTGTTCCCCTTTTCTGTATTTTTTTCCAATTCTAATATATTTTTTAAGATGGAGTAACCAAATCTGCATGCAATATTCAAGATGTGGGCATACCATAGATTTATATAGAAGCAAAAAGATATTTTCTATCTTATTGTCTGTCCCTTTCCTAGTAATTCCTAACATCCTGTTAGCTTTCTTGACTGCAAGTACACAGTAAGTGGATGTTTTCAGAGAACTATCCACAATGAGTCCAAATAGATAGATAGATATGGGATTATTTTCCAGTGTGCATTACTTTGCCTCAGGGTCACTGGGCAATGAAGGATCCCCTGGCAACATGAGTCAAGCCATACTGTGCACAAGCTACGAAGCAGATCTCTGGGGGGGGAGTCAGGGGCAGAATGTCCCAAGAGATTTGGGATTTAAGGGAGCATACTCTTTTCCCTTTCCTCAGAGCTAGAGGAAAATGCCTGCTCCCCTATGGGAGGAGTCTTGCAGAAAGGAAATATTCAAATAAGGAGGATTTCCATACCTCTAAGCATAGTAACCCATGGAGAAAATAATGTAGGTCACTGGATTTTTCTTTAACAAATAATTAAAAGTCATATTAGGTTTTGAAAAACTCATTGATATCATGCCTGAATTTGGAACCTAAATTAATTTGACCAATTTAACACTGATTTAGATGACAAGGAACTACCAAGGAATTAGTAATTACTCTCTCAGCCATAATTTACCATGTCATTGAAAGACACACACTATGCATATGAGTAATACATACTTACTTTGTGAATTAGAAGTTTTGTTTATCTCACCTACTGTAAAGTGATGCTGCAACATCTCCTTTAAAAAAGATTAATTATCATCATTCTGTACAGTCCCTACACAGAAATTTGAGAGCTCCTCTACCTTCTTCTCTTGCTGATGAAACTTCCTTTGTGTATTGTTCCCCTCATACCTTCCCCCACAACTTCCCCTAGAATGGCAAAAATATTAAAAAGAAATAAGAAGCAAAGCAAAGGTCGTATTCCCTGGACATTAAACAATGTTTTCAGAGTACCCAATGCTTACCTGGGAGTGTCCTTAAACTTCAGTTTTCAATTAGTTTCAGGAAGAAGCCTTAGATTGACAGTTGAAGCACCCAGCACAACATGTCTCAACAGAGGGAAGAAGAGCCTGGGGGCACAGACAGCTGACACCCCCCAGGCAATCTGTAGTTATACCACTGTGATCCAAAGCAATAGCTTTGAAATATACAGTACTGAGCAGATTTGTTGTTTTGTATACAAAAATGGAGAAATAATTTTGCTATGACATTTAAATAGCAATGATAAAGAAAGCAGAATTTAACTCCTAAGTATATTCTCCTTGTTGCAGGCATAAACCTCTTGCTAGTATTGATGGGAATTGTGCAGACACATCTAGGGAAGAATAAATCTTTTAACATTACGTATATTTTTGGGATTTCTCCCGAGGATACCAGAGCAGTTGGTTGAGGATGATATATTTTAAAAGTTATTTGCGTTATCTGAATATCAAACTTTTATTTTTTACTTTTATTTCCGTTCTGTGGAGCTGCCCATTCTACTTCTGGAAATATACTGTACAATCGACCACCTTGCATCTTAAGCTGGGGAGTTGTTTGGCTGGCTGGCGGGAATAAAAGAGTGATGCTTGATGGCTTGAGGGAGATGTAGAACTGTTGGAAAGAAGGCCTGTGGTGGCTGACTCATCATCCAGGAATGCAGGATTTTAAAAGGTCAGCCTGTGCTGGGACCTCCTCTCTTATTCACAGAGCAGGATCAGCAGCACCAACCCTGCCTGCCTGTTCTGGTGATAAATATACCAGGTTATTGGCTATATCTGTTGTGGGCATCACACTAGCTGCCCCGTTGAAGAGATCTGGGAAAGAATTTTCCTTTCTAGCATCTTGGCCCAGGTGTAGGTGGGGTTTTTTTTTGCCTTCCCCACAGCAGGTTCAGGTGTTCCCTGTTCACGCAGAACATGATGATAAATATGTTGAGAGAAAGGACTTAATGGAGAGGTTTTCAGTAATTGAGTGAGCTGAGGGTAGTGGGGACTCCTATGAGGGGGTGTTTGGTAAGATCCTGGGTCCCAGCTATGGAGTTGCTAGAAGGATCTCGATGGAAAGGATGGGGGTGTTATTTGAAGCCCCCTCTCCCCAGGGATTGTAAGGTCCCAGCAATGAATCTGCTGGAAGGATCTGGGTGGGAAAGGCATTTTCCTAGTCAAGGCATTTTCCAGGGATGGTTAATTACAGGAGAAAATAAGGGAGAGTTACCTGCATTGTACGTGTTATCTTCCAGGTAGTCCCTAACATCTAATAATAAAGTTGTGGCTTGATTAAACCCATATCAAATGTCTCCTCTCCTTTTAGCATAGCCAGACAAACACTCACACAAATCAAATTATATTTCATACAATGCCTAAATACATTTACAGAAATGAGATTTAAACAATTAAATGTCTTCTATGATTTTCCCTCTGTTAGTCCAATAGCCTAATAATTATCTCAACTGTTTTAATATGACTTGCACTATATTGTCAATTTATTTAGTTGGAATTAGTTTTCTATTTCTTTTTGTAAGTGTTGCTTGTTTACTTAACAATATTTGGCTTTGCCTAATGATATGTACAGAAGACAGGGCTAAGTGGAACATCAGCTATTTACATCAGCTCTAACAATTAATGCATGTTAATTTTTAATTACACTGATTGTACTAGAGGCAGTATGTATGTTTTTTCACAGAACAGATGTACTAGTCAGCTTTGCTGATGAACATGCATATCGATTAGATGTTGATGCTGCCAACGTTTTAGAGGGAGTCAGCTTCTAATAGACGTAGGAAAGTACAGTTTATAGTCCTGGGACAGACTGCTAGTATTCTAGCAAATCCTATGTCTGATAATACATTATATCAACAGATCACTAAGGGTGCAAAGTCACACTTAAATTCTAGGAAATTTCAGAATTAAGGTGCTTGTGTAACTTTAATGTATCCGCTTTGTGTCTTGTATACTCACCAGTATTTACAACACAGCAGAGGAACATTGGGAATCCGCAATCTTGAGTTCTTTTCCTGGCTATGCGGGGTGGGGTGGAGTGGGATGGGGGTGGGGGATTGTAGTTTAATGATTATTGGTTGCAAAGCAAAGCATTCACTTTACATGTTCACTCTGAAAGGCAGTGTATGTAAATAGATGAGACTTGGACTAAATACTGACTACGGCCCTTAGATGGGAGTGACACACACAACACAATTATTAGCACTAGTCAGTGGAAGACTTGAACCTAGGTCTCAAGGCACCCAGATTTTCTTTGTCTAGGCTTAAGTGGAAGTAGCTACTCTGGCTGTATTAGTTCCCTATCAAAAGCTCTAGCTAGGTGCTTGGGAGCAAATTCAGTGTGTGAGTGTCATGTTCAGAGATTTTAGTAGCAAGCCTTTAAGAAGTTCTGAAGAGAATGTGTAAATGGTAATTATCAGTATGGACTTTCATGGGGCCAAAAGATATCTTTCTGAATACAGGATGGTCCCCTGGCTGAATTCATGTTCCTACTCTAAACTTTGCAGGCACTAAAACTCTTCAAAAAAGTTGAAATAAATATTTTCCCTAGTTTAATTTATAGAAATGGCTATACTGGTTTTTTTTTCTGAAATACAAAAACAACCAAGCAAAGAAAGAGTATTAACAACAAACCCAGAACAAAACAAACACACACAAAATAACCAACCAATCAAATAATCTTGAGCCTACAGAAGAGAACAAACATGAAAAGCTTCAGATGAATCAGTTAAAATTTGGTGATGTGATAAGCAACTGAAAATGGACTTATAATGGAAAGAGTTATGAAAACACTAACAGGTGTCACTATTAGGTCACTTCTTTAGTATTTAAGCTATTTGGTGATCATCTGGTTCTCTGCTTGAGACTGAATCTTATTACCATTCATCACATGGTGTTGTGCAGCTGTGTTTCTGACTCTTTTTCTCTTCTTTGAGGCTGTGTCTAGACTGGCCACTTTTTTGCGCAAAATCAGCCGCTTTTGAGCAAAACCGTGCCAGCTGTCTACACTGGCCGCTCGATTTTCCGCAAAAGCACTGACGTTCTCATGTACGAAATCAGTGCTTTTTGCGGAAAAGCTTTGACGCTCCCGTTCGGGCAAAAGTCCCTTTTGCGCAAAAGTGTTGCGCAAAAGGGACCAGTGTAGACAGCTAGCTAAGACTTTTGCACAAAAGCAGGCTATGTGGAAAAAAGCGGTTTGGACGCCGGGAGACCCCGTAGGAGCCCGGACTTCCTGGTAACCCGAGCCCTTAAAGCACACGCAGACCGCCTCAGACCTCAGGGGCCTGAGGTCTGCCACGCTGCCCTGCTGTGCCCAGCAGCCACCACAAAGCCCCAGCATGGCACCTCCAGCCGAGGAGCCACCTGCACCCCCAGTGCAGGAGGCCCCCAGGGGCCGAAAAGACGGGCCCCATCCTGGTCCTCAGGGAGCTGGACAGCCTGCTGGACCTATGGGAGGAGGAGGAGGGCCTCCACGAGACCCACTCACGGCGCCGCCGCAACGCCACCATCTTTGGCCGCATGGCCGGCGCTCGCCCAGCAAGGCCATCCGCCCGGACCCTCGAACAAGTCCGGGCAAAAGTCAGAGCTGCGCCTTGGCTACGTGTGGGCCAGCGAGGGCCAGGGGCAGGACCAGACACCTGCCCCACTACGACCGGCTCCATACCATCCTTGGCCAGCCAGCCCGCAAGCCCCAGGCGTGGCTGTGGACAGCAGCATGCGCCCCATCACCAGGACCACCGAGGCGGGGAAGGAGACGACAGCGCTGACTCGGAGGAGGAGGCCAGCATTGCCACCCAGCAGGCCCCTCCAGCAGCCCTGGACGTCTCCCGCGCACTCCTCCGAGGCCGGGAAGGATCCACCGGTGAGTCTTGCACTTTGCACTCACAAGGGCGGGGCGGGGGCGGGGAGGAGCCAGGTGCCCGGAGGGGGAGGGGAGAGCATGTCACTCAGGCCACGTGTGCTGCGCTGTGTAGCAGTAGGCAGCAAGCAGCCCGTCCAACCACGTGCAGCCTGGTGACCGAGCAGCACGTGGCCGCGGCAGGCAGCTGCAGGGCACGCCTGGGACCGTGCTGCTCATACACATTCGGCGGGACCAGGGGGAAGGGTGGATGCCGGCTGGAACCGGCCAGGGCCCCAGGGACTCAGCCCAGAGCCTGCACCGCCGCAAGGGTGCAGCACGGAGAATGGCACACTGTCCCATGCCTGGCTGAGAGGCACAGCCAGCTGCTCCTGGGTAAACCGCAGCATCACAGCCCGTGGCGTGGCCCCACTGAGCCCCTCATCTGCTTCCCGAGGAAGTCCCGCTGCAGCCACACACGTCCCTGGGCTACGTGTGTGAGGGATAGTGGGAGGAGAAGGGTGGGAAGCGCCGGCCGCCCCTAGGGCGCCTGAGTTTTGCTGCAAGGATGGGACACTCCCCAGTCACTCTCCTGGTTCCGTCCAGGAGATATCCCAGCGATGGGGATCTGAGAGCCCAGACCACGTCTGCCAGACGTGCTCCCAGGCACTGTGTGGGGATTCATCTCGCTTTCCTGTCAAATACCATTGATTAGCCCAAAGCCTCACAGCCTCTACCGGCAGGGAGTTCCACAGGTTAACGCAACACAAGCGCCCTCCCGCCCTCCATGGGGCCAGGACACAGACCGGGGTTCCAATACATGGAGGAGGACCCTACTCCAGGGGCGGTCCTCTATGCAAACATACAACCCGGGGGGGGCCGGGGAGGAACCGAGGGGCCCAAGCCACACCACCCCTGTGGTGTCACCTGGGCTCAGGGGTGGGGTGGAAGGCATGAGGTGTGGGGACAGTGGCCGGGCTGCCTGACTGACCCATCCTTTCTTCTGTTCCCTGCAGCGGGACCAACCAGGAGCGGGGGACCCTCCGGTCCGGCAGCAGCAGCACCCCCAGCCGCCCAACCACGGAGGCCCGCACCCGACACCGGGACCAGCTCCTGCGCGGCGCCATGTGCAGGCCGTGGAGCGGGTGGAGGCGGCCATCCAGAGGCGCACGGAGGCGGACCTGCAGTGGCGCCAGGGGGCCTGGGCCACCTTCCAGGGGCACTGTGCAGTCATGGCAAACTCTATTGCCAGCCTGTCTGCACAGATCGCCCATGCCATTCATTACGGCATGGCCGCGCCCCATGCCCCGCCATCCCTCCCTAGTAGTGCCCCGCCCCTCCTGTTCCTCCCCTCCTGCAATAGCCCCTCCTGCCCCTGCTTCTGCCCCTCCCGCTCCTGCCCCTGCTCCTGCCCTTCCTGCCCACCTCCCATTCAGCCTGCCCCAACGCAGTCCACCCCATGTCCAGGTCTGCCCGCACGAGCGGTCGCATGGGACACCCCTCCCAGGAGTAGCCTCCTCCTCCCAGTTCAAGGTCTCCTCCCCTCCCAGTTCAAGTCTCCTCCCGCTCCCAGTTCAAGTCTCCTCCCCCCTCCCCCCTTTGTAAATAAAAACCGAGCACGTGTTTATGTTGAAACCAAACTGTGTTGTTGTGTGTTGGTAGGTAAGGGGAGAGGGGAGGGGAGGGGGAAGGGGAGGAGAGGGAGTTGTCCAGGGAAACCGAGGCGACCCTACTCCGGGGCCTGTGAGAACATGTCCGTGAGGGCCTCCTGGATGCGCACCTCATCCTGGTGCACCTGCCCCCTCCTCCTGCTCCTGCTGCCCACCTCCCCTTCAGCCTGCCCCCATGTCCAGGTCCGCCTCGACGAGCGGTCGCAGGGGCCACCCTCCCAGGAGTAGCTCCCTCCCCTCCCAGTTCAAGGTCTCCTCCTGTTACGCGAGGTAACGTGAATAATTAATTTAGAATGCCAATCACCCTAATAAAATCACGAAGATGACAAATGCGGACTCCAAATTCCATATCTATCACAGGTTTTCTAAAAAAAGGGAAAAATTTTGAAGGGTTATGGGTTGGTGATGCATAAATGAATACCAACTCCAAAGATAAAATTCAACCACAGGACTATATTTGACATGCATAAAATCCCAATCAAGCAAGGGATAGATGACAAAAGAGTAAACACAACACAAAATACATGAAACACAGTCTAGGCGCGGACGGCGATTGCGGTGACGCTGGCGCCCTCCATCCTTTGGTCCTTCCGGGCCTCAGGAGAGGAACTGCCAGGAGATCCCTCGAAGATGACTGGAATCGGGTGCGCTGACTCGAGCCTTCCGCACGAACCTCGACTCTTCTTCCTGTTCTTCGGGACAGCTCGAACAGACGATGGTGGCCTAGACTATCCCTACACCTAACCCTGAACTCAAAGAACACCCTAGCTATGGCCGACGCGCCCGACGAACAAACTCGACGACGGCCAAAATGCTTTGAACCGACGACGATAGCTAATCTAACTAAACCTAAATCTAAACCTAATCCTAATTGGTAGGTACAAGCCTTCCGCTTGACCTGACCAAACCCTTAACAGAACCAAGAGTACTGTGCTCTGAACTAGACTGCTCAAACATATTTCACATAATAACGAACATTCTGCACAACATCCCCTCTCCCCAAACAGTGTGTTGTTGTGTATTGGGAGGTAAGGAGGAGAGGAGTTGTCCAGGGAAACCGAGGCGACCCTACTCGGGGCCTGTGAGAACATGTCCGTGAGGGCCTCCCGGATGCGCACCCCATCCTGGTGCGCCTGGTGGCAGGCAGCTGTGTGGGGCTGTTCGTAGGCCTGGCCCTCTGCTGCCAGCCATGCGGGAATGAAGGCCTCCCCGCTCCGCTCCACAATATTGTGGAGCACGCAGCAGGCGGCCACTACCTCCGTTGCATTCCGCTCACCCATCTCGAGCCGGGTGAGCAAACAATGGAAGCGGGCTTTTAAACGGCCGAAGGCGAGCTCCACCAGATTGAGGCGGTCGTTGAACCGGGCCCGGTTCTGGTCCGGCCGCCCCGTGTAGGGCCGCATTAGCCAGGGCTTCAGGGGGTAGGCCACGTCCCCGACGATGCAGATGGGCATAGGCACATCCCCGACAGTCAACTCCCGCCGAAGTAGGTGCCTGCCTCCATCCTGCGAAACAGTCCGGAGTTGCGCAGGATGCGGGCGTGTGCCCTGCCGGACCAGCCCGTGTAGACGTCCAGGAAGCGGCCCTGGTGGTCCACGACGGCCTGCAGAACAATGGAGCAGTACCCTTTCTGTTCATGAAATGGGCTGCTCGATGCTCGGGGCCCGGACGGGATGTGGGTTGCATCCAGCGCCCCGCAGTTGGGGAACCCGAGGGCAGCGAAGCCAGCGACGGTGAAGGCCCACGCCCCGCAGGCGGATCGCTCTGGGGAGCAGGAGGTCGTTGATGGCGCGGACGACCTGCAGAAGGGTGCAGAGAAACACAGGGAACACATCACGTAAGGCAGGGGTGGGTGTGCGTTCCCTTGGCCCCCTCCCCGTGATTCCTCTGTCCTCACGCACACACACACCACAGCCACCTCGCCCTACACCCCCAGCAGGCCTGTGCAAGGGAGGAATGGGCGAACCCTGGGTGACCCAGCGTGAGTCTTGGCTGCCCCTGGGCATGGAGTGCAGCACCTCCCCACCCCATTCCCCACTCCCTGGGACTTACCTCCATCACGACGGCGCCGACGTGGATCTGCCCACCCGAATTGGTGTGCCACCGATCAGTAGCTGTCCGGGGTGGCCAGCTTCCAGACTGCGATGGCGACCCTCTTCTTGATGGGGATGGGTGCCCGCAGCCGGGTGGTGGCTCTCTGGAGCTCGGGGGTGAGCCAGGCGCAGAGCTCCATGAACGTCCACTTTCGCATGCGGAAGTTCCGGAGCCATTGCTGGTCGTCCCATTGCCCTAGGACCAGCCGGTCCCACCAGTCGGTGCTGGCGTCCAGTCTCCACACTCGCCTCTGCACCCTGGGGTGGGGTGCCACAGGGACACCATGGCCTCACTGGTGAGGGGTCCAAACCGAAGGGCCTCCTGGTCCTGGAAGAGGAGGGCACCGACCTGGAGCAGCAGCTGCAGGCACTCCAAAATGTCCGACAGGGGCCAGAGCAGGCACATGGCCACCCCTGGTTCCATGGCACAAGACAGAGGGCTAGGAAAAAGCCCTGGCAAAAGCAGTAGGTGGCCAAAGGCAGCGGTGTCCCAAGGTCAGAGGGCAACCACCAAACCTGCTTATGGCTGTCAGTCCTGCAAGGGGCCCTCTAGCACGGAGCGCAGATAAATGGCTGTCCGGGAGATCCCTTTAAGCATGTGTCTGAAATGGCCGCCAGCCCCGCCTCGGAAAGGGCTGGTGCCCTTGTGCCCTCCACAAAATGGTTCCCGGCTTCTGCTTTTGCGAAAAGCGCGCCAATGTAGACGCGCTTTTCCGCAAAAGCGCACCGCTTAACGCTGAACTCGCGCCAGTCTAGAGCGTATAAGAATACTTTTAACGGAAAAACTTTTCCGTTAAAACCATTTGCGCAAAATCATGCCAGTCTAGACGTAGCCTGAAAGTATAAAGAAGGGGATGCTATTTGGTGGCAGTTGTTACTGTAAGATCTCTCACATTTAGAAATCTACAAGGGTCTTTTTAGTGAGCCCTCTTGTTCTAGGCATATATGAGTTTGGCTGGGGAGCTAGTTTTGAGTATTGTGCCATTGATGTGCTGATGTTTTACATCTATTTCATCAGATCTGAAGGGTGCAGATAACCAGTGTCTGTCTGCTTACTTGCAAACTAGGTGTCTGAGGGTTACCTCATATGAGACATAGGTGATGCTGGTAATGAAAAGAAATGATGGGGGTAATATTTGAAGAGTTACTGCCTGTCCCTTGCTACCAGAGTTCACAATCTAGTCACTAATTGGTTTTTGGTAGCTTATGGATGCCTGTAACAGCAGCCCAGAGCACTTACATTTATCTGCAGTTAGCGAGGAAGTTGAGACTGTTTCTATTAGCTGTGGCTAATGCCACAATTATGTTTATCATTGTCACTTGCAGACAGGATTACTCCAATGTGCTCTACTTAGGGTTACAGCTGATAACCAATCAAAGATTTCACATAATGCAGAATGCAGCTTCCCATTTACTTAGTTGTTTTGTTTTATGGAATATTTTACATTAATATTCCAGGGTTTACACCGACTTCTAATTGGTTTCTGGGTACAATTCAAAATGCTGGTTTTGATCTATAAAGCCCTCAGTGATGTCAGTCTTGTGTAGCAAATGTGGTGCTTTATCCATGCTTTATCCTGGCAGTTGCAAATTCATGTAGGAAGCTCAAACTAAAATTCCCAGTGATTTGTGTGTGAAGGCATTGGAGGCAAGATGTTCTCAATAGAGGCCACTAGTTGCTAGAACCAGATTCCTCCCCACTTCAGTGCATCAGAACAAGTCTTCATTTCCTTCTTCTAGGTTACATATTATGCATATGAAGTGAATTAACGAGGAGAACAGAGTTGGGAGAGCCTAGATATTTCTCTATGTAGGAGATTCAGGGAGTACTTTTTTTGTCAATACAGCCTGATCTCCATTAGCGAATGTGAATCCATGGGATAAGATCAATATCCTGAGGAGGGGGGGTTCTTGGGACATTAAAAACTCCATGGCTGTTAGGAGTATGGTTATATTATGCAGGTTTGACAGACCTAGTGGTAGTGCACTTCTTTAGAACAGATATGGAGAGGTTAATATAGAGACATAATATCACTGTTGCAGAGGGAAGCATTGACTGAAAGTAAACCAGGACAGAACAAGCAAGGGAATGAGAAATCCAAAAGAACAAGGTTGGCTGGAATCTGAGAATACTGGGAATCTTGAATACTGAGTACAGATGTGGTTGCCTCAAAAAAAGATATATTGGCATTGGAAAAGGTTCAGAGAAGGGCAACAAAAATTAGTAGGGGTTTCAAACAGGTCTGATGAAGAAAGATTAAAAAGGCTTGGACTTTTCAGCTTAGAAAAGAGGAGACTAAGGGGGGATATGATAGAGGTCTATAAAATCATGACTGGTGTGGAAAAAGTGAATAAGGAAAAGTTATTTACTTGTCCCCATAATGTAAGAACATGGGGTCACCAAATTAAATTCATAGGTAGCAGGTTTAAAACAAACAAAAGGAAGTTTTTCTTCACACAGTGCAGTCAACCTGTGGAACTCCTTGCCAGAGGATGCTGTGAAGAGTAGGACTTTAACAGGATTCAAAAAAGAGCTATATAAATTCATGGAGGTTAGATCCATCAATGGCTATTAGCCAGGATGGGTAGGAATGGTGTCCTTAGCCGCTATCTGTCTGGAAATGGATGACAGGAGAGGAATCGTGTGATGATTACCTGTATTAGGTATCTTAACTTTGCATGCTGAGCTGAGCCCCTGATGTGGGCATTTTGTACCTAATTGTCAGTTGCCACTGCTAGGATGTCATGGCCCAACCATTTTATGAGAACTAGTGAAGAAATGAAGGAGTTTCTGAATAACTTTTAATGGAGGCTACCTTTTTGGATAGAGGAATGCATGATATAGGCAGATTTAAAAATTCGCTCAGATGCATTGGGATGAATAGGCTTTGGAATATTTTGCCAAGCAGGTGGTGGTCTCAGGAATGACCCGACCCACTGGTTAGTTATAAAAAGTGGGAATAACTGCATACAGAAGGGCTTCTCCACTAATGGATTTTGTGGCAACAATCAGGCATTGTGTTATATCAGTGAGTTAGCTCTTGTCTAGCTTGTAAACTTCGTTTCTACCTTTGAAGAAGGAGCCTGGATAGACAAGGGTTCACTTCACCCTGCATGGAAATACAACCACTTCTGGAGGAAAACGTGACAGCTTTTTAACAGCATGAAGCAAAACAATGCAAGAACAGAAAGTATAGGAAGAGGTATCATGTGGTATCTTCAGGAGAGTTTTAGGAAGGAAGATTGCAGTTACCCAATAGAATATTATTATATTATATTTGCCTTTCTTTTAACATAGCTCATCTCTTATATTTTGTTCGTGAGTGCTTGTGCTATGACCCATAGCTGAGAATAGAATGTGCAATGAAAGCAACTAGCTTCCAGCATCAAGGAGTTAATGAGAGCAGCTCTACATCTACTAGTAATCATCTCTCTTAGAGAAGACGGCTCAGTAATATGCAATTGGCATTTTTAATAAACAAATTTTATTGCACAATAAATATGGCTAAGAAAATAATTATTTCAAGGTTTTGTCTTTTCCCAGAATGCTAGTATTGCTAAATATTGAGGAAATCGAAAATGAGTTGGTTGTGCTTGTCAGTTCCACTCAATCCATTTTTGGCAAAATATAAAGAGGTGGTTCAATGCTCGTATATTTACTGGACACTGCTCAGAAGAAAAATGCTGAAGCACACATAGCTGTCTGACCAGATGAACTAGAATGGTATTACTCACAGCACTCCATTTCCCTCCTTTCGTAAATTTCCACAAAGAGCACACAGTAGCACAGAGTGGTGTGCTATACACTAATTGTACTTAAATGGGGATTCAGTTAAACAAGACAACAGCAAAAGATATGTATGAGAGAGAGAGATATTTTGGAATATGGTGCCTTGTACATTATAGGGCTTTACAAAGGCAAAATAGAATCTCATTTAGGTTGGCAGGCAGAACTATTTAAAAAACACCTTATTTTTTATATGTTCTCAAATTTTCAAGCCTACAGATAATTGGTTTAAAGTTGCTTGGTCTCACTTTAAAAGACCTTCACTGTCACTTCAAAGCTGCTTTAAGAGGCCACTGTGGCTTACTCCAGAGTGAACAGGCAGAAGGGATCATACTTCCACCATCTTCTCTGGTCTGATATTTTTTTTGCTTGAACACCCCCCCAGCTTTTGAATTCCATCTCAGACTGTTTGAGACTACCTGCCCTAAAAATAACAATAATAATAAAACCCCTCTCTGCACCTTTCTGCACCTTGCAGATTATCATCCAATCCCATTTAAAGGCATAAATTAAAAATAAATATTTTTCTATTTTGCCTTCCCTTTATACTTCTGTGTCCTATTTCATTCTTCACTTCAGCCCAGTGCACATGGTAGCCACTAAATCTTGTCCAAACTGTCACCTCTTTGTATAAATTTCATTTCAGTACCTAGCAGTAAAATATTTCACAGGTAATCTTAATAGTGAACTGAGTGGTATACATATATTTTAGGGAAAGCTACCAGGTTTGTTTGCCTTTTGGGATTGCAAAAAAGAAACATCTCTTCAAAAGAACTTTCTGTTAAAAATCATAGTACAACTGTTATTGGTAGGATGGTAGAGCATTGTAGTTGGTTAGCCTAGTTAGAACAGTCATCTTCTACTATAATTATATTCAATTATTTCTCCCCATCTCCTTCTGACCATCCAAACTAATATTTTTGTTGTGCTTTGTTTTATGTTTAAACAATATCTTAAGTTTATTATGTTTAAAGTTGATAGAGACCATTTCTCATTCAGAGAAAATTGTCATAGTGGTGCATATGGCATACTGTATACCCAGTAAAGGTACACTTAGTGCCCTGTAGACATGCAGCAGCATGCCATAAAACAATCAGAATAATAATTTGATTTCTGTCTGAATAAGGGATGGCTCAAGAGATGGCAAAGGTGGGTTGTCAGTGAGATGTAGGACTCAAGTGGACAATATTTATATCATGTAGGTTCATTTTTTTTAAAAAGCAAAAAACAAAACAAAACAAAACAAAACCTTCTCCAGTGACCTTTTTAAATGTAAGTTAAAAGCAATTTTGTGTGGATATTTGCAGCAGGAAGAAGCAGCTTAAAAAGATGATATCCTTTGCTGTTTATAGAAATGTGCATTGCACTACTACATATTTTTACTAGGCTTCCATAGCTATCTAAGGATTTCTAAACATAGAAGTTAGTATGTCTAGTTTACTAAACTATTTTCGTATGTATCTAAATGCTACCAGCATAACAGCCACACACACAGTAGGTTGAAATTATAACTATATATTGTTTTAGAATTAGAGTAGATTACACATAATAATAATGGTGGTGGTCTGTGTTGCAGATAAAATCACCTTTTTGACATATGTAACAACAGTATTTAAAACTAGTGCTCCATAATCTATATTTCACTAAGACAGAAAATATATTAGCCCAAATGGCATATATCATTTTAAATGAAAAAAAATCTATAAATAACAGTATTTGATATTTTTTAATGTTAAAATATGTTCCTTTTTAATTAGTCATTATATATTGATTGATGCCCACTGTACTTCTGATGCCTTTCCTTCAGGGCTTTGTATATTTCACAGATTGTAAGGTGTAAAAATACTTCAAATCAAAGTAGTAAAATAAGCATAGTTAGAGGGAGAACATGAGGGTTTTTCTTCATTTACATTCATTACATATTATGAGGTTTAATTACCTTCCTCGAATAATACCGGTACGAAGGAATGATGCTAAAGAAGGCGTACTTCTATGATGATTTTATTGATTGTGACTGATGGATGGCATCAACATTTCATAGTGAAGAATCATGGTTTTGTTACATCAGGAAAATTAAATTGGGAGAGTTATTTTCTTTCCCAGTGATAGTGGCAGTTAGAATATTTCACCTGTAATGAGATGTGTGCGTTATGTGCCATAGTGAACCACTGCTGAGCCATTAAATATATGTAAATGAAGAGAAACACAAGAGAGCCTGGGCATAATAACGTGCAGAACAGAGAAATGGATCCTGGAAAGTGATTAATTTATTTGATGATGCCTCAAGTGAGGAATTTTAGGTCACAAATGAAGTGACAGAATGACAAATTACCATTTTAAAGAATTTACTGGGCATCATTACTGAACAATTGTCAGGTAGTTTATGGTGGCTGAGAAGATGGTATAAATATAGATCTTTTCCTTATCTGAGATGAATTATTAATCACCTTTTTAAAAATCTTTATGAGTGATGGTTGGCTGTCTGATTGGAAATAATGTGTTCTACAATTTTAACTAAATTCTAATATGATATGTAACAGGAATCTTTACAATTAAAGTCTCAGTGGAGAGTGGTAGGAGGTTTACAGTCAATTGCAGTTTTAATGTGATAGAAGAGGATGAATTCACTGGCATATTTCAATAGGTTTCCTTAGGTATATTATCCCTGCTGTGATGTTATTCAAATGTTTACAGTTTATTTTCTTTTGAAAAATGACATTCAGATACTTAAATTGTTTTCCTTGGTTTTATTAGTTAATGAAAAAGAAATTCTCATAATTACTATATTTTTGCAGCCTGCCATGTTATTTAAAATGAAGTGACTTCCTTTGTCAGCTAGATTGTAAATGCCGTTGTCTTGTATTTTGTTCAGTTTCTGTTTGCTTTATGTATGTCATATCCCTTCCCCGGGTATATGTCACTGCCTGTGCTACCAATAACAGCTGGCGTGTGTAAAGAAAAGATAGGGATTGGAAATTAAAAGAAAGATGATAATGCTTTATTTTATTTAATCTGTCTGATGTTAAAAGCAACTTCATTTCTATGTTTGTGCAGAAGTTGGGTATTTGTTAAAATTTCTAATATGAGGCATTCATAAAAATTTCAGACTACGTGTTAGTTATATGCTGTCTGTTCATATGATGTGTATGTACACACATATATTAATATTTTATAGATATGTATACTGAAAAAGATACAGTAGGATTTCATGAAAGTGCATAAAAAGCGGGTAGTTAGTGTCCACCTCCCAGGAGTGATTTGACATCAAGCATACTTGCTAGTCTATTGTGACATGGTAGCATAAGTAAAACTAAACCACCACTGACTAAATGAGCGAAGTTCAATTTGCAATGCATTTTCTTTTGCTTTTAGTTGTGTGTTTTCATTTACTGACCCGTATGCAGAATTACTGTGAAATATTGAGGTCCACAGTACTGTGTATATTCAAACCTTTATGTGTTAATTTTGCTTTTAGAGGAACCCTTTGTGTAGATTGAGAATAGAATCTAGGAGTTTTCAAACATCAGTATCTTGTTTGGAACTATTGAGAACAATCTATCAGTCTCTCATATACTGCCTTGAAAAACTCACAAATGAAATATGAGGTTTGTGTGGAGGAGTGGGTGTGTGGAACTAACATTTGGAAAGGACTTCTAATCTATTTACGCATCTGGATGCTTTCTACTTTAACTAGTTCTCATGATTAACATAACACACTTTGAAAACTTCATAGCTGCTGGGGGTTTATTAAAATTGAAAGTTTTGTTCTTTGGATTTTTAGTTTTAGGTGTGATTGTAGATTATTGTAATCTAGAATGCTGCCAAGTAAAATCATAATTTAAAAAAATCCTGTCTTGAAATGAATACTTAGCATAGTTAATACTGAAATAATTCAGAGAGTCTAATTTATTTTGAACTGCTGATTTTTTTCTCCACTTCCCTCATTCTAGATAGTGAAAAGCAGCTGCCTTGTTTATTTTACTTTCCTCTTATAGTCTGTTTTCATTTTTTGTACTTCATATACTACAACAGTGCTGTTGTGTTTGGGCCAATAGCAATGTAAAGTGTGTTAAATAAAAGAAACATTTGTTACTAATATTTTTAGATCACCTATGAAAATATTTTAGCCTGGAACTATTAAATAATGTCCCTTTGAGTACAAAGATATATTTTTCTAGAATTTAATGTTAGCTTATGCTTTAAATTGTACTAATATAAATGCAAAAATAAATATGTACAACTAAATAAATAAATATAGCTGTACTGTACTTTTCACTAAGAAATCAAACCATCTGTTATAGGTCTTTGAATCAATTTTATCAGTAGTTCGTATTCCAGAACAGTGTTTATCCACAGGACTGTTCTACCCCAGTAAAGAATATCAATATTTCTGAAGCTAGTGAATACTGCACTCTTTACATACATTAAGAAATGCCTATGGATTCTTTAGGACAGTAGATGTGAATCATTTGTGTTATGATGAAAATAGGTGTATAAGACCCTCAAAGCTCACGCATTTAGTGACACATAAGAAATGTTTTCATTCACATCAGTCATCACACTTTTGTTTTGTTTTGTTTTGTTTTTTTGCTCCTCACATGGGTCATCATTGGGGATATACTTGAAACCATGATCAGGACAAACTGGACATTTTGGCTGCAGGCAAAAATGGAGGGATATTTTTGAGGTGTTTCCTAAAATAGCACAATGAATCCTCTCTCAGAGTGTGGGTGCTATGCAAATAATCTTGATTCTCTATTCTTCCTGAGATCACTCCTGCAAGAACTGAGTGCTCTGGGGCTGATTTAGCAAAGTAATTTTAAAAAGGTCTAATTTTTAAGAATGGAAAAGTCCCTATGGCTTCAATCTGGGTATTCATGTTCTTAATATTAGGGATCTGTTTAAATTGTTAAGCCCAGCACCTCGCAGAATCAAGTCTTTGGGGCTCTTGGACAATTCAGCTACACTCTAATTCAAGGCTAGGCAAAATACAGCCCATGGACTAGGTCTGGCCTGCTTAGGTGTTGGATCCGGACTGCAGGCCAGTGGGCTCCCTTCCTGCCCCTGCCCCTGCACACTGCTCAGAAAAGCAGCTACAGAGCCCTATTTGTCTTTGAACAGCTGTGAGCCTGGGGGAATGGGAGAAGGGGCTTTGCGTGCTTCCCCCAACCCCAGCACAATTCCATTGACCAATTTCTGGCTAATGGGAGCTGACTGATTGAAGAAATGGCACCCTAGTCCCCTGCCCCAGGTCACAACCACCTCCTCAACTCAAACTCCCTCCCAGAATCCACACTTCCTTCTGCACCCCAATCCCTTACCCCAAGCTCCCTTCTGTACTCAACCTCAATCCCAGACCCTGCACCCCATTAATATAGAAGAGTGCTGTCCCTGACCACTTTCCAATTTCTTGGAGTGCCCTCATCAAATTTATTGCCCACCCCTGCTCTAGTTTAACACATTTTAATGTACAAACACCAATTTACATAGAATACACTACATTTCATATTTATATGACACTAGCAGAAATACCCAGCGTCGCCCAGGGAAAATATAGTAAAAGGTATGATGAATGAACGACGCCAATGACATTAACATAGCTTATTTTATTGGAAATACTTTTCTCTTATATATTACTTTAAGAAATTAACGTAGCTAGTACCTTTTCTATTATCCTAGGGAAAGGATCTCGTAGTTTCAGTTGATGTGATACGTTTAAGAGAAGAGTCCAGCAAATGCCTATGATCAGGCATTACTAAAAGCTAATTAGTGGCCCAATTGGGGCTCTGGGGGAACTGATTTCGAGATATAACCAATCCAGTGATTGAAGTTAGGAAATCAGGAGTATCCGTGCAAAATGTTGTGTTTCTATGATCAGGCGCTACTAAAAGCTAATTATCAGTGGGCCCAATTGGGGCTCTGGTGGAACCAGGGGAACCAATTTCGAGATATAACCAATCCAGTTATTTAAGTTAGGAAATCAGTTGTATCCGTGCAAAATTTGGTGTTTCTAGCTCTTACTATTTCTGAGATCTTTTGGGACAAAGAAAGAAAGAAAGAAACAAACTTTCAGAAATATTTATAAGATTTTCAGTACAGTATCATAACATATTTTACATCAGAGCCTATTATACATTTAGGAGAAAAATGGCTTTCACTGGGTGACGTGAAGAGAGCAATAGTTAGAGGTTGGAGAGACCTAGACAGAGCAGCCCATCTTATTGCAGGGACCTTCCCCACTGGAATGTTGTGAAGAGGGAACTCAGTCAAGAAAAAGAAGCAGAATGGGTAGGTTTAAAAATATCAGAATAGCACAACATCTAAAAACATAAAGAGTGGGTTAAAGTTCAGAGAAGCAGAGTATAGCAATTTCATTGAAAGTATGGAGTAACTAGTATGGAATTTGTCATGGAAATAGATTAATGATTGTGATGTGACGATGAGCAGAGCTGGTTTCTAAATGGGTGTCTCTTTATCTGCAGAAAAAAGGTTTTTAAAAAAATTATGCCTAAACCTCAAACATTTCAGTTTGAAATGCTGACATGGTACCTCATGCCTACATTCTTGGTCACACTACTTGTCTTATGGTACACCAATGTCTCCCCTGTTGATGAGGGGAGATGATGAGTCCTGGAAGTCACATGGCTATGATACATAATGGAAGATGATGTCCATTGGGGATCTCAGCCCATAGATAAGAATGGGAACATAAGGTAATACCAGCTGCCAAAGCTACTATTCCCATAAGGTCCCAATGAAGCATTTCAGAATAGAAATACTTCACTTTTGGGGCATTGTTTTTCCTCAGAAAAACCTGTCATTTTCCAAGGAAAACAGATACTTTAGACAAAAACTTGTGTAGCTGATAACCCAATTTTCTGCTGAAAAACAGTTTTGATGGAATTTTTTTTGACTACACCTAACAATAGGGCTGGAGCAAGAGAGCAGTGCTGAAAGTATCTGCTAATGTCAGTAGGTACCACAGTCCTGGGGAAAGCTGAGGGAAGTAACTCTGTCTTTGCACTCTGGAGTGAGGCTCAGTAGTCAGCCAGGTAAATATTTTTCACAGTGGTCAGGGAATCCTGATTTTTTTTGTCTCCTCAAATGCTCTTTGAGAGACTTGAGTTTACAAAGGCAACCAGCACTCATGATGGTGGGTGAATGGTGGGATGCTGGACCACAGATATTGCCAGACAAGAGAGCACCTGGATCAGAGATCTACAGATGCTGAAGTTTAGAGTGGCTGGGAGCAGAACTGGTCTGGTGAGCTGGCAGCCCGCAGGGCTAGTGGCCAGGAAAGGTGGTCGGGAGCAGTTGCTGCCACCTCGTGAGCAGGGCCAGGCAGCTGAAAACAGAACCCTTCAAAGGGAGCAGTGGAGCCAGGCAGGCTGGCCAGAGGCAATGCACTGGCCAAGGTGGCAACCAGAAGGGGAATCCCAGGAGAACACGGAGGCCTGATCTCTCCTAGTCTGGCAAACTCCCTTGTTTAGGGCTGCTCACGTCCTGAGGGTGTTAGCCCAGGATGGTCCAATTTGTAGAGCCTGCCAGGCTGATCTCTTTGGAAAACATGGATGTTGTGTTAGAAGGGTTGTCGTGGTAAGTTTTTTTTTTTAACAACTGTTTGTTAGCAAAGATAAATAGATATATAGTATCAAGGGTATTAATGAATACTGCCCATGGGACACAACAAAATATGTAAGCTATGTTAGTTTACAAATAGTATTAGGAGTATTCTATTGAGACCAGACCAGATCACCTTCAACATTTATAGTAGAAAATTAAATATAAAATACATTCCCTGCTATGAATGTAAATATTGTTTAAAACAGTTTACAGGTTAAATGCTTTATATTATAGTGTTTAACTAGTTAACCATTGACAGGCCTATGCAGGGCAGTTAGGGATGAGGCTCCCCTAGGATTGTGGTCCTGCTGGGTCTGTGGGACAGGGATCCCACCTGCCTGGCATGGTAGGGCTGCTCCAGGCCGGCCTATGTGCCATGGATGGGGCTGGGACCACTCCGGTGCTGCTGTGGCCAGTGTTCTGCCTGCCTGCCAGAACTGCCGGGTCCTGCTGGCCAGCCTAATAGAGCAGGGCTGCTCTGGTGTGCTGTGGAGGGCTGTCTACCTGGGTTTGGACAAGGTCTGATTACCCAGTAAGTTTTCCAAAATGCCTAATGTAACTGGTTACCCAGTAGGGATGTTAAAAAGTGGTTAATAATATAACACTGTAACTGTGTAATTAGATCTCAGCAGTTACACAATCACATGCTGTGGACTCTGCAGTAAAAGCTTATACTGCATTGCCCACAGTGCAGCCAGCTTCGCAAAGGCAGAGCCGGCTGGCCACATTCCTGGGGAACTGGCTGCACTGCGGGCTCTGCAGTATAAGCTTTATATTACAGTCTGCTAAGCGAGGCGGCAGCCAGCTCTCCAGTGGCTGGTGCACCCTGGAAGCCAGCTTTTAAGCTGGCTCCCAACACGTACTCATTCCTGCTTTCTGGCCCTGCTCCCAAGGAGCCTGATGTGACCCTGCACTGCTGCCTCAGTGAGGCAGGGACAAATAACAAAATAGCCAGTTATTACCACACACAGCTTATAGTCTAGGTTGCATTGGTGAATCCTCATCATTTAACTACCACTTAGTGTCTCATTTTGTTGGGAGGACTTGAGGGTATTGTAGACTACGGATGTACATAACAGGGTTTTTTGGGTGACTTGCAACACTGTCCGCTTCCTTATAACTAGGCTTGGAAGGATTAGATTTTGTATTGGTAAATGTCAGTAAACATCGATTTCACTGTACACACACAAATGGACGAAAAAATATTTCCATCAATAACCATTGAAATTTACAGATAGGCAAAGTAAGAAAAATTCTGCTTGAGGACTTGTTAGAGTTTGATTTAAGGATATTTGCTTTGCTTACTTAGATATTTGGTGCTGACGATTTGTGTTTTAACAGTTCTAAAGCTTTAACTTTTTTTGAATTTCAGTATCTACTGCTATTAAACAATTATTGTCCAATCCTCCATAATTTGCCAGAACTGTGAAAATTTAAATAGATAAAAATTAAAAAAATCTTTAAACCCATAACTTTGCTTAGTCCTGAAAATTTAAACGGATGAAATAAAAAAGCTTAAAAATAAACATCAATTATTCATCAAAATTATGTAAAAGTCAAATACTGTTGATTATAAAATTAAGTCAGGAGTAGGTGAAAAGTAAACAGTTAAACTTTACAAAATTGTTGTTCTGTGAAAATTGGTTTATTGACGAATTCCCCCTATTTCTTGATTATAGTTTTCATAGCAATATATGTAGTCCAAGTAATGCTCAACAAGTGATTTGGTAAATAAGTAAATATAAGCACCCAGGTCCAAGGCAGAATAATTTAGAAATGTCTTGGTTGCAGATTGTTTGTGTACATTTGCTTCTGGAAACTTTACAAGCAGTATACTTCAAAGTAATTGGGTTTTATCTAGATGATATATTAGATGGCTTTTTAGGGCATTTGGGACTCAGTAAATCCAAGTAAAATCAGGTTGAGTATGACCTATTCAGGGGCAAGATCGATTGTTGTGTTGGGCAAACAGAAAACAAATACAGTCTTACTCCATGGTAAGAGTAGCTGAAAGGCTCTGATGGCAAGGAACCCAATTTAAAGAGCTCCTGACTTTCAGAGCAGCTCTACTCTCTGTTTTCTGATCTGTACTCTTCCTAATCTGCTGTGGTTACACCAGGATATACAGTGGGAACACTTATTATATTTGATGGGTAGTTTCAGTAGAAGGGAAAAGGGATGGGGATGAGATTTGTTGGTCTGTTTTTAATTACATGTGTTTGGGAAAACTTTTCCCTCAATTTGAAAAGGACCACTAAGGGTTCTGCATGCATCAGGAATCACTATCCTCACTTGTACATTGTTGCTGTGGCAGGTGCACACACTGTTGTTGGGTGATCTCTCGCACTCAGTAAGCTAGTTGTGAGTAGGTGGCAGTGTCTGTTCCAAATACTCTGCTAGCAAGGAAAGAGGTTCTCCACTCACTGCCAGAAAGCACAAAGGGCATCCTCTTCTACTTTCCCCTGCTTGCCATTGCTTTTGGGCTCTAATGTCTTCTCTCCTGTTTGTAATGGAGTTGTCAGCCGGGGAAGCTCACTTTGGACTGTACAGTTCCTTCAAGATTGTCATGTAGTGAAGAACCCATTCTCCCTTACCTTGTCTTTGAGGTAGTGAGTAATTGGGTTGCTATATTTCTAATTGCTGGTAACTAGATACCCAGGGTCATGCCCTTGCCTCACCCTTCTTCCTAAAGGCTCTGCTCCTATCTCTTGTTCCTCTCCCCATCACTCATGGGATCATCTCCATCTCCCCTTTCCCTCCCAGCCCAACTAGGCTTCCTCTGCTCTGGGCCTGGGACCAGAGCTTCTGCAGCCTGACAAGTAGCTTACTTATAGGTAAGAGGCAGCCCTGGCTTAGAAGGGACTGGTGTGGGTTAATGACTCCAGTGACTCCCAACACCCTGCAGTAACCAAGCTTTTGGTGTCCAGTCAGTTCTTCCTTTTGGCTAGACTTTGGGGTCAATAACTAGGCACCCGGCAGCCCTCGTGAACACACACAGTCCACTCCCGAATAGCTTACTACAGAAATCAGGGTTCACTGGCGTGCGGTCCTGACAGATCTTCTGCTCTGTCAATGATGATAAGGAGTCAGCTGTGTGTGTTCCTGCATTTGTGCCCTGTTTACTGTGTTGACCATGCACAATTAGTTAACACAGCAGACCCTGAGAGAGCCCCCCAAAGACCACAAGATCAGATAAGGATTAAAGGCACCCAGCTGGGTTTATTGTCAAACAAAGTACAATAATAGTTGTCATTAGACTCTACTGTGCATATGTACCTTCTAACAATGGACCGACTCAGTCAGTGATATGGGAATCCATCACTGCCCCCTAGGTCAGACAAAGACAGCTCTTTGGGGTACACTTTTATACACAGGTATAAACATGTTACACATCACTCCTGATGTATTAGATTGCTACCCTCTGACTTTACCTAGATCAATCCATTGCCTTGTATGTGGAGGGTCGATCATTATCTATAATGTTGTCAGTTTAGACTCGATCCTGAACCTAGGTCGGTATTCCTGTTGTTTGTGGGGCGGAGGTTGGCACCAAGATGTTTCTTAACAAGATATTCTGTTACGACCCTTTTTGAATATGCGTACAGCCTGTGCTTAGTACCTCTTAGATATGAATGTTTCTGTAATATCAGCTCTGTTCTTGCCAACTTCTGTGAACAGGGCCTGCCTCTTGCTCACAGCTTAATTCTGCTTTCTAGTAGCAAAGTCTTGACCATTGCTGTCTAGGCCGCAGGCCTCATACCCTGCCTGTGATGTGTGGCCTTATGTTTTCTAGTTTTTCAGGGCAGTTACTAAGACATCATGCAGAGACACTACCCTTTCCTCAATTCAATGTGCACAGGTTTAGTATCCAAACTCATTTCACATTCAGATTCTCCTTAGTTTTTAATTTAAGAACAAGAAATAATAACACTTAGCCTGAACTTTCTTCTGATATGGCTGTTTATAGGGATTTACTTTGCAAGGTCTCTTGTCTCATCCAATCCCTTGAGACACAAAACCACTTCTTTTATTTCCTGGGGTTGGAGCAAATGGGAACCTCCTGGTCAGACTGCCAGGATGAGTCAGAAGAGCCAGGCATTTTTATGCAGGGGCCTAAAATCCTGTTATACAGTGTCTTTGTTAATTTGAAAAGTACCATGTACATGCATAGCATCATATAAATGTTTAATAATAATGTGAAAGTCAGGTGGAATGGAGCCACAGACCCCATCCTGAGAAAAAGATGGATTTGGGTAGCTGTCTGATTCAGACTATATGTTGCTCATGGAGCTTTTGCAGAGGCAGTTCTGTGCTGAATAGATAGACCCGCGGATACAGGGCAGTAAAGCTTTCGAGAATGACCCATTGTGACCTGGTTTGCTCTCTCAGTTGTAATTTTTTTAAAAGCCTTCCTTCCTGAGTCCCTTCTTGTCCTAAGAAACATGCTGTAACAAAGCTGCAGCCTTTCCCTTTTTCAATGAATGACATTGTGGAGTGTAAATTTGGTTTCTGGACAGTGGGGTGGGCTGCATCAATGTAATGAGAATTTATTGGAACCCATGAAAGCTTTGGTTGTACTGTAGATGACTCAAAAGTTAGAAATGCTGTTTTTCCTTGCTTACTAGTTTATAAAAAAATCTGAATAAAAGTGGGCTTTTTTGGCTTCAGCAGAAACACTTGATGCAAGGCTAGAAAGTAAAAATAAAATCCTTTTTGTTGTTTTCTACTCTCTTCAGAAGAGTTTTGTTTGTTACTAAATATCAAAAGAAGCTGAGCTTTGAAGAATATATAGCTATTAAATCCAAGAATATATTAATCCAATTAGTACACTGATTAAAAAAACAACAGCCATGCAATGCTGGGAGAGTTGGAGGAAATCTGAATAAAGCACTAAAGGCTCCACACAGACTTAAGAACAGGAGGTAAAATTAAACAAAGTTAACTATGAATACAAATATAGCACAATAGCTGCTGTGTTTGGGCTCACAAATTTTAACCAAAGCCAGAGTTGCTCTGCACAGATTGCCCTCGTGTGAACAAGCCTTTTGAGCTCATGAATATTAACTTCCTGCCTTTTTGCCTGACAACTCTTCATGTTGAGACTGAAAATGGCCTGTTGGCTTCTGTAGTAGAAACAGCCTGAAACATGGGCCTGGTGTAAGACCTGAGGTCTGAACAAAAGTCAGCAAAAGTTATACTATGAGCAGGGCCGGACTAAGGGGTGGGCGGCAGCTGCCCGGGGCGCCAATGAATGGGGGGCACCTGACGGCAGCTGTAAGGGGCACACGGCGTCCCTTATAGCTGCCATCAAGTGCCGCGCACCCGGCTCCCACAGCGCCGGCCCCCCCCATCTCCGCGGCGCCAGCCAGCAGTGCCCTTCCCCCCACAGCTGCGGGGCCCTGCACGGCCAGGTGCAGCCTGCTGCGGGCTGCGCACCAGCAGCGGTGGCTGGGCCGGGCTGGGCAGCGCATGCACCGTGCGCCCTGGGGGTGGGCCCTGGACTGCGCGCCAGCAGCCGTGGCCGGGCAGCACATGCACCGTGCACTCCGGGGGCGGGCCCATGCCCCCTAGGGGGGCAGGCCCACGCCCAGGGGTGGGCCCGTGCATGCGCCATGCGCCCAGGCCCGGGGCGCCAAAATGGCTCGGGCAGCCCTGACTATGAGTAACAGTCAGGAGCTGTCAAAAGCAGATGTTCACTTTTGGTAAGTCAGAGTCTGGGACGCAGACTCAGCATCAGTATTGCTAGCACTGCTAAAACACACGGAACATGTAAACACATCCCAACAAGGCAGCACAAGATCACCCCATCCTAAAACAGTTTGATAAAAGTGAGGAATAATGATATTTGTCTGAAATGTCAGGAGTGAAAGTACAATGGCAAGTAGCGAGTAGGAATATTTCGTCTGAAGTATTCAGAGGAAAGTATAATGGGAGGTAACAAACATGTCTTGAAATGCATAAAATGATACATAAGTTGTGTATCCCAGATTTTTTGTCTGAGTCTATAAATGCTGGGATACCTTGCCTTAACCTTTTGTCTGACTGAGCTGATCCATTGCAATGGGCATGCATGTGTCAGCATAACTGTAAATATCTGATTTAGGGAACTAGGACTTCGCTTCATTGACAATAAACCTGGCCTGGCACATTATCTGATTGTGTGGTCACGGAGGATTCTCTTGAGGTCTGCCATGCTGGCTATCTGCTCAGAGATGGGGCAGCACACAGAGGGAGCACATGCCCGCAGCCAAACATTTATCAACATGTCAGAACACCACTTTGATAACAACTGTCACTATTGACGTTACATCTGACGTCAGTTTGCAATAAAGAATCATGGCAAAGACAAAGCAAAAAACCGTGTCACTGAGTCTACAGAAAACTTAAACTTGCACAAATGAACCATGCTGCACCTTTAATGGGTTTGCTGGAGGGACTAGTATGGGAAGAGGGGGATTGGGTGGCAGCCCCTCACCCCGAGTACAGTAAGATCCTGGCAAGGGATTTGCTGGAGGTACAGGAATGGAAAAAAGGGTGAGGTGGTAAAACTCCCCTGAGTTATTATGGAAAAAATATGGTAGTTACCTGCACTGTACACTGTTATCTGCCAGGTAGATCTACTAATAAAGTTGTGGCCTGTTTAAACCCATATCAGTGTCTCCTGTCTTCCTTTCAGTATGTCCAGGCACTCCTCTCATGAAGAGAACTGATGAAATGCAAAGTCTTGTTCTGAAGACTGTTTTCTGTGGTAGAGAGAGAGAGAGGATATTTCATGAGGTGAACTTGGGTGACTGCTTCTGTGTGACTGAGAAGATTGGATGAGGAGTAGTACCACAGAATTAGAGTTCAAAAGGATAGAGTGTGGTTTCAAGAATCTGGGAAAATTAGGAGGGAAAATTGCATGATATTTGAAGTTTGTTTTTCCATGCTATTCATTTAATTAAAGATCATTAAGAAGACTAAGGGCAGAGAAAGAAAAAAAGGTCAAACATTGCTTTCATTTACACTGCATAAATCTGGACTAATTCCATTGACATCGGTCATTCATCAGATATCATTCTGGATATACATCAGTGTGCTACTAGCTAAAATTAGAATTTGATGGGGTAGTATAGATGGAAGGTGATTTAATTTATGAGATTGAAAGTACTAAAGGAAGATGTACTTTTGTTTTCCATAAAATGCAGAAGGGAGAGCTACAAAACCACTCAGAATTTTTGACCATCTAATTTTCAAAAAGACCAGAGCACCATGTAGAGGTGATCTAATGAAGTCATCATTGGTGTAACTTCATTGTACTTGACAGAGTTATACAAAGGATTCATTTGGCCTGATGTGCCTACAGCAATATACTTGAATGTGTGTGAATAGAAGGAATGAGGTTGTTGTTGGTGTTTTAATTACTTAGCTTCAGAGGGGGTAGCTGAGTTAGTCTGTACAGGATAAACTTAAAAAACAACAAATAGAATGGTCGCACTTTAAAGACTAACAAAACATGTAGATCCTACATGGTTTGTTAGTCTTTAAAGTGCTACCATTCTATTTGTTGTTTTTTAAGTTTATTTAATTAGTTAGTTAGTTGGAGTTGGAAAAATCCAGTAGCCATATCAGCTTATAATATTTTATTATTTGATTTTTATTAAATGCCTTTGCCTTTTATAGTAATTATGGAAAACATACCTCAGAAATACCCCATGTATTCAACCCTCACTTAACCAACACTCCCTCTCATCTGAATTGTGGTTAATATCCTTTTTGCTTGGATTGCTTGCCATGTTGCTTCCCTTTTGTGATGGAGTGGACTAGGCCCTGAGGCCCCCTGCAGGAAGACTTGTGGTCCTGCCACACCCTACCCCAGAAAAAAGATAGTAGAGAGGTGCTCCAAGTAAGCTGCAGGGGAAGCAGCCAGTTGGGTTAGGAGGGCCAAATAAAAGAAGCTGAAGAACAGAGCAGCTGTTAGTTGCTGAGTAGAGCTCAAGGAGTGAAGACTGGATGTCTGGAAGAGTAGCAGATCCATGGAGAGCTCATGGCAAACAGAGTAAATCCTTGAGGTAAGGGCAAAGATAGTACAGGTCTGTGGGGAATTAGAGCAGCAGTGGAATGGGCACAGAAGACAGCTGCTGTCATAGGGTCCCTGGGCTGGGGCCTCGAGTAGAGAGAGGGACGGCCCTTCCAATCCTCCATTAGTCATTGGGGGGAAGTGTCCTAGATATTGAGGCATCCCAGAGCAGGGAATTGGACTATAGTGACCCAGCTGAGGGCTGGAGGCAGAAATGCTTTGAGAGAGTGAAAATACTGCCTCCAGGGAAGGAGCCCTGGGGTATTACTCTATTCCAGAGCAGGAACAAACTGAGACACATTACAGAGAGCACCAAGAGAGGCTCCTGTTGGACTTGCACCCCAGAAGAAGTTTTATTTCACACACAGACTGTGTTTGACGAGGCTGGAGGGCTGAGTCACCAAAGAGCCACCATAAAGAGAGAGTGAGTGCTGGCACACGCGATGGGCCAAGGGGACACTCCAACCCTGTTATGCTCTAATTATCCAATCCCCCATTTATATAAGTGTTTTAACTTCTCAGAATCATTTTAGGTAAGAGATTATACAGTATAGAGAAAGAAACGTTATAATGCACTACAGTCTTAAAAGGAGACACATAAAATATATATGCTGTGTGTACGTGTTGCTGTAGATATAATGAGATTTTTTGTGAGAAGTAAAGAATATATATTTTAAGTAGTATCTATCCAGATTTATGAGAATTGCTGTGTTTATTATCTATCTGAGTGCATGTGAATAGTATTGATTGGGAATATTTAGTAATACAGTACATTTGATAAATATCTTACCTTTATACTGTGCCTTTCTCTTGGGAGATCTTAAAGTGCTTTACAGACCCCAAAAGCTACATATACAGATTTCTACATCCGGCACTGAAGTACAGCCATGGCGTTGGTCAAATTAATTAACAATTAGTCTTAATGATCTATGGAGGGAGACCATATGGCATTAATTAACCTTGGTTTATCTGTTAGTTAGTGGATACCCTCTTTTGGGCTGCTAAATCACTTATTGATACAGGCTATTCTATTCTTGATATCCAAGGATGGTACCATCTCTGTCATGAATTCCTTTGGTATTCCTGTGTATTTCACTGACTTTCTTTCCATAGCATCACTCGTTTTGTTTTAAACAAAAGGAAATAAAGCCTCTCCCTGCTTGCTGGAATTGCTAAATGCCATTCTAGCATAATCTGTCAGTGATACTTTTGAAAGCTACCAATTGTGGTAAGTTATCTGGAACCTGCTGCGAGGAGCACAACAGGTTGCAAGAGGGAAGAGATTAGAGGAAGTATCAGAAAGTCAGTATGTGCATATGACTTGAACACCAGCTTTGTTTGTAGCACTGTATATATATTTTTCTTCTATACATATCCAGTTTGTGTTTAGAAACATAGAGCCTTCAATGTTATTTCCCAGCACATGGTTCATGAAATACCAACAGCTATCTTCACTTGCCTCTCCCCTTACCCATTTAGCTTTCCTAGGAAAAAAGATTCCTTCTATGTGACTACTCATACGTTGATCATACTAAGGTAGTTTGCATGATTGAGCCCTATAACAGCTAGGTGAACTGTTGTATTTATTTATTAATTACTATTATCTCTTTGGATTGGGTTAATACCTGAAGGCTACATTAGGATCATAGTCTCATTTTCTTGTCAGTATATCTACAAAGACCAAAAGACAATACCTGCCCCATTTTATGATCTAATCTATTTGTTGAAAAGATGTGAAAATAGGAACTAGGAGATTTTTTTAAACATTTGAATTATGTAACATAAGCGCTACAGCACTGAAGGGCAGAAATGATGTTGGTGGACACATGTAACAGTATTTGGGACAATATTTTGCTGTTTCCTGCCAATAGCAAATAGCAGATGGTGAAGTACGAATATTCAATTTCTATTCAGTTGTTAAAGGAATGGATGAGTAGGATGTGACATTTTCTATCCCTGACATATCTCATCAATTGCATCATTGATGATCCTCTGGTTTCTCTTGGACTTTTTCTTTTTTGCTACTTGGTTTTTCTCCACACTTGGGATTCCTTGAAATACTCATTCCTAGCTCCCCCAACTAACGAATGCGAGCTCTCTTTTTCAGTACTGTTTAATATAAGTTCTTCTTCGAGGAGCGTCCTTGTGGGTGCTCAACCTTAGGTGTTTTTGGCACTGCTGCACCTTTAGTCAGAGATTTAAGTCAGCAGTGCCCTTAGTCTGCTGTGCACGTGGGCAGCTGGTACACACTATTTGAAACTGCTACTGCGCGTTTGCAGCGAACTGATCCCTCAGTTCCTTCTCTGCTGCCATTGGCCACAGTCAGAACCTGCAGTTGTCTTGCTTTTTTTTTTCAAAATTTTTTGAATTTATTAGCTAGCCTAGTTCAAGTGTTAATTGTTTCACGTTTACAAGTTAATACTTGTTAGTCGTTAATTGTTGTAGATGTTTAAAAAACATTCTTGTTAGATAGTGAGTGAACTTTTCTTTAAATCTATTTTACAGACATGCCTAGTTCACCAGTCTTCGAAAGGTGTCTGAACTATAGATTGTCAATACCCATCTCAGACGGCCGTGATCAGTGTGTTCAGTGCCTTGGTCAGGGACACTCAACAGACAGGTGCCCTCACTGCAAGAAGCTGATGGCAAGAATACTCTAGTTTAAACTGAGGTCCATGGAGAAATTGGTACAGCCTGCTTCTATCCCTGAACACTCCTCGCCACCCAGGCAGCTTTCGCCTACTGCGACCTTGCAAAAGTCAGCTCCCACAGGGATGAGACCCTTGGACAATACAGCTGACCAAGCCACAAAGCACTTCCACTCATCCTCCAGGGGTGATTCCTCTGAGAAAAAGAGCTCACATTTAAAGAAATCAACCTTGGCACCGGTGGTACACAAAGTACCGTATAGAGAGGTGGCAGGTATGTGCGGTACCAAGATGACCTGAGGGGCTAAAGACCAAATGTGGTCTAGTGCTAAGACTTCAGCATATTCCAAGCCCAAGTTGGCTCCGTCAGCACCAACAAAGTCGCGGTCAACGTCGGCATCAAGCACATCAATGCCATCACCAGCCGCACCCTCCGTGCAGGGTAAGCAGTTGACATCACTGGTACAGACCAATCATTCAACCATGCAGGCCTTTACTATGCACTCAGTACTATTGGTACAGAGCAAGAGGTTGGCTCAGTCAACAAAACCCCTGCCACAGATTTCATCAGCACTGACATTGGCACCAAATATTCTGGCACCACAGCAATTCACCACGGTTGCAGATCTCATAGTCACCACAGTGCTGGGAACTCCGTTGTTCAGCATCGATGGTACACCAAATACCTCTCGCTTTTCTCTGCCTGTGACACCATTGGGATCGGCACCCTCCCTGTCACTATCTAGTGATGAAGAGGATGACTCTAACAGTGTCCACATACCTAGACACTCATTACCGAAACCGGTGTAGCATCCTACTCAATGGCAACTGCCACAATGGCTACAGCCACCAATACCAGCCCCTTCTAATTGGCCATACTGGGACCCTTAAGCCACATACAGGATGCAGCAGTCCCAGGCTCAGCAGCAGAGAACCCCTGAATACAGGTCCTGAATGTCTCCTGCCCTCTCAACCACTCTCTCAAGGCCCAAGGACAAGGCAGAATCAGAGATAGGGAAAGAGGAGTCAAAACCAGACTCTCCACCACCCACCCATGTATCATCCTCATCACTTGACAATACAATAATGCTGCCACCCCCAATCTCCGGAGATGATTTCAGATAGTTCCAGGAGTTATACAGAAGGGTAACAGATGCCCTGGATGTATCACTTGTCAACTTGCCAGAAACCCAGCACAAATTAACAAACATTCTTCATGCCTTCCTGGCTGCCAAGTTGGCATTACCTATGAATGCTGCCCTCATGGACCCAGTAAAAACAATATGACAGACCCCAGCCACCATCCCACTGACCTGCAAAAGGTCTGACAAGAAATATTACGTTACAACACAGGGAGCAGACTTTTTATTCTCCCATTCCACACTGAACTCCCTAGTGATACAGGCTGTCAATCGGAGGGGTAAGCAACAAGCTGCTTCTAGCACTCCGTATGACACAGAATGGCAGAAGGGTTTTACTCCCACTACTTTCTCTGGAAAAAGAAGAACGGAGAGTGGAAACCTATCCTCAATTTATGCAATCTCAACGGCTTTGTCCGTGCACAACACTTCAAAATGGTAACCCTCACTACCATAATTCCAGCCTTAGAGAAGGGAGAGTAGCTGTCTATGCTCAACCTACAGGATGAATACTTCCATATCTTAATATGCCCTGCACACATATGTTTCCTATGATGCAGTCCACCACCATCACTTTCAATATACAGTGCTCCCCTGTAGGCTTTCCACAGCATGAAGATTTTTTTCCAAAGTTTTAGCAGTGGCCACAGCTTGTGAGGATGCACAATGAGTGGCATCAATCACCAGAGCACTATTCCACAAACGCAACCTTCCAAAGTGCTCACTGACTCCAACACAGAGTCTTAAGTTCATAGGGTCCCACCTTGACTGTACAACCGCCATGGTTTCACTACCATTGGCCACAGCAACAGTGCTCATGGACTTGACAGGCCAGGCTCAACACAGCCCACAGGTCTCAGCAAAACTTTTGTCTCCAGCTCCTAGGATGTATGGCAGAAGCTACATTCGTAGTACCACATGGACACCACCACATGAGACCATTACAAGCATGGCTCCACACTGTCTACAAGCCACCTGTTCACTGCATAAACAAACATCTGTCCATGCAACCCAGGGTGAAAGAGTCCCTCCCTGGTTGATGGAGTCAGAGAACACCTGCAAAGGAGTCCCTTTGGTGACAGTAACCAGGGGTGCATCACTACTAGGGTGGGGGGAGCTCACATTGGTCAACAAGTTATTCAAAGTCGGTGGTCACCAGAGGAGTCCAAACTTCACATCAACATCTTAGAACTCCGAGCAAGTCACAACGCCTGCCAGCAGTTTGCCAGCCTCATCCACAACAAATCAGTACACATACTTACGGACAACCTGAAAACTATGTTTTACAACAACCGCCAGGGCGGAGACCGATCTTATCCACTATGTCGAGAAGCAGTCCATCTCTGGGAGTGGTGCATTCCTCGCAGTATCACACGCAAGGCATCTTACCTCCCAGGCAAGGAAACGTTCTGGTGGACAGTTGCAGGACACTGCTTTCTCTAAACCATGAATGGGAGATCAACCCCGAGTATGTTGAAACTGGTATTCAAATGATTGGGATACCCCACTCTAGACTTGTTTGTGAACAGCTCTAATACCAAATGTATCAAGTACTGTTCCACGGCAGGCCTTGATCCCCAATCCCTAAGGGACGCATTCATGATAAAGTCGGACACAACTCTGATGTATGTTTTCCCACCACTGCCCATGTTTCACAAAGTAATTCTCAAAATAAAGTAGGACAGAGCCAGAGTTATCCTGGTAGCTCCCAACTGGCCCAGACAGACTTGGTTCCCTTACCTGCTTCAGATGATCCAGGTTCTTCCATGGTGCTTTCTTATAGATTCCAGTCTTCTCACACAGGATGAGGGCAAGCTTCATCAGCACAATATCCAGAACCTTCATCTACAGGCATGGCTCATCGCTAGCTGACACCCCTAGAATTAATATGTTCAGCCCCAGTACAGGAGATTCTCCAAAATTCTTGTAGACCATCTATAAGAAAAACATACATCCATTAGTGGCAAAGATTCATTCTGTGGTGCGATTCACACAATGTTTCGTTTATGGGATGTTTCCATTTGGTCTTTCAGCTACTCCTTGGCCATTAATAAGGTTCCTGGAGGCAGCGATTTCACAACTACAAAAATTAGGAGCCCATATATTCCCTTTCTTGGACAACTTGTTGATCAGAAGTCAGTCTCAGGCTCAAGTGTTACCTAGAATGTCCTCCGTCCTGTCCAACATGTTGTATTTGCTCATAAAGCCAGATATGTCAATCCTAAAGCTAGTAGAGAGAAGAGAGTTCAGTGGGACAGTCTTGGCCTCCACAAAGGCCAAGTCATTTCCATTACAATCCAGGTTTGAAAATTATGAGGTGTATTGCTGAGGCTGAATACGTGCTCTCTCATCCTGGCACACGGCTGCCTCCGTTGTGTAGGACACATAACTACATGTTCGTTTGTTGTGCTGCATGCTAGAATGCAGCTCTGAAAGCTGTAGGCATGTCTAGCTTCAGTTTATGCTCTGAATCATTGTAGTTTGGACAAAGAGGTTCAAGTGCTAATGCCAGTGTTGTTATTTTTGGATGGATGCTCTGAAAGTGAGAGAGAGAGAGAGAGAGAGAGAGAGAGAGAGTGTGCCGGATACTAAGCGTCACTCTAGTCACAGCTGTATCATTCCTGAGTTGAGGATCTCCAATAGGGTCCTCTAGCCCCCCTTGGATCATCCCGGAATTGAGGAGTTCCTCTGGGATCCTTGCAGATTCAGGATATCTGGTTATCTCAAGATCTAAAGGCCCCAGATAAATGACAGAAAGCTAAAAGCAGTTCTCCTTGCTTGCTTGGCCTTCCTACTTGTAACAGGGTATGAGACTGCTGCGGCACCTCCTGCCGGTGTCCTTGGGAATTAGCTCTGTCATCAGCAGGGAGCCCTCTTTTGGCTGGCGTCTTGCCCATCCACTCTCAGTGCTCTCTCCATGCTCTGCTCTGAACCTATGTCACTCCCAGGATCGCATTGCCCACCACGCTGGTCTCTTGCCCCCCTTCCAGGAGTTTCAGCAGTCCTCAGTCCCACGCCTGCCACTATGGCCAGCTGCAGCCCCAAAGTCTATCCCCTTGCCTTAGAGGCAAGCCACAGTCTGTAAAGGCCACTCCTCAGAGTGGCTAGGTGCAGTGCAAGGAGGAAAGGGGAACCCAGGCCCACCCACTACTCTGGGTCCTGGCCTAGGGACCCTCTGGCAGCAGCCTTGTTCTGCTCTCCTTAACTCTTCCTTAACTGCCTCCTTTTCCCTGGGCCACTTTCTCTGCAACTCCTGCACCCTCCTGGACCCTGTATCAAGGCCTGCAGCCTGGTAAGTATCCACCTGGAGCCTCTCTCCTGCTCCCCTGAGCCTGCCCAGCACTGCTCCCTATAAGATGCTTCCTCTTGGAAACCAGTCCTGTAATCTTCCTGGTCAGGACCCAACTGCATTCTGCTCTGCTGAGCAGCTCCTTATAGCTAGGACTGCCCCAGCAAGCTGGCCTCTGGTTGGCTTCCTACAAACCTCTCCCTGATTGGCTGGGCTCTGCACAGGTTCTCTCCTGTCTGCTTTAACTCCTTCTATCCCATAGTGGAATAGAATTTATTAATTTTCAGTTTTTCCTGTAACAGACTCACTCGGCTACCCTTCTGAAGCTCATCTACTCACTGTCTCTCTTTTTTTCTTCCTCCCCTTCTTTTTTATCTTTTTTTCCTTCTCTCTCCCCCCTCCTTCCTTCCCTTATTTATTCTTGTATCTGGACTTCTAATACTCCTGTCATCTGAAGAAGTGGGTTGTGCCCGCAAATGCTCGGGATACCATCTACATGTTTTGTTAGTTTTAAGGTGCTACTAGACTACTTGTTGTTTTTTAAGTTTTTTTCTGTAACTAAAACAGAGCTAGTCTAGTTGCTCTGTAAAAGTGTTTCTGACTGCTATTTTGACCTGCCAAAGGTTGGTGGATAATAGATCCTTTTTTCCAAGTCATCATCACCAGATCCTTAATGGACTTGGTCAGAATGCATCCACATATCCAAGATTCTACCCTGCCTGGGATCTGAACTCAGTTCTAGCAAAATTGATGGGACTACCCTTTGAATACCTTGCCCCTTGGTTTCTGCTTCATCGCCCTTTCTAATGGCCATTTCTTTGACCAGAGGGATGAGTGAGTTAAAAGCTCTGCTGTTAGAGACCCACTATGCAGTTTTCCGTAGGGATAAGATATATTTTCATCCTCATCCAAAATATTTCTTCTCTCTAATTTTCACATTAATCAAGCAATCTATCTGCTGACTTGCTTTCTGAAACCTCACACTGTCAGAGATGAGGAGCGTCTTCATTTGTTGGACTTGAGAAGGGTGCTGCTTGCTAAGACCTTTAGGATAGTGGCTTTCAACCTTTCCAGATGACAGTACCCTTTTCAGGAATCTGATTTGTCTTGTGTACCTCCAAGTTTCACCTTACTTAAAAAATACTTGCTTACAAAATCAGAAAGAAAATACAAAAGTGTCACAGCACACTATTAATGAAAAATTGTTTACTTTCTCCTTTTACCATATAATTATAAATAAGTCATTTGGAAGATAAATATTGTACTTATATTTCAGTGTGTATTATACAGAGCAGCATAAACAACTCATTGTATGAAATTGTAGTTTGTATTATTTTTATTAGTGCCTTATATGTAGCCTGTTGTAAAACTACACAAATATCTAGATGAGTTGATGTATGTTCTGCAAGACCAATGCATACTCCCAGGGATACACATACCCCTGCTTGAGAACTGCTGCTTTAGGACATCTATTTACTTGTTTCTTGTGATTGTGGACTGAGCTAAGGGTGAACCACTATCTACCCAGAGGATTTCATCTTGGTTCTTTTCATGCATTCATTTATGCTACCAGTTGGTTAATATAGTCCCACCAGCTAAAATATTGGTGCATTTTACTATAATTTAGGTAACATAGCCATTTTCTTGGAAAAAACACCCATCGCTGATATTTGTAAAGTCAAGGCTGTCCAGATCTTTGCTTCACATTACACCATTTCTGATCATCAAGGGACAGTGCCAGTTTCAATAATCAGGTAGAATCTGAGCCTGCTTCCATGTATGTCTGCTTGTGAGTCACCCACTGTGAAATGGCCCTGTGCAAGCACTTGAAGAAGAAAAAAGTTACCTTCTTTGAGTGATGTCCCCGTGGGTGCTCCACTGTAGGTGTTTGGTTGTCCTGGCACCACAGATTGGAGTTTTGCATAGTAGTTGCTTGTTGGGCCCTAATGCGTATTAGGCTCATGTCTTTTGCAGCTTGTACTTTGCTTATATGGCCTGACCCTGCTCAGTTCTTTCATTGCTGCCCCCGGTCACAGATGAAGCTCGTGTCTCTCCTCAGAGTTACCTATTTTAGTTAGATAAGTTAGTTAGTTAAAGTTTTTTCTTGTTTGTTAGTTGTTACTATTATTCGTCATTACCTAGTTACTTGCTCCATTAAACAAAACAAAACAAAACAAAACAAAAAAGCAGAGAATGTAGGCCTCAGTTTACCGTTGCCTCACCTTAGCTATTTTAAAGAAACCAAACAAACAAGAGAAAAAGAAGAGAAACGTATATTTTTTTTGTCATGCCGGGCTTGCCAGGCTTCAAGAAATGCGACAGTTGTTGTGAGTGGATGCCAGCATCAGATGGGCACTCTTCCTGTATCGGGTGCTTAGAGGAGACACATGCTCCCCAGAAATGCCCTCTTTGCTGCAAGCTAACAGCAAGGGCATGCCACGACAGGGAGATGTCTTTATATGCTCCTGTTCGACAAGGCGCTTCAACCGTCCAATTCCAGATACTCTTCATCTTGCTCAGACTTTCCTAAAGCTGAAAAGTGGCAAGTGAGCTCCCCGGTATTGGGAATGTCCACCAAGAAGAGGGCTTCACCACCTTGCTCTCCTCCAGTGACCTATTCCACTCGCGTCAGTACCTGGGATAAACTGGGAACATCTGGCACCACAAGCATCTGTTCCACGAGTGCCACAGAACCGAAGTCCCAGCACACAACACTGTTGGCGCTGGCTGGCACAGTGCCAGTGCTGACTCTGCCAAGGACATGTGAACTGGAGAAACATTTGACCACTCCAGCACCACCAGCACTCAAAAAACCCTCAGCACTGACTAAGGCCTGTTCCAAGTCCGACAAGGAGCCTAGAGCCTCCAACCTGGAACTGATGTGCTTGTCTCCAACACCAATGTCACCATGAATGGCATCATGCTCACCAGTGGTGATGGAGGATTCTTCGGGGCACATTACACAAGTTCCTGGGAGACATTAATGACACGCTACTCCATACACAGGGCTACGCTACAGCTCGTTCTGCCTTACAAATGGTCCTTGATCTCACAGACACTGCGGCCCGCTCTACCACAACATTTGTAGTCATGTGGAGAGCTTCTTGGCTCCATGCCGCTGGAGTCACTAAGGAGCTACAGAACAAACAGAGGCCAGGGACACCATTTCTATCCCCTGGCTAATAGCCTTTTATGGACCTAACCGCCATGAAATTATCTAGCTTCTCTTTAAACTCTGTTATAGTCCTAGCCTTCACAGCCTCCTCTGGCAAGGAGTTCCACAGGTTGACTACACGCTGTGTGAAGAAGAACTTTCTTTTATTAGTTCTAAACCTGCTACCCATTAATTTCATTTGGAGTCCTCTAGTTCTTCTGTTATGGGAACTAATAAATAACTTTTCTTTATCTGCCCTCTCCACACCACTCATGATTTTATATACGTCTATCATATCCCCCCCTCAGTGTCCTCTTTTCTAAACTGAAAAGTCCCAGTCGCTTTAACCTCTCTTCATATGGGACCCGTTCCAAACCCCTAATCATTTTAGTTGCCCTTTTTTGAACCCTTTCCAAGGCCAAAATATCTTTTTTGAGGTGAGGAGACCACATCTGTACACGGTATTCAAGATGTGGGCGTACCATAGTTTTATACAGGGGCAGTAAGATATTCTGGGTCTTATTTTCTATCCCTTTCTTAATAATTCTTAGCATCCTATTTGCCTTTTTGACCGCCGCCGCTGCACACTGTGTGGAAGTTTTCAGAGAACTATCCACGATAACTCCAAGATCTCTTTCCTGATTTGTCGTAGCCAAATTAGCCCCCATCATACTGTATGTATAGTTGGGGTTATTTTTCCCGGTGTGCATTACTTTACACTTAACCACATTAAATTTCATTTGCCATTTTGTTGCCCAATCACTCAGTTTGGTGAGATCTTTTTGGAGTCCCTCATAGTCTGCTTCTGTCTTGACTATCCTAAACAGTTTGGTATCATCCACAAACTTTACCACCTCACTGCTTACCCCTTTCTCCAGATCATTTATGAATAAGTTGAAAAGGATTGGTCCCAGGACTGACCCTTGGGGGACACCACTAGTTACCCCTCTCCATTCTGAAAATTTACCATTTATTCCTACCCTTTGTTTCCTGTTTTTAACCAGTTCTCAATCCAAGAAAGGACCTTCCTCTTATTCCATGGCCATGTAATTTACACAAGAGCCTTTGGTGAGGGACCTTGTCAAAGGCTTTCTGAAAATCTAAGTATTCTATATCTACTGGATCCCCCTTGTCCGCATGTTTGTTAACCCCTTCAAAGAACCCTAATAGATTAGTAAGACATGATTTCCCTTTACAGAAACCATGTTGACTTTTGTCCAGCAAATTATGTTCTTCTACATGCCTCACAATTTTATTCTTTACTATTGTTTCGACTAATTTGCCAGGTACTGAAGTTAGACTTACCGGTCTGTAATTGCCAGGATTGCCTCTAGAGCCTTTTTTAAATATTGGTGTCACGTTGGCTACCTTCCAGTCATTAGGTACGGAAGCCGATTTAAGGGATAGGTTACAAACCACAGATAATAGTTTAGCAATTTCCCATTTGAGTTCTTTTAGAACCCTTGGATGAATGCCATCCGGTCCCGGAGATTTGTTAACATTAAGTTTTTCTATTTGTTCCAAAACCTCCTCTAATGACACTTCAATCCGGGACAGTTCCTCAGATTCATCACCCACAAAGGATGGTGCAGATTTGGGAATCTCCCTAACGTCCTCAGCCGTGAAGACTGAAGCAAAGAAATCATTTAGTTTATCTGCAATGGCTTTATCATCCTTTATTGCTCCTTTTATATCTCGATCGTCTAGGGGACCCACAGGTTTTTTAGCAGGCTTCCTGCTTCTAATGTACTTAAAAAACATTTTGTTATTTCTTTTTGAGTTTTTGGCTAGCTGTTCCTCAAAATCCTTTTTTGCTTTTCTTATTACATTTTTACACTTAATTTGACAGTGTTTATGTTCCTTTCTATTTATCTCACTAGGTTTGGACTTCCACGTCTTAAAAGATGCCTTTTTGTCCCTCACTGCTTCTTTTACATGGTGGTTAAGCCACAGTGACTCTTTTTTAGGTCTCTTGCTATGTTTTTTAATTTGGGGTATACATTTAAGTTGGGCCTCTATTATGGTGTCTTTAAAAAGTTTCCATGCAGCTTGCAGGGATTTGGCTCTAGTCACTGAGCCTTTTAATTTCTGTTTAACTAACCTCTTCATTTTTGTGTAATTCCCCTTTTTAAAATTAAATGCCAGAGTGCTGGACTGCCGAGGTGTTCTTCCCACCACAGGAATGTTAAATGTTATTATATTATGGTCACTATTCCCAAGCGGTCCTGTAACAGTTATCTCCTGGACCTGATCCTGCGCTCCACTCAGGACTAAATCGAGAATTGCCTCTCCCCTTGTGGGTTCCTGTACCAGCTGCTCCAAGAAGCAGCCATTTAAGCCATTGAGAAATTTTATTTCCGCTTCTCTTCCTGAGGTGACATGTATCCAGTCAATATGGGGATAATTAAAATCCCCCATTATTATAGAGTTCTTTATTTTGGTAGCCTCTCTAATCTCCCTCAGCATTTCAATGTCAGTATCGCTGTCCTGGTCAGGTGGTCGGTAATATATCCCTACTGCTAATTTCTTATTATTGGAGCATGGAATTACTATCCATAGCGATTCTATTGAACATGTTGATTCATTTAATATTTTTATTTCATTTGATTCTACATTATCTTTCACATACAGTGCCACTCCGCCACCCGCCCGGCCTGCTCTATCCTTTCGATATATTTTATATCCCTTTCAGCCTCTCTTCTGCCTCCAGAGTGTTTTCAAAGACACTGGCAACTGTCAGAACCTTATGATCTTCCCGTAGCTCGATGATTGTCTCATAAAGGGTTCATCCCATACGGACGCTCACGACATGATACACACAATCAGAAGTCTCTTTGAATTGCTGGGTCTCATTGCCAACGAGCAAAAATCCACATTTCACCAGACACAGACTCCATCAATGCCCGCTGCTACTTACCCGTACAAAGATTTCAGTCGATACAAGATCTGTACTGGTACTTATCTGTTTGCAATTGTTGGGCCATATGGCTGCAACAATTTGTCACGTCCATCTACACTTTCATTGTCTTCAACATTGGCTGACATTGGTATAAATTCCTTCCAAACATTGTATCCACAAGCACGTCTCCCTCCCATCCAACATGGTTGCCTCCCTCAAATGGTGCACCAACCTAGACAATCTTCTCGTGGAGGTCTCATTCCACTATGAACAATTGTCCATACAGATCATGACTGATGTGTCCTTCCTTGGTTGGGGAACCCACTTAGATGGACATTTTGCCCTGGGTCAATGGTTCCACATGAAACAGCTCTTTATATCAAACTTCTGGAGTTATGAGTGGTGGCTAATGCTTGCAAAAACTTCCGTGCATATATCTGCAACCTCACAGTCAGAATATTCACCGACAACATGACAACAATGTACTATATCAGTCATCAAGACAGGGCCCGTTCCCGCTCTCTTTGCACAGAGGCTATTCAGCTATGCAATTGGTGTATCTGCAACAATGTAACCCTAATTATATTATATTTGCCTGGGATCAACAATATTACAGCCGACACTTTGAGCAGACACTTTGCCATAGACCACGAATGGGAGGTACATCACCAAGTGCTCCAAGTCATCTTTCACCAATGCAGGTTTCTCTATATAGATCTGTTCACCTCTCATGATGACACCAAATGCCCTCAGTATTACTACAGAGTGGGTGTGGGATGTGGATCACTAGGAGATGCCTTCTTAATCACCTGGAGTGTCCTGCTACTCTACGCCTTCCCACCAATTCCTCCCATCCAGAGAGTTCGCAAAAAAATCAAGAGGGACAGGGCTCACATCATCCTGATAGCACCCTTCTGGTCAGGCAGATGTGGTTTCCTTATCTCTCTGATGTTTTTTTGGTCCCCACACCTCCTCCTGAACTGCCACGATCTGCTGACCCAGAATGGGAGAACCCTCCTACACCCCTCCCCAGCCTCGGACCCTGCACCTGACAGCTTGATTTCTTTCTGGTTTCAGGAGTCTGAAACACTCTGCTCGGATCAGGTGAAAGATGTCCTACTGCATAGTAGACAGTAGACCACATGTACTACTTGCCTCCAGAAATGGAAAAGATTTGTTGCCTGGTGCATGCAAAAACACATCAAGACATATGTGGCACTGTTCCACGTAATTTTGGATTACATCTTTGACTTAAAGCAGTCAAATTTATCCGTGTCTTCCCTCAGGTTCCATCCTGCTGTTAGTATTGCTTTCTACCCCTGAATCAACGGATATTCCATTTTTGTACACCCCACCATGGGAAGATTCATCAAAGGCCTTCATAATCTTAACACACCACATATTTCCCCACCTCCATTATGGATCCTAGAGACGGTGTTAGACTCTCTCACTCATCCTCCATTTGAACCATTGGCAACCAGCCTCTATCACTGATGACTGTGAAGGTTGCCTTCCTCCTTGCAATAACATTTGCCTGCAGGATGAGTGAGCTTGCAGCCCTTACGGCGCTGCTGACTTATACCATCTTCTCTAAGGATAGTGTTATACTATGTGCTCACCCTTCCTTTGCACTGAAGGAATGCTCCAAGTTCCATATGAATGAAGCTTCCTACCTTTTATCCCAAACACCATTCATCGTGACATGACACAGTCCTGCACATGCTGGATGTTTGCGTTGCCCTTTCCTTCTATATTGAGAGAACCAGGTCCTTCTGTACATCACAACACCTGTTTGTATTGCTAACTGAGTGCTCCAAGAGGAGATCAATTTTGTCACAATGCATCTCAAGAATCATTGTCTCCTGTATAACACAATGCTATTCACACAATGCTATTCGCTATGGAACAAAACCCTTCTTGTTCCACCAAGAGCGCACTCCACTAGAGCAGTGTCAACATCCATAGCCTTTCTTTGGGTATCCCCCTTTGGGACATTTGCTGTGCCACCACATGGTCATTAAACCATACTTTTATGAAGCGTCATGCCATTTTTCAGCATCTCTTCAACAATGTTTCAGTAGTCGCTGTGGTATCATCAATTGCCAGCAAACAGTGACTTTGAAGCCCACCTACCTTTCTTTTCGATCACTGCTACAAAGTCATCTACAGTGGAACACCCACAGAGACGTCTCTCAAAGAAGAAAGGGAAGTTACTCAACTTGTGCAGTAACGACGGTACTTCAAGATGTGTGTCCCTGTGGGTGCGCCTCTGCTCACCCTCCTCCCCTGTTCTTCAGGGTCTGGTTTTTTTCCGCACTTTTTCAGATACTTAAGTGTAAATGAACTGAGGAGAGTCAGGCTGCGCATGCAAAGTACAAGGCACAAACAGCACGAAGCGCCTAGTGTACTTGCGTGGCCCAACCGACTACTGCTATGCAAAACTCTGATCTGCAGTGCCGGGACAACCCAACACCTACAGTGGAGCACCTATGTAGATATGCATCTCAAAGAATCATTGTTATTGCACAAGTTGAGTAACTTCCCTTTCTTCTAGGTGTTTTGCAGATGTCTCTTCCTTGATCTATCCATCTTTCCCTGCGTAAGTCTAGCTGATCTGAAAGTGCTGAGGGGAGTAGGGGATGAATCTGTCCTGTCATATAAACACAGAGTTGTGTGAAGGGACAGAGGTTACTTGGGCCACTCTGGCTACTGCTGAGGGAAGAAATTCTTCAACAACTGTGCATTAGGTGTACAGAGTACACCGACAGTGGAATGGACATTTTGTAACACATCTTGGAAAACAACATAAATGTCTGTAACATGCATCTGATGAAGTGGGACTTTGCCCATGAAAGCTTATGCTCCAATAAATCTGTCTATAAGGTGCCACAGGACTTCTCATTGTTTATGCAGATTCAGATTAACATGGCTACCCCTCTGATACTGGAAAACAACAGTTACTGAAAATTAGACAATCGATATTTTTCTTTTCTAAATTGCCAAAATGTAAGAGACTTGTACATCACTATCCCTTAGATATAGTCCTTCAAAGTGACACTGTATTTTCTATAGTTTTTTGTTTCTGAAATGATTTGGGGAAAAGACAACTTCCATGAAAGTTTCTACCTCTCTTTATCCTTTATTTCCACATGTATATTTCTTCCACCTATATATCTCTGTTTTCATGTGGTTGGTTCCTGAAATCCTTTCCATGTAATTAGAAATACTTCAAGTAACCATCATCAAGGGTGGAGGGATATTGTTTTGAATTCTGCCAAATGGAAATTCCAAATCATGCTCATGCATGATGCTATACCTCAAGGACTAGTTACAGATAAGAGGACACTCAACAGGTATTTCTGACAGTTTCCCAAGAAAAATTTAGTTATATAAAGACTGTAGCTGGAGGTGAGGGACTACACATATATGGTTTTGATTCAGGAAAGCACTTAAATATATGTTCAAATTGTATTGACTTCGCTGGGATTTAAACACATGCTTCAAAGTAAGCCTACATTTGAGTGCTTTCTTAGGAGAGGAAACTATGCCTTTCATGAAAATGTGCAAGATCTTGTTGGCCTCTATGCTGCCCTGAAGTTTTTTATTTCTAATCAGGTATCATGACCAGAACATGGGCAGTCTGACCTAGCGGTCAAAGCAGGAATCTGGAATCAGGTTGGATTAGATATTGGGAAGTCAGAGTCCAAGACAGGCCAGAGGTTAAACTGAGAGTTGTGTGTCAGGAGGCAGACAGGGTCAGGTTGCGAGGAGATCAGTGGAGGGAGACAAATCTGAGAGCAGAACCATGAATCAATAATCACAGTCAGGCTGGGTCAGGATACCAGGAAGCCAATCCAGGGAAAAAGGAAGAGAAGGGAAAAGGCACTTGGTTCAGAGCAGTTTGGATCCTAGTTGCACATGGTCAACTTCCTGTTCCTGTGGTAGGTTTAAATAGGAGCTGTGGACCAATCAGAGCCTCCAGTGTTCAGTCAATTAGATGCCAAGACAGGGAACCTCTTTCTGAGTTCAGCTCCTATTCTGATAGTAGTTAGCAGATTCCTGTGTGGCAGGTTTCTAGTCCCAAAAACACCCGAGGACTAGTGTGCAAGACCGTGGTCCCTGATCTGAGGGTTAACTGTACGATAAAGGGGCCTCACTTCAGGATGACAAAACCACAGAGCCTTAGCTAGACTGCAGCTACATGGAACTGAGTACTGTAAATATCAGTCTGGACTGAGGATAGCCAAGAAGAGTAAATGCAAATGTATTGACACAGTGAGACTTACTATATTCTGCATAGTTTAGCATACTACATGCATGGATAAAATAAAAGTGAATGTTTAGCAAATGAAGAAGAGATTTGAATTTTAACGTTAAGTACTGTAGGTATCATCATGGAGATCGGACCAAGAATCTGAGTACATCTTTAAGGCAAATCTGTTGGCCTATATTAAGAATATTTTGCATGTAGTAGATCAGTATAATTTGGGGGGGAGGGAAATAAGCTTCAGGTAACAAAAAGCTGTGATCATGAAAATACCTTGAAATGGGCAGATTCGTTTTGTCTAACTGGCATATTCTGAAAATAATGTATCTGCATTCATTTTGAGATTCTCAACATTATTCACTTCTAGACTCAAATGTAAAATGGTTGCAATTGAAAATCAAAAACTGTCAGTGTGAATTGTCAAAAACTTTATTTTTAAAATAATTTTATAACACCTTTAAGTGAAGATAGACTATATAAATCTGGAATTGTCATTCAGTTACATTTTTGCCAACCCACAGGGAAATGCGCCCTTTGCTTATGCTTTTTCTGTGCCTTTGTAAATGATGGTCAGTGTTCTTGCCCATGCAATAGATGGCTTTATTTACACACATTCTCATATTTGTATTTATTTTATTATTGAATAGCATATCTACTGCTATAATAGCTAAGCATTTCTTTACAGGATGAAAATATAAATGTAATAAATTATGAGAACAAACAAATCATGCAGACTGAAATATATTCGTCATTAAACTCTGAAGCTTGTTATGTTACAGGAGCAGTTAACTGTCAAGGAGAGTCTTGAATATGAAGATTCAGATGTGCTTAATTTCCTCTGATGTCACTGTGGTTACATGAGTGTAAATACAAATTAAATGAAAGAATTTGACCTGAAGCTTGCAAAAATCAAGCTCATGGAAGTGAACGTTGCAAGGATTTGGGTCTTAGGTTTTTCATGCTCACAGTGGCTCACCTAAATTCAAGAATGCTGGAAGTAATATTCTTCTTAAGCTGGATGGAGTCCAGAAGCAGTTTAAGTATACTATTACATGAAAGTCTTTTAGTGGTTTATCTTGAAACTCACAAAGGCATGGATAAATGTTGTGAAATCTGTTTTAGAGATGATTGTTTAGAGCATCTAAATCCATTCTTTTTGCTGATGAAAATTTCTGTGGGCCACCTTAGCACTCTGAGATTGCCATAAGAGCATCCTAAGCCTGTGGGCTTGTCTATACTTTCTGGCTAAATTGGCACTGTTGCAATTGATTTAGCAGGAGTGGTAAAGACGATGGTAGAACATTCTCCTCTTGTCTGTACTCTACCTCCCTGATAGGTGGAAGGTAAGTCAACAGGAGAGCATCCCCTGTCAGCATAGTATGGTGTAGACAGTGCTATAAGTTGACCTAAGTTATAATTGACTTCAGTTATGTAATTTACATAATTGGAGTAGCATAATTTATGTTGACTTACCGTGTTAGGCTGCGTCTAGACTGGCATGATTTTGCGCAAATACTTTTAATGGAAAAGTTTTTCCGTTAAAAGTGTTTGCGCAAGAGAGCGTCTATACTGGCATGTGCCTTTGTGCAAAAGATTTGCTTTTGCGCAAAAGCATCCGTGCCAGTGTAGATGCTCTCTGCACAAGAAAGCTCTGATGGCCATTTTAGCCATCGGGCTTTCTTGCACAAGAAATTAACGTGGCTGTCTACACTGGCCTCTTGCGCAAGAATACTTGCGCAAGAGGGCTTATCCCTGAGCGGAGCGTGGAGTATTTTGCGCAAGAACCACTGATTTTGTACATTACAAAGTCAGTGTTCTTGTGCAAATACTTGAGGCCAGTGTAGACAGGCGGCAAGATTTTGCGCAAAAGCAGCTGCTTTTGCTCAAAATCATGCCAGTCTAGATGCAGCCTTAGTGTAGAACAGTTCTGAAACATTTTGGCAAATTCAAAAGATGGCACAATGCTGTCTGTTTTCTTCTCTAGATGCTTACCATTTGTGTTACTTTGGACAATTCACTTTACCTCTTTGTCTCCCAATTTCCCCATTTTGTAAAATTGGCATGATTTAATATTTTCCTGATATAAGTTCATTTATGTCTGTGAAACACCTGTAAGTCTTGAATGAAAGGCACTGTAGAAATAGCAACCACAGTATTTAGGATTTCTAATGCTTTCCATCACAAGTGATTCTTGCAACTTATATTTTTTTAAAAAAATTGCTAATACCTATAGGCTTTGTCTACACTGGCACCTTTTTTCGGAAAAGGGATGTTAATGAGACCAGTCGCACTGGGGATTTAAATATCTCGCGTATTTGTTACATGCGCTGGCTCGGCTTTGCCGGCAAAGCGCCAGTCTAGACGGGATCTTATGAAAATAAACCCTTTCCGCAAGATCTCTTATGCCTACTTGAAAGAGATCTTGAAAGTAGGTATAAGAGATCTTGCGGAAAAGGGTTTATTTTCCGCAAGATCCTCGTTTAGACTGGCGCTTTTGCCGGCAAAGCCTGAGCCGGAAAAAGCGGCAGCCATGTAAATGCAAATACCGCGGGGGATATTTAAATCCCCCGTGGATTTGCAATTGCGACTGGTCTCATTAGCATCCCTTTTCCGAAAAAGGGTGCCAGTGTAGACACAGCCATATTGTTTAGAGCAGGCTTTTGGAATTCAGAAAGAGCAGAACTAAGGGAGTAGAGAAGTGACTTTGGTATCTCATGAAATTCTGTTTAGGTTTGGCTGAGTTATATATTTAAATATTGCCATTTCTCTTCTCTTGTTTGGCAAATGTTGTCAGCATGAGAAAATAACAACTGAATATGAACATACTAAAGATACAGATTCAGGTCACCAATAAAGCAACAACATGCACTGTATTGCGAACACCTAGGAACTGCCACGGCAGCTATAGCAATGGGATGAAAGGGAGCCAGACTCTAGGGCTCCCTCTCTCTAGCCATCCCCTCCTGGACAAGGGACCTGTCTTTTCTCTGGTGACATACTATATGTGAGAGAAAATGTTTGTTTGGGATCCCCAGAAACCAGCCTTTGGACCCAGCAAGTGCACCATATTAAAACAATGTTATTTATTTTGCACAGCCAAGCACTTGAAGTTAAAAAAAAAAAAAAAAAAAAGACAGATTTCTGCCTGTACTACCTTGAGTCTGCTCCAGTTCAAGAGTTCCCAATATTTGCTGCAATTTCCAGTGGAGTAAATAGCAAAGTTATTCTCAAATCAAACAGATAAAGAACATAGTAAGCAGAATATGGGTGTCGTGTTCTATCCCATGTAGTGGCACCAAGACCATGTACAGAGAGAATAATGAGTCTGGTCTAGAGACTTAGCTACTAGCCAGTTGACTCTTAGCTCATGTGCAAGATACTCCTGCATTAAGCTCCAGCTATCCTGGGTTTGATTCTGCTCACAGACAACTTGTGTCTGTCAGCATTGTAAGTGGAAGAACCCCAAACCAAAAAGAGTGAACAAATTCAACATTTGTTAGGACATTCATGAGTTATTAATACTAAATCAGTAGAGCTCTATTTTCTCCTTCCCTGCAGACAATGTTTACAATCAATTTTGGCCCTTTTTCTCATCTCTCGTTTGCCACTATGGACAGCTACAACAGTTACTGCTCCCCACCATCCTTAAAAACTACTTTTAATTGATCATCCTCATTTGGGGTTGTGGGTGCTCTGCACCTCAGAAAAAGAAACCCTTTACATTATTAAACAAATTCTGATGCACAGAAGTGTGCTGTTCAGTGGCATCTTGCCTTCTATATAGACAGCCATTTTTGTCTGCATCTTTCCTTTTACTAAACAAACATGCCTGAAGCAGGAGCCCAGGATCAAGTGATATTTGCTTCTTAAACAGGCAACACAAAAGGTTTCACTTTATTTCTTTTTCTAGGGACATACTGCTTTTAAGCTTATGGTTGAAAAGCAGAGGGGTTTTTTTGTTTTGTTTGTTTTGTTTTGTTTTTACAATTTTGTTTTCACAGTCTCACAACTTCTGTAACTTTCTGGTTTTGGGCTACAATTTGTCATGTTTGAGCTTCACCTCAGAATATTCCGGTTTATTGGAAGAAAATCCCGTAAGCTACTTCTCAGTTATGGCAAGTGATTTTTTCCTTCCATTGTGTAAAATTCTATCCAATTTACTGAGACACAGCAAAAGCAGTTTAAGTTTGACACTTGCCATTTCTTTAAGGACCAACCTCTTTCCTTGATTTGGGAGATTTGGGTAAGTAACTGAAAACTTACACTCTAGATAAACATTTGTTCTGAATAGTAAATGAATTGTGATTGCACTTTTTGTGTTTGATTTCCACAACATTTTTACCAAATGAGACTATAGGAAGGGAAAGTCAATCAGAACAGTGAATTTTATGTGAGAATTGTGGCAAATTTGCAGGATATGTATTAATAGTATTCATGCTGAAAATCTCTTTCTAGAACTATATTCATGAAATGAAGGGGGGGAAATGTGACCAGTGAATCCAATCAAAACATCTCAAATGTTGATTAGCAAATACTTGCATCTAACTGCTTGCAAAGAACATCAACAGAAATTGTTCTGTAAATAACTTTGAAAAACAATTATATTTGAGAAATTCCACAGTTTACAATAATTTGTGAACAAAAAGAGACAAGATTAATCTAATAATTGATTATGAATTGTTTGCCCAGCTCTGCAGACAACACACTCGGAGATCTAAGGTAAGTTTACTTCGTTCTTCCCCCTTATCTCATTGCATGCATACTTTGCTATGGATAATAGGAATTGTAAATATTTACAACATATTAGTGTCTAATTGGGGCTTATTTTATGGTTGTTCCTGTATAGACATTATGCAATGGAGTAACCATAAAGTAAGAGTCTGTTTTTGGTTCCCCATTCTGATTGTCATCTAGTTGGCTTATTTCACAATTACAGATACAAAACAATGGCAATTTGGGTAGTGAACAATTGTTTCAGTTTGACCAGATTTTCTTGAGAGTTGATCCTTCCTCCTTCTGCAGAGCTCTTTACTTACCTTAAGCAAAGAATATATGGGACCTGACACCATCACAGTGCATAGTAAATATCAAATTTATACTGACTGCTGCACAAGGGTGATAGTCACTCCCTTATATTATTTACTATTCCATATGTTCTCTTTCTCCTTTTTCCTTCTATTTTTATACAGCACATCAGGACTACAGTTTGTCCAGTCTTATCTATCTGCAATCTAATCTTCGTCAAAAGTTAAAAAGAAAACACACGTTTTGCATTTAATTTATACTTTGAATAATTATATAATTTACATTAAATCTTACTGGGATGTTAATTTACAATAGCTCTTTAGTACTAGATTGAGTACTATCCATCAAATTTACATGTAATGAATTTTTGATAAACAGGTTAAATATAATTATGTTTAGAATGTAGGGGATCTTTGGAGGGTGCAATGAGAAATTCTGGAATATCATTTCTTATGAAACAAGATTTCCAGAGAGAGAGAGAGACAGTCAGACATGTCAAACATCATTCTTTATGATTTGTCTGAACTTTTGCTAAAGAGTTGATAAATTCAAGCATATTTAAGATATGTTGTGTACTTTTAGTCAGAATTGCTTCCCCCCCCCCCCCCGAGGCTACTTGATGCAACCCCACACTTAACAAAATATATTTGGAAGAAAATTTAGAACAGATACATTTTTCAATTTTTTCCTAAGTGGAACTAATTTATTATTAATTCACATTTCTTTTCTTTGGTTACTCTTATTTATTTGTATTGTAGTAGTATCATGAGAGTTGGGTTCCATTGTGAAAATTTTGTAATATATATCTTAATCTTACTCTATGTTACATATATATCTGATAATCTGCTCTGAAGAGTTCATAATCTAAAAACCTGATCCAAATCTCTTTCAAGTCAATAAGATTCTGTTCATTGGCTTCAGTAGGTTAGAACCTAAAAGTTAAACCAACATAGACAGAAAATAAAATGTTTTTTCGAAAGTTACAGTATAATTTCTCCCCATGTCACTTGCATAACAATCTCCCTCTTCACTCTCCCCAATGACCTATCAATTTCCTTTACACCCTTTATTAGGCCCATTTGCCTGCCTTCTGCCATATCCATCCCAATAGGCAAATGCTTATTTTCATTCTGCTTCTGCCATAAGGTATGCTATTGACTACTTGCATCCCTATGAAAGAGGAAGAGGCAGGGTTTCTCCCTGTCCACCATGGATCTATGTAACGTCCAGTGACTCAGGTGGGGTGGGGGAAGTCTAAAGAAGTAGTCTAGTGGGCGGAAGTTGTGGGTAACTGGGAAGTCAGTTAGCATCAGAGACAGTCTGGGGCAATTATTAGAATTTTTACGGGATTCAGTAGCCAGAAGATCCGATCCAAGGGGCTTGGTCAGTAAATTGGAAAGGTAAGATTGGGCAAGGAAGGGTTAGGCAAGGTATCTGGGCAGTGAAGCTGGGTAAGATAAGGCATCAGGGTAGGACAGTCAAGTCAGTGATTGAGCAGCAATGGTCTGTTGTTCAGCTGTTTTCCTCTTCCTGTAGGGGCCTTTATATATAGTCCATGCCCCAATGAGAGTGTTGCCTATCCATCCAATTATGGTCTGGGTTGTGGCTGCTGTGAGTCAGTAGGCAATTTGTACTAAGGCTGTTGCTCAGAGGCAGTGATTCAATGCATCATCATGACACGGAGGATAAGGATGCTGCCTAGGGACCTCACAGGCTTAGGTTTAACATGGGAGGGGGGTCTTAATACTATCTTGCTCCTTTTCAGTGACATTCAGGCACTAAAGATCCAAGCTGACCTTTTAGGGAGAGTGCACTTAATGAGCTGGTTCCCAGAATTGCTCTTCTGGCCCATACACTTCCCAGGCAATGAGGTACCATATCTTCCTTCTTCATGTCTGAGAAATTAGGATGTCATAGACCAGGTACTCTTCTAGGACTGGGAACTGGCAGAGGTGGATTTAGTTCAGAAAAGGGATTGTTGAGGAATTGTTTAAAGTGGGAACCATGGAATGCTAGGTGCACATTGAGGTAGGGGAAAGTTGGAAGTAAATTGGTTGATTTGCCTGCAGATCTAAGAGTTTCCTAGGTGCTGGTAGTCCAATTTACATATAAGTATGTCTGTCTTAGGGTTGTTTGATCAATAGTCATACCCAATATGGGCCTCAACTGGAGAAGCATGTCCAGTTCTGGGCACTGAACTTCAAGAAAGATGTGGACAAACTGGAGAAAATACAGAAGAGAGCAACAAAAATGGTTAAAGATCTGGAAAATATGACCTATGTGGAAAAATTTAAAAACTGGGTTGATTTACTCTGGAGAAGAGAAGACTAGGGGATAACATGGTAATAGCCTTCAAAGATACGTAAAAGATTGTTGTAAAGAGGAGTGTGATAAATTGTTCTCCTTATCCATTGAGGACAGGACAAGAAGTAATGGGTTTAAATTGAAGCAAGTGAGATTTAGGTTAGACATTAGGACAGACTTCCTTACTGTCAGGGTAATTAAACACTGGAACAAATTACCTAGGAATGTTGTGGAATCTCTGTCATTGTGGGTTATTAAGAACAGAGTGGACAAATACATGTCAAGGATGATCTAAATAATACTTATTCCTGCAGAGAACAGTCCAGTCCTGCTTGTCTATGATTCTTTTGTCTCACTGTAAACATAGGGCCCTCCTGCAGTCAGCATGATGTTCGTATGCTGTCATGCCTTCATTTAGGTTTGTTTCAGTTCTTCCTGTGTCTGATGGATATAACAAACCTGAAGCTGCAGGAACTGTGGGTGCTGGGGAAGTACAGGGTAAAAATGGGGGTTGAAGCCATAATTTGCAAAAAGTTGACTTGTCTTGTTTGAAGTGTGTTGTACATTTTTGTATGGAAATTATATGTGCAAAATCAGAGAGATCCAGTCATACTAGTAGTAGTTCACGAAGCATCACAGGTATTATTCCAATACCTGGTTCACTCTTTCTAACTGGATGGCAATACATCTCTAGGAGGCGGAACACCACCTGCCAAAACCAAGAGATTAACTGGAAGCCCTGATCTGGGGTGATATGGTCTGTAAAAATGTGGAGGTGGAACACATGTGATGAGGAGACAAGTAGTATTCTTGGTAATGGGAAGATGTGCACAAAGAATGAAATGTCAGATTTATGCTATTTTACAAGAAGTCCACTGTAGTTCACGGCTTCAAGAAAGTGTCAGTCAATACTAACATCCTACTGGATTTAGTTTGGGGAACTTTGGTACGAACAGAGGTGGCATAAGATCTGACCTAGGCCTGAACTTTGGACCACAGTTTTGGTCACCAGAATAACCTACATGCCATGAGAGTGGCCCTTGCGTGGCCAAAGTGTGCAGCCCATGGCACATTGGGAAACATGTAGAGCCTCCAAACAGTGGCAACTTTGAGGGATGTAGATGTGCCAGTGCAGGAGGAGGAGTCTGTCTTTTTGTGTGAAATTATGCTTGGGGTCAGGTGTTGGACAATTTTGAAGTGTCTGAGCAAAGTGGTCATTTGGTAGGGTAGAATGTATGGTTGTGCACGAATCAGATAGTAGTGATCCTCTGAGGAAGTGATGTGGTTTCAGGATACAGGGAGTTTCTTCTTCAACATTTTTAGGATCATTGGCATATGCCCCTTTACAGGACAGAACATCTGCCATGTGAGTGCTAGGATGGTATGTGATAATAAAATTAAATCTGGAAAAAAGAGCCCACCATAGCTTTAACCAAGCCAGAGCTTTAGCAAAGCATACATATTCTAGATTTTTGTGATCAGTGAACATCTGAATGGGGTATCTGGCTCCTTTTTAGATCAAGGGTGGGCAAAATATGGCTTGCAGGCCAGATCCAGCATGTCAAACTGCCGGACACAGTCCACCATCATCATGTGGCCCAGCAGGAGCCTTGTGCAGGCTCCCTGCCTTCTGCGCCCTGCACACCACTCAAAATGGCTGGCTGCATGGGCCATTTATTTCTCTGAGTGGTGCTCCTCTGAGCGCCAGGAGCCCCTGGTGGGGAGGGGTGAGGTTGCATGCTTTCCCCACTCCCAGCACAATCTCACAGTTCCTATTATCTGGAAACCAGAAATGGGAGCTGCCTGGATTGTGCTTGCTGCACAGGCAGCATGCAAAGTAATCTCACGCCCTGCCCAGAATATTGTTGAAGATCTTTGCAACACTCTCCAAAGGCCCTCAGAAAGGGGTCTCAGCTGGCCAGCATAGGTGAGCCTGATTTGGCAGGAGGGGACATTCACTACAGGGCCTTACTTGTTAGAAAACTGATGACCTGTCCCATCTTTGCCTGGTGTGTCTGGTATGTAGCAGGAAATAAAGACTGCACTGGTTCATGAAACTTGCTATGGGTCCCATTGTAGGTCTCTGGTGAATATACAGTGAATACTGAGATAGAATATGAAGCTGCAGAGGATGTTTCCTCTGGCAGTCCTGTGATATGTTCTTGCCAGGTGTTATGGTTTTCTGCTTGAAGCTGATCCACAGTGGTCTGTATAGTTTGTTTTTTTCCCTATAGGCAAGTGATCAAATGATCTGCTCCTGGAGTCTGTGTCCCCTTAAGTGCCTATGGCACCGTACCTATCATTTCATATCTTTTTTGGGCAGGGCATGCTGGGAGGAGGGGGAGAGGAATGACTGACATGATCTGAGCAAACTCTGATACTCAATGGCTGCAGTAGGCTAGTGGTGGTCTAGAGCAGTGTTTCTCAACCAGTGGGATGAGTACCCTTAGGGGTACTCAAGAGAAGTCGGGGGAGAGGTGTTACGTCAACACAACTGAAATTTGGAGAAAACTGAATTTTTGTTTTAAGCTTTATAGCACTTTATTATTTTTGTACTTTTTACACCCAAAAATTTCATCGCCTGCCTGGCTACAATTAAGTTGTTTAAGCAAATGTGTTGTAATGGTAGAAAAAAATGTTGTGTGTCTGAAAACTGTAGGTACTGGGTGTACTTATACGTTTTTGTTGTTGAAAAAGGGTACTTTATAAAAAAAGGTTGAGGAACACTGGTCTAGAACAGTAGTCAAATCTGTGTGAGTCACTGGATAACTGCGAGGTCAGTCGGTGTCAGAGGCAGTCTGGGGTAATGGTTGAAGTTCTTGCAGGGGTCAGTAGCCAGTACATCAAGTTAAAGAAGTGAAATCAGTGGGCTGGGGAAGTGAGGTCAGGCAAAGTGTCAAGGCAGGGTCAGGTCAACGGCTCGATGTCAGGATGGCGGTCAGTTTCTAGTGGAGTGCTCCAAGGTTCGGTTCTAGGACCGGTTTTGTTCAATATCTTTATTAATGACCTGGATGAGGGGATGGATTGCACCCTCAGCAAGTCTGCAGATGACACTAAGCTAGGGGGAGAGGTAGGTACGTTCGAGGGCAGAGGTAGGGACCAGAGTGACTTAGACAAATTGGAGGATTGGGCCACAAGAAATCTGATGAGGTTCAACAAGGACAAGTGCAGAGTCCTGCACTTGGGATGGAAAAATCCCAAGCATTGTTACAGGCTGGGGACCAATCAGCTAAGTAGTAGTTCTGCAGAAAAGGACCTGGGGGTTACAGTGGATGAGAAGCTAGATATGAGTCAACAGTGTGCCCTTGTAGCCAAGAACGCTAATGGCATATTAGGGTGCATTAGGAGGAGCATTGCCAGCAGATCCAGAGAAGTGATTATTCCCCTTTATTCAGCTCTGGTGAGGCCACATCTGGAGTATTGTGTCCAGTTCTGGGCCCCCCACTACAAAAAGGATGTGGACGCATTGGAGAGGGTCCAGCAGAGGGCGACCAAAATGATTAGGGGGCTGGAGCATATGACCTATGAGGAGAGGCTGAGGGAATTGGGTCTGTTTAGTCTGCAGAAGAGAAGAGTGAGGGGGGATTTGATATCAGCCTTCAACTTCCTGAAGGGAGGTTCCAAAGAGGATGGAGAAAGGCTGTTCTCAGTGGTGACAGATGGCAGAACAAGGAGCAATGGTCTCAAGTTGCTGTGGGAGAGGTCCAGGTTAGATATTAGGAAAAACTATTTCACTAGGAGAGTGGTGAAGCACTGGAATGGGTTACCTAGGGAAGTAGTGGAGTCTCCATCCCTAGAGGTGTTTAAGTCTTGACTTGACAAAGCCCTGGCTGGGTTGATTTAGTTGGGATTGGTCCTGCCTAGAGCAGGGGGCTGGACTTGATGACCTTCTGAGGTCTTTTCCAGCTCTATGATTCTATGATTCTATGATAGGTGAGACAGCTAGGCAATGTGGTAGGGTCAGACAGAGCTGTTAAAGCAAGGCATTCTAGGCAGAGACTGTCAGGCAATGGTCTTTTGCTCAGACAGCTTCCTCTTCCTGTTGTGACCTTTATAGAGTCCAAATAACCAATGAAAGGACAGACTGTTCATCCTCTTATGTGTCTGGAGCATGGCTGCTCTGAATCCGTAGGCCATTAGCACTAAGAGAGTTGGTCAGGGCAGTGGTTCAGTGCACAGTCATGGCACCAGCAGCTACGGTGACACCCTAAAGATGTGGTGGGATGGATTCATTACTTGGATCCCAACAGTCTGGCAGCAACCACATCTCTGAGCAGTTTCCATCCTCTGTGGAAGATGAATTTATATCATTTAACAAAGGTTTATTTTCCATTTTCTTAATCTGTAAATTAGACACCTACATAGGGGAAGTGTATAGTACATGTTACTGGCTATTTTTATGTAAAAGACAAAAAGAGCAATTTAAGTGTTGATTTCTATTCTATATACATTTTAAAACCACACTAATCATGGCAATACACTCCTGTTTGCAGTGTATTAGGCAATGTGGCTAACATCTGTTACATATTTGCGCTCTCAGCCCATTCCTGGGGTAAAATGTGTGCAGTGAAGTCTTTTGTGTTGGATTTTATAGCTATCTCTACCTATATATCTATTTATAACATACATGTTGTTATATTTTTATTTTGAGGAAGATGACGTCAAAGAAGTGTGCCTTGCAGGTAGAGGGGAAGGTGGAGAGGTTTACGATGATCCATTCTTCCTGCGGGAGTCCATCCCAGAGTTCTGGGCTAAGAAGAGCCTCTGACTCACAGATTCAGGACCAAATCTTTTAAAATGGAACTCTTATAATTAGAGATGACACCGAGCACTGGTTGGAAATTTTCTTTTTAAGCATTTTTTGTACTATGAGGAACTGGTAAAAAATATAAGTGATTTTTTCCCCCTCTGACCTGCTCCTTTGAGCACACATTTCTATCTCCTTACAGAACTACTTGCTAACTCTTTGTTTTAATGATTACAGCTATAACTCAATATATAACTTCCATAGAGCAATCTAGAAATGCATCATTATTATTAATGTAATTATTATGATTAATAATAATCATGCAATTACATTTTATTGTCCTTTACAATACATGGGGTGAAACTCTGCCTGGAACCTGAAAAAAGGCACAATGTACACCACAAGCAGATCCATAGATAAATAATGCAAGAGCACAAACAGCTTTCTTGCATAATCTACTCCTACTTGAGAGTTGGAGTAGTCTGCTGTTTGTAGAGGCTGTTGTAGGGTTAGGGAATGTGTGCACCTGAACAAAAACATCATTAATGTCTGTGACTTCTGCTGACGAGGAACTTTGCTGTGGTGGCCAACCTTTTGTTCTATGTTCTTGCTGCTTACTTTGATCTTTTGTGTGAGCTTATTTTCAGCACCAGCCAGAATTTAGCCCATTCTGTTTGTACACACACTACCTCCCAGACATTGTATTAAGTCTTCTAGTGAATAGTGTCCATACTAGCTTCACATGAGTTATCAGTACAGTGCCAATTATAAATATTTTCATTTCTTCCAGCTGATTATAGGGAAAATTGGCATTATATACAAGGCAAAGGCAGAGTAAGATAATGAGAGTAAAGTGAAGGAGGCCCAAACTTTTAAATGTCCACTAATTTTAGAGCCGCATTGTTTAGATTCTCACTTGGAGACATTAGGGTTGCCAACTCTCTAATTGCACAAAACCAAACACTCCTGTTTCATTCCCACTTGCGCCATTTCCCCTTCCTCTGTCTCTTGCTCTACACTTCCCTCCCTCACATTCATTGGATTGGGGCAGGGAGTTGAAATTCAGGAAGGGAGTGAGGGCTTTGGCTGGAGGTGTAGGCTCCGGGGTGGGTCTGGAGATGAGGAGTTTGGAGTGCAAGAGAGAGCTCAGGACCAGGGCACAGGGTTGTGGTGGGGAGGAGGGGTTGAGTTCCAGAAGGGAGTTTGTGTGTGGGAGAGGACTCCAGGCTGGGGTGGAATGTGGAAGGCCCTGCAGGGTCCTGTTGTCATTTGATGTGGCTCCCAGGAAGTGGCCACCATGTCCCTGAAACCCTTTGGCACATTTGTGGCCAGGGGGCGTCCACATGCTATGCTCATGCCCACAGGTCCTGGCCTGCAGCTCCCATTTGTCAGTGTTCCTGGCCAATGGCACCTGTGAGACTGGCACTCCGGGTGGGGGCTGCAGGCAGAGCCTCCCCTGCATCTAGGTGACACAGGGACCTGTTGGCCACTTTTGAGAGACAAACAGAGGCAGGGCAGACAGGGAGCCTGCTTTAGCCATGGGCCCCTGCTGAATCATTAATTGGACTTTTAATAGCCTGGTCAACAATGTTGACTGGAGCCGCCAGGGTACCTTTTTGACCAGGCATTTCTGTCAAAAACTGAATGCCTGGCAACCCTAGAAGACACCTAGGCCCTGATTTCCAGAGTTACTGTACATGCATATAAAAAGTTGTGGTGATGGTAGGAAGGAGATTAAGATGTAGGACCTGTTCTGATTCAGCAAGACAAATTCCAGTGAAAGACCCTGCAATGCTCTCTCCTCCAGCCTTCTCCACTCATAAGGCTTAGCCACAATCTGACTCTTTTTTTCTTTATATCTCTGTTTCCACATGTATAATTTAATTAATTATACTAATGCCACACATTTGTGTAATGAGTATAAGTTCATTAAACTTTATAATTTTTGAGAACCTAAAATCCTATATGATTGCAAAATATTATTCAGCAACTCCTTTATTTGTTTTTAATACCTTATGCAGAATGCCAACTTGTTCGAGGGTTGGTTTGTTTTTTCGGGGGTTCCCCCATAGCTTGCATGAGACAAAACTGCATGCCACTGTATTAGGAAGGACTCTAGGAGAAGTTTAAAATTTGGCAATGAGAAAATTTATGTGCAGAAGGGCTTGACTGTTTCTTTCTCAAAAGAACAAACCAATAGAAAAATGACTCTCTCAATGATTTTGTATGTGAGATAAGAGGGGAAAGTACCAATAAATGTTTTCAAGTAACAAGATGGCTCAATCCATAAATATTTAAGCTATTTTTAAATAACCAGGCAAGAGGGGCCTACACCCATCTACATGTAATTGATATTTAGATTAGTATAGAGTAATAATTAGAATTTGAAACTTACACGATATTTACTAACTAATATACATCTTAAAATTGTATTATTTTATAAACCACATCTTTTATTTGCAAACCATAGTCTTCACAACAGGGTGGGAAAGAAGGTTGTCGTGAAGAGATATTCTTATCTGGGTTTCACAGTGTGAGGGTACCCTGAAGACATTTTCCAGTGTTTAAACAATTTGTGCCTTACAACCTGTCATTTCGCACAGCTATTTGGTAAGTGAATATTATTCCCCCCTAACACTATGTAAAACAAAGAGATTCATATGAAGTACATTCACTTGTGCATTGATGGGAAGGTAATCTGTGCATCAGAAGAACCAGACAGTATATAATGTGTATCCTGGCTGCACAAGTTTGCTAAGGTACTAAAAAGGCACTTAATGAATACCAAATTTAATAGGTACATGACAAGTCAGTTACTATTGCCCCAAGGCAGTCCAAACGTATAGATCTTATTTTCCCTAGTCTGGCCGAGATTCTTGTTTCTTGCCAAGTGTCAAAGTGCAGTGAAAGGACAGAGATGTGTTTGAAAGTTTAAATGGCTGCAACTTTATTTATACAGCAACAGCATATAATCATCTCCTCATGCAGGCAATGGTTGCCAAATACTGAAGTGAAACCAGTGATGATGGGTCTCTTTGTGGCAGTTCCATGCCTTCATAGGAATTTGGCAATATGCCTGTGGACTCTGGTCCTGCAGCTCTGTGGCATTGCTACTTCCATGGCAGGATATCAACAAGTCTTCCAGAGAGACTGCTGTCCTTTCCTCAGGCCCTTTCACTGCCAGGCTGGATGCTTGGGTCACTCACCACAGAATTTACTGTCTTCTATTATTCCCACATCTGTATCTGGCTTGGCTTTGCCATAACTTGTTAAGTCATCTCTTAAGAGATCTCTCCATGTGGTGAAGTTGGCTTTGTCACCAAGTTTTACCTTGCTCACCTGCAAGAAGGAAGTGACTGCACAAGTTTCATCCATGGCTGGGAGCAAGGCAATAAGGATATGAAGAAAATAGTCAACAGGCAGATGGAATAAAACATGAAAACACTGTAAAATCCAAACCAGTAGGCAATAAAAATAAGATATAGGTAGCTAGAGACTAGTCAACATAAGCTGACTCTTCCCATTTAATACAAGTCTGTTATTGAACTAGCTAGAAGGTTGCCAGGCATTCCGGTTGAAAAGGGCCCCTTGCAGCTCCGGTTAGCACCATTGACAGGGCCGTAAAAAGTGTGGTTGGTAGGGCAGTGGGGCTAAGGCAGGCTGCCTGCCTGCCCTGGCTCTGTGTGGTGCCCAGAAACAGCCAGCATGTACCTGTGGTCTGGAGGCTCCATGCATTGGCCTGGCCCTGGCTCTGAGTTCCCACTCCACAGCTCTGATTGGTTGGGAACCATTGCCAATGGGAACTGTAGGGGCAGGGCCAGTGGGTGCAGGCAGGGTGCAAAGGAACCTAGACACATCTCCCCTAGGGGCTGCAGGGATATGCTGGCCACTTCTGGGAGCTGCTAAAGGTAAGTGCTTCCAAGAGCCTACACCCTAAACACCCATACACACATCCTGAGCCTCCTCCCACGCTCAAACCCCCTTCCAGAGCCTGCACCCTGCTCCCCAACAGCCCAGAGCCCCCCTCCTGCACCTCAAACCCTGCATCACTGGCCCGACTCCAAAGTCCATACTTGCAGCAGGAGCTTTTAGTCCTGCCCTAGCTCCCTGCCTCAGCCTGAAGCCCACTCCCACAGTCTGAACCCTTTGGCCCTACCCAAACCTTGAGCCCCCTTCTTCATCCCACACGCTTCATCCCCAGCCCCACCCCAGAACTCACACCCACAGATGGCACCCTGACCCCCTAGTGAAAATGTGGGAGGGAAGAAGGAGAGATGGAGTAAGTGGAGGTGAGGCCTTGGAGAAGGGACAGGGCAGGGCAGGAGGCAGGCAAGGGTGTTTGGCTTTTTTGTAATCAGAAAGTTGACAACTCTACCTTCCATGAGCTTTTAATAGTTGAACCAGAGTGGCTTCTCTTCTAACCATGTTGGCCAGGTATTGACTGTGATGCTTGAAAATCACTTTTTGGATGTCTGCCAGGTGGCTACCAGATAAACCATTTCCTCAGAGGAGGGAATTAGACTTGATGATTGATACAGATCATAAATGGGACTCATCATCTAGCCAAAGAGGGAGAGCAACTGCCAGTGACTGACTGACTGTTCAGGAAGAATTTGATTGAATGTGTTTATGAATCTGTATGTTTTTGTAGTTTTTAATATCTTATGTGCACCATGTTACATATTGTGAAAATGTCAGACAGCCTTATGTGCAGTAGAAAAGGAGGTTTAATTTCAGAAGAAATTCTTTTTACACGTGCACACACACCCTTATGTTATCGTTGGAGTCCAGACACCTTACATAAGAATGACCATACTGGGTCAGACCAAAGGTCCATCTAGCCTAGTATTCTGTCTTCCCACAGTGGCCAAACCAGATGCCCTAGAGGGAGTGAACAGAAACAGGTAATCATCAAGTGATCCCTCCACTGTCATCCATTTCCAGCCCCTGACAAACAGAAGCAAGGGACACCATTCCCACCCATCCTGGCTAATAAATATTGATGGACCTAACCTCCATAAATGTATCTAGTTCTTTCTTGAACCCTTACTGTTTAAATGATGATTTTTGGGAAACAGATTTTAGGATATGGTTTTGTACAGTATTCTTTGTGTGGAGCCAGGTGTACTAATTCTCATAATATTTGTCTTTAATTTTTCATGTAACAACTAAACTGAACTTTTAAAAAAATGATAAATTGTACAGGCTATGACTATTACAAACAGAAGTACTCAAATCATGGTTTCACTGCACATATCTTTCATCCCTGCACTGTCACAATAAATAATGAGGAAAGGGGATAATGACTTAAAGAAAAAGTGCTGGATTAAGTGGGACAGTAAATTAAGCATTCATCTCTCTCCTTTGGAGGCCTGTTTCCAGTTCAATTTTAGGTCTCAGCTGAGTTCTTGTTAAAAGTACACCACATCATATTTCACACAGCCAGCCCATCCCACAGAATTCAGTATATAAGCATTCACATTAAATTAACATATTACTCAGGAGGTCCTGGTTTCCAGGAAGGCAAGAGTTGAGATGAATTAGCAAGGAAGAATAGAGGGTGCCATTCTGAGTCATCACTCTGTATGTAGCCTGTGGAAAAAAGTAAGAGTTAGTTCCTCTACTACTCACTTTTTTACTTCAAATTCTGCTTACTTAAGTACATTAGAGAGAAAAGTACAATACACTGTATACAGGGATTACTTTTCCAATTGGTTATCTCGTAGAGAAAAAGGCCTCTATATTATTAGCTAGCCATCACAGCATTTTATTAAAAGTAAAATGCATATGTAATAATAAATGAACAAGCTAATCTATTTTCAACTCTGAAAGTATTGAAGCATTTTTATACATAGTAATCTGTTTCTGTTTAGAAAAAAATATAGCAAAAGTGCCTTTTTAATGCTTAGTGATATATAAAACATAAGAAGACAATACGGTTGCAGGCCCAAGGAACATAGTGTAAATAGTTTACATATCTATCACCCTCTAAACATCTATATAATTTCCTAGGTGACAGAAGTTACACAGCATGAGCTTATTTAGCCCTTAGTTATGTTCTCAGGGTACAGAGTCCAAAGCCACCAGAAGTAGTGCTGTTAAATGTCACAAAGTGCAGAAAACAGGTCTGAGCAGCCACAAAACTAGTTGTGACCAGAGAGGGAAGGGTCATGTGTAGTCTTGCTGATTCAATAAATAGCACAGCCCCTGGACCACTTGATGTTTGTCAGCAAAACTCAAACAGAAGGCATCTTCTTATCTGAAATATGTTTGGACTGAGCTGACTTACTTACCCCAATGCACACAGATTTTAATACTGAGAACACGAGCCACTTGTAGAAAAAAAGGTCAGGATTGAGATCTGATGGCTGCTGAAATATTTTATGAATTATACCAAAATAAAAACAAATCAAACAGCCAAAAGGGTGAAAGATTTAACTCCAAGTGTGTTGAGTAGAGCAAAGGGGGAAGAAACAACAGAATTATTGATTATTTTTATGTATATATTATATTAATTATGTAATAAATATTTTGCATTTTAATGTTTTTCTTCTACACAATGACCGCTGGTGTCTGTTGTTTTGTGACTATCAAATTTCTAAAACTGGTCTCCTTTAAAAACAACTTAAAAAAACCCAAGTATATATAGTATCATGACAAAATCCACTTCTTCAGGTGGAATGATCCTTTGTTATATGCTGAGCATCATAGATCAAAACTAAACCAAATTCACAAGGACAAAGTTAAAGTAGAATGTTTTAAAAGTTGATAATTAGGAAAAGGGGGTTGCCTGTTACCCTGAAAATTTCCAGTGAACAATTCTAACAGCTCTAAATGCATGTTCTGGAAGTCATCTACAACAAACTCCACACTTTCTAGTTCAGTTTCAAGACATTTATAAGACATGCTTTAAAACAATTTATTAGGTTTGCTCCAAAATTTGTTATGTTTTGTTCTATAGTTTGAATAACTCATAATTTTGCAATGTAGTGAACGAGCTTTAGAGTAACCAAGCACAGCAATTCCCAGATACAACAGTGCTGGCAGATAACATTAATGCTGATTCTAATGCATTGATGTCAAGAAGTCCATAAAAGAGAAAGAAAGATAGAGGGCACAGGGGAGAAAATCAGTGTAAAAACGTATATCATAAACTGCAAGTGCTTCATGTAAAGGGCTGTAGATTATGATTGTTTTCCAAAGTGATATAAGGAGAATTTGATTTTTAAAATGCTAGTGAACGGAAAAGGGAAAAATGTAAAGTACATTCTATACAGTGTAACTACCCATTGTATGAATTCATCTAACAAGGTACTTAATTTCACACTTGAATATTGCCCATTTTGGGGAGTGCAGTCCTCTGTTGTGCCTTTTCACACTGGTAAAACTGACCTGCATAGTAATGAATTGATACTGCCTCAAGCAGCACTTTATGCCTATCACTTCATGAATATGGCTCTTGCTGCACGTACTGAGTCAGCATGTTATGGGAGCAAAGCAATGTGTTGTCAAGAAACAAAAATATACATTTTTAGAATGTTTCTTATTTATTAAAATTTCTATGATGTAAAAAAAAATATTGAGAGAGAGGCATGGGGGAAAAGAGAAGAGAAAATTGAAGGAGGAAAAGAGGCTAGTCTGGGATTAAATGGGGAAAAAAAGTTAAGTGAGAGGAAAGAAAAGAGAAAGAAGAGAAATTTCACAAGAAGAAAGGAAGGCCAAAAAGAAACTGAGAGCAAGATAACTACCACCTTAACTCCTTCCCCCCTTCACTTTCCTTTTACTCCCCAAACACCAATTTACCTACTTTAATGCCCTTTCTCTTCCCTCTTTCCTTTTAATTTCTCATGAGCAAAGTAATGTGATAGCTCTCTTGCTGCCAATCCACACACCAGCCATAAGTGCTGAAGATGGGAGCACTCCAAGTGGAATTTGGGGATCTCCTTGCTCTCCTGGTCTCTCTTTAATACATCATGCAAAACTTTCTGCTCTGTTTTAAATTGTTTCAGAGGGGTAGCCGTGTTAGTCTGTAACTTCAAAAACTTAAAAAAACACACAAATAGTCTTCCAGCATCTTAGAGACTAACAAAAAATGTAGATGGCATCATGAACTTTTGTGGGCACAACTCACTTCTTCAGATGAATGGAGTTTAAGGGGTCAGTCCAGTTTTCAAATAAATAGCACAGAGAGGGGAAGGGGGGAGAGGGAACAGGACGAAAAAAAAGGAAAAATGGGGAAAGAAATTGTCAATTAGTGTCCATGCTAAATGAAGCTGATAAGAATACTTAGTACACACTTTAAGTACCTTTTGGTTTTTTTAATGTCATTAGGATGTGGAATGTAGCTGGACATCCAGCCAATGTCTTTATTTAGACCTCTGTTGTAGGAATCAAACTTGTAAATGAAATTAAGTTCTATAGTTTCCCTGTCGAGCTGGCTTTTGAAATTGGTTTGAAATAATATGATGACTTTGAGACCCATTAATGAGTGCGTAGGCAAGTTAAAATGTTCCCCAACAGGTTTCTGTGTGTTGCCTTTTTGGATATCTGGTTTGTGTCCATTCATTCTTTTTCATAGAGACTGTCCAGTTTGGCCAATATACATGGCAGAGGGGCATTGCTAGCACTTGATGGCATAGATCACATTAGTGGATGTGCAGTTGTATGAGCCTCTGATGTGGTGGTTTACATGGTTAGGTCCTGTAATAATATCGCTTGTATAGATATGTGGACAGAGTTGGCATCACAGTTGATTGCAGGGATGAATTCCTGGATGACTATGATGGAGGTGTGCTGTGTGGTTATTAGAAAGAATTTGCTTGAGGTTAGGGGGTTGTCTGTAGGCGAGGATTGGTCTGTCCCACAAGACTTGTGAGAGTGAGGGGTCATTTTCCAGGATAGGTTGTAGATTGTTGATAATGTGTTGGAGGGCTTTAAGTTGGGGGCTGTAGGTGATGAAAAGTGTCTTGTTGTTTTCTTTGTTTTAAATTGAGTTCAGCTGTTTACAGGAGCATCTCAGTGGGCAGACATGGCTAAATTATAAATGGTGTATCATTAATTCTTTCCACATTGTAACTTACCAAACTTTATCTAGATCACAACTATAAAACGGACATAACAGACTCTCTTCTCACTGGGTAGGAATCACATCCTTACAGGCAGTTTCCATTAGGCCCTGTGATCCATCTTATCCTCCTCAATGACCAATACCCATGTTTTGAGCCTTGCTAACAGGAAATCCTATCTTCCAACTCAGAGTGAATTCTAATCCCCTAACTTTCAGGGTCAGTCATAAGTTATTTGGGGCTACCAGCTGAGGCAAATACTTCCTCCTTCCTAATGCATTCATCAAGTCAGAATACTTGTCTAGATCACAACAGCATGGCAGATATTATTCATTTACTTCATATGCAGAAAAAGCCATAGCTGCGAAGGAGTGTCTGTTTTTATATATGAGAACAGCCTTTTTTTTTCCTTTCTGGATTTTCTGTATTCTCAAGAATTGACTCCATTGCCTATGTGCATTGAGATTAATAAACTGACTATTTGCCAAGATTTAAATACCTAACCTTTCTGATCGCACTTGGGATTGAACTATGGTTCTTGAGAGAGGTTATTAAGCCACTGTGCCCATTATGCTTAATTTTTGAGTATAGGAAGTAAAGTGTGTAGTGTAGCCAGAATTCCTTTCTTTGCTCAGCTCAGCATATTTTTAATGTCAACAATTAAGCATTACCACTAAAGAGTATCACAATCAAAGAATGTCTACAGTTCAGGACAAATTAATGATACACTAAAAATCTACATAGGATATTCTTGCTCCTTGAGTACCTTTGTTCCTTGTTTAGTAAAGCCACCTGAGATTAATGTCACTCAACTCAATTACTTAAATATAGATATTCAAATATTACTGTATTGGTGATTGGGCATATGGAAGCAATGAGGATAGAACTGGAACTTGCACTCACATACAGAGCCATCATGTTCAAATTTGTTCAAGTGAAAGCCACATTGACATCTTTCCTTATGCTGGAAGGTCACACATCATTTGAATAAAATCACATAGTCTGTGGCCATCCTCAGTGCCGCTACAGAACAGCCTACAAAGTTTACAGTTCTTAGTATTCAATGGTCTCAGTGGGTTTCAGTAGCCAAAAAAGCACAAATCAAGATGGAAACTTATGGCGAAATCCTGGCACCAATGAAGTTAATATAAATTTTCCAATTGATTTAATTAGGGCAAGGATTTTATTGTGATAGTTTTCCAAGGCTGCATATCTATATTAAATTAAACTAAACATGGGGATCCCAAGGGTCTATCCAGAATCTGGTACTATTCAATATATTAATTCATGACTTGGATAATGGAGCAGAGCATGGTCTTATGAAAGTTTTGGATGATGTCAAGCTGGGAAAGGTTGTAAGTACTTAGGAGGAAAGCAGACAGAACAAGAATTCAAAACAATCTTGGCAAATTGGATAATTGGTCCAAATTCAACTACAGGAAATTCAATAAAGGCAAATTCAAAGTATCACACTCGAGAGGGAGAAATTAAATGCACAGTTCCAAAATGCTGACTAAACTGGTTAGATGGTCGCAATGTTGAAAAAGATCAGGGGCTATAGTGGTTAACAAATTGAACAAGAAGAAATATTGTAATGCTTGTGGAAAAGGGCTAATATTCAGGGGTATATTAAAAGATGGGTGTTGTATAAGACAAAGAAGATAATTGTCCCACTGAACTTGGCACCGGTGAGGCCTCAGCTGGAGTACTGTGTCCAGTTTTGGGCTTTACTTTAGGCTAACGATGTGAAAAAATTTGAGAAAGTCCATAAAAGGGCAAAAAAATATGAAAAGGTTTATAAAACCTGACCTGTGAGGAAAGTTTGAAAGAAATGGGCATGTTTAGACTTGAATAAAGAAGTTTAAGTGGGGATCTGTTAAAGGTCTTCAAATACATTCTGGGCTGCTATAAAGAGAACTGATCAATTCTCTACTAAAGGTTAGAGAAGTGCCACCGGACTTAATCTGCAGCAAGGGAAATTTGGTTAGCTAATGGGAACAACTTTCTAACTATAAGGACAATTAAGCACTGGAAAGGCTTTGAAGAGAGGTTGTGAATCCTTGGCACTGGAGGTTTTTAAGAACAAGTTAGACAAATACTTGTCAGGGATGGTCTAAGTATTTTTGGTCCTGAATAGACACAGTGGACTGGCGTAGGTGTCCTCTCAATATTCCTTTCAGCTACATGTTACTATGATTCTGTGAGCATTTGGGCATCTGTGAACTTGACTGTAGAATTGGATGAGGGATATTTGGAGCACAGATAACAATTCAGCCTTTCAAGCTTTTAGCTTCTATATTTTCATAAAAATAACCAAAACCCAACCAACCAAATAAAAAAACCTCTAGAGAATTTTTATCCTTTGTTCATTAAATTACTTGACGTGTGTGAAAATAGCAAGTATTTCCTTAACTCAATTAATTTGTGGTTTTTTTGGAAAATAAAATGAAAATGTACATGCTTCATTTAAATTACTGCTCTGGGGTGGGACTGCGGATGAGGGTGCAGTATTCAGGCTGCCCAGGGGGAGAGAGTGGACTACCCCAGGCTTCTCTCACCATAGCAACTAAGGGTCAGGTGAGAAGTGGCCCCTGCAAATCAAGCAGGCACAGCTGAGGTGGAGTGCATGTCTCCCAGCTGGAGAGGTCTGGGTTTGTCTGCCCCCTGCGCTCCCCAGCCAGAATAAGGAATGCAGAAAACTGTGCACTTCTTCTCTCATCCCCTCCTCATGAAGGGGAACAGCCAGCAATGTTCCCATATGAATCAGGGGGGAGGAGCTTCAGCCCCCCAAAAGGCACCTGGGGGAGGCTTGGGGCTGGAGCAGTCCAGGATGGGGGTAGGGGTACCTCCAGCCTGCCCCTTTCACCTGTCTAGTGATTCTGTCTCTTTTCTCTCTGGTTTTCTGAGAAGCAATCCCATTCCAGACACATTCCATTTTCCTGGCACAACCAAACCTTTACCTTGTTTTGCAATAGTAGGAAGCTAAGTACTAAATTTGGTGGTCTTAGCTCTTACTGTTTAGAAGGAGTTCTGAAAAAGCAGACAGACAAATTCTCTAAAATGTATAGCAGATAATTTTTAAAAAGCCAAAACAACAACTCAGATTTGTTGTTCAATGCAGTTTGGGAAGTCTCAAATTTCATTTTCCATTCAGTTTTGGCAAAATGGCAAATTCCTCATTGAAATATGAGAAGTGTTGCTGTTTTGATTTGAAAACTGATCTATATCAAAATGAAATGTCAACATTCAAAATTTAAAAAAAGTTACCATTATTTCTTAAAAATTAAGATGGTAATTATATTGGGGTGGGTTTTTTTTTGGCAAAATTGGAATAATTTTGTTAAATTTTAAAATAAAATTGAATTTTACTGGGAATATACTGTAAAGTTTAGTGTTTTCCACCATATACCAAGTTTTATTTCTATTAGAGTTGACCCTGGAAACACCTACTATTGAGGGTAGTGTTTATCACTGGAATAAACATTTTTTCTATAGTCTCAGAGGGATAGTCATGTTAGTCTGTAACTTTAAAAAAAAAAAGAGTAGTCCTGTAGCATCTTAGAGACTACTCGTTAATTGTTTCTATAGTAAATGGTCTTGGGAATAGATCCATTATTTTCTTATGGATGACAGGAAATTCTATTTGATTATTTAGTCTGTTCAGGTTTTGGTCAGGCAGGACTGAGGTGTGTGGGGGGAGAGGAGATGCTGTTACTTTGCTTCACCCTCATTTTTATTCCTTTTGATGTGCATTAGAGACCCTTTGCCCTCTCTCCCAAAGTAGCATTTACAACCCTGAGACTCTGTCTCAATTTTCCTTAAAACTGTGAGGTGTTATCACCTTAAGTGCTTGGACAGGTGGGCTTTGATGGAATGTAGGAACCAGGGAGTCCCTTGCATAGTTCAGGAAACGCTTGAAACTCTTTAGGGCTCTGATTCACTAGAAGAAAGACAGAGAGTCTATACTACTAATGCAGAAGGACTGGAGAATAAGGTGCCTGAGGGACACCGTCTCTCCATTTCCCCTGAGTGAGGCTACTTGAGCAGACCTGTTGCTATATTTTCGTTTATTTGACTAGCTAGTACACAGGCAATAGTTGGGGCATTTAAGCCTGACTACCTTTGTAGTGAAGATCTCTAAAACTCATCAATGAAATCTCTCTGAATTTTCTTTTCTTTTATTCAAAGATTGGTGAATTGTTTTGGGGGACTGGCACTGATGCTCAGTCATAGTCAAGACTACATCTGCCTAGTTTGAGCAGAGCCATGACAATAATGATACACTCAGAATAATAGAAAAATAAATGTAAGCCAGACTGGCTTTCCAGTGCTGAGATTTTACCATTGGATGTTGCCATTATTATATTTTATTTTAATTAAAAACATTTGTATTTTGAGCTTTATGCTTAAATTTTGTTCTACATTCAAGTGAAGGAAAGATGCTTGCAAGATTCCTTTTTCTAGTCTTCAGAAAGCATTGGCAAAGAGGGAAGGATTGCTCAGGTAAGCAGAATTAAAGTTTGTAGCAATTCATGTTGGGCACAGGATGGTTTTAGTGATAGGGGAGGCAAGAAGCCAGCCTTAGCACTCCCGCTGCACTGCTGACCAGGAGCCACTCAAAGTAAGCCTCTCCTGCCACAGTCACAAACCCCACCAAAGCCGGAACTGCTTCCAACACCCCAAAGCTCTCATCCTCAGCCCCACTCTGGGGCCCACACTCTAGTCAAATTGTTGGGGCATGGGCATCAACAATTTTCTTCAATTGGATCATGACATTTTTTTTTGAAAACCACTGTGCTAGACAGCATAATTAATGATTTTTCTTTTCAAATGTTTTATTGGGTTCCCATAGAGCATTTATTGTTCTGCTACTGTATGTGTTTTTGCCGGAACACTTTGAAACCACCATTGTGCTCCTTCGTCCTTTTTGTTTTGACGTTCACTCATCTTGTTGTTCAGATGCAAGCTAAGGATGTGTGTCCTCAACTTAGTTTTGAGTGTGCAAGGAATGCAGCATCAATCCCCAAGATAGTGCCATTCGTTAGAATATTATAGGAAGGCATCAATGGGATGTTAGTACAAGTTATAAATATTGTTGTGCTTTGTAATTGTTAAATGTTTATTTCTATGAAATGATGGAAACAAATATTGGTTAGCGGCTAGTTTTGAACTACAATCAGATATAAAATAATCATATAACAGTAGTAGCAGCATCATGAATTCTTGCCTCTGCTATGTATGAAAATTTGCTATTTGTTTCTGTTCATTAAATATCATTAAATTTAAATTTAATCATCTTTTGAGTTTTTCACATTTTAATGTTTAAAAAATTGTAAATTTTGACCCTTTTATAACCTTCATATCATAGTCCATACCAGTGATAGGATGACAAGTAGCATAAAATGGGTAAGAAGAGTAATTGGTGTCTTGCCAGATTATTTTCATTTGGTGAGATCATACCATATTTGTGGTATACAGTAAAGGCAGAGCAGAGATCTGGAGTTGAAGGACTAAGGGTATTAGGATCAAAGGCCTAATTGTCTGTTTTCTAGAAGTTAGAGTTATTGGCAGCTGCCATTATACCATCTACTCTGCTGTCACACTGCACAACCAACCAGTATGCACTAATTGCAGTGGCCTTTTCATCAAGTAAGATCATCCAGCTAACCACAAAGAGCTGTCTCTCCATTAGTACAGACAGTAGCTAGCTAGATCAGCTAGGCTACTTGAGTATGATTGGACTGTCATATTGTTATGATTTGTTCAAGTTTAGAGCATTTAGCAGATACCCTTTGCACCTCTCTTTGTACCTGAATACTATAACCTGACTGCCCCTATCATTTAAGAGGGTACTGTAGCTTTTCAAAGTTCAGCAGTGCACAATTGCAGGCAGGCAACTGGTCTCTGACAAGAGATCAATACTGTCCTTCCAAATGCTGGAGTCAAGCTGCTGGGTCTGTCAGAGGGATGTGTGCTGTAATTGGATCATGGATGCAGCGAGTCATCTGAGTCTCCCTTCAGCACTGTCACAGCTGTCAGATGTCATCCCTTTGTACAGCTGTCACTGCGGGAGGGTTGTGGCTCTTTTTCCGTTCTAACCCAATGCAAATGTCCACTTAGCAGATGAATATTGAAGATATTAGACACTTTTTTATGCCTTTATGCAAAATAAAGATCTGTGTCATCTGTGAATTTCATGGAAATAAGTTGCAATTTATTCACTGTGAGATAAGTGAAGTGAAGCCTGTAAAAATGAAAAATTATTTGGTTCAGGCTATTAAAAATAATATTTTCGAGAATAAACAAAAATAAATTTTTTCCTGAAGGGTAAAAACTATTAGATAAGTTATTTTTTTTGTGTGAGAAAAGGATAAGAGTTTTTATATTAGAGTATTATTTTAAGCAAATGTATCTATATTTCTATATACTCATACTGAGTTAGACCAATACAATTAAAGCAAACTTTGATTCCTACAAAAAAATCATTACATGATATTGAAAATATAATCCCACTATTGGTTTTAAAATATCAAGAATATAAAATTTAAGGTGCACATTTATAGTTAGAATTATATCATGCTTGTAAGTTTTTTGAGAAAAAGGATGAGCTTGGATAAGTAGAATAAGGTATATAAAATCTTTTGCTGGAATGAAAAGAAAAACATCTCAAGTGATGAACAGAGATGTAAGTACTCAGTGGCATGTTTGATGTGCTTTTTATGTGTTTTTGTTTTGAGAATGTTGTAGATACATGTGGTGGGTTTCTTTTTTTTTTTTTTCTATTTGTGCTGCAGCTTACACATGTAATTGGCATAAAGCCTACCATTGTGCCTAACTCAAAAGACAACATGGCTCAGTGAAATAATAGAAACTGTCAATCGGTTCAGAGTGAAACACTCTCATTTATGGTTACATTCTCATATAGGTTAGGTAGTAGTCACAGTATGTTGTTATTTCCATTAATATAGTAGTTTGTTATAGAACTTAATGTTATAGACGATGATCCATACTACTTACGCTATCGTTAAAGAAAAATAAGTTATTTTAAATATTTTTAACTTTTATTTTAACTGCTTCCCTCTGCTGATGTCAACATCATCTTTGACTCTCACACAGGGTTATTTTTGATCTGGGTGGCTGACTCTTTTTTGTTGGAGAACAGACCACACACAACCTCTCTGTCAAGATTGTGCAGGCCCACTGACAGAAGAGCATGAACCTTATTTCCAATATATGACCTTAAAGTTCAGTGAACCACCATGGGAACCACTGAACCAGGCCACAGAATATCTCAGCTACTTGCATCCATGTGACTCTAAAAGATGAAGCCAGCTCTGTTGTTGTGGCCATATAGAAATTCCACTATAACAAAAAAGTAATAATGGTAAAGGATAGCAAAATACATTTGTGACATCTTCAGGCAAAGGCAGATTATAAGGTTGATCATTTTAAAGATGATGAAGATCTAGATACTGGTCCTCTTCAAGTCAGTGGCAAAACTTCCATTAAGTTCAATGACAGGAGGATTAGGCTCAAATTTTTGTTGTTTGCATTGTCATTAAATGATTAAAATATTTGAACAAATTAGGAAATGTCCCTCGTTCCTCTCACCTTTGCTTTCTTCCAGTATAACAACTTATAACCAAATAAACTAGTAGTAATTAAAATTATTTATTTAAAATATTTTGCAATCTTGTCTAGGTTATTGTTACCTCCACTATAAAATGCATCACATAGTCCTCAGAAATTGTTTGGTCAGAAGCATTCAGCAATCTATGAAGTTGTTCCATTTCCTAAGTTGCGTTTCTATGACAGAGCATAGGCAAGTCTTCATGCAACTCCAGTTACTGTACCATGTACATATTTTTACATGCTTTGTGGCTAATTACATCAGAGATCGCAAACAATCCTTCTTGCATTTGCATTAATGAGGTGTATCGTATGATCCATACTGAAGTAGGAGTATACATCAAAGGTAGATTAAAGCTTGGTTAAGCATCACACTATGTTCCATATGTAAATTTATACCAAAGATATGCTGTGGAAAGATAGCTTACCCTCTATTTCTCTGCTACTAAATAAAATTAAAAATTCACAACTCTGGTTTATGGGATTTTAAATGAATTTGATCTCTCTTTTGGGCAGGGCAAATAAGTGTTTTGTGATGTATTATTTTACAAAAAAAAAAAAAAAGACCATCGTTCTGGCTCATTTAATTTTGCGAGTGAATGATCTAAGATTAACTACAGACTAGTCAGTGCAGTTTAAAAGCTGAAAGCAATTTTCAGCCATAGATGGTAATGCCACATTTAGTCCACAACCGAATGACTCTAAATGACTAAGCTGCAAGGTCTTTGTATATGACCACAGGGCCTGATAAAGCCATAGGAACACAGTAAAAGCACAAAAATAGTTCCAATTTATTTGGTGCCATCACCTTAATGAGATTAATACAGACGTGTTCATGTGCCTAATTGGTGATTTTGTTTTAACTGGTAATGAAGGATTAAATCTTCAGGCAACAGGCTACTTACAGGAAAGGGGATCTGAGAAAAAAAGGTTTTTAATTATGAAAGGCAGCTAGTGAAATATGCCACTACAAAGTTAATAATACATTTTAATAAAATATTTAGATTATATTACATATGGCAATTCACTGTTTGTCTGAATTGTTTTAATAATTATTTATGTCCATGAGACCCAAGTTATACTTTATATAATAGACCAGTGACATCTTTTGGAAAAGGGGGAGACATGTTGACTTAGAAAATGTAGACACGTAGATACTTCTATTCCCAAATCCATGTACATGGAAAACCCGTATTTCCCACAAAATCAAGATATTTATCTCAATTGTATAGTAGTCTCCAGAGTTTCATTTACAAACAGAATTTGGGATTTGTCCCGCTCTTGTGGAAATCAGTAGCTTCCTTGTTGACACTGAAGAAATCACTCTGACAAACAATGGCAGCAACAAAGGTATGAACTTCACCTATTTATTGCAATGGACTGTTCCATTCAGAGTCTAATTGTGACCATTTAAATGCTAACGCTATTAAACATGCTGCCAAAACAAAAACACTCAGCCTAAGTCATTAAAATTTAATTATAAAGGGGCAGCTGAGCCCAATATGAGTTTTGATTCTGGAGGAATCTTGCAAAAGAAAAAAAATGCATAAAAACAAAACAAACAATCAAATTCTGTAATCAGCTGTCCATGCCATACCCAAAGATAGAATAAAAATAATACCTCCGTGCAAATATTTTAAATTGCTCTTCGTAGTCTTTTAACTAGGCTTAAATATTGTTTTAGTGCCATACAAAAATAGCATACTTGGCATGGTCTACTGTTTTTAAAGCAGATTTTCAAGATAATACAGTGATGAAATCTGATTAAAAATCAATGGCATGATATAGTTCAGTATTGTTTTTGAGTGTATAAACTTTAATTCGAGTGCGATTCGGTGAGTTTGCATCCGACAAATCATTTTTATACAAGGCAGTATTTGAGTTTATTCTGCAAAAATAGCAAAATATATCCTTTTTTTATTCTCTTTCCTTGACAGTCAGTCCTAACACCTGAACAATATTCTATAAAATATGCTTCTTTTTCCAAAGATTTTTCTTTACCTCAGTATTAAAATGGTTTATCGGTGGGGTTAAAAAAAACAACAACCAAACAAGTGTTCTGAAAGACTATAATATATTTGGTCTTTTACATCACAAACCACTTTAAAAGGACTCTGAGTAGTGATATTGTACACTGCAAGATGCTACCTTCTCAGAGAATGAAGACAGAAATATATTTTACATTTTTTGTCAGATTGAACTTTAAGACATCTTGACTGCTTTCTCTATAATTTAAACATCACAGCCAAAATGGCAACATGCTTTGTTCAGTTCCAGTTGTGTGGAGTTTTAGTGCTTCATTGATTCAGAGGAAGGCTATAGCTGGCACATACAGTAGGGCGACTGAATCACACTTTCACTGCAGCATGTCAAACCATTATACTAGGGACCAGAATGTCACAGTGGTCTCAATGGTTCGTCAACTGAAGGATATGGTTAACAAATGTAAAACCAAACTTCAGAGGAGCTGCTTTTTTGTGCTAAGTGATCTGTATTCCCTCTGAATTTACTTTCCCCTAACCCCGTGAAATTAACAGTACTTTCTGACATTCGACCCCCTGACCTCTCATATAATAAGAATTTAAAAAGCACCATGCATGAGTGTGTCTGTGTAATGCAAAACTGGAAAAAAT